>JAKWJA010002492.1:14819164-15453717 GCA_027704765.1 Solanum habrochaites | reverse complement strand
TTGCTCTCACATTGAACTTAGTGAAACTTACGTTGTATCTTTGGAGTAAGTTAGTGTGGTATTGTCCCTCATAGTGTCATGACATCTTGTTAAAGTTGCTTGGAAGATGCATTATTGAAATTTTAAGCATGTCACATAGTGATGTTTTGAACTCACTGTAATGAAGTTCAAATTTTGAGAAAATTGCATTTTCATGAATTATGGTTTGAAGGTGTTATAAGATGAGTTTATGTGACTTTATATTTCATATTATCATGGTATCTTGATGAACTGCTCAAAGAATGGAATTTTGAAATTTTGACCATGTTTTGCGGTGACACGGTGAATGTTCATTGTAATTATTTTTGCATTTTCAGAAAAATTTGTTTTGTCTTGATCGAAGTTCAATGTGTGCAAAAGTGTTGTATATGAGCATGTTAAATGTTTGAGAAGGTAGTTCCACCATAAAAGAAGGTTAAGAATGAGTTTTGAAGTTTATGAAGTTTTGCTAAAAGTGTTTGTGTTGCAAGTGTTCGAAAGTGTGAAATGGTAATCATTGTTAGTTGATGATTTGATTATGAGTATGACCATGATTGAAATGTGTTATGTGATGCTAAGTGAGTCCTTGTTGTTCTTAATGTTTAAGTGTTATTCGAGGACGAATGTTATTCCAAGTAGGGGAGAATGTATGCCCCAAAATGAACTAAAGTGAACTAGAGACTCATGAGTGTTTCATGAGTTAATTTGAATTTAAAATGAGTTACTTAAGTGTTATTAGGTAGTGTGTGAATTTTGGAGGTCAAACGTCCAAGAACGTCCATGTTGTTCAAAAGGTGTGCCTTAGATAGCGCTTGTCTGTCTTGAGGTGTCTGAGTGACCTTTATGGGTTTGTTTTGCTTAAAACTTGCATGAGATGTTCCTAAGACATAGACGACTTAGTTTAGGGGTTTAAAGTCTGGGAACGACCCCACATAGGACCCACAAGGGGACCTAGATTAAGGGCCCAAGACTTGGACCAAACTGCAAAAGAAGTGACCAAGCGACGACCCTCAAGACGGTCCATTGGTCCACCAACTGTCACGAACCGCTAGTACACCCTAGAAGTTAGGGCATCCTTATGTCGTCACACGGCAAATAAGACTTCAAGAAGTCTCATCTTACCCTCTTGTATCATTTTTTGCATAATAAACATACTAAATTAGGTAAGAATTTAAAAGTTTTTTCACACACGAAGAACTCTTTCATAAACATTACACTAGCAGAAAACTTTCATTTAAATCATTAAATCTTTACAACAATCTAGTTGAATCGTCTAAACTTTAGAGTATACAATGCTTGGGACTAATACCATACAAGACAATAAAATAAACACTATGACATAAGGGACATGTGGACATTGTCCTCGAATAAATGAGGACTCACCAATACTTTGTCATCAAGTCTTAGAAACCTATCCATCCTCCATGGAACATCAAGACTTCCAAATCCCTACACTTATTCAAGAAGGGAAAAGAAGGGGTTAGCACATTAGATGTACTAAGTATTGAAGCCCTGCAAAAATCATGAAAAGGAAATAACAATTTTTTCATGAATCTCGATTAAAACATCATAATATAAGCATAAGAATAACATTTAACATATTAGAAATACATAAGAAATCACTTAAGCCAATAATCACATTTTTAGAAATCTTATAGTGAATTCACATCACTGTACAGTGAACCCAACTCGCTGTTACAGTGAAGTTCCTTCACTTCACTTTAGTCACCCTTTAACATGTAATCTTGTCACTCAAAGCCATCCTAAGATTCACTTAATTCACACAAAGAGATACCACCCATACTTCCTCTCTAGATGTGCCTAAACGACCCTCAAGATTACTTATAATGAGTCACATACACACTTAAGAGACATTAACATAAGAACATGAGATTCTCCTACCAAGGTGACTCTAAGGTTCACTTGAGTGAATTGTGAAGCGACCTCCCATACAATCCCTTACGCACACACTTAAGAGATCCTATAGACTATCTATGATAGAATCATTCTCATTTAACACATTAACATATAGGTGATATGACATTCTCCTTCCTAAGGCTATCAAAAGACTTACTTAAGTAAATCAAGAAGATAACGTCCATAGTGACCTCTTCATGATTACCTAAGTAATTCTTAAGACTACCTAAGTCTTACATCATGTCCCCATAATCAACCAACTTCCCTAAATAGAGTCACTCCTAAGACTTATCTAGGTAAGATAAAAAGTGACCATTCCTATGCCCCCCTTCATACCTTAACTACACAACCCTTAATTACTATAGATAAGTACTACTTCATATTAAGATACTTTCTTAACTTAAGATATTACATTCACTAGTGTGCCTTAGCCTATTTGACAAGGTTTTAGGAGTCAAAAATTGATGAAATTTGGTAGAAAGGTGTGTAACACGTATTAGAGTTTGTTTAGGATCTAAAAGTCTTAGAACGACTCCCCAAGGACCAAGTAAAGAGTCCTTGATGAGGACACTTCCATTTTGGCTAAAAGCTATCTTGGATAGTAGCCATCCACGTTGGTGCAGACATTGAGGCATAAGTCCATTGACGGAGTTATCCATTTTGGTAAGATGTCCATTTTGGAAAATCTCTATCGCAAACGACGGACCTGCAGGATGATTGGTCCCAAGGCTCGTCAACTGACCTATAGCCCATAGGTCTTGGTCTTGTAAGTCAGGCCTGCAATTTCACTAGAGATTTTTAAGTTAATATATTTAATTAATTAGTTAGTTAGTTGGTTATTTAGTGGTTAAGGGAGGTCTAATTAATTTGTCTAATGACTTATATAAAGACCTAAACCTAATTTAACTAACCCAAATCTCATATTTCCCAAAACCCAATTGTTATTCCTTCTCTCTAATTTCTCTCTCTCAAATAGAAGAACTTGATTGCAGGGCTAGGTCAAGGTCTAAGGGAATCAAGAAGGGTGCTTTTATCCATCATTATTTATCAATTTACAAGGTATGAGATCCTTTGACTTTTGGGATTCATTTCCCAAAGGGTTCTTCCAAATTGATTTAAAATATTACGAATTTGATCTTCTAAATTGTATTGTATATGGTTTCTTTTGATTATTATGTTTATATTATGATGTATTATGATTCAATTAAGCTAGTTATTTATGATTTAACCTAGTTTATGGAATAGATCATGAAATTGACCCAAGTCCCTAACCATAGGTTATGAACTAGTGGTGAATTGATGTGTTTGTGTTAATTACTATTGTGAGACCTTGGATGATGTCTTGTGAAGGAGATGGGGTAAGTCTTATGATCTCAATCCTTTACTTTAATTATGATTACTTATGTTTAGTGATGAAGTTAAATTGAAGTATACCTTATGATAATATTGATTAGGGTTAATATTATGTTGATTTGAAATGTCTTGAATTATGGATTGTGAGTTGTTGGCTAGGATGTAATTACATAAGGGTAGTGATGAATTTGCCTATCTTGTATTATGTAAATATGTTAACCTCATATGTGTGAATTGTACTAAAAGGACAATACTCATGCAATTCCTATTGAGCTATGACTATGACTATATAAGGGGTAGACCCCTATTACCTAAACGAAGTTATGACTATTAATGAAAGGCATTTCTAAAGAGACTCTAGCTTAGCACCGAGTGAACTAAAAGTGAGGAGTGTCCCTTCCCACATAGGGAAGGTAGGATCACTATTATACTTATGAGACTGGAGACTATAAGGCATGTAGAATAAAGAGCGTCCCAACTACATCTCCTAGTTCTTGAACTATGTTGCCCCCATAGAAATACTAGCTAGTGGATCCACATAGATGCTATTTTCATGTTTTGGTAATACCTTGGCAAGTAGTCCGCCTTCTTTTGGTGTAGGGTTCCATGGCATCAAATTTCACATTAGCACATGTGATCTATGTCATTTAAGTAAAGATTTTCCCAAAAGTAAAATAAAGTTATAAAGTGAACTCTAACTAGGACGACGTAAGAGGTTTGACTTAGTCTAGGTAGCAGTATGGGACTCTACCTATACATTGCACTAGTTACCCTTGAGGAAAGTCTTGGAAAGATGTTCTTATGTGATTATGTGCTTATAAATGTAAATGATATGTATATGTTTATCTTACATGTTAATGATACCATTTGATATGGGCTTCACTTATGTACATGTGGTCGGTTTCTATTGCTAAAGTAAGATGATGTCTGATCTTAATGATAAAGTATAAAAAGTTGGGCATTGCTTGTAGTTCTGGTTGGGTTTAATTGGTTGAATGAGGTTATGGGTGTCACAATTGGAATCTAGACCCCAGACGAGACCGGTATCATTGACCTCTCAAAGGTCGCAGACAAGCCTACTTGCGTCATTCTTAATTTACATAGGTTAATTTTAGCAGAAAATTTGAAACTTTTTGTTTCTTAACATACTTATAAAAACATCCTCATTAATACGTAATTGTTCACCATCAACCATCTAACATTAATAGATAAGCAACTGAAAGAAATAGTTAATTCTGTTATACGAAATAATTATCTAAATTAATATAATCAATGGCACCAATACATAGTCTTAATAAAAACTAGAAAGAAACGCTAGTGGAACATGCTCCACTAGATCAACTCTAAAACTAAGCTAGAATATTAAACAACAGAATCCTCGAAAGCATGAGGACCTACCATCTCCGGATGAATGCAGGATGTCCGGATGACTGCAACGATGATCCTGTAGCTCTATCTTTCACTTGTGCCTGCACCTAAAATAGTAGAGTTTGTATAGGGTTAGTACACACTTGTACTAAGTATGGGTATATGCAAGCACACACCAAGGACATGCATGAGAAAGAATAGCTCTTTCCCAACAACATGATTTTTTTGGAAGTTAAGTTAGTGGACTTGGTAAATTGAGATTAGGAAAGTTTCCAAATTTTGATTAGGACAGTCAATGAGATTTACAAATTTGGATTAGGAAAGTTAGTGATCTTTCCAGATTTGGAATAGGAAAGTTATGCCATGAGAATAACATACATCATCATATGTTTCACATTTGCACACAACACATAACATTTACACATAGCATATATCATATAATATACATCACATTTTGCATGTATCACATAACTTCTTTAATGTCATTCATTTATATGCCATGAGACCTTGGAATCATGGAATTAACATTAAGACATCCCAGAAATAAGGGCGCAAAAGATGGGACCACAACTAGGGAGTCTTCATTAGCAAACACAGATTCTGCTTCGTTCGAACGTACTCCATTTCATTTCATTCATAGGGACACACCATCTATACCTAGGATTTAATTTAAGACTTTCATTAGGTTCGTTGTGCAATGACCAAGAAAGACCTAATGTAATGCATTACTTGAATCTAACTCAACTTTTGATTATCCTATACTAACACCTTTGGTATCATTCATTTCATTATGTACATCATTTGAGGCTGGCCTCATTCATTCATTAGGAACTTTAACTTAAACCGATATAGATCATGTGAGAATCACCGACCAAAGTGACCCGATAACGTGCTAGCGTACATGGGAATCGAACCTCGCCAGATCCCTATATTGGCAGAATAGGTTGAAAGACTAGGAGATATAAGGAGACCCATACCCGGACTATCTGTGCTCAGTATAAAGTCCATTTCATTCATCTCATACGTCACGGAATGTGGCTTCTGGTAAGAGGACATCATATCTCATTAGATGATTTGTCATCTCATCATTTGTATTAAGTGTGTTAAGCTCAATACCTTCATTAGAGTGTTCATAGAGACTGGTCTCTTCTCTAACTTACACTCTCATAGGTGAGTATGTTTTGGTAACATTTACTTAGGCTCATTTGAGATTGTTTGCTCTTCTTAATTACTCACCCCTTTTTACATGAATGTTCATTTCATCACATGCCAATGCACTTGTCTATTTGTGTGTTTCACACTCTTACTTCACCATTATAGGGTTTCATCATTTAATAATATAATAATCATTTAATCGTATGCCAATGCACTTGGCCATTCAGTGTATTTTACACTCGTACTTAACCCTTCTTGGGTTACATCATTTCATTACATATATCTTAGGTTTACTTCTTTTAAACGTATGCTAGACTTATGAGTCTATACACATAAGCAATGAGGCTTCATTCGTAGTTCGGTAAGTAATTCATATATTCCTAGGATTATGTAGTACAAGACTTATGAATCTTGTATATATGCCAAGATCTTGATTTTGATCTAAGTAAATGTCATTATTCTTGGATATTTTTTTTCACGTATGACTTATGTATCAATACAGAAGTTTGGGAAAGGAAACCCAAGTTCGAATCACTTGGATACCATTCACATTTTTCATGAATTTTATTTTTAATCTCCATGACATTGGGACTCTAGATTGAACCTCAACATTAACATTGTATCTTTAATTTTCTACTTGGTTTTCCTCTTAATTTGGCCGACGTGTTGTGGGTTCGAACCCCTACAACCCCTTTTTAATTTTCATTAACATCTCATTGCCCCTTTTCACCCAAACCAAAAGTTTATGGGATCAAACCCCCACATCCTCTTTCATTTTATTCTTTATTTTTTTTCGCTGGGCATTGGGAGGTTGTGGGTTCGAACCCCCACATCCTCCTTATTTGAATTTTTAATTAAAACTCCCTAGCCTAGGCGTTTGGCAGTGAGGTTGTGGGATCGAGCCCCCACAACCTCACCTCATTTTTCTTATTCAATTTGCCTTCTCCTTTCCAGCCTAGAGGTTGTGGGTTCGATTCCCACGCCTCACATTTTCATTTCTTTATTTTCTCTTCTTTCACTCGCTACCTGGAGGTCGTGGGTTCGATTCCCACGCCTCCCATTCATTTACATAAATTATTTTTTTCTCCTTACCTAACCAATAGCCGACTTCGATTCCCCCAACCCCCTTTTCGTTTCTTTTTTCGCGAATCACAGTAGCCACATGGTTTCGCTTCCCCTTAACCCCATTTCCCCCTTTACGTTTTTAGCATCCTTCACATATGATGTCTTGGGTTCAATCCCCAGTGACCTCACCTATTTTAATTTCCTTTTAAAAACCCAGATTCTTAGACTTATTTTTTACCGAAACTAGAGTACACCAAGCTGGAAATTTAATCCCAACTTTAGCTTCCTTTCATCAAGCTTTTCATGTTAGTTTCCTTGGGGCATTTCACAAAACATTTAGTGTATTGTTATATGTAGTTTAGTAGTTACATTAGTCAAGTATTTTGACTCAAAATCAGTAACCTCACACCCCATATGAACATCACGTTGTGTACAACTTTAGCACATAATATACAAGGATTAACATTCCATTACACATCTCCAACTGTGACTAACTTCACTGCCACACGTTGCACACACACATCACTTTCACATGATTTTGAAACACATTATCAATATTCAAAAAATTTTGCACATGCATACTTAAACATAAGCATCACGAAAACACATTTCATCCCTACTTTGTACCAGAAAACATACCTAACCTATGATTCAATGGGACCTAGTGACAGGGACATGCAACGCGAAACAACCCTAGTTTCAGAATAAATATCTTGAATCTTAACGGGTCTATTGGGAAAGGGACAAAGATAGAATAAACTCATATCTTGATTGATTTTAAAATGTTGAAATTGCTGCCAAAAACCCTCTCCAAAATCAGTCCAAGCTTCCTCAACGTCCACACCACTCGACGGACAACTTCTCTTTGCCTTAACGTTTTTAGTTACATAGTTTTTCTTAAAATTTCATGTGAGTTCTTCAAGTGTGAAGAACTATTAATATAATTTCTGTTCTTGTAGTTGTTTAGGCAGAGAGCAATGTGAAAGAGATGGTGAAACGTGAGAGAGAGATCGTGAGAGAGTGAAACATGTGAAGTTGTTTAGGCTTAGATAATGACTTAGTCAATTTAGGACTCTCCTTAATACTTGAATAATTAATAATAAAAATATTATTTTACTTTTTCTTAAATCATCTAATAAATATTAAATAATTTAATTAATTTAATACTTTTAAATAAAAACAATTTGAATCATTTCTTCAACCTAGATTTGAACCCGGGTGAAGCAAGACTTCACTTCAAGAGCACAATTTTGGCTCTCTCTCTCCCCAAATTGTCCCTCCATCTTATTTAATAATTAATTAATTATATATTTAGAGTAATAACGATATTACCCTTATCCTGTTAAAAGAGATTTTACCCCTAAACCTTCAAAACTTAAGATTTTCTTTTTTTAAGTCCGGTAAAGACTCATTCTATTAAATCTTCAATTTCGAGAGCCCTATATGGTTGGTTCAAACCTTTCAAAGCTCAAATAACTCTCCAAGTTAGTTGGTTTGGCAGTAGTAAGGGTTCTGAGGTCTGGTTCTATGCGTATCAATCTGTGTGAACCTTGGTCTAGTCACAAGCATTCTTGACAAATTAAGAATTTCATAACTTATTCATTTTTAGGGTTGTTACAATGGGGACTTACTTTGTCATTGCACTAGTGGACTTAATGGGGGTGTATGAGTGATGGTCTTGCTTAAATTATGATGTTATGAACTCTTATGCATGCTTGTTGATATAATAACTTTATGATAGAGTTATCTTGATTATGTGTTCAATTATGTTGATATGTATATTGAATTGACTAGAGTTGGTATTGTTGGTCTTGTAATGTACATGGTCTTGACTTAACTAATATGTGCTTATTGACTTTTATTGGTTCTTGATTATGCATAGGATTTTCAAACTGATTTTGCATGCTTTTGAATAAATGTCCCTTTTTAGCATGATTTCTATGTTTTATGTGCATATGGTTCCGTACTTAGTACAAGTGATGTGCTAACCACTTTTTTCCCTTTTTCCCAACATTTTAGGTTCTGGTCGTTAAAGGGTTCGTGACCACTTTGATTGAAGGCTTAGAATCATTCTTTTAAAGTGTGGGTATGTCCTAAAGTCCGAGGATGATTCATTGTTATTACTCTTGCCATGGTTCTTTGTTGTAGTCTAAAGATGATCATTTCATTTTGCATGTTCCAAGATATTGTTGTAAGCCCTATGTAGCATTTATACATTGTGTAAGGGCTTATGCCCATGTTGATTTGACTCTGTTTAGATCGTTTGATAAGGGACATCCCTTTTAAGACTATGTTATGCATCTTATATATATGTTCCATAAAAGTAGAATACTGTCATATCTGGGTAGCACCCCCTAGACGTAACCGGCGTCGTCGTCCTTGGGGAGGACTTAGACTAACCTCTTAGCTTACATCATTGCATTCATAGGCTAAAATGTAGAAAATTTAAAACTTTTCTTCTATCTATCATAGGTTTAAATACACCTCTCGCATACACATAATATAAATTCATATCGAGTATACATATATCCTTCGTATAAGAAGATTACACAATCTTTTACTTTTATTGCACACACATAAATATAGTTATATAACATAGTCTTAAAACTGGATGTCTCATCTCATAACCATCTAAACATGAGTATAACTATTGGGCATAGCCCATACATCAATACAATATAAAAAGAGCCACATATAGCCTGTACAATCTTTAGTACTCAAATGAAAGGAAATAAACATTTTGTATTTAAGACTAAGCAATATAAAAGGCAAAAAAAATTGCATTGTCCTCGAAGTAGTGAGGACCTACCCAACTTGGAGAGTGAGATTTCGAAGACTTTCTTCAAATTCATCACAAACCCTTCAACGATTAGAACCTAAAATATTGGGGAAAGAGGGAGAAAATGGGGTTAGCACATCACTTATACTAAGTATGAGACCATATACACACACAACATAAAATCATGCTAAAAGGGACATTACATTAAACTATGCTATTTCACTTTGAAATGACTTATGCACATTTAAAGGAACAATACAAGTCAATCATACCTATTCATTAAGTCAAGACCATGTACATTACAAGACCAACAATACTAAGTCTAGTCAAGTTAACATGCATATCAACACAATTGAGTACATAACCAAGACAACTCCAACATCAAGTTATAACCTCAACAAGCATGCATTAGAGTTCATAACATCATAACCCAAAAAAGATCATTATCTATGGACCCTCATTAAATCCACTAGTGCAATGACTAAGCAAAGCCCCATAACCGTAATCAATCAAGTAAACCTAAAAAGAATCATAACTAATCTCAAACTTCACATAGCATATCATTAAGAGTACATAACATCATACTTTGGCAATAGAGACAAATCACATGTCCATAAGTGAAACGAATATCATATAGTGTCATTAATGCGTAAGATTATAATATACAGTTTAAAACATACATAAGAACATCGTTCTAAGACTTCCCTCAAGGCTTACTAGGGCAATGTATAGATAGATTCCATTCCCCTACCTAGACTAAGCTAAACCCCTTAGGTCATTCTAGTTAGAGTTTATTCCATTACATCATTTTACCATTTGGGAACATCATGCCTTAACCGACATAGATCACATGAGCTAATATGGAATCCGGTGTCATGGAATCCTACACCGAAAGAAGGCAGACTACTTGCCAAGGTAGTACCAAAACGTGAACATTGCTTCTATTGTGGATCCACTAGCTAGTATTTCTATGGGGGCAACGTAGTTCAAGAACAAGGATATGTAGTTGGGACCCTCTTTATGCTACATGAATTATAGTATCGAATCGCATTAGTACATTAGTGATACTACCTTCCCTATGTGGGAAGGGACACTCCTCACTCTAGTTAACTCACTGCTAAGCTATAATCCTTTTGAAATGTATTTAATGCCTTTATGAATCATCTAGCTTAATGTAGGTCATAGGGTCTATCCCTTATATAATCATCATAATCATCATATCTCAATAATAATTGCATAAGTATTGTCGTTTAATTACAATTATTACATGTGAGGTTAGCACATTTACATAGTCATATCATAATAAGGCACATTGGTAAGTTATCACATTGACATCTTAGCCAACAACTCAGAACCATATCAAGACATTTCAATTCAACATCATACCAACCTTATTAATATGAGTATAAGATATACTTCAATAAAACATCATCACTTAATAACAAGTAATCATAATTGAAGTAGAGGATTGAGTGATTAAGACATACCACAATACCTTCATAAGATATCATCAAGGTCCTACCATCAACCACTAAATTAAACCCAACAATGGGTGTAATACCATCACATAATATTAATAAATACAATAATAAAGCCAATTGAATCATTACACAACTCATCACTACTTCATAGCCTAAGGTTAGAGGCTTAGGTCAAATCCATGATCTACTTCACAACCTAGGTAAATTACTCAAGAACTAGCATAATAGGATTATAATATTTCTCATTCTATTCATAAGTTTTCATGATAACAACATAGGATAATAATTCACACGTTAACCAATCCAATCATAACACTACACAATTCAATTCAAGACCACAACCTAGGGTTAAGGGGAAAAGGTCATCTTCTACAAACTAGACCAATCCATTAACAATTAATCTAAATGAGTAATAATACATTTTAATCTAATCATAATAACCAAAACGAATCATAAACAAAGCAATTCACAAGATCAATTTCGTATTGGATG
This sequence comes from Solanum habrochaites, assembly GCA_027704765.1. Taxonomy (NCBI): domain Eukaryota; kingdom Viridiplantae; phylum Streptophyta; class Magnoliopsida; order Solanales; family Solanaceae; genus Solanum; species Solanum habrochaites. Next base: position 15,442,089 of record JAKWJA010002492.1, on the reverse strand, counting down.
AAAACCCACTTGAAATCAATTTGATGGAACCTTTGGGGGAAACAGGTCCCAAAGGTAAAAGCAATCCCATAACTCACTAATTGATGAATTTTGATGGAGAAATTTATCCTTAGAATCCCTTTAAACCACCTTTTGATTGATCTTCAATGAGGTTTCTTTGGGAGAGAAAAAGAAGAGAGAAGGAAGAGCAATTGGTTTTTGGGAATTATGAGGGTTAGGTTTTAATAGATAGGCTCTTTATATAGGTCATTAAATAAATTATTAGACTTCCATTAACCCCTAACTAATTCACTAACCAGTTAAATTAATTTAACCCACTTATAAATGTGCAGCAAAATAGTACCTTCACAAACGAAACCCTAACCAACGGGCCGTTTTTCATTCGACGGGCACTGTTCACTTCCATTCTATGCAGTCGTTCTTTTGGTTAGAAAGTTGTCAAAAATGAATTTCCATGAATTTGGATAAGTGTCCCGTTGACGGTGGCCATCGATTCCCCATCGATTTGACCACATCTCGTCGATGGCCCACATTGGTGACACTGTCCCTTGACAACTTTTAGACACTTTTTGCAAGGGTCCCCCTCAAGGACCGTCGTTTGGTCCTTGGGAATTTGTAACCATTAGTTTCAACTATGAATTAAGTGTAATACATGTTACACACCTTACCACCAAATTTCATTATTTTCCAACTCTTAAAACTTAGGCAAATGGCTAAGGCACACTAGCACCTTATTGAGCTATTTTCTGAACGTCATAGATGTTCCTTGACGTTTTGATTCTAAAACTTCCTAAATGACTTATATACCTTAAAATTGACCTTAAACTAGTGATACAACCTTTACACACTCATGTTAGGCTCTAGAACACATTGAAGACTTTCGGAGTATTACAAAGACTATGTAATCTTCTTATACGAAGGGTCTATGTATACTCGATATGAATATATTATGTGTTAGCGAGAGGTCTAAGTAAACCTCATGAATTAGTGTAAATGAAAAGTTTTAAATTTTCCACATTTTAACATATTAATGTAATGATGAATGCTATGAGGCTAGTCCTAGTCCGCTCCGAGGCTGACGACGCCGGTTACGTCTAGGGGGTACTTCTTGGATGTCACAAACTTTTATCAGAGCATGAGATTGAATATCCCTAGAAACGATGTTTCATTAAACCATGTCTATGTAGATTCTTATTCATAATTGTGAAGCGCACCACACTTATCAATGAGAGACTATGTGATGCTTTGAAACTCTCATCTTCATGTATTCCTATGTCGTTCCTCTAGAGTCTTATTATATACTTTCACCTAAACCTTGTATCGTGGTTATAGGTTTGAATACTCGAAGAGAAGCTGCTAGAAAGGCCAAGGAAGAAATGGCTAATGTGGGAGCTCATGACAACCAAGTGCCTCCACAAGACAACCAAGTGCCTCCACTTGAAGAAGTTGCTATGGGTGATCATGTTCGGTTGTTCCTCCACCAATAACATGAAAGTACACTCTAGAAGTTAGGTAAACCCTTAGGTCAGAACAAGGCGTACTTGACCTTTCGAAGGTCTTGTACTAGCCTCTAAGCTATCATTCATTATATAAGACATGAAAAGTAGTGGGAAATTAAAACTTTTCACGGTAAATAATAATAAGGATAACATCTTTTATATATACTAAAAGATGGTCTCATCGTCAAAAGTCAACTTAAACACACAACATAAATATCTTAGGGACACGAGCCTTTTTCATTGAAAGAAAATACATGATATGTCTTGTACAAGTCTTAAAGAAAAACTAAAGAAATAAAGACTATTCCCTTGAATATATGAGGACATACTTAGACATGACATATTCAATTCCCAAGTTTGCCTTCTACCCTTAAACATGCCTCCAACCTATACTTATGGAGTATGGAAGAGTACGGGGTTAGTACAAACAATGTACCAAGTATTTCATATGCGATATCATGCAAAAAAGGACATTTTATTAGAAACATACAAGTCATGCTATTTTAATTAAAAAACCTTGGTGAATTAAGTTACAAATCATCATATAGTTTAATCATTTATATTTTAAGGTAAAACTTCCATTTTTTCTCAACATAAGAGCATACTTACACTAATCCCACTTAAAATATAACTCTTCCTATCCCAAGTAATCCCAAGACTCACTTAGGTAAGACATAAAGAGATCGCCCATACAATCTATTCACTACACACCCATGTTGTCACGTTCGCGGGAACCCCCTAGAAGTAACACGGAGTACTTGACCCCTCGGAGGTTTTATACAAGCCCATATTTATCATTCATCGCATTGACATAGTAAAATTAGCGGAAAATTTAGAACTTTTCATAGCACCTCATATGGTAGAAACTTTACTTCATATACATATAAAATATAAGTTATAATATATATATATATATATATAGACTCTAAATCTCTTTGCAATCATAGACTCAACAACATTAGAATATGTTATGGACACGACCCTTAAGATATAATACAAATATATATTACTAAATAGACTTTATAATAAGTACACATGAGGACATCCTTGGACTTAAGTATTCATTTCCTTGAGCGTGGGAAAACACCTATGAATCTCCTCAATCATATACATCCTTTAAGAATTCAATTACCTACACTTTGTGTAAAAAGTAGGAACAATGGGATTAGCACAAGAATGTACTAAGTATGGCAACCATGCAAAAACATGCATTTAAAAAGGGACATTTTCTTTGAAATCATACTTCATGTAATTTTTAGTTAATCATCATAAAACCTTTATCAGTAGCATATATATCATTTTCATACTTCATAGAAACACAATCAAAGGCCAAAACATCATCCAAAAGCACTTATAGAATTTAAGTCCAATTGGAGGTCACTTTACAGTGAGCTCATTCCTCTTTACAATGAAATATTTTTTTAATTCATTAGTCTCCCAAGTAATCCTTTGGGGATACTTGGTGCAATGTATCACCTTAGGACAATTAAGGAAAAATCATGCATATCATATACACAAGACAACACATACCATCATAGAAGTATAATACCACATAGACATAGTTAAGTCAAGACCTTCGTCACATAGTAAACAAGATAAACATCATGCATAAAGACTCATGTCATGCACATCTTCATAACAAGTAGACATATACTACAATTTCATGCATAGGAAACACATACATAGTGACATGCATTAGAACACCTTCCTACAACTACCTAAGGAACTACTTATGAAATGTCTAGATGGGTTTATTACTTCCACCTATCCTAAGTAACATCCCTTAAGTCATTCTTATTAGGGTCCTAGTCATTTAACTTCCAATTTCCATTTTACTTTAGGGAAATTATAGCCTCAACCGACACTAAGACCATAGGGGCTAAATATGAAATTTCGTGTTGTAGAGACTTACACCAATGGAAGGTGTTCTTACCTAGCGAAGGTAGAACATTAACATACATCCTACCATCCTAAGAGAATTCACGTTTGTAGATCCTATGTGGAAAGCATAGTTTATGGAACTTGAGGAAAATCATGGAAATATCTACTCTACAACCTTTGTTGGGTCATGAGGCTATCCATCCTGTGAGAACCGTAGTGAACCTTACCTTTCTTACTTGGGAAAGTGTCACTCTCTCACATCAGGACCATAGTGAACCCTACCTTCCCTATTTGTAAAGTGTCACCCCCTCATCTACATGTTCACTCGGTGCTAAGAAAAGTTCCCTTTATTGAAAAGCCTTTATTACATTTATTTATAAAATCATAGTCTTTGGATATTCATTATTCATATGCTTATAGAATACTCAAGCACTTACTAGTTTTGGAGTATTCTATGAAAAACCTCTCAATGTTCCTTCATTAACTAGATCATCATTAATGTGTGTGAGTGTATAGATAGATGTGAGCAAACCTTTCACATAATACATAATGTCACACATGTTCATATATCAATGCATGAGTCTATAGGCATAGCTGTATGAGCAATCCTTTCACATACCTACAAAGACACTATGCACATTCATACCACATCATATCATATACATCATATTCATAACATGTTAATATATTCATCCTTCATACACATAGAAACCAAGCCTAAGAACTATCCTATCAAGATATACATGTGCAATGTGTAGACAAGGTCCCATACCCTTGCTCATACTAGTACACCTATAAAGTCATCCTAGCAAGGAATACATAACATACTTCATTTACATATACTTTACATTCGTAGTAGTAGACATTAGTGAATATGAGAACAACCTTTCATTTAGACATCATAACCTATTCTAGTTATAACATGCATGTAAGTGAGAGTGTGTGTACATTGGTCAACATGATCACATAATGGCTATCAATTACTCCTTGAAGAAGACACCCTCTTAGACCACATTATACTTCAAAGAACATACCACACAACACATAATAGCATAGGAGGCAAGACAATATTATCATTATAACGAAGGCTCTTAACTTTAGCTATTTACACTTTCATATAAGGGGTACATAGGTAGGGACTACTTACCATTTTAACACATCAATGGAAGCACCTATACAATACCCTAACATGAATATACAAATGCTCATACAATAGCCACAAAACCTAGATCACAACTAGATAGGAAGATAGGCACAATTATCATAAGGTGATCATCTAAATCTCTAAATCATATATTCATCAATTTTCCTTCAAGGTCATGGTCAACACATGTATAATGAAAATAAATTAAACACCTCCACCATAAGTGGACCATACCACACGATGCCATACAAGGCTTCATCAACATTACTATAAAGAAATAGAGAAGTAGAAGAGTAGAGACGATAAGAATTCTTACCAATTTCTCAACCTTCGATCATCATTAATCAATACACCTTATTCATCAATAAAACACATATATGGGAGTGTATATAAATGTACTTCAAACATATAAGAAACCATGTAGAAGTCGCTACAAGATTATACTATATCATAATACAACACATCAACATACTAGGAATGTAAAATAACATAGATCATTAGCATTTCCTTGCATTGATTTAGACCATATTTCATACATATTATGAGCCTAAGGCAGTATCTAAACCTACATTAACCATATTGAAATCATAATTACATACATTGAAGATTAAGGTTACAACCTTGTCATTTAGGCTTATTGATTTGCTAGAGTATAGAAGACTTTACCAATACTATGAACTCTCTATGGTTCTAATCAACATTCATTTTTTATCAACAATACACTCATTAGGCAGTAGCTAATCGAGATCTAGAAAATCATAGAAGAAACCTGCTTATATCACAACACAACTACTAAGATCCATCACACTAACTTTACTTATCGCCTTTCAATATTGATCAGATCATGATCATAGAAGATCGAGATCGATTCATGCAGGACTTTCGTAGATTGTTCATTAAGGATTTATACCTACAAAATTCATCCATTATTTAACCCTAAAACAATAGCTATACCAGTTCATACATAATCACAACCTTACACAAACGATTCCACACTCGATTTCAAGATAACACATAGAAACATAGTCTATTCATGTTCAAATCTTTATATATTTATCATCATGGACTGATCATCATCAATTCACATAAATTCATGTAATTAACAACATATACAATCACTTCAACGTAATAGAATCATAATTCATTCGGTAAAAAGTCAAGATCATAAGGCCCGTGAAATTGGATGGAAAACCACTTCAAAGTCAGTGGATAATCATCAACACATTCATATTATGAATTTAAAATCTGTTTAGTAAAGAACCCATGGAAGATTGAAGAAGAAAGTTTTTGATCATATTTTTCTCTTTTGAAACCTTTGAGAATGGCTCTCTAGATGAAAAGATAACTAGAGATGAAGATCACCATACATTTCTCTAGTTGAAAATCTATTAAACTTGATGATTCATCCATAAAAAAACCAGCTTGAATCTGTTCTTGAGCTTCACCAACAATGGTGGTTTCTAGAGAGAGTATTTCTGGAAGGAAAGGTTTCAACTTGTGAGAGGATTTTAGAATGGGGTGATCACATTTTTGGTGACTTATATACACCCAAAAATAGATAAATAAATCTATTACAGTCAGTTTAGTACGTGGGGTTAATTTACCATTCAACCCTTTAATTAACAGCACGCAGGCTACCAGTTGCAGGCCACCTGCGACGAAGGCATTGACGGGGTGTCGTGGCCTTGACGGGCTGTGCCTGGCCTCCGTAGTTTTGGGTACTTAGACAAATATTGGCTTGACACCTTCACAAGTAAAGTCCTTATCGATGAGACCTGCTTGACGGGACGTTGGTTGACCAACGATCCGTCGTTGGGTCCGTCAATGGACACTGCCCCGGAAGTGTCTTAGGCAATTTGGGTCATTCTTTTGGGGCCTCTTGTAAGGGCCCTTTAGAAGTTGTACCCGGAAGTTTCCAACGTGATTATAACTCTTTACACGTTATATACCTTTAAAATAAATTTCATCCAAAAAAAACACCTATAAGACATCCAAACAACCTTGGACCCAACATAATATACGATGAACATCTTAGGGGCCATCTTTTGAACGCCTTGGACGTTCTTGGGCGTTTGACCTACGAACTTCATGAAACTTCATATAGAAATATTAAACATCATTTTAAACCATTTTAAGACTTATTTGTCTCATTTAATACAAATATAGGCATGCATAGACACATGAGGCACATAAGTGACTAGTCGTCGAACGTCTTGGTTCTCCCTTGACGTTCGACTTCCAAATCACTTCAAACTTTGTACACTGCCTGTAAACCATATAATAAGACATTTTAGAACATTATAACATCATTAAATACCCATAAACACATAGAAAAATATATTATACATCTAGGTGACTTAGTCATTGAACGTCTTAGTCGTCCCTTAATGTTCGACTTCCAATATCCCGAAAATTTTAGATACTGCCCATATACTATATTTTAAGAATATTTAGGACATTATAAATGTAAGAAAAACATGTTAGGCTCTAGATACCTTGTCTCATTTTTGGGTCTTACAATATCCCCCACTTGAGAGCATTCGTCCTCGAATGACACTTGGGGCTCTTTAATCAGAACAACGACTTCAATGCATATAAGAGTAGTTCATAACATTTAAAATATCATCAAGTCATTTTAGCACTCACTTACTCTTTAATGCATCAAATAAAAAGGTCCTTTTCATGTTCATTGGAGAACATCCTTCTCCTAATCATAACATGATCACTATATCTGAATTCATTACAAGAAAATATTGAAAAGATACTCATAGGCAGATCATAACCCATACTCAAAGTTACTTAATCACTCATACTTCAATTCACATAAACTTGAGTTAATTGAATCAACAAAGATCTTCATTAGTTAGACCTAGTGCCATAATGATAATACTCAATCCTTCTCCTCAACACACTTACATGTATTATGAGTTTCACACCTTAGAAAGTACAAGGTCAAATTCCTCTAAAAATGAGTAATTCTAAACTTTTAACCAAGACATGCTCATGGTTCCTTCCTAGTGAAGTTTAAGTGGTACGTTACACCAAGTACATCACAACAAAATAGGAATTCATTCCACAAATTTCTTATCTTAACATAATACTCACCCTAATACTAAGCCTCATTTTTGAAAAATAACAAAAATTATAGGCACACACATAGACACTTAGCTAAACATGCTTTCATTTTTTCAAGAATGAGCCTACAATTATGCATTCCAAATCATAAAAGTCACATAGTCTTCAAGAGACTCAACATAATTCATTTTAAAAAGAATCAACTTTTAATTTTAAGTCTAAACAATTTACCTCACAAGTGACTATTACCATGCTTCTTATCTCATCTCATAAAGTCAAATTCACAATTAGCATATAAAAATGCAAGTCAATATGAGAAAACATGGACTTACTTTATCAAAATTTTCCTTTCATGCTCTTTGGAAAATTCACCATGTCTCCAAGATGATGTCAATCAATTCATACCAATCATATAAAGGTCATGCAATTCACACTTTATGCAAGTCTATATTCACGAACAAGCTTACTAAGAATTCATTATTTTCCAATTCAAGTAAGAACAGAATAAAAATGTAGATAATTTCTGCAACCTCACTACTCAAACACCATCCCCCACTTAGGGTAAACCCCATTAAGAGCAACGTAACCCAACCTATAGAGGATCTTAACTACACAACCTTCATTTTCATCACTTAAAGTTATTACTACTTTAGAGTGAATTTTCGTTAATTAAATTTAGCAACACTAAGGCATTATAAACCTCATCATTTTAGGCAAATCATTCTCAACCATCAATTTTTATCATACTATTCAATTCACATAAGGTCTTCCTACAATACAATAGACACTACAGTCAGACATTATTTCAGAAAAAAACAAAGAAAGTTTATAACACAATAAAAAATTTAGAAATAACTCCACGAATCATCATGTAATAAGATTCTCATATTATTTCCAAATAGCAAAACTCCTTTTCACATTCATTATCATGTTCATATACATCAATTCTACAAATATTTCAACAATATCCAATCAAAGGACAATTTATTTGGTTCTCCCAACATGTTACAATAAGTTGCCTAGTCCTTATAGTGAGCATGCTTCCAAATATCCAAAAATGTAACATTTAGACATTTGAGGGGACAAGCTTGGCAATATAAGATACGAAGCTTACCAACTTATCCTTCATAGCATGCATACTATCTTTACAACTAGGATCAGGTCTTTACAAGGATCAAATTTACAATAGCAACTTATCAAGTATCTCTTATATACAAAAGGAGACAATGCACACTTTTAATCATATACGTTCATAGGATAGCTTGCTTCCATAGGTAGTTATTTAACATTCCAAGTTCAAATCCTAGTATTTGGATACCGTCATACAAGACCATATAGGAATACAACAATCTAAGAGAATTCACTTTAACCACCACAACTTCTATCATGCTTTAACTATATCATGACATATATTATTTGACATATGTTGCTATTTCACATAGATTTTCATATATTGCCATAATTGGCATCACATCCTCAAATAAATGATGTTTCATACATAGTAAATTAAGATAACCAATAATAATCTTCATAGAGTTAACATGTGCAATGATCAAGTAAAGCCCCATAACCCTACTAAATCAAGTAACCCAACAGGAACTACAGTTAGCACCATACTCCACACATCTTTAGCCTTCATGGATGCATAACTCCATATCTTTAGTACAATAGGTCATTTACATGTTTATAAGCATAGAGATCATCACATAAGGATATTTACATTTATCATGATACAGATACATAATATTAACCTCCTAAGGTCTCCATAAAGGAAAACTAGTGCAAGACATAGGTAGAGTCCCATACCCCTACCTAAGTCTAGTTAACCTTCAAGTCACCTTAGTTAGTTTATACATTATCAAATAAGGAAAAGTGTCACCTTCATACATACTCATTCAAACCATAAAACAAACATAAGCATTTAAATTCACCTTTTCTCCGTCAAGCATAGAGCAATATCATCAAAGCAATTACATCTAAAAGACCACTGGAAAAGAACACATAAGAGAAAAATCTGATAGAGTTAGCTTCTATGGCATGACATGAGAATGATGAAGAAGGGAAACTCTATCATCCAATAGCCTCTTGTACCATTTGATGTGTTGCGACTCACCACCATTGATACAAGACTCTATTAGACGTGGCAATATCAGGCTTCTTGGACCCTAAACGACTTTTAAAACCTCGTGCTTTGATACCACGTTAGTCATGACCGGGGAAACCCCTTTGAAGTAAAACGGCGTACTTGACCTCTCAGAAGTCTTATACAATCCCATAGTTATCATTCATCGCATTGACATAGTAAATTTAGCGGAAAAGTTATATTTTTCATAGCACCTCATATGCTAGAAACTTTACTTCATATACATATAAAATATAAGTCATAATGCATATATAGACTCTAAGTCTCTTTGCAATCTTAGATTCAAAAACATTATCATATGTTAGGGACACGATCCTTACGATATAATACAAAACTATACATTACTAAATAGACTTAATAATAAGTACACATGAGAAAATCCTTGGACTTAAGGATTCCTTCCCTTGAGCTTGGGAAAGAACCTATCAAGCTCCTAAATAATAGACCTCCTTTAAGCGTTCAATTACCTACACTTTGTGTAAAAAGTAGAGAAGAATTTCCTAAGTATGGAAACCATGCAAAACATGCATTTAAAAAAGGGACATTTTATTTGAAATCATACTTCATGTCATTTTGAGTAAATCATCTTAAAACCTTTATAAATAGCATATATATCATTTTAATACTTCATTGAAACACAATCAAAGGCCAAAAATCATAGAAAAGCACTTAAAGAATTTAAGTCCAATGGGATGTGACTTTATAGTGAGCTCATTCCTCTTTACAATGAAATATTTCTTTTAATTCATTAGTCTCCCAAGTAATCCTTTGGGGATACTTGTTGCAATGTAACACCTTAGGACCACAAGAAAAAATCATACGTATCATCTACAAAAACCAACACATACCATCATAGAAGTATAATACCACATAGACATAGTTAAGTTAAAACCTTCATCATATAGTCAACAAGATCAACATCATGCATAAAGACTCATTTCATGCACATCTTCATAACAAGTAGACAAAACTACAATGTCTTGCGTAGGAAACACATACATAGTGACATGCATTAGAACACCTTCCTACAACTTCCTAAGGAGCTACTTGGGCAATGTCTAGATGGGTTTATTACTTCCACCTATCCTAAGTAACCTCCCTTAAGAATTTCTAATTAGGGTCCTACACATTTAACTTCCATTGTCCATTTTACTTTAGGGAAATTATAGCCTCAACCGACACTAAGATCATGGGTGCTAAACATGGAATTTGGTGTTGTAGAGCCTTACACCAATGGAAGGTGTTCCTACCTAGCGAAGGTAGAATATTAACCTACATCCTAGCATTCTAAGTAAATTCACTTTGTTAGATCCTATGTGGCAAGAATATTTTATGGAACTTGGGGAAAATCATGGAAGTATCAACTCTACACCCTTTGTTGGGTCATGAGGCTATCCATCCCGTGAGGATCGTAGTGAACCCTACCTTCCCTACTTGGGAAAGTGTCACTCCCTCACACGAGGACCACAGTGAACCCTGCCTTCCCTATTTGGAAAGTGTCACCCCCATCTACATGTTCACTCGGTGCTAAGCTAAGTTCCCTTTATTAAAAAGCCTTTATTACATTTATTTATAAAATCATAGGCTTTGGATATTCACTATTCATATGCTTATAGAATATTCAAGCACTTATCTAGTTTTGGAGTATTCTATGAAACACCTCTCAATGTTCCTTCATTAACTAGATCATCATTAATGTGTGTGAGTGTACACATAGATGTGAGCAAACCTTTCACATAATACATAATGTCACAAATGTTCATATATCAATGCATGAGTCTATAGGCATAGCTTTATGAGCAATCCTTTCACATACCTACAAAGACACTATGCACATTCATACCTCATCATATCATATGCATCATATTCATAACATGTTAATATATTCATCCTTCATACACATAGAAACCAAGCCTAGGAACTATCCTATCAAGATATACATGTGCAATGTGTAGACAAGGTCCCATACCCTTGCTCATACTAGTACACCTATAAAGTCATCCTAGCAAGGAATACATAACGTACTTCATTTACATATACCTTACATTTGTAGTAGTAGACATTAGTGAATATGAGAACAACCTTTCATTTAGACACCATAACCTATTCTAGTTGTAACATGCATGTAAGTGAGAGTGTGTGTACATTGGTCAACATGATCACATAATGGCTATCAATTACTCCTTGAGGCAGATACCCTCTTTACCACATTATACTTCAAAGAACATACCACACAACACATAATAGCATAGGAGGCAAGACACTATTATCATTATAACGAAGGCTCTTAACTTTAGCTATTTACACTTTCATATAAGGGGTACATAGGTAGGAGCTACTTACCATTTTAACACATCAATGGCAGAACCTATACAATACCCTAACATGAATATACACATGATCATACAATAGCCACAAAACCTAGATCACAACTAGATAGGAAGATAGGCACAATTACATCATAAGGTGATCATCTAAATCTCTAAATAATATATTTATGAATTTTCCTTCAAGGTCATGGTCAACACATATATAATGAAAATAAATTAAACACCTCCACCGTAAGTGGACCATACCACACAATGCCATACAAGGCTTCATCAACATTACTATAAAGAGATAGAGAAGTAGCAGAGTAGAGACAATAAGAATTCTTACCAATTTCTCAACCTTTGATCATCATTGATCAATACACCTTATTCATCAATAAAACACATATATGGCAGTATATATAAATGTACTTCAAACATATAAGAAACCATGTACAAGTCGCTGCAAGATTATACTATATCATAATACTACACATCAACATACAAGGAAAGTATAATAACATAGATCATTAACTAATTTCCCTTGCATTGATTTAGATAATATTTCATACATAATATGAGTCTAATTTAGTATCAAAACCTACATTAACCATATTGAAATCATAATAACATACTTTCAAGATTAAGGTTACAACATAGGCATTTAGGCTTATCAATTTGCTAGAGTATAGAAGACTTTACCAATACTATGAACTCTCTATGGCTCTAATCATCATTCATATTTTATCAACAATACACTTATTAGGCACTAGCTAATTCGGTAGGAAATCAAGAAGAAACCATGCTTGATATAACAACAACTCGAGATCCATCACACACTTAGCTTTTTGACTTCATAGCCTAAAGGAATCTTAATCAATTCACGCAGGTCATTCTTAGATTGTTCATAAAGGATTTATGCCTACCAAATTCATCCATTATTTCACCCTAAAACAATATCTACATCAGTTCACACATAATCACAACCTTACATTAACGATTCCACAACCGGCTTCAAGATAACACATAGAAACATAGGTTGTTCATGTTCAAATCTTCATATATTTATCATCAACGACTTATAATCATCAATTCATATAAATTCATGTAATTTACAGAATATACAATCACTTCAACGTAATAGAATCATAATTCATTCGATAACAAATCAAGATCATAACGCCCATGCAAGGCTAAATAATTTGGTGATAGAGAATGGGTTCATATTGCAATTCGATTGAAAATCACTTCCAAATCAGTATATAATCATAAATACATTCAGATTATTCCTTTGAAATCAGTTTAGGAAATAACCCATAAAATATTGAAGAAGAAAGTGTTTGATCATATTTTTCTCTTAAGAAGTCTTTGAGAATGGCTCTCTAGATGAAAAAGATAACTAGAGAAGAAGATCAGCATACATTTTTCTTGTTGAAAACCTCCTAAACTTTATGATTCATCCATATAAAACCAGCTTGAATCTGTTCTTGAGCTTCACCAACAATGGTTGTGTCTAGAGAGAGGATTTTTGGAAGGAAAGGTTTCAATCTTGTGAGAGGATTCTAGAGTGGAGTGATCACATTTTTGGTGACTTATATTCACCCAAAAATAGATAAATAAACCTATTATATTCAGGTTAGGAAGTGGGTTGAATTTTCCATTCACCCCTTTAATTAACAGCACGCAGGCTGTCAATTGCAAGCCACCTGCGACGAAGGCAGTGATGGAGCGTCGTGGCCTTGACGGGCCGTGCCTGGCCTCCATCGTTGGGTACTTAGCAAAATATTTGTGTGATACCTTCCAAAGTCAAGTCCCCATATACGAGACCTTATCGACAGGCCGTTGGTGGACCAATGATCCGTCGTTGGGTCCGTCAATTCAGGCAACTTTGGGTCCTTCTTTTGGGGCCTCTTGTGGGGCCCATTTGAAGTCATAACCGTATGTTTCCAACGTAATTATAAACCTTAACAAGTTATAGAACTTCTAAATAAATTTATTCCAAAACAAACACCTATAAGACGTCCAAACAGCCTTGGCCCCAGCATGACATACGATGAACGTCTTAGGGGCTATCTTTCGAACCCCTTGGACGTTCTTGGGCGTTTGACCTCCAAACTTCACGAAACTTCATATAAAAATATTAACATAATTTTAAACCATTTAAAGACTTATTAGTCTCATTTCATACATATTAAGTCATACATAGACACATGAGGCACATAAGCGACTAGTCGTCGAACGTCTTGGTCGTCCCTTGACGTTCGACTTCCAAATCACTTCAAAATTTTCACACTGCATATAAATCATATAATAAGACATCTTAGAACATTATAAAATCATTAAAAACCCATAAATAATAGAAGCACATATTGGGCATCTAGGTGACTTAGTCGTCGAACGTCTTAGTCGTCCTTTAACGTTCGACTTCCAGTACCTCTAATATTTTAGATACTGCCCATATACTATATTTTAATCATATTTAGGACATTACAACTTTATGAAAAACATGTTAGGCTATAGTGCAATATGAAAGTATCATCCCATACTACTATGTCCACTTAGTGATCCTTAATAATCCCTCAAGACTAGGAACATCACCTCCATAACTTTATTCACATAACTTTCATCATACAAGATCATATCAACATATTTATTTAACATTGGACATAAGACCTTAATGTTTCATGAACATTAGGCATAAAATCAACATTCTTCAAAAAGATTGGGATAAAGTCACATTACTCCATTAACCTTAGACATATAGTCATCATGCTTCATCTCATCATATAATGATCCATTCATACATTTCATAAAAGGACACAATAGGACTCACTCCAAATGCCTACTTGTACAATGGATAGACAACATCCCATTCCACTATCTACCCTAAGTAGTACACCCTTAAAAGACTAGCTTATAACATTCATTTGTGGGGGATAGCTTTAACCGACATAGAACATGAGAGATAGACATTGAATCCCGGTATTAAACCTTACAGGATGAGGGACCCGTACTTTCCTAAGGTAGGGTTATTGTTGAGACTTTACATGGGGATTCCAATAGCTACTCCTATGCGGGAGCATAGTTAAGGGATAAGGATACAACTTCTAAGTGCCTCATTCATCTTCTAGCGAGGATCACTCATCTCAAGAAGTACATTCGATACATCATCTCTACTCACGAAGTGTACCCACCCCTCTTAAAATCTTCTCGGTGCTAAGCGTAACTCCCCCACAGAGTCGTAAACATTCATAGACTATGGGTTAACGGAAAGCTATTTAATGCCACATCTAAACTAAAAAAGTGTACTTATACCTAGAGGTTACTTTTGAATACCACATCTCAACTCGTGAGGTTGCTACTAAATGCTTCATCTCAACTCAGGAAGAGTGTTCGCCCTAAAATTCCCCTTTTTCATACTATAGGGACAATAAAGATAGTCTAGACACTTCATCTTCACTCACGAAGAGTGTCTACCCTAGAATCCCCTATTTCATTCATTATTGTCTTATTGAGAATACCTTTCTGTAGACTCTCATACATACATAACCATTAGCTTCATTCTTTCAATCATTCAAGGTGTGGGTGTGAGTACATATGAGAACACCTTTCACTTAACCCCTATGATGCATGCAATTTATTTCTAATCATGTCCACCTTGCATTTATCATAAAGACACACACTATCACACTTCACATATACATATGCTTCACCTAGACATAACCTCTTCGAGATATACAATTTCAACTTTCTAAAACATATTATGCATATACATCATAATAATCACTTACCATCAAATATCATTCCTTCAAGGCCATACTCACAATACATGTATATATACATATTCATATACTTCAGAGAACACCGCCACCAAAGGTGGACCATAAAACTGAAGATCTTTTCAATGGAAAACTAAACAAGATAGAACAACTTACCCTTCATGCAAGACTTTACCACCTTTTCTCAATACTCCAACAATACATAAACAGATAACATTTAAGGCAGTAATTAAAGCTCCTCATAACATAAAGAAAACCATAGTTCTAACAATATCAAATCATGTACAGTAAAGCCGCTTCATAAGCCAAAAGTTGAGAAATTGAATGAGCTTGGGTTCATTGAGGTTTTGACCTTAAAATCATCTACTAGCATTGAATAATAGTATATTACATTAACTAAAACGTTTTCATGCAAGACCCATGCTTAGAGTAAAAAATATAAGAGTTTGGAGTTTGAAAACACTTTTTAAATCTCTTTGGAATGACTCCTTGAATGAAATATAGTTCAAGTATGAACTACCATACCTCAATGATATGTAACACACGGCATTTTTGATGAAGAAAACGTGAAGAACTTGGTCCTCTTCCTTGGAGCTTGAAGCTTCTTCAATAGAGGATTTTGGAAGAAGAGTTTTGGAGATAATTTTTATTTGACCTTTAGGATTTGAATTGGTGGGTGAAATGAGGTTTTAAATGACCTAAATTAGTCCAAAAATGATCCCCAAAGTTTCTAACAGACCCCTACACCATTTTGACCCTTTTCCATATTTTCATTTGACTTAAAAATTACGTGACCAAATCTTGGACTTTGCTGCGCGTCACAGAGAAAGCTGCTGAATCTTGAATTTTAGCATTTTGAGGTTGTGTACCTCATTACAATCGTGTGATGTACAGGAAACTTAAGTACAAGGCACGCGACGCAAGGCAGGCTTCCGATCCAGGCTCTACACACTGCTTTGGGCAGCTCCTTTGTCCCATGGTTGTGTCCTCCTTGGGGGCCATTTGGGTTGTCCCGAGGAGTCGTACTCAAACGTTTTTAACCGTGGTACATACCTATAGGTACTAGGATCATTTCCACTGGTTATAGACACCAAATACTACCTAAATATATGCACCATAATCAAGGACACACTAGCACGTTCCAAGGTACATTTTTCGAACGTCATGGACGTTTCACTTCCAAACTTCACCAACTAACCTCAAATGCTAAAATACATCATTTTAAATCATCATTAACTCATTAAATATCTGCAAAGATCTTGTTCAACCATTTTCGTTGTGAGGGATTAACAATACTCCCCCACTTTGGAACAGTCATCCTCGAATGACACTTAAAACATTTTCAAGGACATCAAGGACTCAACTAGAAGCATATCACACATCACATAAAGTTCAAGATATTCATAGTAAATGTACTAAACTAAAAAGGAGCACCAATTCATATCATCAAGCATTCTCAAGTACCACAATCAATTTGGAATAAGTTCCACAATTTAAATCACACTCTCATTTGTTCATCCCTTTCATTTTAGTCATGGAGAAACTACCTTCACCAAGTGAATAGGTAGGTTGGACCTCAAATGCGTCAACATGCTAAATCTATGGCCTTTCATTTGAGAGATTTACTAGGATGAGTCTACCTATGTTCTTTTGTTCGAGGTTGTATGAGGACCCTTGAGATGTCCTCGATGAGGTCTATAAGATTCTCTATGTTATGGGTGTGACCTCAATTTAGAAGTCCAAGTTGGCGGCCTATCAACTCAAGAATGTGGCCCAAACTTTCTACGTGCAATGGATGGATAATAGGGACAAATAAGGCGGGGGGGTGAGGTGTTTTCTCAAGTCTTTTATGGGTTGACTTGTAATTTTGATTTTAGAACTATCTTCACATCCGCCACCGCCCGCCTTCTCTGGAACCTTCACACACAGCACTAAGAGAAGCCTTCACAGGTGGGAAGAACAGGTCCAAGTATTTCTCAGGTGCAGTGTCGACCTGACAGGCTCGAGGGATACCAGCCTGTGATTTGTTCTGCTTCGGGTGAAGTGGGTTCAGACTTCGTTCCATGTTTTCTCGCGCGGCATGAGGAGAAATAGAAGGAATCGCCCGCAGCAACCTTCATCACGGAGGTTAGTGTCACTTGACTATGCCCCTGAAATTCAACTATTGGTTCACTAAATTTTCCAAGTATGCTCTATCCTTGGCGTCAAACCGAAGGGATGAGATGAGCCATTTTCTTACGGGTTTGTCCCAACACTGTTGAAGAATGTCGTTCAAATATACTTCATAATAATATGAATATCTGTCATCTCATGGTTTATGTTCAACAAGTGGAAGAGAGTAGGCTATAGAGAAAGAGTAGGGGGCCAAGAAGGCAAAGTCTTATGAAGGTGATTCTTCAAAGGGTAAGCTTGATATTCAAGACAAGTCTAGATTCAAGAAGAAATTTTCTAATAAAGCTCCTTCCAAATTTACCAAGGATATTTATGAGAGGGTATCTAACCCTAATTCACAAAAGGGAAGAGGTACTAGCTTACCTATCAAGAATCCATCTTGTGGAAAGTGTGGCAAGAAACATTATGGTGATTGTCTTGTTGGAACGGATAATTCTTTTGGGTGTGGCAAGAGCGGGAAGAAGGTTAGGGATTACCCTAATTTGAAGGGGCAGTACAAAGGTAGTGGGCAAGATAAATCTAGTGGTTCTAATGTGGATGGTCCAAAGAATAATTTCTTTTTGTGCTCTTCGCTCAAGGGGTGAGCAAGAGTTCTCTTGATGTTGTGACCAGTATGTTACAAGTCTTCGCTATTGATATATATGCTTTACTTGATGAAGGTGCAACATATATTTTTTTACTCCCTTGATAGCTAGTTTTATATTTTTCCCGATATTCTTTATGAGCCTTTCATGGTAACTACCACGATATGTGAGTCGATGGTTGCAAAGACGGTATATAGAAATTATTCTATAATATTGCCCAATAGAGTTATTCATGTTGAGTTTGTAGGACTTAATATGATCGATTTTGATGTCATTTTGGGGATGGATTGGTTGCATGATTGTTTTGCTTCCATTGATTGTATAACAAAAATGATCAAGCTCAATTTTTGAAATGAACCCGTCTTAGAGTGGAAGGGGGGGGGGGACTCTATTCCCGGAGGTCGTATTATCTCTTGTATTAAGGCTTGCAAATAATCTCAAAAGGGTGTCTATATCATATTGTAAGATTCAAAGATCTAGACTCCAAAAATCCTCCAATTAAGTTAGTCCCTGTAGTGAGGGAACTTCCGAAGGTCTTTCCTAATGATCTTCCCGGAATCCCTCCCGAATGACAAATTAATTTTTATATTGAATTTCTACCATATACCAACACCATTTCAATTCCTCCTTATCGTATGTCTCCGGTTGAATTAAAAGAGTTGAATGCTCAACTCAAGGACTTACTAGATAAAGGTTTAGTTAGACATAGTATTTGTCCATGGGGTGCCCCGACATTTTTTTTGAAACAGAAAATGGGTACCTTAGAATGTGAATTGATTATCGCCAACTTAATAAAGTCACTATTAAGAACAATTATCCTCTTCCTCGGATTGACGACTTGTTTAATCAACGTCAACGGTCAAGCTACTTTTCTAAAATTGACTTGAGACTGGGATATCACCAACTTAGTGTGAGAGGTGAGGATATACCAAAAATGTCATTCCGAACTAGGTATGGTCACCATGATTTGTTTTTTATAAAAAATCCACTTATTATATTTTGGGTTAAAAACTGGAAAATTGACTAGGTTTCGAAAAATCAATTACTCTTAAGATTAAGAAAAATTGACTTTTTCAAATTAACGATCTCCACTTGATTTTTTGAAAACTTCAAGAAAAATTTCAAAGATTTAAAACAGATTAAAAATCAATTGAAAATGGTTCTAAGTTCAAGTACATCCCGAAAGGTGTTAACCCTCGAGATGCCCGCTAACTTTGCGGTTTGACCGTGATTTGACTAAATGATTCACAATATTTTTAATTTTTTAACTTAGAAGAAATCGTTTTGATCTAGTCTTTTAAAAAAAATTTGTGTTCCTATTACTCTTAAAGGAAAACATTTAAAAGAACACTTAAAGAAAATGGAAGACAAAATAAGAAATAAATGGGTAAATTTTAAAGAGTAAAATTTGGCTACCCTTAGGAGATTATAAATTCTACCACAACATTAATTCATTCAAGCAAATAATAACTAAAGATGAGAAAATTTTGGAACTGGGGCTTATTGCCCAAATCCATTCCCATGGGGCTTAGCCCACTGCCTAAGACTAATTTCAAATGTGACTTGGGCCCTTTCACAAATTAAAATCCTGCACAAAAAACTTTTGGCCCCTTGGGCCTATTGAAAATTGCTAGAAGGGCCCTGCCCATTTCTGAAAACGGGTCATAGGGTATACACCAAATGTTACATACTGTATACAGTATATAATTGACCCATTTTCTTGGGACCTTTTTAGCCTGCACCCACCTGTTTGGTACATATTTTCCTTCATTCCCCTTGTATTTTTCTTCCACATTGCTCTGTGTAATTTGTACCTGTCATCATTTTTTAAACTTACTTAAGCAATTGGTATATCGTTGCCCAATAATTTAGACTAATGTTAATCGGGCTTCACCCAACGTACGATTAATTGACCTAATCCGAATTTTAATTAAAATAAAGAAGCTTCCCTGTACGTTTTCCTCTGCCAATCATATTTGTTCAGCATATCTATAGTATCGTTCCCGTATATCCTGTTGTATATAGGCTTGTATACTGCTGGTTTTTCAACTTCAGAAGTTTGAAAACTCTTTTTCCAGGAGTGTAATTCCCTGTCGTAACTCAGATTTTGAGTTTCGGCCTCTTGGGATTTTTGACCTTTATAACACTGTATATATTGTGTGTAAAACCAAGTGCACACTTCAAAAGAAAACGGCAGACAATCCTTTCCTGCAAATTGTAACTACCCACAACTTTTCCCAGGTTCTGATGAACCTGTAACTAGGGAATTCAGCAATGGCCTTTTTTCTGTTTTCGACCGACCTGTACACCTTGTTTGAAGGGGTCTACTACGAGTCGAGGAGGATCGAGGTTTGAGCCTTCACGGCTCACGAGGAATGCAGATATGGGATGAAGTCCGCGTTAGACTCGAAAATGATTTTCACCATGCGATCAAACAATGGAGAATTAGCACCTTAAGCAAATGACTAATACAAAACAAACATAGAAGATGTGATCTATTTGAAATCTGTAATTAAATTAAGAAAGGATAATAAAATCTCAATAATACACATCTTATATGAAAAAAACGGGGACACGTGCTAAATCAAATATTCGAAGAATACACAAGGCATCATCCATCAAGGCTTTTAGTAACAATTAAACCAGATAAACCATTTTAACCCACGGAAATCATATGATGAAAGCATTAGCATTAGATTTTTTTTTACTGCCTGTGATCTCAAATATGAAGGAATATAAATAATACATTTTTTATACCTATAATAAATCCCACGTCACAAACCATGAAAAGTGCGAAAATGAGGAGGAACGAAAGTCGAATTCACATTGCGAATAGGATGCCAAGAAACTTATTTAAGAAACTAACTACTCATCCCTATTGAACAACCAATAAACAACCACTAGATACAACACAGAATTTCATGAGCATTTTTGCAGCAACTAACATACACATACATGTCGCTAAAACATTCATTCAAAGTAAGAGAGGCAAGGTATCTAATATGTTTGACTAAAAGACGGCGGAAAAACTATTTCAACCTTAGAATAGAGCAAGATTCACAGATTAACAACAAACCAAGAACAAGAAGCACGGGCAGTTCGGAATTTCTCTTGATCAATTAATTAATGCCCATCATACCAGCATAGACAAAACAATAAGGTCTAAAACAGACAAGGGGGGCACTGCTTGAATTAATAGAAACATTCGATACATGATCTTTTACTTAACATACGACTAAGTTCCAGAATAACACGAATATATGTATACTCTTCACTCAAAATCATCATCTCCACCACAAGTACACTGAATCAACACAAGCTAGCTAAAGAGTAGATGTCACCAGGGAGGGTTACCTTCTTCAAGCAGCGAAACGGGCTGACGAGCAGGGAGGCAGCGACACTTGAACTTTACGCTGACTCGACAACTACGTACATGTTCTATATTTACAATATTTTTAATCTATCAATACTTCTCACACAAGCTTCTAAGAAAGGATGAAAAAAAATTTCTTTTTCTTCCCTCTCTAACAGAACTCAGTATATATTCTTCCGTAAAAAATCTCTCCCCAAATTTTTCCCAAACCACTGTTCTCCTACAGCAAAACAGAAGAGAACCAAAAATATTTTCAATATTTTTCCTCAACCCCAAGTTTTCCCTCTCTGAAATTTTTCAACTAAAATCCTCTCCAACCCTTAATCTGAAGAGGGAGGGGGGTTTAAATAGAAAGAGAATTTAGGGTTTTGATTCGACGCGGGTAAAACGAATTTGGCCCATTTCGAATTCGAAATTTGAAATCCTTTCCTCTTTGGGTCAAGCCACCTTTCCCTGAAATTTTGACCTTATTCCGAAAGAGGAAGAGCAGAACGGACGCTCTCGATCAACCTCTTGTCCCATAGACGCTACGTGGCATCATCTCGCCATCTTAAGGACGAGCACGCAGGTCTGCTCTTGCCAAAAAGCACTGCACAAGAGCAGAATGAGGCAGAGGAGGAGACGTTGGGGGAGGGAGAAGTCGCGTGGGGAGACGAGAAACGCGACTGGGGGCTGTTTTTTTCGTACGCAGCTTCTGCATTTTTTCTGGAAATTTTCTTTTTCTGGAAAGAGCGTGAGGAAGAAAGAGGAGAGGCGGGTTTAGGTCGAGGAACGGGTCAAGAGTTTGGGCCGGGTTAAAGATGGGCTGCTGAATATAGTGGGTTGGGTTTAATTAAAGGGGGGTTGGCCTGGGTATAGAAGAAAGGGAGTTGGGCTGGGAACGTTTGGGCCTGGAAATTAATTTTGGAATTGGATTTCTGATGGGCTGAAGATTTTAAGATGGAAAAGGGATTTTTGGGCTGGGTTTCTGACTTGGGGTTTGGGGCTGAGAATGAATAAACAAACGTGGGCCTAGGGAAGGGAAGAGAAGGGGAATGGGCCACCTGGGAATAAAAGAGTTGAAGTGGGCTGGGTAGGCAAAAGATTTGAAATGGGCTAATAAGAATAAAGGAAGGGGCCCAAACTTGTTTCTTCAAAAGAATTAAAAGGAAAAAAAAAGAGTTAAGCTTAAAGGATGGCCAATTTTAGTTAATAAAAAAAAAGGTTAAACCTTAAATAAAAATGAATTTGTATTAATTAATCAACGAGCTCTTTCTTTTTTCTTTTTTTTTTTTATTAATATAAGTATAAAATATGCTTCATGCTGTCAAAGTATAATTATAATTTAAATAAGTAGATGCTACTAAAATTAAAAAATTTTTGATATGAATTTTTGTCATTGAATCATGAAATACCTAACTATATAACATAACTATGTAAAATATAGATTATTACAGTTATGATTAAAAAGTACTCGAAGTAACATAAAACCTGTATTATATTAATATATGTCGTAAAATTTATAAAACTAATTAATTTAATTATTTGGAAAATGTTAGGAAGCGCGTAATTACATTTCTCCGACGCGGGTCAAAATTGGTGTCAACACTGTCCCCATTTACTGGTTATGCAAGCAATTCTAGGAAAATGAAATTGACCAAACCAATTTTGACCAACCCATTCATTTTTTAAATGCAGGATCGACAAAGGGTTTAGGATCAATGGCCGAACCCTGAAACAGGTTTCCTACTATCTCAGGCTATTTAGAATTCAGGCCACTTTGTATTTTGATAACTCTTTATTTATTGCCGTCTTTTGAAAAATCAAAGCCATCTCGATACCGAATTTGAAGGTATCGAATGCTCGAGATAGAATTCGAGAGAGAATGTTGGAATACGCCGCTTTTTCACAACATTGAATCCGCCTACATATCCTTAAACATTCGGAATCAGGCCGGTGTTGTAGTTCGAACGATCAGTGGAAAGATATCTCTTATTCTAGTAACCTTCGGTTTTGGCTTGGATCAGTACAATTAACATATGAAAGGAGGCTTGTAACCTCTTAGCCATGAATGTGGCTCTCTTCACACCCATAATTAAGAACTTACACAGATATAATTTCCAAAGCTCTTGATGCATTGTCACTCATATTGGAAACTGGCTTCTGATAAGACAAAACTTCTGGATGCGAGACTGAAACTGACAAAACTAAGGAAAGAACCGCATGTCTCGAGAAGGGTGGTTCGATTATGGTGGAAGTCTCTCCTCTGCTCGCGTCCTAAGAGTTTGATATTCCTCTTTGGACTGTGTCCCAGTTCGCTGCTAAGAAAAATTTCCACGTTGCTGCATCCTTTTTGATGTTGTCCGCACCTGTGGTTTTGGGAGAATTCATCCTTTTCGATACTCTCGACAAAGACTGAGATAAAACTCGTCATCTTAAAAAAATGCAATTAGGGTGGGAGACAGTGTCTTTTTACCATGTCGACACTTCATTGTTCTCCTCGATATTTGACGTCGACTTGATCGGCCTGACGTCCAGCAAATAAAGCTTATGCCTTGTGTTTGCAATATAATCCCCAATGTACTCTATACTTGATGTCGCAATAAATAAACAAATGCTGATGCGATATAGATGTTTCTTTTGTCGTCGTCTTCGATGCTTTTCTTGATGTTTACTTTTATCAAAATACAGAATGCAATTGAGGCCGATGTGATAATATTCGCTCTAGGGATACCCAATTTCGCGCTGTTCTTTAGCCGGGCGTGATGTCCTCCTTTGCGGGCAATGAATATCTTCCCGCGATACGTAAATTCCTGCTGGTATAAATCCTTCTCGCAATGCATACCTTTCAATGATGCTGAAATCTTCTATCTTCCTCCCTTCCTTCTCGCGCCCACACATTTCCATGCACCACGATGGTATGGATCTTCTCGTGATGCAATAAGTTTCAGCGAGGTATGAAGTTTCTCGCGTGTATAATTCCCAGCGAGGTATAAAGTCTCCCCGCGATGTAAAATTTTTCAATTCGGATGCCAATGATTTTTCCAAACAGGGCACATGGATTCTCTTGTGATGCATTAAATCCAGCTAGGTTAATATCCTTCTCGCGAATATATTTGACCGAGAGAGGCAAATGAAATTTTCTCGTCGTGTCATAAATTCCAGCGAGGTATAAAGAGCCCTCTCGCGATTATAAATTTTTGACGAGTCATGAAATCTTCTGTCGTGCATAAATTCCGAAACTCGCAATGCATTATTTTTCTCGCGATGCATGACTTTCCGCAATGCGATGACTTTCAAGGATGCATATGACTCTTCCCCGCAATGCATGATTTCTCGCTATGCAATGAATTTGTTCGCCGCATGCATGATTTAATATCGTCTGTGTTTTGATGATAACTGCAAAGACGCCCTCCATATAATATATCGAGTTGATCTAGTAAAATTCATAAAATAACTATCGTAATGCAGCTGTTCTTGATCGACATAATGTACTGCTTGATAATATAAGCAAAGTGGTAGGCTGGGGGTCCTGGGTTTCTTGGAAATCATGAAATCTTTCTGTTGAGATGTCCTATTTGATTACTTTTTGAATCTGGCGAACACTTTTTGAAATTTCCTATTGTTGGGAATGCTTTGAAATAAACAGCCACATTCCCCAAGTATCCTGACTCAGTGATATAAATCCGCCCTCTTGCTTTTATAGGGAAAAAAACCCTTGATTTTGGATAGTTTTTCCTCTTTGAAGTTCTCTGTAACGAGCTAGCTTATCCATAATTATCCAACTGTAACGAGTGGATGCTCGATAATAGTCCAACTATAACTATGTGAATGGCTCAATAATATTCCAATTGTAATGATATGGTAGCTCGATAATAGTCCAAGTTTACTTTAACAAGGTGGACCTCGTTATGTCCAACTGTAACGAGGTGGATGGCTCGAATAATATTCCAACTGTAACGAGGTGATGCTTGATAATTTCCAACTATAACGAGGTGGATGTGCTCGATAATATTCCAACTGTAACGAGGGTGGATGGCTCGGATAATATTCCAACTGTAACAATGTGAATGCTCGATAGTGGTTCCAACTGTAAACGAGGTGGATGGCTCATAATTTCATCCTGATTCAAAATAAAACCTGAAAATGTGAAAAGCATATAGTAACGAACCACTTATGGGGTGGATCGCCCAACAACTATATGCTAAAGTCTTTGATTGGCCAGATCAAAACACATATCCACTTATGGGGTGGATACCCAACAATTAAATTAAGGGACTCTGACATATTCAGAAAATAACGTCGCCGAAATTGCTACGTCGACAAAACATACACACATAGACCAAACACACCAACAAACTAATTGGGAACGTTGTATGCCCAAAGACGTCGTGACCAATATTCTGTTCTTTAAAGAAAAAACATCGGAGGTGAATGACTTAATTTCTTACATGAAAAATAAAGACACTCGTCGTCTTCTTGACGACCCCCTAATTTAAGTTGTGCAGTCGATTGTTAATCATTTATCGAAAACGTTTAACAATATTCGATAATTTTGATTCAAGGAGTGTTGTGGTCCCATCCCTCTTTTCTGAGTGATGACTCGGCAATTCCCTTGCAACGAGGGCTTCTAAGTATGTACTTTGATCATCTCAAAATTTGATGTCACGTTAATATACGCTTTTTACTTTACCAATCCTAATCAACCACTACCTGCCAAGCTCGCCACCCACATTAGTATGATGAATGAATAAAGATAAAAAGTAAGTGAGGAACTAGATTGAGTCGTTTGGCTTATCCATATTAGGCTATGGATGAGTCCACGGTAACTTTGATCATAATCATACACTAGCAAATCCGCCGGCACTTGGTTTCTTCTTGCAACTTTAGGGAGAGAACTAGGGTCAGGTTTCGGCCTCATATTCCCCTATTCCGCAAGATAAAAGAACGTGTTTTATCACTTGAGGAATATGACCGAAATGAGATAAGGAGATTTAATATTTTCTAGGTTTTCGGTGACGCTTCCACGATGGTTGCAAGTGCGCCTTTGTCACTCATGACATCTTTAAGATATCCAATTGGTTTGTGAGCGTTCAATGTTCCTTCCTCCCTGCATCCAAAGAAAAATTCTTAGTTTGGGAAGGCTGATCGTGTTGGTCTTGGCTCCAGCTCCTTCTTCATGTTTGGCTTACACCTTGGTCCGTCCTTTACATGACATATTTGATTGAATTGTTCGAGGACCCTCCTCAAAGATTTGTCCCGGTCTACAATATAAAGAACTCTCATAACTTGCGCTGTTTATCTGGGTTTTGCCTCATTCTGGGATTTTTGAGGCCCCTCCTCAAAATTTTTCTCATTTACTTTCAATAAAGTTACACAATTGACATTTGTGGGAATTTTGAGATTATCTCAAAAATTTTGTCCCTGTTGCAAACTAGATTATCGTAAAGTTTGAGATCCATCCAAGGCTACTCCGTAGAAATTTGGTCTTCTCCCTCTGGTTGACTTGTTAAAGAAGTCCAACTTCAAATGAAATTTTTGAGTCCGCTCAAAAATTCTTCCCAGTTTCCATTATGAAGAGAAATGGAAATCTTAGCTTACTGGGTATAATGATCGGCCGATGTGGCGCCCTCCGTATCCCATTGGAGCAGGAAACTCAGGTCCAACTAGTTGCCCCTCTCGGGATTAACAAAATAGGAATTTTGATAAGAAACGACGAGGCCGCCATATAGGCCGCCTACGTAATCTGCATCTTGAGAAATCGGTCGATCGGGAGTCCGCTAGTTCAAACACGAAATATGTCATACATTTTTCAAAGAAGGTAACAAAAACTTCTATGCAAAATTTTGGCCAATGTTTGGGAATTCTTCTTCTCACCCTTCGATGATTAATATCTTTCAGAATGACTTAGTTCAGAATGTCTTGTACTCCACTCTTAAGCATCCAATATGTCATCCATCAGGTGGTTTCCCTTCCTCCTCAATATTGACCAGTTTTTTGTTGATCTTTGGTTATGGTATCTTGGGGCGTTGAGTTTGAACAATTCCTTCTGTGTCATGGTCCCACCAACTCGCTGAATGATAAGCACATCGGGTCGCTCGTTAAATTTTCCCAAAGGATTGGCTGTTCTTCTTCTATGGATTTGAGCAAAACCCATTGCTTTCGACCTTTCATAAAGTTGAGTTTTAAGATTCCCTTAATGGTGTAAATACTTTAGGAGCCTTTCCCTAAATTTTGTGCGAGGAATTTTTTTCTCTGATATGACATTATGCTTTTGATATTCCCTTTGAGAAGCTGCCTCATATAACGGGTAGTCGTGACCATACTACCTCCTCCACTTTTTCTTTTGATTTAATCCATATCACTAATTCAGTAGATTTTCCATTAGATCGCATGCGGTACATTTTGTGAGCTTTCTTTTCTTGAAACCACCTTCCAAAGCTTCTCCCCTTTGAATCTCACCAAACTTTTGTCCCATCATACACAACATTTTTATAGTACTACCCTCTGTACTCAGTCTCTTGAGTACGAATGAACTTTCAGTGATCTCACGTTTGGACTGGGAGGTTGAACATCTTGCTGCCTCTTTTCTCCCACGATACGTACTCTACTCTCTCGATACTTTTCTTTCTGTAGACTTCTGTTTGATCTTCTCCTTTCCTCGCAAATATAGCAAAATCTGGGGCCTTTCTATGTTATGTCCAAATCTTTTGTGAAATCCATTGCGAGTGCAGCTCAAACTTTTTCCCTTGTTGTTCATCATCACAGCTCTTGTTGATGGAAAGCCAACTCTAAGAGAGGCTTCCTTTCTTTCCATTAGACTTCGACCGAAGAGACGGCATCAATAGGCTTCGTTTTTTTTGCCAACCCACGATTGATCACAATAAATCTTTCAGATTTTCTAGAAGATTTCCCTTGGTACCGTTAAAGTGAAAAAACTTGGTAACTTTGAACCCTTCTGGATGTCCGGATTCGGATGGATGCATAATCCTTATAGCTCAATCCACCCCAACTTCGAAAATATAGTGGCACTCCTTCATGGCTTTTCCTGATCTCTTCTTTTTCATCTTCACCTTGGACTATCTCCTCTTTTTGACTCCACTATCTCGCCTATTCTTACAGTGATCAAGCTGGAACAGTTGGCATAGGTTATTTGAAGTTGGGTTTTTGGGAAGTAGTCTTTCGAGGTATGGGTGGGAATACTAAAGGCATTCTGGTTTATTTGAGTGGCTGATAATTTTGGGTGACGTTTGAGATCACTTTTTTGGTTTTTGAATGATGGGGAAGGTGTGAGCAGCGTGTCGTATTTTGGTTTTGAGAGAAGATAAGATTTGAAGGTTTTACGTTTGGGTGACGTGATTGCTTTACATGATGTGGTTGGCGGACGGAGATTGGGGGTATTTACAGTCAATGGTTTGGGAGGATTTTTAGTAGGGTTTAGAGAAAAGGTTTTGAAGCCTGTTCCGTGCTTGGTGGAGAACGTGGGTGGAGGTCTTCCATCTCTTATTAGAGGTTGAAGGATAAATTTTGGAATTTGGGATTAACCATCTTGCATTCTTTGCATTTCGACCCTCATTTTTTCGGTCAATCTGTTGCATCAATTTGTTCCATAACCAATTTCAGTTTAATCAGCGTCGCGTTTGGAGCCCCGACAACATCATTCATGTCGATCTCATCATTGTTATCGCCCCATTGTGAATAGGATGATCAACCAACTTATCACCACGAATCATTTTAAATACCTGACAAATGAAAAAACTCAAAGATTCATATGTAGTGCCCGGCCTGGAGGTGTAAATAATACAAAGATATCACATATAGGTGGGACAACATGAAGCACATATACAAAATATTGCAGTTCTAAACAGATTGTGACCCTTTTGTGACCCAGGGCGGGCCTATTGTTTGAGTGATGATATACGTTTGATTTGAAACATTTCAATTGCCACAAACTCAAATTTATACAATTTCCATGATCAATATGGAGGATACATATAGGGGAATGTAAGACAAAAAAATATCAGTCCCACACAGGGGGTACGACCCTAAACTATGCCTCCACGAAAGAGCCTTCTTCTTTCTTGACTTTTTTTAATTCTTCGGTGCCACGTCTTTGGATGGGCGCAGTATCTTTAAAGCGTCTTTCTTTAACTCTAATCCAATCCTTTTACTCCTAATTAGACAAGGTATTTTCTTTTTATTTTCTTTTCTCCTCGAACACCCGTCTACATCTTCAATTTAAAAATACAAAAGTATAACGTCCATTTAGGTCGTGGGCCCGGTTTTGGGGGGACTCAAGGTGGATTCTTCTAATGGCCCAACCGCCATGTTTGTGTCATCCCTTAGGCAAATGCGCAATTTTTGTTTTTTCGGATTGGGTGTCTCTTAATCTTAGTTTGACTAAGAGTGGGTTGTATTTAATTTAAAGTGGATGGGTAACCAACGACTACTAGTACTTGGGCTGGACAATTACGATCGTTGACTACAATTAAGTCAAACACACTCGTCAGGGTGCCCCGAGAAAATCTTGGGTTAACGAACGACTGCGAACCCGCATAATCGTCCTTTTTGAGGTGGAAATTAAATAAGTGTCCGTTTGACGGGAAGTATGAATATGGTTATGCATGCATAACGAATATATAAATATTAAACAATTCCGCCAAACACACGATAAACCAAGTAGTCAAACCATCAACTCTTGTGGTTAGAACTTAACAACCCCCATCAGAAGTGGCCATTGCTGTTTTATATAAAAAAATACGACACTATTCTTATTTTTTGGTTTAAAATTGGGAAAAAATGTTGACTAGGTTTCGAAAACTCAATTAAATCTTTAGTATGTACGAAAAAATCAACGTTTCAGATTACGGAGTCGCACTTGTTTTTGATAAAATCAGAAAAATTTCCAAAGATTTAAAACAATTAAAAATCATTGTAAAGGGTTCTAAGTTCAATGTACAATCCCGAGAAGGGTTAGGGGCCTCGAATTCCCCGCTAACGTGCGGTTGGAACCGTGGTTTACCTAAAATGACTTCAATATATCTTTTAATTTTTTAACTTCGTAAGAAAATCGTTTTGCTCTATTCTTTAAAAAAAAAATTGTTTCCTTAATTACTCCTAAGGAAAACATTTCAAAGAAAACTTAAATAAATGGTGACAAAAATAAAACAAAATAACAAATAAAGTGTGGTAAATTTTTAAAATAGTGAAAATTGGCTACCCGTAAAGATTATTAAAATTCTACCACAAACAGTAATTAATTCAGCAAATAATAAATAAAGAGGGAGAAAATTTGAATTTGGTCCTTATTGCCCAAACCATTCCATTGGGCTTTACCCACTGTCCTAGACTAATTTCAAATTGGACTGGGCCCTTTCAACACAAATTAAAATCCTGCAACAAAAAAAACATTTTGTCTCGTGGGGTCCTATTGAAAATTACTGAAGGGCCCTGGCCATTCCTGAAAAAGGGTCCCATGAGGGGTTACACAAATGTAATACATACTGTATACAGTAGTATATTTGACCCCATTTTTGACCTTTTTAGCCCTGCCCTATTTGAGTACTATTTTCCGTTATGTCCCCCCCTGTATTTTCCCATTGCTCTACTACTATCTACGTATTTGTACCTGTATCATTTTTAAAACTTACTTAACAAGTGTATATCGTTGCCCAATAATGTATACTAATGTATACGGGCTGCACCCTACTTGGGGAATATCCATGTAGTTTCCAAAGGAATTCTATTCGCTCAACGATCGGACTTTACATTGTGTAGTAAACATAAAACATGGGTTAGTACATATTTGTATTAAGTCTGAGTATATGCAGATTAACCAATTGAAATTATGCTAAAAAGGACATTTGTTCAAAATATGCTAATTTACTTTGAAAATCCACATGCACATTAAAGAACCCATATAAATTAATGAATACATAACTCTTAAGTCAAGGCCATATGGAACACAAGACCAACATCATCAAGTATAGTCACGTCAACTATATAAGAGTTCCGATACACATAATGCATCAAGAACCCTTACCCACAGACCCATCACTGACCTACAAGTAGCAATGAATCAAGTTAAAGTCCATAACCCTACTTATCAATACCCAAAAGGAGTATAAGCATGCCTAACTACCTTCACAAACTGACATGAAGAGTATATTCTCATACTTTATCATATAGACCAACA
Organism: Solanum habrochaites; assembly: GCA_027704765.1. Lineage (NCBI taxonomy): Eukaryota > Viridiplantae > Streptophyta > Magnoliopsida > Solanales > Solanaceae > Solanum > Solanum habrochaites. The sequence goes on along the minus strand of JAKWJA010002492.1, from coordinate 15,409,956 downwards.
TAATGTTCAGAAGTGAAACTAATTCATATGAATCAAAACATGTAAATCCACAAATACATAATAGTCACTTTTAGAGCATAGAACATATGAACCACCTTGTACTGGCTTCCCTCCTGCAAAACTAGTGCAATAAGAGGTAGATGTCTCATAACCCTACCTATTCTAAGTCAACCATCTTAAGTCACCCTAGTAGAGTATTAATATTAATTCTTTACTTTCGATTTTTATTTGGGCTAACACTTACTAACCTAGATAGACACGATAGCTAAGTGTGCAATCCGGTGTTGTAAAACCTTACACCGATTGAACTTGGTCTACCCGCCAAAGTAGAACCAAACATGAACATAGTATCTCGATGGATCCACTAGCTAGTATTCCTATGGTGACAACATAGTTTATGGAGCTTAGGTATTTTCATTGAAACATCACTCTATGACATTTTTGGACTATGAGGGTATCCAGCCCGTGAGAACCATGGTGAACCCTACCTTCCTTTATTGGGAAGGCGCCACCTCTCACCTACAAGTTCACTTGGTGCTAAGCTAGAGTCCCTTTTGAAATGTCTTTAAGCCTTTATTAATCATAATAGATTAATTTAGGTCATAATTTCTATCCCTTATATAATCATTATCATAGCTCAATAGGAATTGCATGAGTATTGTCCTTTCATTACAATTCACACATGTGAGGTTGGTACATTTACATAATCACATTATGATAAGGCAAATAGGTATATCATCACCATCCTTATGTCATTAAATCTGAGCCAACAACTAACAAGTTACAATTCAAGACATTCCAATTCAACATCATACCAAACCTTAGCAATCTTATCAGAAGGTATACTTCAATACAACTTCATTACTAAAAACAAGTTATCATAATTGAAGTAAAGATTTGAGATCACAAGACTTACCCCAATCTCCTTCACAAGCTATATCAAGGTTTTACCATCAACCATCCTATTCAACCCAATAGTGGGTGTAATATCATCACACAATAGTAATTAACACAACAATGAAGTCAAATGCATCATATCTATCCCAATTAACTTCAATTCATAACCTGGGGTTAAGGGGAATAGGGTTCATTATGAATTCTTCAAGAAATAGATCCAACCCCAACAATACATTACCCTAAGAAGTCCATGAATGAATTAGAATAGATAAAAAAAAGTCTTATCATCAATACATTCTTCAATCCACATCAATTCATTAGAAAGATCCAAGATTTGGGGAATTTTGGCAAAGGACATGATATACATGAATTTCCATCAATTAACAAACAATATACACTTAATGACTTGTATGCAATCACAATTAATCAAAATGAACCATCAATTTGAAGTTTAGAAGAAAACCCCTTTAGAATAGAAAAACCCTTGGAATTGGATATCGCAACAGTGAAGAACACATACCTTAATGAAGATTAATAAAAAAAATTAAAGTGAAATACTAGTGAAATTGGTCTTCTTCTTCAAGCTTTTGTTATTCCTTCAATGGTGGTTGAATATAGAGAGAAAGTAGAGATAAATGAGAGTTTTTGGGTTTTGGTTTAAGGATTTGATTTGAGTGAGTGAATTTGAGAAAAAAGTGATTTAAATCAATATATAAACCTCCAATGAAATACCCAAAACACACCTCACTTAATTTGACCCTTTCATGAAGTCAAACTAGAATTCTATTTTTTCAGATTTTCGTCACGAAACAATTCTGTGACGCGGAGTTGCTACCTCAAGATTTTTTAAATTATTTTTTGAGACAGTGGAGTCCGCGACCTGCCCGTCACGCATACTTGATCTTTAACCTATGGCCACCCAAGTCCTCAAAGCGAACTTGTTTCTGGTAAGTGTGACTTAGTTGCTGTTTTAGCAGCTTGCTAAGCCAAGTTTAGAGACCTTTCGTGTACGCCTAGGGAGACTCTTGGGGGGTCATACCTAGACGTTTCCACCCTATATATATGTTTTTACCTATTAAATTCATTTTAAAAGTTTTATACCTCATACAACTACTCTACACCTACTCGAAAACTAAGGACCTTTCACTAGTTATATTCGACTAGCTTCCGGACGTCATGGACGTTTCTTAATGTCTTGACTCCACAACATCCTAGATGGTTTATTAAAATTATTTTATTATTTTAAAAAGTTTTTTATGGTTTATTTCATGATGTGAGGATCTGTCTTAGGTCATGGACTTTCGGAGTGTTACATTAACCCCCCCTTAGGAACATTCGTTCCCGAATGACACTAAAATCTTTTGGAAGGGAGGGATAGACTCAAGACTAGCAACCCAACGAGAAACATGTACATCATGAGTTATAGGTCATAGGAGTAACTCACAACTCCATTCAACAGACAATCATGATATTTATACAATTAACTCAAAACATCAATCTTTACACGTAAGAGCTCTAAATCAATATCATGAGGAATTTCCATATCGCAAGAACATGAGCTCAATATATCATTTAAGAGTCAATTGTGCCAAAACTCCTTATCAACGTATTAGTATTCTCAATAACATTCCTTGAAGGCAACAACATACCAAATACACAAATAAGTGAAAATCAAGAAAAAAACATTTTTGTATGAAACTAACTTTTAGCAAATTTATCATGGATATGCATACCTTTGCAAAAAAAAATCAAATTCAATTTCTTCATTATTTTCATTATTATAGGAATAACTAACCTTAATTAACAAAGAGATGAGGATAACGGGACTTCATGTCGGCCTCGGCCTACCATGTTGCCTCAACTAAGTGGTTTCTCCAGAAAACTTTTACGGAGGTCACCTCTTTGTTCCTCAACCTCTTCACTTGACGATCAAGGATTTCCACCGGAACCTCCTCATAGGAGAGGTTCTCTATCACACCAAGATATTCGATAGAAGAATAGACTCATGGTTAGCAATGCACTTCTTAAGCATGGATACATGGAAACCAGATGAACCAACGATAGTTCACTAGGTGATATCAACTCGTATGCTACCTTTCCAACCCTTTGCAAATTTCATAAGGACCCACATAATGAGGACTTAACTTAACCTTCTTGCCAATTAAAAACACACCCTTCAGGGAGGAAAGTTTTAATACAATCTTATTGTCCCCTTCTTCATTCTTTAAGTTCCTTCCTCCTATGATATCTAAGCTTTTTGCCCACTATAGGCTGTTTGCAAATGGTTCCTTATTATTTGATTTTCTATAAGGTGATATAGATCAACCGGACCAATAAAGCAAAGAATCCGCGAATCTCAAACATCCAATAGGAGATCTAAACCTCCTACCACCAAATTCCAAAGAAATCCATAAGTAATAAGATTAATGGAACTATAATTATATGATAACTCCACCAAGGCAAGTTCCTCATCCCATTGTCCCTTGAAGCAAATGATACCCACTCTAAGCATTCGTCAAGAGTTTGATGTTACATCCTCTTGACTATCTGTTTGGGGATGAAAAGCGGTGTTTTAACTTCAACTTGTAGTACCCAAACCTCTTTAGTGACCTCCAAAACCTTGATTGAAATGAGCACCCCTATCCAATATGATGGACAAAGGAACGCCCATGAAGCCCACTATCTGTCAATAAATAGATTCTTACATAATCTTTTTTTCCAAATAAGTGTACCTAAGCTTGTAACTAAGAGACTTTGTCAATCTATCTAACGACTCCCATAATAAGTCCTATTGCTTCTAGTCCAAGGCAACCCCAACAACTCTCCCTGTTAATATCTTCACACTAAGAAGTGGGAACTTGGATTTCTTGTATTAAACCACTTGGATTTTGGTGCTCGGCTTTCACTTGTTGTAAATTTGGACACTTTGCAATAAATTCTGCAATGTCCCCTTTTAAGACATCCCACTAAAACACTTATGTAAGATCATGGTACATCGTAGTATAACCGCGATGAATAGGGTAACGGGCTCCATGAGCTTCTTCAAAGATATGAATTCTCAAATCATCAATATTAGACACTAACAATCTCCTTTGGTAACTAAGAACACCATTACCGCCTTGGGAGAATGACTCGTTTCTCTTTCCAAGAACCGATTCTTTCAACTCCATCAATAATGGATTAGGGTGTTGCTTATACGTCACCTCAACCACTATCGATGACTGAGAGTTATGATGTACCACAACACCACCATTAGGATAATCTTAAATTTAACCCCTAAACGAGCCAACATATTGAAGACTTTTATGGTCCGTATACACATCAACATGAACCCCATAAAAATAATGCCTCCATATTTTAAATGCAAATACCACGACCACTAACTAAAGAACCTGATTTGGATAATTCTTTTCATGAATCTGGAGTTGCCTAGAAGCATAGGCTATAAATTTTCCATGTTGCATAAGAACACACCCCAACCCAACTCGAGATACATCACAATATACAATGAAGCCCTTAGTACCCTCCGATAAGATCAACAATCGGAGCGAAGATAAGCCTATCCTTCAACACTTTGAAGCTTCTCTCACATGCTTCTAATGAATAACATTTTGCACTCTTTTTAGTCAAGGTTGTCAAAGGGGAAGCAATGAATGCATATCCATCGACAAACCTTATATAATAACCGTCTAGGCCTAAGAAACTCCGAATATCTGTAGGAGCCAAATGTCTAGGCTAATTTTTCACTGCTTTGGTGTTCGTTAGATAAATCTCAACTCCCTTACTAGGGATAATATGACCACGAAACTCTACCGACCTAAACGAAAATTCACCTTTGCTATACTTGGCAAAAAAATTGATGCTCCTTAAGAACTTGCAAAACAACCTTCAAATGTGTAACACTCAGAAAGTCTATTACCTTAACTAGAGACTCACATGTTGATATATGGTTAGTAACACTGTCATAAGTTCTAAAATAATTTTAATAAAAAATTTAGAATGTTCTAGAGAAAGACATCAAGAAACATCCAAGACGTCCAGAAGCTAGTCTAGTTGAACTAGTGATACGTTCTTAGGTTTCAGAAAGGTTAAGGAGGAGTGTATGAGGAATAAAACTAGTAAAATTACTTTAAATAAGTAAAACCATGTATATACATTTAATAAGTGAGGTAATACCCCCCAAGGGTCACCACGGGGGTCCACAAAGGACCCCGAACTTGGCAAAGCAAGATGCCTAAGGCAGTAGGAAATTACACAGTGAGTCCGCGTCGCAGACTTTGAAGAATTTTGGGAAAAACTCAAGTCTGCATCATGGAAGGTAGAGGAATTCACTGTCTTGAAAATTAATTTAGAAAATCATGCAGGAACAGCTCCGCATTGCGGACTTGTTTCCCGACGAAAAGCTGAAATTTGGAATTGAAGTTTGACTTCATTAAAAGGTCAATTTAAGTGAAAGGTATTTTTGGTATTTCATGGGTATCCTATATATTGATTTTATATCAGTTTCCCACACATTTTTACCTACACAAATCAAAACACAAAAGGTCTCACCTCACTATAGGTTCTCTCTCTCTCTATTCATCCTTCAGTGAAGGAAGAAGAAAGCTTGAAGAACAAGATTAATTTCTCTAGGATTTCTCTTCAATTTCATGGATTAATCTTCATTAAGGTATGAGTTCTTCATTCTTGGATTTCCCTTTGCCAAGAGGTCCTCTCAAAGTTGATTTCTAACACCAAATTCCAAGGGGTTTTCTATTCTAATGGGTTTTCTTCTAAACTTCAAATTAATGGTTGATTATGATTAATTGTGATTTTCTATGACAAATTGAGTGTAGATTATTGGTTAATTGATTTTAATTGATGGAATTTTATGTGGATCATTTCCTTAATTGATTTTAATTGATGGAATTTCAAGTGGATCATGTCCTTTCTCAAGATGCCCCAAATCTTGGATCTTGATTATGAATTGATGGGAATTGATCAATGTATTAATTTTTAGACTTGTTTTTATCTAATTCTAATTCATTCATGTAATTCCCAGGTTAATGTATTGCTGGGATTGGATGTAGTTTTTGAATAATTCATGATGAACCCTATTCCCCTTAACCATAGGTTATGAATTGAAGTTAATTCGGAAAGGGATGATGCAATTGACTTCATTATTGTGTTAATTACTATTGTGTGATGATATTACATCTATTATTGGGTTGAATTGGATGGTTGATAGTAAAACCTTTATGATGGCTGGTGAAGGAGATTGGGGTACGTCTTATAATCTCAATCCTTTACTTTAATTATGAATACTTTTTTTAATTGATGAAGTTGTATTGAAGTATACCTTATAATAAGATTGCTTAGGGCTGGTATGATGTTCAATTGAAATGTCTTGATCTATGTCCTCTATGTTTATGGATAAGATGTAGTGACATAAGGATAGTGATGATATACGTATGTGGCTTATCATAATGTGATTATGTAAATGTGCTAACCTCACATGTGTGAATTGAAATGAAAGGAGAATACTCATGCAATTCCTATTGAGCTATCATGATTGTTATATAAGGGATACATCCTATGACCTAAATTAAGCTATGACGATTAATAAAGGCGTAAAGAAATTTCAAAAGGGACTCAATCTTAGCACTGAGTGAACTTGTTGATGAGGGGTGAGGCCTTCCCAAGGAGGGAAGGTAGGGTTCACCATGGTTATCACGGGATGGATAGCCTCATAGTCCAAAACGGGCATAGAGTGATGTTTACAGCATAACCTCTAAGCTCCATAAACTATGTTTCCACCATAGGAATACTATCTAGTGGATCCACTTAGATGCTATGTTTATGTTTGGTTCTACTTTGGCAGGTAGACTACCTTCCATTGGAGTAAGGTTTTACAACACCGGATTCCACATTTATCTCTTGCGGTCTATGTCTGTTAAGGCAAGTATTCCTAAGAGTAAAATGAATTAATGGAGTAAACACTAACTAGGGTTACTTAAGAGGTTTGACTGAGCCTAGGTAGGGGTACAGACTCTACCTATGCCCTGAACTAGTTTACCTTGAGGGAAGCCTTAGGAGGTCGTTCTTATGTTCTTATGATCATATAAAGTGACTATATGTATGTGTTGACTTTACATGTTATTGATTCTATATTATGTTAGTTTCACTTATGAAGATATTGTTGGTCTATATTGCTAATATATAAGGAGGATTACTCTAGATGCCATGTTATGTGAAGTTAGACATTGCTTGTTATCCTTTGTTTTGTGTACTTGGTTAAATAGGGTTATGGGGATTTACTTAATCATTGCAATTCTAGGCTAAATGATGGTTTTTGGGTAAGGGTCTTGATTATATTATGATGTTATGAACTCTTATATATGTTGAGTTGACTATACTTGAAAATGTTTGTCTTGTATTGCATATGGCTTTGACTTAAGAGTTATGTATTCATTGATTTATAAGGGGTTTTGTATGTGCATGAGTCTTTTAAAAGTAAATTAGCATGTTGGAACAGATGTGCTCTTTAGAATTATTTCAATACACACAATCACAAATAAATCAAGATAGTTTCAGAACACCTATTTATGAGATCGATAAATCCCACTGGGGCAAAGTCAATCCAAAATACATGACTAGGAACTCAAAATGACCATATCTAGTTCAAAAAGACGTCTTGGGAATATCTTTGCCTCTCACCCTAAGTTGGTGATATCCTGATCTCAAGTCGATCTGTGGAAAGTAACTTGCACCTTAGATTTGGTCAAGTAAATCATCAATCGAGGGAGAGCATACTTGTTCTTGATTGTGACTTTATTGAGTTTACGGTAATCGATACACATAGTAAGGGACTCATCCTTCTTCTTTACAAACAATATCGGAGCACCCCATGGAAAAATACTTGTCTAGTAAAATTTGAGGTTGAGCCTTCAACTCTTTTAGTTCGTTCGGAGCCATCCAATAAGGAGTATTTGAAAGGGGGTTTGTATTAGGTAATAAGTCTATACCAAAATAAATTTTTCGCTCGGGAGGAATACCGGGAAGATCATTAGGAAAGACCTCTGGAAATTACCTTACTACGGGGACCGACTCAATGGCAGGAATTTAGGAGCCTAAATCTTTGTGTCTTACAATATTGTATAAACAACCTTTAGAGATAATCTTACAAGCTTTTAAAAACAAAATGATACGACCTCTAGGGATAGGATTTTCCCCTCCCACTCTAAGACGGGTTCATTAGGAAAGCTAAACTTCACCACCATAGTTTTACAGTCTCTGGAAGACAAACAAGCATGTAATCAGTTCATTCCCAAAACGACTTCAAAATCAACAACATAAAGATCTATTAGTTCCACATGGGTAACTATATTGGGCAATATTATTGGGAAATTTTTATGTACTTTCTCGGAACCAACTGACTCACCCACAGGGTAAACTCCATAAAAGGTTCATTCAAGATGTCAAGGAATATGTCAAACTTTTTAGCTACTAAATGAGTAACGAATGAAAAGGTAGCAGTGGAATCAAGTAAAACATATTTATCAGTAGAGAAAACATTCAACATACTAGTCAGTACATTGGGTGAAGTCTCTTTCTCACCCCTATAGAGGATAGCATACAATATATTCTTCTTTGGAGGATCCACATAGAACCACTTGCTTGAGATTGCCCACATCATTTGTTTTTGACCCTTTAAGTTTGGGAAAAACTTCACCCCTTGGACAATCTTACAACAACTAAAGCAATTATTTGTCCTAGTGAGGCAATCACCATGATGTGTCTTGCCACACTCTTCATAAGTTGGATTCTTGTTTGGTGAACTAGTACCCCTCCTTTTTTAGGCTTAGGGTTAGACACCCTATCATCACGAGGCTTGGGGAACTTGGAATGAGCTTGATTAGAAAACATCTTTTTGAACCTAGGTTTGTCTTTTATATCAAGCCTACCATTTGAAGAACCACCGTCAAATGACTTTGCCCTATTGGAATCTCTACTCTTCCTATAAACCCTTGTATCATCCACTTGTTGAGCGTGAAGCATGAGATGAGAAGTATTCATATTATAATGTAGCATAGCTAAATTACGTTCTTCTTTTAAGTCATCAGACACTCCCATCACAAAGAGGCTCATCTCATCCCTCGAGTCGGAAACCGAAGAAGGAGCATACTTTGGCAACTTAGTAAATTTCAAAGAGTAGTCAAGCACACTCGTACCTCCTTGAAGAAGGTTTATCAATTCTTCCACACTAGCTTCCCTCTTCTCCCTTTGAAAGAACCTATCAAGAAAAGCCTTCTTGAAAATCTCCCATGTCACCGGACAACCTCTCAAAGGAATATTGTCTCTACATTAGACGTTCCATCTTTGGGCCACGTCCTTGAGTTGGTTGGTGGATAACCCAGACTTTTCAGTAGTATTAAACCCCATATCGTAAAGGATTTTGTAGACTTCATCTATGAATTCTTGGGGGGTCTTCCTCCATTTTGGACCCATAAAAAGTAAGGGGATTCATCCTTGTGAAATCCCTCAAGTGGGAGGCCGTGGTTCTAACATGATGGTTTCTTTGGGATACCACCTCCCGGTTAGCTTGGGCTGTCATGTCTTGAGCTTGAGTAGTGATGGCTTGTGCTTGAGTAGCAATGACTTGGGACATTTTGATAAAGGTTGCGCCTATATGTCCATCATGTCCGGAGGATGGGCCGGAGCTTGATCATCGTGAGTAACTTCTTCAAAAGGATGATCTTGATTGCCACAGGTTGGAACTCCTGCACTAAAAATATCTTCATCAAGTCTTCGTGTGGCTTTCCTTCGAGTATTCATACCAATAAACACAATACAAGGTCTAGGTGAAAGCACACATAAAGTAGATTCTTGAGGCACAATATTGGATTTTAGGAAAACGAGAATTTCCTAAGCATCAATATAGCTTCTCACTCATAAGTGTGGCGCGCTTCACAATTATGAATAAGAACCTACATAGACATAGTTTAATGAGACATAATCCTAAAGATATTAAACCTCAGGCTCTAATACCATGTTTGTCACATCCACGGAGCACCCCCTAGAAGTAATCGGTGTTGTCGTCCTCAAAGAGGACTAAGACTAACCTCTTAGCATTAGTCATTACATTTCACAGGTTCAAATGTGGAAAATTTAAAACATTTTAATTACTTATACATTGAGGTTTACATATACTTATTGCATATAGACAATATATATTTTAAGAGTTTACGTAGATACCTCGCTATAGGAAACACTACATAAGCCTGTATTTTTATTTCAAATGCATAGTATAGGAACATAATCTCATAGCAAGTCTATAATATGTATCATATTAGAACCATCTAAAACGAATACAACAATTGGGCTTAATCCATACTTCATTACAACAAAGAGCCTCATATCGGCTTATATAACAATTGTCTACAAATAAAAAGGAAAGAAATAGAAGTCAGATAATTAGAGCAACGTCAATATCTTGATTATGGGATCATCCTTGGAAAGTGAGGACCTACTGAACACTTGGGGAATATCCAAGTAGTCTTCAAAGGCCTTATATACGCTCAATGGCTGGACCCTACATTTTGTAGTATACATAAAACATAGGTTAGTACACACTTGTATTAAATATGAGTATATGCACATAAAATAATTGAAATCTTGCTAAAAAGGAAATTTGTTATAAACATTCTAATTTACTTTGAAAAGCCTCATTTAAATCCAAGAACCCATATAAATCAATGAATATATAACTCTTAAGTCAAATCCATATGCAACACAAGAAAAACACCATCAAGTATATTCCAGTCAATATATATAAGAGTTAATAAATCATAATATCATCAAGACCCTTACCCATAACCCATCATTTAACCTAGAAGTGCAATGACAAAGTAAAGTTCCATAACCCTACTCAATCAAGTAAACCAAATAAAGGACTATAAGCAATGCCTAACTTCACATAACATGGCATAAAGAGTAATCCTTCTCATACTTTAAAATATAGACCAACAACATGTTCATAAGTGAAACTAACATAATATAGAATCGATAACATGTAAAGTAAACATATACATACTAGTCACTTTATAAGAGCATAAGAACATAAGAACCACCTCCTAAGGCTTCCCTCAAGGCAAACTAGTGCAAGGAACATGTAGAGTCCCATACCCCTAACTAGGCTAAGTCAAACCTCTTAAGTCACCCTAGTTAGTGCTTACTCCATTACTTGATTTTACTTTAGCAAACAATGGCCTTAAAAGACATAACCCAAGAGATATGTGTGTGGAATCCTGTGTTGTAAAAATATACATTGATAATTGGTGATCTAACGACCAAAGCAGAACCAAACATGAACATAACATTCAGAAGAATCCACTAGCTAGTATTCCTATGGTGGAAACATAGCTTATTGAGATTGGGGGATTTCATGGAAACATCACTCTATTCCTTTTCTAGCCTATGAGGCTATCCACCCCGTGACAACCATGGTGAAACCTACCTTCCCTCATCGATAAGGTGCCACCTCTCACCTACAAGTTCACTCGGTCCGAAGCTAGGTCCCTTTTTTAATGTATTTAAGCCTTTATTAATCATCATAACTTTATTTAGGCTATAGAGTCTATCCCTTAAATAATCATCATAACTCAATAGGAATTGCATGAGTATTGTCCTTTCATTACAGGTCAGACATGTGAGGTTGGTATATTTTCATAATCACATTATAATAAGGCACATAGGTATATTATCATCATTCCTATATCATTACATATTAGCCAACAGCTAGCAAGTCATAATTCAAGACATTCCAATTCAACACCATACTAACACTAAGCAATCGTATCATAGGTAATACTTCAGTACAACTTCATCACAGAACACAAGTAGTCATAATTGAATTAAAGGATTCCGATCACAAGACTTACCCTAGTCTCATTCACAATCCATCATCAAGGTTTTTCCATCAACCATCCAATTCAATCCAATAATGGGTGTAATATCATCAAAGAATAGTAATTAACACAATAACGAAGTCAATTGCATAATCCCTATCCCAATTAACTTTAATTCATAACCTCGAGTTAAGGGGAAAAGTTATTTAATGAATTAAGTGGTTATTTAAATAGTTCAGGGTTAAGGGAGGTCTAATTAAGTTAGTTAAGACTTATATAAATACCTAAACCTAAATAAACCTACCCAACTCACATATTCCTCAAAACCTAATTGTTGGTCCTTCTCTCTTCTTTCTCTCTCCTGAATAGAAGAAATCCATTGAAAGGCTACGTTGAGTATATAGGAAGAAACAAGGGTTCTTTAATCCATAATTTTTCATTGATTAACAAGGTATGGGATTCTTTCACCTTTGGGATTCCTTTCTCCAAAGGGTTGTTCCAAAATTTATTTTAAAAAAGATGAGTTTCAAGTGGTTTTTCTTCTATTACGAATTTGATCTTCTAAATTGGTTTGTTTATTATTTCATTAGGTGATTATGATTAGAATAGGATGTATTATAATTCAATTATGCCAGTTCTTGATGATGTAACCTAGTTTGTGAAGTTGATCATGCATTTGACCCAAATCCCAAACCCTAGTTTATGAACTAGTGATGAAATGATGTGTAGTGATTTAATTGACTTCATTATTGTGTAATTACTATTGTGTAATGATATTACACCCATTGGTGTTTTGAATTGGATGATTGATGGTAAACTTTTGATGATGGCTTCTGAATGAGATTGGGAAAGTCTTGTGATCTCAAACCTTTAATTTACTTATGATTACTTATGTTTACTGATGAAGTTATTTTGAAGTATACATTATGATAAGATTTTTTAGGTGGTATGATTTTTAATGTATGTCATGATTTATGGCTTGTGAGTTGTTTTCTAGGATGTAATGATATAATGATGGTGATGACTTGACAATTTGCCTTATCATAATATAATTATGTAAATATGTTTACCTCACACGTGTGAATTCTATTGAAAGGACATATTCATTCCATTCCAATTTAGCTATGATTATTACTATATAAGGGGTAGACCCTATGTCCTAAACTAAGTTATGATTATTAATGAAAGTCCTTTCAAAAGGGACTCTAGCTTAGCCCAAAGTGAACTAGAAGTAAAGAATGTCCCTTCCCACAGAGGGAAGGTAGATAATTATTGTACTCATGAGATTGGAGACTATAATGCATGTAGCACAAAAAAGGTCTCAACTACATATCCTAACTCTTGAACTATGTTGCCCCCATGTGAATACTAGCTAGTGGATCCACATAGATGCTATGTTCATGTTTTGGTACTATATTGGCAAGTAGTCTACCTTCTTTAGGTATAGGATTACATGACAGTGGATTCGACATTAGCTCATGCGGTCTGTGTTGGTTAAGGTATGATGTTCCCAAATGTAAAATGAAGTAACAAAGTGAACTTAACTATGATTACCTAAGGGGCTTTGCTTAGTCTAGGTAGGGATATGGGACTCTACCTATACATTGTACTAATCAGACTTGAGGGATATCACCGAAGGATGTTCTTATGTGCTTATATACTTATAAATTAGCATGATATGTATATGGTTAGCTTGCATGTTATTGACAGTATGTGATATTAGTTTCACTTATGAATATGTTGTTGGTCTTTATTACTCAAGTATGATGATGTTTACTCTTAATGATATAGTATGTAAAGTGGGCATTGTATATAGTTCTTTATTGAATTTACTTGGTTTAGTGAGGTTATAGGGCTTTCTCAGTTATTGCACTAGTGAACTTAATGGGGGTTCATGAGTAATGGTCTTGCTTAGGTTATGATGTTATCAACTCTTATGCATGATTGTTGATACTATAACTTGATGATAAAGATGTCTTAATTATGTGCAAAATTATGTTGATATGCATGTTGACTTGACTTGACTTGGTATAATTGGTCTTGTCATGTACATGGGCTTGACTTAAGGAATATGTGCTTATTGACTTGTATTGGTTCTTGATTGTGCATAAGGCTTTTCAAAGTGACTTTGCATGCTTTTGAATAAATATCCCCTTTTAGCATGATTTCTATGTTGTATGTCCATATGATTCCGAACTTAGTAAAAGTGATGTGCTAATCCCATTTCTCCATTTTTCCCAAACATTTTAGGTTCCATTTGTTGAAGGGTTCGTGACCACTTTTGAAGGAAGGCTTGGAATCATTTTCCAAGTGTGGGTATGTCCTCAAGCTGAGGATGATGCCTTGGTATTACTTTAGCCATGTTTCTTTGTTGTAGTTTAAAGACAATCATTTCATTCTACTTGTTCCAAGATATTATGATAAGCACTATGTGGCATTTATACATTGTATAAGGGCTTATGCCCATGTTGATTTGAATCGGTTTAGATGGTTTAATATGAGACATCCTTTTTAAGACTATGTTATGTATATTATATATATATATGTGCCATAAAAGTAGAGACTATGTAATCTTCTTATATGAAAAGTCTATGTATACTCAATATGAGTATTTTATGTGTAAGCGAGAGGTCTAAATATAACTCATGAAGAAGTGTAGATGAATAGTTTTAAATTTTCTGCATTTTTAACTTATGAATATAATGATGAATGCTAATAGGCTACTCCTAGTCCTCTCCGAGGATGACGACATCGATTATGACTATGGAGTACTTCCGGGATGTGACACGTCATAGAAAAGTAAGGAAGTTTAGGAACAAGGAGGTGGCTTCTGTAAAGGTGTTATGGAAGAACCACCTAGTTGAGGGAGCAACATGGGAGGCCGAGGCCAACATGAAGTACCGTTACCCTCATCTATTTGATAACTAAGGTTAGTTGTTCCTATTTATAGTTACAATAATGGGTTTATTAGAAATAGAATTGATGTTTGGTAAAATATTTAAATACATGTTTTGTTATAGTGTTTACAGTGAACTTTGTCGATAGAAGTGAGTTTTCAAACAAAAATTCTCTTTTACTTGATCTGAAAATTATGTGGTGTATTTTGGTATATTATGCCTTCATTAGTTGTATTGAGAATCATTATATGTGTTGAAAGCTTTAGAACAAGTGAATACACGTGTATTAAATATTGAGCTCTTATGAGTTGAAAATGATGTTTTGAGTTGCACTGTGTAAAAGGTCATGTGGTTATGTTGATTTGAATTGTAACACACGTTTTGATATTTTTGTTGGGCTGCTAGTATTGAGTCTATTTTTTTCTTCCAAAAGATTTTAGTGTCATTCGGGGTCGAATGTTCGTAAGACGGGGATAATGTTAT
Source organism: Solanum habrochaites (assembly GCA_027704765.1). Lineage (NCBI taxonomy): Eukaryota > Viridiplantae > Streptophyta > Magnoliopsida > Solanales > Solanaceae > Solanum > Solanum habrochaites. Next base: position 15,394,793 of record JAKWJA010002492.1, on the reverse strand, counting down.
ACCCCGAAAGTCTAAAGCCGAATCTAGAGACTAAAATGAGAGTATAAGATTTGTAACACTATTTTAAGGTCAAATATAATGTATATAAGTCATTTAGGAAGATTTAGAATGAAAGCGTAAGAAACGTCCATGACGTCCAGAAACAAGTTGAAGAGGTGCTAATGTGCCTTAGCTTATTTGACAAGGTTTTAGGAGTCTGAATTTGATGAACTTTTGTATTAAGGTGTCTAACACGTATTAGAGTTGTTTTAAGTTTGAAATGTCTAGGTACGACTCCCCAAGGACCAGCCAAAGGATCCTTGATGAGGACCCTTCCATTTTGACTAAAAGTTATCTTTGACAGTAGCCATAGACGATGATGCAGGAGATGAGGCGTAAGTCCATCGACGAGGCGTCGATTCCTCTTCCAATGAAGACATAGCCCTTTTATCAAATCTGTGTTGTAAACGACGGACCTGCAGGACGGTTTGTCCCAAGGTCTATTGGCTGACCTAAGGCCCGTAGGTCGGGGTCTCATAGGTTAGGCCTACAATTTCACTAGTGAGATTTAAGTAAATCCATTTAATTAATTAGTTGGTTGGTTAATTTGTTAGGGGTTAATGGAGTTCTAATTAAGTTAGTTAATGACTTATATAAAAACCTAAACCTAATTAAAGTAACCCAACTCTCATATTTCCCAAAACCCAATTGCTCTTCCTTCTATCTACTTTCTGTCTCCCAAATAGAAGAACTCAATTGAAGGGACAGGTTAGGTTCTAAGAGAACCAATAAGGGTGATTTTCTCCATAATTCTTCATCAATTAACAAGGTATGGGATCCTTTGACCTTTGGGATTCCTTTCCCCAAAGGGTTCTTCCAAAAATTGATTCCAAAAAGATGAGTTTAGAGTGGGTTGTCTTCTATTACGAATTTGATCTTGTAAATTGTAGTGTATATGGTTTGTTTTGATTATTATGTTTAGATTATGACTTATTATGATTCAATATGCTAGTTCTTGACTAGGTAACCTAGTTTGTGAAATAGATCATGATATTGACCGAAATCCCTAACAATAGGTTATGAACTAGTGATGAATTGATGTGTAGTGATTCAATTTACTTCATTATTGTGTTAATTACTATTGTGTGATTATATTACACCCATTGTTGGGTTGAATTTTATGGTTGTTGGTAAAACCTTTGATGATGGCTTGTGAAGGAGATCGGGTAAGTCTTGTGATCTCAATCCTTTACTTCAACTATGATTACTTATATTTAGTTATAAAATTATACTGAAGTATACCTTATGATATGATTGACTAGGGTTGATATGATGTTGATTTGAAATGTCTTTAATTACGTCTTGTGAGTTGTTGGCTACGATGTAATGACATTAGGGTGGTGATGAATTTGCCTATGTTCCTTGTCATAATATGGTTATGTAAATGTGCTAAGCTCTGTGAATTGTATTGAATGGACAATACTCATGCAATTTATGTTGAGCTATAACTATGACTATACATGGGGTTGACCCCTATGACCTAAACTAAGTTAAAATTATTAATGAAAGACATTTCAAAAGGGACTATAGCTTAGCACCGAGTGAACTAGAAGTGAGCAGTGTCCCTTCCCACATAGAGAAGGTAGGATCACTATTGTACTCATTAGATTGGTGTAACACCCCGTAATATTCCATGAACTATTGTAGAGACTTATAAGTTGAAAAATGATGATGTTAGACCTAAATAAGTTTAAATAAGTTGGTTAAGAAGTTTCGGAGTCATAGCATTAAAAAAAAGACTTAACCTCCGGAAACTAGTAAATGTTTAACTAGTTGACGTCCCTAGGTTTGATGAATGTTTTGGAGTTATATGAAGTCCAAAACTTATAAAATTAATTTAAATGGGTAAATATAAGTAAATAGGGTGAAACGTCTAGGTACGGCCCCCCAAGGATTGCCCAAAGGGTCCACACATTGGACCACGCAAGTTGTCAAGAGGCAGCAATTTTTTGTTCTTAGAGGGAAGAAGTACGCTTTAAGGACTTGTTTCACCCAATATCAAAAGTGAATCTCGCATCGCGGTAAGGTCACGGACGCAATGTATCAATTTTTTTTAAAATCTTGTGGGAACAGCTTCACGATGCAGACTTGTTCTTCAACAGAAAATAGAATTCGAGTTTTACTTCATTAAAGGGTCAAATTAAGTGACAGTATTTTGGGTATTTTATGGGGAACCTATACTTTTGATTTTTATTCAGTTTTTCCTCACATTTATTCACTAAAAATAAAACCCCAAATCAAAATCGAATTGCTCTCACTTCTCTCTACTTTCTCTCTCTATTGAACCTCCATTGAAGAAACTTTGGAGCTTGAACAAGAAGACAAAATACCTCCTTTCTACTCAATTTCGTGGTGATTCTTCAATAAGGTGTGGTTTCTTTCACACTTAGGAACCTTTTTTCCCAAGAGGTCCCTCCAAAAGATGATTTCAAAATCCCCCCAAAATCAAGGTTTTTCTTCTACATGGTTCTTCTTTTAAAAGAGAAATTATGAATCAATTATTGTTAATTATGATAATTAATGTTGTTTGAGTATATATTTATTGTTAATTGATGATTTCCAATGAGATTTTCCTACACCCATGTACTTTCCCCAATTTCATGAAAACCTTGAATTGATATGGTGAATTGTGAAGATTATGAATATGTAAATTGACTACATTGCCGTTAATTATGTAACTGCTTCTTGAATGTACCTTGTTTATGTAATTGGTTCTGTATTCTTGGTCATGGAAGTATGAAGGTTTTTTTTTAAGGGAAATGAGGTATGTTGATAAGTTCTTCTTGGATTCAATTACGAAATTAAGAGTTGCTTAGATAGTAATGCTTCTAAGTCTAATGGGTGGTTTTGATGTTGATGCTAAGTATTCCTCATCCTTAACCATAGTTTATTAAATTGGTTATCAATTATTCAAGTATGTTATAATATGATTAATATATTATTGAGAGTAGTTTTTCATGATTATAATGAGGTGTTAAGTGAAAGCTTTACTCACTTATGAGGTGGTGCCTAAAGTGAAAGGATAGTTCTTACTTGTGATGACCTATGAGATATATCACATAAGATGTTTACATAAGGGTCTAGAAGAGACTAATGTGAACTTGTATGATTAAATAATACGATTCTTAAATGGAATAATTTCTTAGCACTGAAAGGGCATGCAATTGAGAGTGAGCCCTTACGTTTAGTATGTCCGGCCTCCCACACGGGTTTCCTCAAGTTAGTAAGTTTGGATTCCCTAATTATATGTTGTGTCATGAGAAAGAAACCTCCACATTAGTAAGTAAAGATTTCTAGAAACAATTTCCGTGACCCTTAATTATGTGCCCACATAGGACTCTAGCTTAGTGGGTCCACCTAGATAGCTATGTATGAATGTTAACACCTTAGGCAAGTATTAAATCTCTCTTTTGGTGTGGGAGTCGAACACCGGATTCCATGTGGCTCACATGGTCTCATGTAGGTTATTGCACTTCTTTACCTAAAATAAAGTAAACGAATAAGTTAAGTATGTGAACTCTTATTAGGTTGTCTTGAAGGCTTCTACATAGTGTAACGGTGGGTATGAGACTTCTCTTACTTATTTCACATGTGGGGTCCTATAGAATGATTCTGGAGTGTTCTTTTATTATTATGATTGTGTTGATACGCTAGCAGTAGTATTAATGTGTTAATTATGTTATATGACTATGTTGATAAGCTATGAGTAGTATTCATGTATTAATCATGTTATGCTGAATTATGAGAATATGTTGTAAGTATGGAGTGGGTTGCTTAATGTGATATTTCTTGGGTGATCTATTTGTTGGGTTACTATTATGTTGAATTGACTTATTATGCTTTTGATATATGCATGTTGAGTTAAATTGATAAAAAAAACATGATTTTGACTAAATTGTCCTTTTGTCACGCATTTATGATTTTGTGCATAGGAGTCATACTTTGTACATGTGGTTTGTACTAACCCACATTTTCTCCCTTTTTGCCAAAAAATTTAGGTTCGGGCTATTGAGGAGATTTGTGGTCATTGAAGAAGAAGACTTAGCTCTTTCCTAAGTCGATTGGTGAGTCCTTATGAGTTTCGAGGATAAAGCCACTCATCAATCCATATTAGTTTTGTGTATGTTTTGAGACAATTATTCCATTCTCATGTTAAGACTTTCATTGTGGCCTATATGACATATAGTAATAAAATAAGAGATATGCCCAAACTATTGAGATTCACTTTATTGATGATTTAAGATGAGACAAAGTGTTAGACTAAATTCTTTATATGTTGTATGTTGTTTATGTGAGAAGTGTATGTATGCTTCCTATGTAGAGTTCTATGTAAACCTCATTGCTATATAAGTAAAGGTTTTAAATTTTTGGCGTGTTTGACCTATGATATGCTATAATGAAGGCTAAGAGGCTTGTCTTAGTCCTCAACGAGGCCGCCACAACTGGTAACGACTAGGGTGTACTTTGGGTCGTTACAAACTTTGTATTAGAGAACGAGGTTTAATCTTCTTAGGATTGATATCTCACTAAAACACGTCTATGTAGGGTCTTACTTATAATTGTGAAGCGTGCCACACTTATGAATAAGAGACTATGTGATTCTTAGGAATTTCCACTCTCTTGTTATTCCTTAGTGGTGCCTAAGAGTCTTAACTCTATCTAGTCCTTTTTTCTAATCTTTTTATTGTTCGTATAGGCAATGAATACAAGAAGGAACAATGCTCGAAGGTCCGAAGAGGAGAATTTAAATAAGGTGGTTCCCCATAAAGCTTATCAAAATCCTTAAGTTCCTATTGAAGAAGAGGCTATGTCTAATTTTTTGAGATAAGGTCTTCCATTCATAGCTTGACTCAAGTGTTGGCTACCCAAGTTGTTAGAGATGCAAGGGTTCAAGTGAACCCAAATGATAACACTACCACTTTAAGGATTAGGGATTTCACAAGGATGAATCCCCTACATCCATGGTTCTAAGGTAGAGGAGGACCCACAAGGGTTCATTGATGAAGTGTTCAAAGTTCTTCATGCTATAGGTGTTTCTTCTCAAGAAAAGGCATAACTATCCACCTACAAACACAAAGATGTAGCTCAAGTGTGGTATGATCAGTGGAAAAATGTGAGGCTGGTTATAGAAGGCAAAATTACTTTGGGATATTTCAAAATGGATTTCCTTGATAGGTTCTTTTACTTAGAACTAAGGGAGAGGAAAATGCAAAAATTCTTCATCCTTCGTCAAGGGGGTATGAACATGAAGGAGTATAGCATCAAGTTCACTCAACTATCAAAGCATGCTCCTGCTATGGTTGAGGATTCTAGGGCCAAGATGAACAAATTTGTCATGGGTATATCCGATCTTGTGGTTTATCAATATAGGTTGTCTATTTTTATTCCTAGCATGTACATACTCGTCTCCTAGTTCATGTCGAACAAATTGAGTAGCAAAAGCTTAAGAAAGTTGGTAGGGAGTTCAAGAAGGTGAGAACTGAAGAGTGGAATTCTTCTAAGACTAGATTTGAGGTTCAAGACAAACCAAGATTAAAGAAGGTTTTCCAATCAAGGCTATTCTAATTCTCTAACGGTAAGCAACAGTAAGGTACCTACTCATAGGCCCCAATAAGGTAAAAATGGAAGATCTTATGTTGAGAAACATCTTTGTGCAAAATGTGATAAGAGACATGATGTAAGTTCCTAGTTGGTACGACTAACTTTTATGGTTGTGGCAAGAGTTGTCAAATGAAGAGATATTGCCCTCTGATGAAGTCTCAAGTAAGGGACAATGCTCAAGATCAAGCAAGTTCCCAAAACCCAGATGCTCCTATGAAGAATCACTTCTATGCTCTCCAATCCAGAAGTGATCAAGAGAGCCCACCGAACGTGGTCACTGGTATGTTAGAATTATTTTCCATTCATGTATATTTATGAATCCGAGATCTACATTGTCATTTTGACCGCTCTTGTATCCATGAAGTTGATATACTACCCGCCATATTAGACGAACCTTTTTGGTTTCTACCACGGTGAGTGATTTCGTGGTGGTTAATAGAGTCTATAAAGGTTGTCCAAGTTTGTTGATCGATAGAGTTACATTAATTTACTTGATAGAACTTGAAATGCTCGATTTTGATATTATATTGGGTATGGATTGGTTGCATGCTTGCTTTGCCTCTATTGATTGTTAAACAAGGATAGTTAAATTTCAATTTCCAAATGAACACATTTTTGAGTGGAAGGAAGGAAACTCAAATCCTAGGGGTAAGATCATCTCATGTCAAAAATCTTCCAAATTAATTGCAAATGACTGTCTCAACAACATAATGAGAGTTAGGGATCTTTAATCCGAAGTCCCTCCCATAGAGTCGGTACCCGTAGTGAGGGAACTTCCAGAGGTCTTTCCCGATGATCTTCCTGAAATTCCTCCCGAACGAGAGATTGACTTTGGCATAGACTTATTGACGGATACACAACCTATTTCAATCCCTCCTTATCGGATCGCCATAGCTGAGTTGAAAGAACTAAAGATTGAACTAAAATATTTGTTAGATAAGGTCTTTATTCAACTGAGCATATAATCGTAGGGTGCCCCAGTATTGTTTGTGAGAAGAAGGATGGGTTTTTGAGATTGTGTATAGATTATCGTCAATTGAATAATTTCACTATAAGGATTTAGTACCCTCTCCCTAGAATTGATGACTTGTTTGATAAACTCCCAAGAGCGAATTATTTTTCAAAAATTGACTTGAGGTTGGGTTATCATCAAGTTAGAGTGAGGGAATTTGACATTCTAAAAACAACATTCCGAAAAGCGACTTTTTAGAAAGTATCTTGACTTGTTTGTGATTGTCTTTATTGATGAAATTTTGATATACTTTAGGAGTGAAAATGATCATATGAGACATTTGAGAATAGTTTTGCAAGATCTCAAGGATAACTAACTTTTTGCTATGTTTAGAAAGTGTGAGTTTTTGTTGACGTCAGTGCCATTTGTTGGGAAGATTTGCTCTAGCAAAAGGGGTAGAGGTTGATCCAAGGAAGACATAAGTGGTCATAAGTTGGAATAGACCTTTGAGTCCTACCGACATTCGATGTTTTCTTGGGTTGGACGGTTACTGTTGGAGGGATGTTGAGGATTTTCATTTATCGTATCTTCTTTAATAGACATAACCCAAAAGAAGTCCAATATCGAATGGACAGAATCCCGTGAAAGGAGTTTCCAGTTATTCAAAGACAAACTCACCTCAACTTCGGTATTGACCTTAAAAGAGGGTACCAAAGGCTTTGTGATTTATTGTGATGCCTCTCGACTGGGTCTATGATGTGGGCTCATGCAACATGAAAAAGTCATAGCATATGCCTCTAGACAATTCAAGCCACATTAGCATAATTATCAAACTCATGACCTTGATCTTGAAGCCTAAGTATTTGCTTCGAAAATTCGGAGACTATCTTTATGGGGTGTATGTAGATATATTCACCGATCACAAAAGTCTCCAATATGTATTCACCCTAAAAGACTTGAATGTACGTCAAAGGAGATGGATAGGACTTTTAAGGGATTATGACATGAGTGTCCTTTACAATCCCGGTTAAGATAATGTTGTGGCGGATGCTTTGAGTCGCATGTCTATGGGTAGTATGGCTCATGTTAACGATTGCAAAAAGGAACTAGTCAAGTAAATTCATAAGTTGGACCATTTGGGTGTTCGACTAGAAGAATCATTAAAGTGTGGTTTTATGTTTCGTTATAACTCCGAGTCATCTTATATGGTAGATGTGAAGTATAAGCAACATATTGATCCCCTATTGATGGAGTTGAAAAAGTCGGTCCTTAACAAGAATAATGAATCTTTCTCCCAAGGGGATGATGGGGTACTTAGGTACCAAGAAAGGTTATGTGTGACGGATGTGGATGGTTTAAGCAAGAAATTCATGGATGAGGATCATGGATCCCAATACTCCATCCATTCGGGGCCACCAAGATATACATAACTTGCTTGATATCTATTGGTTGAACAGAATTAAAAGAAAGGTATATAAGTTTGTGTCGAGGTGACCAAATTGACAACAAGTCAAAGTCGAGCATCAAGGCCCGGGTGTCCAACCTAAGATATTGATATCCCCACTTGGAAGTAGGAAGATGTCAGCATGGACTTTGTGGTAGGTTTGCCTCGAACTAGTCAACAACATGAATCCATTTCTGTCATAGTGGTTAGGTTCACTAAGTGAGCCCATTTAATTCTCCTAAAGGTTTCTTAGTTGGCGGAGGAGTATGCTAATTTGTATGTTAGAAAGATTGTGAAGTTACAATCGTCCCCATTGTCGATCATTTCTGATAGAGGAGCCCAATGCATATCACAATTTTGGAGATCTTTCCAAAGTGGACTTTGTAAGCAATAAATCATAGCACCGCTTTACACCCTTAAACGGATAGAAAATATGTTAAGGGCTTGCATGATTTATTTCAAGAGAAATTGGGATGACCATCTACCCTTAATAGAATTCTCGTACAACAAATGCTACCATGAAAGTATCGGTATGGCACCTTCTGAAGAACATTATGGTAGAAGGTGCCGGTCCCCGATTTGATGATTTGAAGTGGGTGAGTTTTGCTCTTCCTGGTCCTGAGTTAGTGTATGATCCCACTGACAAGGTTTGACTCATAAGGTAGAGGTTGAATATGACTTTTAGTCGGCAGAAGTCATATGCCAACAATAGAAAGAGAGACCTTGAATTCAAAGTAGGAGATTGGGTCTATTTGAAAATTTCTCCCATAAATGGGGTGATGAGGTTTAGAAAGAAGGGAAAACTTAGTCCTCGTTATGTAGTCCCTTATGAAATTTTGAACGATTTAAGGGTGTTGCGTATGTATTGAGGTTGTCAAATGAGTTTTCCATGATTCATCCAGTATTCCATATTTCCATGCTCAAGAAGTGTATAGGGAGACCTGGTTTCCATTTTTTCTCTAGAAGGCTTGGGGGTATAAGATGCCCTTTCTTATGAAGAGGTCCCGGTTGATATCTTGGATAATAAGATAAAGAAATTGAGGAATAAGGAGGTTGCCTCCGTAAAAGTGCTATGGAGGAACCACTTTGTTGATGGTGCAACGTGGGAGGTCGAGGCTGACGTGAAGACCCACTATCCTCATATCTTTTCCCCTAATCCTACCCAAAGTAAGGTTAGTGTCTTTCCTCTTAAATGATTTCAATGCAAAACATTGAACTTATCATGTTTATTTAGTTTGTGCATATTCTTGTAAATATGTAGTGTTTATCTAGTGGTCTATGTGTGTTCATGAGAAGTGTTTTGGGCATGTGTTGATAAGAACCCAGTATGTCAACCCTTAATGTTCATATTAAGCTCTTAATTGAAATGGAGAAGGTAGAACCTCATGTGATATGAAAAGTTAAGCTAGTGTTATGGTATGTTGTGAATTAAGTTCCTATTTTTTGATGCTATGTTTAAGTGTTGAAAGGAGTTGAGATTTCCTCCAATGATATGTGAATCATTATGATATTGATTGTTGGTTGGCTGCTAGCCTTTAATCTTTTTCTGTTTTTCCTAATAGAAGGTTTAGGGTGTAATTCGTGGACGAATGTTCCAAAGGGAGGATATTGTAACACCCTGTAAAGTTCCATGACCTGTAATATAGCATTATATATTGAAAAATTATTATATAATACATGAATAAGTGTAATATCTTGTTTGAGGTGTTTCGGAATGATAACAATTAAGAAAAATCCTTAACGTCTGGAAACTAGAAAAAATTTAACTAGTTTACATCCCTAGGTTTGGTTAAGGTTTTGGAGGATTATATGATGTCCAAAACATGTAGAATGACTTAAAATGGTTAATATTAGTATATAGTGTGAAAATTTACAGGTCCGACTACTCAAGTATCACCGAAAAGGTCCACGAAGGGACCCTACATTGGACCAAGCAACCTGCGAAGAGGAAGCAAGTTTTGTTCTTGGAGGGAACAAGTTGTGTCGTGGACTTGGTTCATCCAAGATCAAAAGTGAAGCTTGCGTCGCGGGCAGGTCTTGGACTCCTCTGTCACGAAAATTAATTTCGAAAATCTTGCGTGAACAGCTCCGCAACCTGGACTTGTTCCCCGATGAAAAATCTGGAAATAGAATTCGAGTTTGACTTTATTAAAGGGTCAAATTATGTGAGGGTCTTTTGGGAATTTCATAAGGGGAAAATAAATTGATTTTCATTCAGTTTTCCTCACATTTACTCACTAAAAGCAAAACCCCAAAGCAAAGCACAATTGCTCTCACTTTTCTCTACTTTCTCTCTCTATTCAACCTCCATTGAAGAAGTTTTGAGTTTGAACAAGAAGACCAAATCCCTTAAATTTCTACTCAATTTCCTGCTAATTCTTCAATAAGGTATGGTTTGTTTTACTCTACGGATTCTTTTTCCCCAAGAGGTCCCTCCAAAAGATGATTTCTAAATCCCCCCAAAATCTAGGTTTTTCTTCCACATGGTTCTTTGAAAATCAAAACTACGAATCAATTGTGGTTAATTATGACGAATTAATACCATATCTGTGGGGGAGGCGGTGGAGGAATTAGAGGACTGGTTCCAGAAATCGTAAACAAGCTGGCTGGGGTCTGCCATTAATTTGTTTGAGTATAATATGAAGGTTAATTGATGATTTCGTATGAGATTTCCCTAGACTCATGTCCTTTCCCCAATTTCATGAAAACCTTGAATTGATATGGTTAATTATGAAGATTATGAATATGAATATTGACTATACTGTTGTTAATTATGTAATTGCTTGTTGAATGTACCTTGTTTCTGTATTCTTTGTAATGGAAGTATGAAGGTTCTTGGAAGGGTAACGAGGTATGTTGATTGGTTCTTCTTGGATTTAATTATGAAATTAAGAGTTACTTCGATAGAAATGCTTCTAAGTCTAATGGGTGGTTGCGATGTCGATGCTAAGTATTCCTCATCCTTAACCCGAGACTATTGAATTTGTTATGAATTATGCAAGTATGTTATGGTAGTATAATTATATGATTGAAAGTAGTTTCTCATGATTATAATTAAGTGTTAAGTTAAAAAATTACTAATGTGAACTTGTATGATGAAATAATAGGATTACTAAGGGAATAATTGCTTATCACTGAAAGGGCATGTAATGATATGGAGGTCTCAAGTTTAGGAAGTCCGACCTCCCATATGGGTTCTCTCACGTAAGTAAGTACGGATTCCCTAATTATGTGTTGTCTCATGACATGAAAATCTCCACGTTAGTAAATTAGGGTTTCTAGAAGCAATCTCCTTGACCCTTAACTATGTTCCCACATAATAATCTAGCTTAGTTGATCCACCTAGATAGATATGTATGAATATTTACACCTTAGGCAAGTATTAACTCTCTCTTTCGGTGTGGGAGTTGAACACCGGATTCCATGTGGCTCACATGGTCTCATGTCGATTATTGCACTTCTTTCCCTAACATAAAGTTGATGTTAAGTATGTGAACTCTTATTGGGGTTGTCTTGAAGATTTATACATAGTGTAAGGGAGGATATGGGACTTCTCTTACTCATTTCACATGTGGGGTCCTATAAGATGACTCTAGTAGTGTTCTTTTATGAGTATCACTATAAATATGGTTATGTTAATAATCTATTAGTAGTATTCATATATTAATCATGTTATGATGAATTATGAGAATATGGTGTAAGTATGGAGTGGGTAGTTTAATGTGATATTTAGCCTTGGGTAGGATTATGGGGTTCTATCTTTGGTATTGCACAAGTATTGCTTGGGTGATCTATGTGTTGGGTTACCATATAGTTGAATTGAATTATTATCCTTTTGATATATGAATGTTGAATTCAATTGATAGAAACCATGATTTTGACTAAATGGTCCTTTTCTCATGCAGTGATGATTTTATGCATAGGAGCCATACTTAGTACATGTGGTTTGTACTAACCGATATTTTCTCCCTTTTTCCCAAACATATTAGGTTCGGGCCATTGAGGAGATTCATGGTCATTGAAGAAGAAGATTTGACTCTTTCCAATGTCAATTGGTGAGTCCTCGTGAGTTTCGAGTATAAGCCACTCATCAAGCCTTATTACTTTTGTGTATGTTTTGAGACAATTATTCCATTTTCATATTGAGACTTTCATTATAGACTATATGGCATATTGTAATAGAATAAGGGCTATGCCCAAGCTCTTGTGATTCACTTTATAGATGGTTTAATGTGAGATAAAGTGTTAGACTACATTCTCATATATTGTATGTTGTTTATGCTAGAAGCCTATGTATGTAGAAGCCTACGTATACATCATTGCTATATAAGTAAAATTTTTAATTTTTCCATATTTTTTTACCTATGATATGCTATGACGAAGGCTAAGAGGCTTGTCTTTGTCCTGTACGAGGTCGCCGCCACCAGTAATGACTAGGGTGTACTTTGGGTCATCAAAATTGGATACTATAATGCATGTATTATAAAGAGGGTCGAAACTATTGCTTCTAGTTCTTGAACTATGTTTCCCCCGTAGAAATACTAGCTAGTTGATCCACATAGATGCTCTCTTTATGTATTGCTACTACCTTGGCAAGTAGTCCGCCTTCTTTCGGTGTAGGTTTTCATGACACTGGATTTAACATTAGGTCACGTGGTCTATGTCTGTTAAGGCACGATATTCCCATAAGTAAAATGAAGTAATAAAGTGAAATCTAACGAGGGTGACCTAAGGGGTTTAACTTAATCTAGGCAGGGGTATGGGACTCTACCTATACATTGAACTAGTTAGACCTGAGTGAAGTCTTAGAAAGATGTTCATATGTGCTTATAAATGAAAATGGTATGTATATGTTTATCATACATGTTAATGACACTATGTGATATGGGTTTCACTTATGTACATGTGGTTAGTCTCTATTGTTTAAGTATGATGATGCCTAATCTTAATTATATAGTATGAAAAGTTGGGCATTACTTGTAGCTCTTGTTGGGGTTACTTGGTTGAGTGAGGCTATGAGCATTTACTTAGTCATTGCACTAGTTGACTTAATGGGGGAGTATGAGTAATGGTCTTGCTTAGATTATGACGTTATGAAGTATTATATATGCTTGTTGATATTATAACTTGATGATAGAGTTGTTTTGATTATGTTCTAAAATATGTTGATATGCATGTTTACTTTACTAGACTTGCTATTGTTGGTCTTGTAATGTACATGGTCTTGACTTAAGGAATATGTGCTTATTGACTTGTATGGTTCTTGATTGTGCATAAGTCTTTTCAAAGTGACTTTGAATGCTTTTGAATAAATGTCCCTTTTTACCATGATTTCTATATTGTATGTACATATGATTCCATACTTTGTACAAGTGATGTGCTAACCCCATTTCCTTTTCCCCCAACATTTTAGGTTTCAGTTGTTGAAGGTTGTGTGACAAGTACGAAGGAAGGCTTGGAATCTTTCTCCAAGTGTGGGTTTATCCTCAACTCTGAGGATGATGCCTTGCTATTACTATAGCCATGTTTCTTTGTTGTAGTCTAAAGACAATCATTTCGTTCTACTTGTTCCAAGAAATTGTTGTAAGACCTATTTGTCATTTATACATTTTGTAAGGGCTTATGCCAATGTTTATTTGACTCCGTTTAGATGGTTTAATATGAGACATCCATTTTATGACTATGTTATGTATCTGATACAAATATGTTCAACAAAAGTAAAATATATGTAATCTTCTTATATAAAGGGTCTATGTATAATCGATATGAATATATTCTGTGTAAGGACTAAGTACACCTCATGAAAAAGTGTATATGAAAAGTTTTAAATTTTCCGCATTTTAATTTATGAATATAGTGATGAATGATAAGAGGCTAGTCCTAGTCCTCTTTGAAGACGATCACGCCAGTTACATTTAGGGGGTACTTCCTGGATATGATAGATTGTGTATGTGCATGTGTGAGGTTAAATTATGTTTGCTCTAAATGAAGGTATGTGATGATGATAGACTATCAAGAGTCTCTACATATTGATAGGGTATCTTGTTAGGTAGACTTAGTTTTTCCTACTTGATACTAAATGGAATTGAATGAATGTATGAATAAATGTCTAGGATCAGTAGACCTTAAGTGGTGCCCTTCTAGAAATGAATTAGATGGAACCTTGAATATGAAAAGGAGATTAATAAAGAAGTCTTGATCTGTAGACCTAAATAGTGCCCTTCTTGTGTGGAATGATAGAATTATAAATACGTTTGCCGGAACGACGTGAGACCATCTTGACGAAAGTGATAACACCTATCCTAATTAACCTTGATGGGTAAACCCTTGCAGGTCCGTTCTTGGCAAAGGTATTATGGGTCGGTAGGCCGAATGATGGCGCCCTCTCTAATACACGTCTGTGAATGAACTTACTCTATGAGAACCAAGCAAAAGCACTGAGTGGATATGCTTGTGGTAGTAGCTCTACTTGAGTATGAGACTAGAGTATAGATAAGCCCTTGATATCCCTTAACCATGTGCAAACATGGGATGTGTCCTAGTTAAACCTTTGGAAAGTAGAACACCTTTCACGATGTGTGGTCCTTATGACACCATATTCCATACCTAACTAGTATGGTTTACATCGGTTAATGCCTATTCTCATCATGTGGTATGTGCACTCTAGTATTGGATAGGTTTTATAACGTGTAGGTAGTTGAATGGGAAGCTATCTATACATGGCACGAGTAGGCCTTGAAAATTCTAGGATGAGTTCTCTAGGTCTTCTAGGACCATTATGTGATGTACCCTAATTGGTTATTTATCTCTTAAATGGTTTCAAAAAAATAATGTTCATTTAGTTAAAGTATGTTGAATAAAAAAGCTCTTAGTGCAATGACCCAAAGAACATCCTAGGCGTTACCGGCGTCTTAATCAAAGTAAAGGCCTTACACTAGAGCTTAGCATACACATGGCATATCATTTGTAGAGAATAATGCAAAAAAATTTAAACTATTACATATAAAGTATACTTACACTTCTCACATATCATATATGGAGTTAACATAGACTCATCACGTATAAACTTTCATAGACTTCTCATTTAGCATATTCAATTCATTTAAGTAGTCCAATGCATCGTCTCACATATACCCATCTAATAGAAAATTACAAAGTTTGGGCATAGCCCTTAAACTAGTATAATATGCCACATATAGAGTTACAACAAAGTTTAAACAGAAGGAATGAATAAATTTCTTTAGACATAGACAAAACTACTAAAGCTTTATATGTGGCAACATCCTCGGAACTTGAGGACTTACCAAAAACTTGGGAAATGTTCCAAGTCTTCCATGCAAATGGATTCGAACTCCTCAATTGCCCGAACCTATATTATTTGGAGAAAAGGGATCAAAATATGGTTTAGTACATCACATGTACTAAGTATGGTTTAAAAGCATAAAAATCATTAATGCACGAGTAAAGGGACATTTTAGTCACAACAATGCTTAGTATCAAATAATCTCAACGTGCACATATAGCAATATCATAAGCCACACCCAAGATAATATCAACCCAACATGTAAGCAACTCAAGCAAAACATGGGCAATGCAAAGAATATAATCCCATAACCCTATTAAAATCTAAGTATTACAATAAGAAACCCATTTCATGCATATAACATATTATCATATTACATCATGACATGTTTTTTTCATAAAGATTACTCAGAACATACCAACATAGTCATAACCAACATAATCATAAATGAACACTACTAGAATCATCCCTCAGTATCCCACTAGTGCAATCTATAAGAGAAGTCCAATACCCTTCCTCATACCATTTAAAAACCCTTAAAAAAGATGTAATAAGATTTCACACATCTTTTTAATTCATTTGCTTTTTCATTAGGAAAAAAAGTTGCAATAATTGACATGAGACCATGAGAGATACATAGAATCCAGTGTTCTACTCCCACATTGAAAAGAGATAGTTAACACTTGCCTAAGGTGTATACTTTCGTACATAATTGTCTAGGTGGATCCACTAAGCTAAAGTGCTATGTGTGGACATAGTTAAGGGTCAAATAGATTGTTAATAAAAATCCTTACTTGCTAAACGTGAGGTTTCAATCTCATGAGACAATACATATATTGGGGATTCAGACTTACTGAACATGAGGAAACCATGTAGGGAGATGGACTTGCAAAATGTGAGAACTCCATATCATTTATATGCCCTTTCGGTGCTAAGCATCTATTCTATTTAGTAACCATCTTTAGTCAATGCATAGTTTCACATTAGCCTTTATTAAGACCTTATGTAAACCTCCTATCATAATAGATCTTAGGATGCCATATG
This sequence comes from Solanum habrochaites, assembly GCA_027704765.1. Classification (NCBI taxonomy): domain Eukaryota; kingdom Viridiplantae; phylum Streptophyta; class Magnoliopsida; order Solanales; family Solanaceae; genus Solanum; species Solanum habrochaites. The sequence goes on along the minus strand of JAKWJA010002492.1, from coordinate 15,378,410 downwards.
TGAGAACAATCCTTTTAACACATCATGAGGAGCACCTTAGACTTACCGGCTTGTCGTCACTGGAGAGGACTAAGACTAGCCTCCTAGAAGTCGTCATTACATATCATAGGTTATGAAGTGCATAAAATTTAAAACTTTTCATATACATCTACATTATGAGGTTTACATGACCTCTCGCTTACACGTAGTGTATACATAGGGAGTTTACATAAACTCCTCACATGTGAATCTTATGTAGGCTTCCACTTTTATGTCATATAAATAATATAATGTCTAATAGAGATGTCTCATATAAAACCATTTACGTCGGAGTAGAACAAATCAGTCATAGCTCTTATAAAAATGTATAATTGACACTTAGGGATTACAAAAATGTCTTGAAAAATAAGTGTGACACGAATGTCGTTAGACTATCGCAACTCACTTAGGTAGAATGATAAAGGCATCATCTTCGGATCTTGAGGACATACCCACACTTAGAGAAATGATCCAGGCCTTACTTGTAAATTGGTTACGAACCCTTCAACGATCAAAACCCAAAAATGTTTGGGAAAAAGAAATAGGGGCACATCACTTGTACTAACTATGGAAACATATGCACACATGATATAGAAATCATGCTAAAATGGACTTTTGTTCAAAACAATGCCAAGTTGCTTTGAAAACCCTTATGTACAATCAAGAACACATATAAGTCAATAATCATATACTCACAAGAACATAACATATCAACACACGACCAACATCATCAAGTATAACCAAGTCAAGATGCGTATATCATATTAGAACCATAGACAAAGCAACCCTAACATCATCTTATAACAATATATCATGTTCAAGAGTTCATAACATTATAACATAAGTAAAACCCTTACTCATAACTCTTTACCAAGCTTACTAGTGCAATGATCAGGTGAAGCCTCATAACCCCACTCAACGAAGTAAACAAACCAAAGGATCATAAATAATGTTTAACTTCAAATGCATAGTATCACAAGTGTTCTTACACATTATTAAGAAATATAGACCATTAACATTAAGAATCAACATAAGCATGTCATTCATCTCATATGTGCATAAGAGCCTAAGGATATCCTCCTAGGACTTCCTTCAAGGCAAACTAGTGTAATGTATAGGTAGAGTCCCATAGCCTTACCTAGACTACGTCAAACCCATTAAGTCCTCCTAGCTAGAGTTCAATCTATTACTTAATTTTACATTCTGGAAAATCTTTTCTTAACCAACATTAGACCACATGAGCTAATCTGGAATCCGGTGTCATGAAACCCTACACCAAAAAGAAGGTAGACTACTTTCCAAAATAGTACGAAGCATGACCATAGCGTGTAGGTTAATAGACCAACTAGTATTCATATGGAGGCAACATAGTTCAATAACTAGGAGATATACTTGGGACCCTCTTTATACCTTTGGAATTATAGTTTCCAATCTCATGAGTACAATAGTGAACCTATCTTCCTTACTTGGGAAGGTACACTCCTCATTACTACTTCACTTGATGCTAAGCTAGAGTCCCTTTTAAAAATGTCTTACTTTAATGATCATAACTAAGTTTAGGTCATAGGAGAATAACTCCTAGTATTGTCATATTCATTATCTCAATAGGAATTGAATGAGAACACCTTTCAATAAAACCTTCATGTGTAAGGTTAGCACATTAACATCATTATATCATAGTAAGGCACAGAGGTACTTCATAATCAAACATTTATGATTACATCTTAATCATAATCTCAAATTCACATAATCAATACATTTCAATTGTATCATCACCACACCTACTTTATCCAATTACAAGCTATACTTCAATTGAACTTCATCACCAAGTACAAGCTATCATAATTAAAGTAAAGATTTACGATAACAATTACTTACCCAATCTCCTTCAAAATCCATCATCATGGTCTTACCATAAAAAAACCAATCCCATTCAATAATAGGTGTAAGAACAACATTCAATAGTAAATAACACAATAACTAGGTCAATTGCATCATCAGTATTCAAGTTAACTTCAATTTAGAACCTAGGGTTAGGGGGAAAAGGTTCATCATGGATTCTTGAAGAAATAGATCGAATCACAACAATACATTACCATAGTAGTACCTGAACGAATTAGAATAGATAAAAATAGTCTAACAATCAATACACTAATCAATTCACATAAAAATATAAGCAAGATCCAAGATTTGGGAAAATTAGGGGTTAAGACATAAATCGATCAAAATCCCCATAAATTAACATCAACTACTAAACATTCTACACTTTTTTAGCCGTGGGTTAGCACAATTATACATAATCAATCATCAATTTTAAGTTTAGAAGAAAACCCTAAGAATTGGGTGATTTAGAAATCAACTTTGAAAGGACTTCTTGAGGAAAGTTATCCCAAGAGTGAAGAACCCATACCTTAATGAAGCTTAATCCACGAAATTCAAGTGAAATACAAAGGAAATTTTTCTTATTCTTCAAGCTTTCTTATTTCTTTAATGGAGGTTGAATAGAGAGTGAAAGTAGAGAGAGGTGAGAGCTTTTTGGTTTTAATTTGGGGATTTAATTTGAGTGAGTAAATTAGAAGGAAAACTGACTTAAAATAATTAGGCCCCCAAGAAATACCTAAAATAACCCTCACATAAGTTGATCTTCAATGAAGTCAAACTTCAATTATAAAATTCAGATTTTTGTTGGGGAATAAGTCCGCGACGCGGAGCATCTTCCGCAAGATTTTTCTAGATTAATTATTGAGACAGAATAGTCCAGCGATGTGCCCACGATGCAGAATTGATTATTTTTCCAAAGGACCAAGTCCGCGATGCGGACCTTTTTCAGCCAAGTGCAATTTGATTGGTACTTTGGCAGCTTGCTTGGCTAAGTTTTGGGTCCTTTCGTGGACCCCTAGGGCTATCCTTGGGGGATCGGATCTAGAAGTTTTTACCCTATATACATTTTTACCTATTAAAAGTATTTATACAAGTTTTAGACTTCATATGACACATCCAAACCTTCACAAAACCTAAGGACGTCTTAGTAGTTCAATACACTAGCTTCCGGACGTCATGGACGTTTCCTGACACCTTGAGTCTAAAACATCCTAATTTATAAACATAATTTAGGCTTAGGAACAGTGTTTTAAGGTTTATTTAATCATGTGAGGATCTATCTTAGGTCATGGACTTTCGGAGTGTTACACCTTTGACTTTAGGAACCATAAACCAGTGAGTAAACCTTTCACTTAATTTGTTATAATCATGAAGACTACTTTCAATCATATAATCAACATATATAACATAATGCTTTTCATAAACATCACAACAACACATTAGACATAGAATCATCACTATCTAAGAAAGAGTCAACAATCTTACCTTCTTTCCCTTCATGGGACTTCACATTTCAATCACCAAAGAATTTATAACCAATACATAAAAAAAGGTGATTCATGAAGTAATTTCATAGTTAACATCAAAGTAAACCATTATCATGTTCGTCCCCTTCAACTTCACGTTACTAAATAATAGATTTGGGGAAAATTGGTGAAAGACATGGGTCCAAGAAGAAATAATTTGAAATAATCAATTAACCACCAATATATACTAAAAATACATAAATTTATCATAATTCATCACAAATAATTCGTAATTTCATTTTCAAAGAAGAACTATGTAGGGAGGAAAACCCTAGTTTTCGGGGAATTTAGAAATCATCTTTTGGAGGAACCTCTTGTGGAAAGGAATCCCAAGAATGAAAGAAACCATATCTTAGATATAAATAGTCAAGAATTTTAGTCGAACATGAAGGTATTAGGTATTCTTCTTCAAGCTTCAAGGTTTCTTCAATGGAGGTTGGGGGATTAGAGAGAATGTATAGAGAGGTGGGAGAAATTGGGTCTCAATTTGTGTTTGAATTTAGAAGTTGGAATGGGGTGATAAATGACCTAAAACCATTAAATAGTCAACCCCCAAAATACCCAAACTACCCATGATTATGTTGGACTTTTGAAATCAAAGTCCAACTTGACTTCAAGTTGAAAACCCCGTGCAATTTCACACCCCACTTCACGAGCCGTGAAGTGCTTAATGACTCATGGTGGTTGGTTTTAGAGTTTGTGGAAGTAGCTCCCTCAATGTGCCACCTAAAATATTTTCTATATACACTTCACGAGTCCCTGCCTCTTTTCGTGAACATGCACTACGGCCAGTCAGGTGGCTCGTGGTTCTTTTGTCAGTATCTCCCTCAAAACCACGCATTTTCAAAACTTTTAAGGCAATACCATGGGCAATCAAATCCTTCCTTCAAGTGCACCACGCGTCGTGAAGTGACTCGTGGTGCCTTGGACAGTAGCTAGTCCAAGGTGGCATTCCTCATCCATCACCAAGGCATTTTCTCGAGCTCCCCACTTGGACGTTGTCATGACCATGAGCCCTGGTCATGCTCGTGAAGGTTGAGGCTATAGCCTCCCTTTTGGGGGCAGTCTTAGCCTTTCGACTTGTCTTGCCCCTCAAGCGTGGGCACTCCTCCGTTCGCCTTGACTCTTAGACCCTTTATTATTTCTTATACCCTATCCATAACCTCCACAAGTTTAAACCCTTAAAATCCCTTTTTGAACAATCTTACACCTCTAGCACCACCCTAGTTTAGGTTACTAGTTTACTGGACGTTATGGTCATTTCTTAGTGTTTTGGCTCTAAGATTTCTCAATGAAGTTATTTAGACTTATTTAGGTCAAGAATCTTCATAAATCATGTTGTGAGGCTCTAATCTAGGTCATAGAATTTTTGGTGTGTTACAATATCCTCGTCTTAGGAACATTCATCCCCAAGTGAAACCTTACACTATTCAAGGGAATAGGAAGGAAGAATAGAGATTAGAATCCCAATGACAAGCAATATCATAATGAGTCATAGCTCATATAGGAATCCTCAACTCCTTTCAACACATAATCATAGGATGAAAACACTGGAACTAAACCAACAATTCATAACACATAAGAGCTCATCATTTCATATAACATAAGGAAGAACTACCTTCTCCATCCAAATATGAGCTCAACATGATTTTTTTTGTACCAGCCCGTATTACGCATAATATTGTTCTATTCTTGTTATACTAGACCTATAGTATACGTGAGGGAACATATTCCTTATATGATTAGTATTGGCTTAAACTATCTCGGAAAGTGATGTGATGCCTTCAACGTTTCAACTTGTGTACTGTAAGTTAACTCCGACATAATTATTTAAACTAGATACATTAAGGTATTAATTGAGCTTAAAGTTGAAGTTAAGTTCTAAGTTGAAGGAAAAACGAATAATATTAAGAAAACGGAATAAAATACTTGACTTTCTTGCTTGGCTTGATTATGCTAGTAGCTGCATCACCTACTTGAGCTATATGTATATAGGTAAAGCCCAAGTGAAAGCAAGTAGGTGCATCATCTAGTTTCACCTTTTGATATACATGATGTAAATAAGAAGGTGCATCGCCTACTTGACCAATTAGTGGCTAAAAATTGACAAAAAATGAGGAGGTTCTATAGGATATTTTTGTGGTCAATAAAGATCCATATAAATCCAATATGAGATGATCTTTTCACCCATTTTATACATAAAAATGAGAATTAATTCTAGCTCTCTCTCTCTCTCTCTCTCTCTCTCTGTTTTATCTTAAAGATTAAACCAACAACCTTAAAGTTCTTTAAGGGTTCTTGAATTTCACATCCCGAAACGACATCCTCCAAGTTAGAAGAAATCTCGAATTGCAACCGGCATACTTAACCTCTAGGAGGTCTTGTACAAGACCATACATATCATTCATCGCATAAACATAGTGAATAGTAGTGCGGAATTAAAACTTTTCACAAACATACTTCATAGTCTTAAAACTCCTTCATATAAAGCAAGAGAAAATACTAAGTCTCAATGTCATCATCTTAAAAGACAAGAATACTTTGGACACGGCCTATACTTCAAATCTAGTATAGAAATAGTCAGTCTATTACAATACTTCAAATAGAAAACATAAAAGACATATATGCCCTCAAGTTAAATTAGGACATACTTCAACTTCTCTTGAACGATCCTACGATCTAAGTCTTCAGTTCACAAAAGCTCCTCACCTACCAACTACTATAGAGAAAGATAAAAGCATGGATTAGTATAACCACATGTACTAAGTATGACAGAAATATGCATCTTTTCATTTAAAAATGATATTATAATCATAAGAAAAACATTTAACAAAATAGAAACACATAAGATAACATTTAAGCCAAAGATCACATTTTTATAAGTCACTTTCCAGTAACTCGAATCACTGTTACAGTGAAGTCCCTTCACTGTACAGTGAAGTAGCTCGTCTTCCGCCTTGACATCTTCTAGTATGTAATTTTCCCACTTAAAGGTATCCTAAGACTCACTTAAGTAACACCAAGAGAGACCACATATACAACCTCTCTAGGCATACCTAAATGACCCTCAAGACTACTTATGATGAGTCACATACACTCTTAGAAGACATCATAAACATTAATGCAAGACTCTTTTACCAAAGGTGACTGTAAGTCTCACTTGACTTATTTGTGAAACGACCACACATAATACACACGCTTAAGATATCCTATGGACTACTACCTAGGGTGGAATCATTCTAACCAAGTGTATCAACATATATAAAATATGATATTTCCTTATCAAAGGCTATCAAAAGACTTACTTAAGTAGATCAAGAAGATAACGTCCATGATTGACCTCTTCAAGACTACCTAACTAATCCTTAAGACTTCTTAAGATCAGATCAGGTCCACATAATCAACATCTTCCCTAATTAAAGCCATTATTAAGACAGATCTAGGTAATATACGAAGTGACCATTCCTATGCCCCCTTCACACCTTAAATAGAAAACCAACTACTCTAGATAAAGTCTTATTCCATCTACATGCTTCATAACATAAGTAATTAGTTCATTCATTCATTAAGAGTTCTATACATTACATAAAGGACATTCAAGTAATGGTCTTGGACATGACCTAGGGTCTCCAACTAGCACCTTCAAAGTCTATTGTGCAATGTCTAGATAGCATCTTATACTACCTAGACTTCATAGAACTGCTCTAATGCTAGTAAGTTATCCTAGATGATGAGAACAGGAAATAACCGACATAGATCATGATAGATAGACATGGAATACGGATTTCTAACCTACTCCATTGAGGGTGTTCTACTTTCTAATGGTAGAACTTAGACACATCCCATGTAGGCTCTTGGTTAAGGAATATGAGTGACATGCTTTGTTATCTAGTCGCATTCTTAAATAGAATTACTTCCCTTACAATACTCACTCAGTGCTAGCCTTCATTCTCATAGAGTAATTTACACTTAAGGTTCACATAAAAGGATTCCATAAAAAGTTAATAACCCTATTACATTTACCATAACAAAGAGGTCCTCCTTAGGCTACCTTCCAATGTCTACTAGAAGCTCATGATGACTTTGCTAAGAATTAATATGCTGTCATTCCAGTCAATTAATTAACCTTAAGTCTATTATTCCTTTACTTTGAAGAATAACATTTCGGCTTATGACTTCAACATTGATAAACTTACCACTAAGTTCAAGTTTTCACATAAAAGACCCTCTTAACTTCATTTAAGGTCAAATGTAATTCCTTCATTCAAAACTAAGATCTTTAAAATCCTAAGTCAAGACATCACATATCCATAATAATATATACATCAAGTAAGGGACACAAGTCAACCAAGACAAGACACCACATACTTAACTTTAACTCATAATATATGCCATTCAAACACATAAATAAAACCATATAATCTTCAAGTCATCCTATACACTATCATATCATCATCAATGTGACAAGCATATACATATATAGTAAAGTAGGAATAAACAAGATTCAACTGTAAGACTTTACATAAAAGGTCAAAGTCATAGTCTAACACGATCCCTACATAACATCATTAGAACACATATATTTTAACATTGCTTAAAATGTAGATATATATCATCATAATTCACATAATCAACTACACAAATATAAACATTACTTGAAGTAGTGCCGACAAGGCCATGATTATCATATTGCATAAAGTAATACCGACAAGGCCACATCAATTGTAAGTAAAGAACACTACACCGCCCCCATAAGTGGACCATACCAATAACAACATAATTGAAGTATAAACGACATCAAAATAAAGGTAATAGGTCAGCGTACCACCACTCCATCCTCAAAACCTCAAGTTGATACCAAATTAACCAATTCAACACCATAAGGCTCTTATATGTGGCCATGAACAATAATTCCATATAGAAACTATGAAAATCAATGAAAATAGGTCAATTCAATTGAGATTCATCACTATAATACAACCTAGATATCAATTGAACACAATTCTTACATCATTAGAAAGCCCATTGAAATCTACACTAGAATTCAACAGCATTAGGTCAATATCAAGTAACCCATAACTTAGTAAAAATCTAGGGTTCATCCAATTCATTGTTTCATATGTAATTTAGGTTAAAATCATCCATACAATATCAATAAAATCATTATTCAATGTTCAAAAATCATTAATGAGAGAACCCATGGTAGAATCATGAAATCAGACAGTTCAACTTGAAAACTTTAGAAAACATCTTGAGTATTGGGGCTTCTTGATGAAGAGGGTTTCAAGGATCAAAATCCATACCTTTATGAAGCTTTTCTTCACTTTAATGAAGAATCACCACTCAATTCGTCACCTTAATCCCTTTCTTGAGTTTGGACTTCAATGGAGTCCTACAGAGAATTCTAAGAGATTTTGGGATTTTGATTTAAAGGAATGAAATCTTGTAAGTGTAAACACTAATATACATGTTTATAATACCCAAAATACGCCCTAACAAACTCAAAACATTATATTTGGAAGTGGGGTGATATTACAACAGTGAAGCTGCAGAGGAAAACAGACCATCGATGGTTGGGTAGTCGACGAACCATTTTTCCACAAGCACACCATCCTGTCCTTCCTTCGTCGAGTTAAGAGGATTTACATGGTTCTCCTCCCTTCGAAGTCTATATCCCTACCAACAACACCAATCGACGGGGTGTCGATAGGCCCACGATTCGTTGATGCCTCCGTGGTTTGGGGCTGCCTGGTACAGTCTTTACTCCAAGTATGGGTCCTCCCTCAAGGGCCCTTGGTTGGTCCTTAGGGATGTTTGCCCAGACATTTCCAACCCAAAAATGATTATATATGATTTTATCACCTCTCAAATTAATTTCTTCCAAAACGAACACGTAAAACTCAACGAAACATGTTTAGACACACAAGGTCGTTTCAAGGAAAACCTTTCCACATTAGCATGTTAGGCTCTAGTTCACCTAAGTTATTTTCGGGGTTTTACAATCTCCCTCACTCGGACACCATTCGTCCTCGAATGACGCTTACCACTCTCCGAACACTTCCAAGAATAGATATTTAACTAGCAGCTGATAAACATACCATATAACACAAATAAGAAAACATTAATTTCACATAGTCAAGAGATTCACAACAGATTAAGAACTAGAAGACAATTTTATAACTCATCATGCTTCAAAACTCACATGCTTCATTCTAAATAACGAAAAGTCATTTTATATTCAATATCATAATCATATACATTAGTTGTAACCACCTTGCAACAATTTTAGACCAAAGAATCAATTAGTAAATTTCTTAAAATCATATACATTCTCACCAAGTGTATCAACATATAGATAATATGACATTTCCTCATCAAAGACTATCAGAAGACTTACTTACATAGATCAAGAAGATAACGTCCATGATTGACCTCTTCAAGACTACCTAATTAATCCTTAAGACTTCCTAAGCTCGAATAATGTCCACATAATTAACATCTTCCTTAACTAGATTCATTCTTAAGACTCATCTAGGTAAGATACAATGTGACCATTCCTATGCACCCTTCATACCTTACCAAGAAAACCCTTAACTACAGTAGATTAGTACTTATTCGATCTACATAGTTCATAACATAACTCATTAGTTTATTTGTAGAGACTCACACATCATATAAAGGACATTCAAGTATTGGTCTTGGACAAGACATAGGGACTCCACCTAACACCTTCAAAGTCTATTGTGCAATGTCTAGATAGTGTCCCATACGACAACCTAAACTTTATAGAACTTATCTAATGCTATTATGTATCCCACATGACGATACGAGGCAATAACCGACATAGACCATGATAGCTAGACATGGAATCCGGAGTTCTAACCTACTCCGTTAAGGGTATTCTACTTCCAATGGTAGAAATTAGACACATCCCATGTAGGCACATGGTTAAGGAATATGAAGGGCATGCTTTGCACATGGTTAAGGAATATGAAGGACATGCTTTGTAATCTAGTCTCATTCTTAACTAGAACTACTTCGCTTACTATACTCACTCGGTGCTAGCCTTTGTTCTCATAGAGTAATTCACACTTAAGATAACGTCCATGATTGACCTCTTCAAGACTACCTAACTAATCCTTAAGACTTCTTAAGATCGGATCATGTCCACATAATCTACATCTTACCTAACTAACTTTATTATTAAGACACATCTAGGTAAGATACGAAGTGACCATTCCTATGCCACCTTCACACCTTAAATAGACAACCAACTACTCTAGATAAATACTTATTCCATCTACGTACTTCATAACATAAGTAATTAGTTCATTCATTCATTAAGAGATTCATAGATTACATAAAGGACATTGAAGTAATGGTCTTTGACATGACCTAGGGACTCCAACTAACACCTTCAAAGTCTATTGTGCAATGTCTAGATAGCGTCCTATACCACTACCTAAACTTCATAGAACTTCTCTAATGCTAGTAAGTTATCCTAGATGATGAGAATAGGAAATAACCGACATAGATATTGATAGATAGACATGGAATATGGAGTTCTAACCTACTCTGTTGAGGGTGTTCTACTTTCTAATGGTAGAACTTAGACACATCCCATGTAGGCTTGGTTAAGGAATATGAACGACATTCTTTGTAATCTAGTTGTATTCTTAACTAGAATTACTTCACTTACCATACTCACTCAGTGCTAGCCTTCGTTCTCATAGAGTAATTCACACTTAAGGTTCATATAAAAGGGTCCCATAACAAGTTAATAACCCTATTACATTTACCCTACCAAAGAGGTCTCTTAAGGCTACCTTCCTAAGGAGAAAAGAAGCTTATGATGACTTTCCTAAGGAATAATATTATGTCGTTCTTTCCAATTAACCTTAAGTCCATCATTCCTTTACTTTGATAAATACCATTATGGCTTACGACTTGAACATTCATAACCTTACCACTAGGTTCTAGTTTTCACATAAAAGGCCCTCTTAAATTTATTTAAGGTAACATGTCATTCATTCATTCATTCAAGAATAAGAGCTTTAAAATCCCATGAAAAGACATCACATATCCATAATCATATATAAATTACGTATGGGACACAAGTCAACTTGACTTTAACTCATAATACATGCAATTCTAGAAACACATAAATATAACCATATCATTTTCAAATCATCCTATACACTATCTTATTGTCTTCAATGTGACCAACATAGACTTATATATTCAAGTAGGAATAACCAAGACTCAACCCTAAGACAATACATACAAGGTCAAAGTCATAATCTAACATGATCACCTACATAACATCAATAGAACACACATTCACATTGCTTTACATGTAGATATATATCATCAGACTTCACATAGTCACTACACAAATTTCTACATTACTTCAACTAGTGCCGACAAGGCAATGATCATCATATTGCATAAAGTAACGCTGACAAGGCCACATCATTACAAGTAAAGCACATAACACTGCCACCATAAGTGGACCATACCAAAAACAACATAGTTGAAATATAAAAAACATCAAAATAAATGGAATAGGACATCTTACCATCACAACATCCTCAACACCTCAATTTAATGCCAAATTAACCAATTTTACACCATAAGGCCCTTACCAATGGCCATGAACAATATTTCCATATAGAAACTATGATAATAAATGAAACTCGGTCAATTAAATAAATATCATAAATCTAATACAACCTATGTATCAATTGAACACAATTTGTAGGTCATTAGAAAGCCCACAGAAATCTACACTACAATTCAAAAACATTAGGTCAATATCAAGAAACCCATAACTTAATCAAAATCTATGGTTCATTCAAATCATGGTTTCATAGGTAATTTAGGTTAAAATCTTCAATACAATATCAATTAAATCATTATTCAATGTTTAGAAATCATTAATGTAAAACCCCATGGAAGAATCATGAAATTGGACAACTCAACTTGAAAACTTTAGAAAACATCTTGAGAATTGGGGATCCATGATGAAAAGAGTTTCAAGGATACAAATTCATGCCTTAAAAAAGCTAATTCTTCATTTTAATGAAGAATCTCCACTCAATTCGTCACTTTACTCCCTTCTTTGAGTATGGAATTCAATGGAGTCCTCTAGAGAATTCTAAGAGATTTGAGATTTTGATTTAGAAGAATGAAATCTACTGAGTGTTAAACAGTTATCTACATTCTTAAAATTCCCAAAATACCCCTTAAGAACCGCCAAACCTTCTATTTGAAAGTGTGGTGAAATAAAAATATAACCCCTTACTTAATAGTGAGGCTACACAGGAAAACAAACCATCGATGGTTGGGCAGTCTATGGACCATTTGTCCACAAATAGACCGTCCTATCCTTCCGTCGTTAAGTTTAGAGTCTTGACATGGTTATTCTCCCTTCCCAGTCTAAGTCCCTACCAACGGCACCCATTAAAGGGGCGTTGATAGACCCACGAGCCATTGATGCCTCCATTATTTGGGGTTGCCTGGGACAGTCTTGACTCCAAGTTTGGGTCCTCTCTCAAGGACCCTTGGTTTATCCTTGGGGATGTTTGCCCAAACGTTTCTAACCCAAAAATGATTTTATATAAGTTTATCACCTCTCACATTAATTTCATCGAAAACGAACACGTAAGACTCAATGAAACATGCTTAGACACACAAGGTCATTTCAAGGAAAATCTTTTGAACATCATAAACGTTCTTGGACTTTTGACCTCAAAATTTTACACAATGCTTATACATGCTATAATAACTCATTTAAGGACCTTATAACCTCATGAATCATAGATAAACACATAGAACCGCATATGAGACACATAGGCGACATAGTCGTCCCTTTACGTTTGATTTCAAATGCACCTACACTCTTAGACATTGCCTCAATACCATATAATATACCTATTTAGTACATTGGACAATTATTACAAACATGTTAGGATCTAGTTCACGTAAGTCATTTTTGGGGTTTTACATTGAGAAAACCCTCATATTTGCAAACCTAGGTAAGTGAAAACACATGGATTTAGCTTAATTCTCCAATGGATGATTAGGAAAAATAGTATTCATGCTCTAGCATAAGTATAATGGAAGAATATTTTCAGAAGCTACTACTCACTTCCTTAGTTATTAAGATGCCTTTTTCTTCTTCTTTGGTTTAAGTGTGAAGGGAAGCTGAAGTTCTAGACGTATTCAAGTTATCAGAAAAGTTGCTGGAATTGAGGTAAGTTTATTGTTCCATATTTGTCCTCCTTATGTATGTGTTTGAATTAGGAACTAGGGGTGTGCTATCATGAAGAACTCAAGGGGTGGTGATTTCAATAATTGGTTGTATGATAAAAAATATATGGGGCTGTTTTATGTGTAATGTTGTTAATGCGGATTGGTTGATCTCGGGAAAGCATATACTGTCATGACTGGGGAGCACCCCTAGAAGTAACATGGCATACTTGACCTCTTTGAGGTCTATACAAGACCACAATTATCATTCATCACATCGTCATACGTAAATTTAGCGGAAAAACTAAAACATTCGTAGCACATCATGTTCTAGAACATCACTTCTATTATATATATGAAGTAACATAAGTACATATTTAGACTCTAAGTCTCTTTGTCATCTTAGACTCAACATAATTAGAGTATAGTAGGGGCACGACCGTTATAACATAAAATCATAGGCTAAACTATTACAAGACTTTATCGAAGATTGACATATGAAATCATGATCTTAAGGATCCCTATTATTGATCTTGAGAATAACATATCAAACCCTTCACCTCAGAGACATTCTTTAAGAATCAATTACGTACACTTTGTGTAAAAAGGTAGAGAATAATGGTGTTAGTACAAGAATGCACTAAGTATGGAACCATACAAAAACATGCATTTAAAGGGGACATTTTACTTTGAAACTATGCATCATACCTTTTTGTGAAATCTTCATAAAACTTGCCACAATAAGCATCAAAAAATTCACATACTTCATTTAGGCATATACAATAGTCACAACATCACATAAACCAATACATTGCTTTAGGCGCAATTAGAATCACTTTATTGTAAGCTCTTTTTCTCTTTACTATAAGCTCGTTTTACTTTAACTTTTGACTTCCCAAGTAACCCTCTAGTAATGCTTGGTGAAATGTATAGATAATGTCCCATTAAACTCCACACTCTAGCTTCACCTTAAGGCCAGTAGGTAGTCATACATACAACCTTCATTAATCAATACATACATTGAGAGAACCATTCAACATAATAAGACATATACTCCACATTTGACACAACATACTTTATAGACCACATAGAAGAACTCATTACGAGACCACATACAAGTCAAGACTTGCCAATATCCTCATAGGAGGCATTAGTAAATCAATAGCATATGTAGATTTGACATCACATAGACATTCCTATTCTAAGCCTACTAGTTCAATGTACATGTGAAGTCCCATAACCTCACACTTTCTTAGTAATATAATTAAGAGACTACAAGCATATAATTCAAATAATACATTTAAAAGTCAAGTAAACACAACTTCATACATGCCAAGTAGGACCTTAATCTTATAATCAATAAGACACACATTATGCATATAAGGAAAGACAACATCAGTTGGACTCATTAGGACTCATACCATGCATTTCATCACAATCAGTAGGCAGCACTACAATGTCATGTATAAGGTACATAAATATAGTCATATACGTTAGAACACCTTCATAGAACTCCCTTCAAGAGATACTTGTGCAATTAGAAGGCAAAGCCCCATACCCTCACCTACACTAACCAACTCTCCTTCGGTTATCCTTGTTAGGGTCCTTACTTTACTTCCATTGTCCATTTTAATTTATGGAAACTATAGACTTAACTGACACTAAGATCATGGGTTCTAAACATGGAATTTTTTGTTATAGAACCTTACACCAAGGGAAGGTACTTTACCTTTCCACAGTAGATTATTAAAATTAATGCTAGCCTATTAGGTGATACTTTATAAATCCTATGGGGCAAGATTTGTTTTGTGGAACTTGGATTCATATATGGAAACCCTTTTTATTCCTATTGAGTCACTTTACATATCAACCTTGTGAGAATTATGGTGAACCTACCTTCCCATATTGGGAAGGGACACCCCTCAACTTCAAGTTCACTTAGTGTTAAGCTAAGTTCCCTTTATGGAAAAGCCATTATGAATCATTATTTTATAAAAAGTAGGCTTTAGGAGAGTTAACCCCTCATATGATTAGCTTATATGTTATAAATGAGAAATTCCTTTCATTAACCTATATCATGTGAGAAAACCTTTCACATGGACATAGTATATTAAAGCACCATCTAGTTTAGAATACCCTTGAGAACACCTTTCAAGAGCCCCTCTATTGACTATATTATCTTACATGCATGATGGACATGTTTTCATGTGTGTGTATATACATATATGAGAGCAAACCTTTCATATAAACACCCTTCGATCACACATGTTCATACTTCACTTCGTTCATGCTTAAGTGTATAAGTGTAAGTACATGAGCAATCCTTTCATATAGACATATTTAGACACTATACATTTTCATACTGCATCATATTATATGCTTGACATCATATCATACTCATGCATTCATATTCATATACATAAATCTCAACCTAGGAACTATCCTACCAAGGCACACATGTGCACTTCATAGACAAGGTCCTATACCCTTGTCCATATTAGTACACCTATCAAATCATCCTACTTAAGGGACACATAACATACTTCATGGACATATACTATAAATGCATAGTAGAAGATACAAGTGCATTTGAGATACCTTTTCATTAGACACCATGAACCAATACAACTTATAAGCATGCATAAGATGTGAGCGTGTGTACAATGGTCAACATGATCACATCACGACTATCAACTTCACATTGAGGCAGCCACCCTCTTAAATGCAATCAGAGACCACACAACACATAACAATAGAAGCGGAAAGACGCTTACCCATTACATTCAAGACTCCTAACATCTGCCAACCACACATTCAAATAGGGGTTCATAGGTAGGGGGTCCTTCACCATCATTACATCATCAATGGATGTACCTAATAAACACCTAACCCTAACATATTAATTCAATTATGGAAGACATCATTATTACCTAAACATGCTACTAGATTGAGAAAAGGCATATACTTCACATAATGTGATCATCATAACCACACATTCATATCACACCAACTGGCTTTTAAGGACATGATCACATCACATAAGGATTGACAATAAAGTAAACACCATCATCATAAGTGGATCATACCACACAATGCCATTCAAGGCCAATCATCTAACAATTCAATAGAAAAGTAGAGGAATAGACCAATATTACCAATTCTTCCTTGCTTTGATTATCAATTATCAATACTCATAACTCCATAATAAAAATACAGAAAAGTAGCTAAAGGTATCATAACATACAAAAAATCATGCTACATTTACTATAGGATCTAGAGCACATTGATTACACTACATTAGCAATCTTAGAAAGTAGAAGAAAAGTAGAAGAACATATATTAATACTTACAAAATATTCAAGCCTTGATCCATATGGATCAATTTCACACAATTCACCATCAACATCCTATAAGGAAGTAGAGTTTCGACTGAAGAAAGAATTAGCTAATTTCTCAAAATTGTAACAATGAGCTGCAAGTTCATTACAGTGAACATGCCTCAAAAATTCAAAAATCCAAATTTTTGGCAGTTCATGATGGAAACATGCCAATATGCAAGACAAATTCATGTAAAAACCTTTTTACAACATAATCATAACTTCATAATATACACAATGCAAGAAATAAATGAAATTCAATTTTAACATGACTTCTAAATACTATGCACATACAATAAGCTTCTATGACCATCTAGATCCTCTACTAGCCATACTCATAACCTAGAAGGAACTCATATCACTAAAGAGAGAAATACAAGAAATTACCATCATCTTCATCACCCTTACCAAGCTTTGCTCCTGTAGTTTGGATTGCATAGAAATGCCCCTTATTTACAACATTATCCTTTGGCACATTAGGAGCAACGTTCTTACCATCTCTAGTAGGACAATCCCTCACTTTGTTTCCATCTTCACCACATCCAAATCCACTTGCAGTACCCTTAGGCATTCCTAATAGTTCCTATTTCCACAAGTAGCACATGTAGGTTTACTACCCTTCTCAAGTTTGAAGTCAGGAGGACTAGGTCCATCTTAAGTTTGAGTCCTCTTCTTGAACCTAGGTTAACTTTGATCACTTGAAAAACAACTTTTCAAGTTTCTACCAATCCTACAAAGTTTAGACTCCTCAATGAATTGAGCATACACCATGAGTCTAGCTAAGGTCATATCATCATGTAGCATGGTTGTACGACATTATTCTCTCACTGGATCGGCGACCCCGGTCATAAACCTACTCATCTAAACCCTAGGGTCATACACAAAGGGTGGTGCATATCTAGAAAACATAGATAACTTAAAAGAGTAATCCTCAACACTCATATTGCCTTTCTTGAGATTGGTAAACTCCTCTACCTTTATCTCTCTTCTTTCACGGGGAAAGTAATATCCAAGAAAAGCTTTCTTAATTTATTCCCACTCAATAGGACCCTAAACAACCGTCCTATTGTACTTCTATTGAGTATAGAACACTTTAGAAACCTCTGTCAATTGATACGAAGCTAACTCTACCTTCTCCATAGAAGTCACCCGCATGACACCTAACACCTTGTACACTCCATGTATGAACTCATGGAGATCCTCTCCCACCGTACATGTAAGAAATATAGGAGCATTCATCCTCACAAAATCTCTCAATCTAGATGTCATAGTGCTCTCAACAACATTCACTCTATGTGGGAAACCCATATTCGCATGGGTAGTCAAAGCTTCGACTAATGTTCTTAAAGCCTCTGTAATCTCTCCATTAGTCATTTCCGGGGGAACCACCGAAACATCATTACCTCCACCTATAATAGGGACTTTATAATATTGAGCCCCTTGATCACATTGAGGAACTTGCTAAACTTTACTAAGAATGTTCTCATTCACATAATTCTCCTCAAATCTTCTAGATGATGTCCTCCCCGTATTCATTTTCAATAACACAAGGAAAACCATAATAAAAGAGCACTCATAAAGTTTACTCTATGACACGACATAAGAGTAGAAAAGAAGGGAAACATTATCAGCTAATAGCCTCTCGCAAATAGATGCATCGCGACTCACACTGATGGTCATGACTCTACTAGACGTGACTTGATGAGACTTTTTGATTCCTAAGATCACTTTTCATAACCTGAGACCACACCCTATAAGTTAGGGACAATCTCGGATTGCAACCGGAGTACATGACCTCTTAAAGGTCTTGTACAAGCCTTTTTATCATCATTCATTGCATAAACATATATGAAAATTAGTGTGGAATTAAAAAATTTCACTAACATTTACATAGTCTTTAAAATATCTTTCATATAAATCTCATAGGAAATACTAAGTCTTATTTCATTAAATCCTTGATATTGGAATACTTGGGACACAACCCATACACAATAGGAATATAGTACTACTAAGTCTATTACAATACTTCGATAAAAGAAATAAAAGACATCTATTCCCTCAAGTCAAATAAGGACATACTTCAACTTGCTTGAACGATCTTCTAATCCAAGCTTAGATCTCAACAAGCACCTTCACCTTTGATCACATTAGAGATAAATAAAAGCATGGAATTGGTACAACCACATATACTAAGTATGGCCATAATGCAAAAAAAATCATGAAAACCTACATTTATTGGAAATATGCATCATTTTTATTTAACGCCTTAGAAACACATAAGAAATCACTTAATCAATTTAGGATAATTTGGGAATCTTACAGTGAAGTCGTGTCAATTTATAGTGACTAAATTCACTATTTCAGTTAAATTTCTCAACTTCACAAGGAACTCCTCTTAGCATGCAATCCTATCATTAAAAGCTATCCTAAGAGTCACTTAAGTAAGACAAAGAGAGTCTTCCCATACACCCTCTATAGTCTTACCTAAATGATCCTTATTACCACCTATAATGAGATATCCACACTTACAATACACCAACATATGAACATGAGATTCTCCTACCAAAGGTGATTCTATGGTTCACATGAGTGAGTTGTGAAACAACCGCCCATAAAATACGTTACACACTTAGGAGATACTATAGAATACCTAGGATAAGAACATTCTCACCTAACACGACTACATATATATAATATGACATTCTCCTCTCAAAGGTTATCAAAATACTTACTCAAGTAAATCAAGAAGATAACGTCCATGATTGACCTCTTCAAAATTACCTAAGTAATCCTTAAAATTACCTAAGTTTGTATCATGTATACATAATCAACCAACTTTACTAACTAGAGTCATTCTTAAGACTTGTCTACGTAAGATATGAAGTAACCGTTCCTACGATCCCTTTACTTCTTAACTAGACAACTCTTATCTACTCTAGATACAAGTACTTATTCATTTAACTTTCTTTCTTAACTTATGAAATTACATTCCTTTGTTCATTTAAGACTCATTCATCACATAAGGACATTAAAGTAATGGTCTTGGAGAAGACTAGGGACTCTCACTAATATCTTCAAAGCCTATTGTGCAGTGTCTAGATAGCGTCCCATACCACCACCTAAACATCATAGAACTTCTACAATACTTGTAGGTATCCCATATGATTAGAATATAAAATAACTAACATAGACCATGCTAGAAAAGTATGGAATTTTGAGTTGTAACCTACTCACGTGGATGTCGTTCTACTCTCCAATGGTAGAACTTGGACACATCCCATATAGGCACATGGTTCCGAAATATGAAGCCTTACTTTGTACTCTAGACTCATCCTTTAACTAGAGATACTTTCCTTACCATACTTACTTGGTGCTAGCCTTTATTCTCATAGAGTAATTTACAATTAAAGGTTCATACAAAAGGGGTTTTATATCAAGTTCATCACCCAATCACATTAACCCTACAAAAGATGTCCCCTAGAGCTGGCTTACAATGGCAAAGATATAGGTCATAATGACTTTCCTAAGGAAGATATGATGATACCCATCATTCATTACAAGAAGGATACCATTAAGGCTTTCGACTTCAATGTTCATGACCGTACCACTAGGTTCAAGGTTTCACATAAATGACCTCCTTAACGTCATTCAAGGTCTTATATCATTCATTAATTCAAGACAAAGAGGCTTTAGAATCCTAAGTCAAGACATCTCATATTCACATTAATAGAAGAATGAAGTAATGGACACAAGTCAACAAAGACAAGACACAACATACTTCACTTTAGCACATATTGCATATCATTCTATAAGCACATAGGAATAACCATTATCATCTTTAAGTCACCCTATAAACTATTATAATATCATCAATATATCCATCGTACACTCATATAGTCAAGTAGGAATAATCATGCATCAACTTTAAAACTACACATAAGGAAATAGTAATAGTCTAACATGATCACCTAATATCAATAGAAGAACACATACTTTTACATTACTCACATATATTTATATATGATCATACGTCAAATAAATTACCATACAAATCATCATAATACTTCAAGTATTTTTCCGACATGACCATGATCTTAATAATACATTAAATAACGACGACAAGACCATATTATTCACATAGCACCGCAAACATAAGTGGACCATACAAATAATAACATAATTAAAGAGCTACATTAAATAAAATAAATAGAATTAGAGTCGCGTACCACCAAGCCATTCTCACCACATAAATACATAACTACAACATTCAATTTGATACCATAAGGCCCTTACCCATGGACATGAAACTCAATTCAATACAAAAACTATCATACTCAACGAATATAGGTAAATTCAATATAGATTTATCAATCTAAAACAACCTATACATCAATTGAAGATATTTTTTACATCATTCATTAGCCATATAAAACTACATTAGAATTCATAAGTATTGATTCAATATCATATAATACATAAAGTAGTCAAAAACTAGGGTTCATCAATTACACGGTTTCATAGGTTAGCTCAATTGAGTTAGAATAATCTAATTAACAACAATTCAATCAATATACAATGCTCTAAAGCCTTTAATTCAAGAACCCATGGATAGATAATAAAATTGGACAAGTTCATCTTTAGAGAAATTTAGAAAACTCTTTGAATGTTGGAATCCTTGAGTAATAGGGTTTCAAGGATAAAAAACTATACCTCAATGATGTTAATACACAAATTTTATGAATAATCTCCACTCAATTCTCCAATAAAATCTCTTCCTTGAGTTTTGGATTCAATAAGGTTGTAAAGAATTTCTAATAGATTTTGAGTTTTGATTTTGAAGAATGAATTCTCCTAAGTGTTTAAGTCTTATAAACATGTTTAAAATAACCAAAGAACGCCTAAGTAAACGCTCGAAGTCTTATTTGGATGTGGTAATTTCACCCCTTTCACTTAATAGTAACTACGCAGGAAACAACACCATCAACGATTGGCTAGTCGATGGACCGTTGAACAATCAACGAACCGTACTGGCTGGTTGTTGTTTCATTAAGAGCCTTTACATTGGGAGCTCAAGATCCCAAGACTACGTTCTTAGAAATGATTCCCATCGACGGGGCGTCGACTTGACAAAGAGAAATCGAGTGTCTCCGTTGTTTGGGACTATTTTGGGCTGTCTTGGCTCTTGAGAAGGGTCCTTCCTAAAGGACCCTTGGATGGTCCTTGTGGAATTTCACCTGGACTTTTCCAACCCAATTATGTTTGTATAAGATTTTAGGACCTCCCACATTAATTTCATAAAAACAAACACATAAAACACGACAAAACATGCCAAGACACAAAAGGTCATTCCAAGGAAAACCTTTCAAACATCATGGACGTTCTTGGCGTTTGGCCTCCAAACTTCACAAAACACAAATATAGGCACATAACCACACATGAGGCAAATCGGTAAGTTAGTCGACCAACATCATGGTCGTCCCTTGATGTTTGACTTCCAATACAATTAGACACTGCCTCAGTATCACATTACAGACCATTTTAGGACCTTAGAAACTCATGAAATCCATGTTAGGATCTAGATTCACCTAAGTTATTTTCGAGGTATTACAATTTCCTCCGCTTGGACAACATTGGTCCTCGAATGAAACTTGCCACTCTCCCAACACTTCCAAGAACAGAGATTCAATTAGCAACTCATGGCCATACCATTTAACATCTTATACCATACAAACATCTACAAAAAAATCAATTTCACATAATCACGAAAACCATAACACAACAAGAAAGTAGAAGAAAATTCTATAACTCATCATGTTATAAAACTCACATCCTTCATTGCAAATAGAAAAAAACTCCATTTCTATTCATTATCATGTTCATATACATCAGTTCTAACAACATTAAAAAAAATTGACTAAAGAATGAAGTAACTAATTTCTCAAAAATTTTTACGATGAGTTGTCAGTTCATTATAATGAACATGCTTCAAAAATGCAACTTTTTGGCAATTCATGATGGAAACATGCCAATATGCAAGATAAACTCATGTAAATACCTTTTTACAACATAATCATAACTTCGTAAAATACACAATGCAAAAAATCAATGAAATTTAATTTGCACAAGACTTCTAAACAACATAGAGATGAAATAAGCTTCTATGACAATCTAGATCCTCGACTAGCCATAGTCCCCCACTTAGAAGGAAATCATATCACTAAAGAGAGAAATACAAGCAATTACCATAATCATCGTCACACTCACCCGGCTTTTCTCCTGTAGTTCGGAGTTCATAAAATTGCCTCTTATTTGGAGCATCATCCTTTGGAACATTAGGAGCAACTTGCTTACCATCTCTTGTAGAACAATCCCACACTTTCTATCCACCTTTACCATATCCAAAGCAACTCCTGGTACCCCTTAGGTATTCCCCATAGTTCCTATTTCCATAAGTATAACAGGTACGCTAACCACCTTGAAAACCACTACCCTTCTCAAGTTTTCCCTTAAGAGCACCAGGTCAATCTTGAGTTTGAGCCCTCTTTTTGAACCTAGGTATACTTTGATCACTTAAACTAATCCTTTTCAAGTTTCTAGAAATCCTACAAAGTTTAGTATCCTCAATGGATTGACCATACACCATGTGTCTAGCTAGGGTCATAGCATCATGTAGCATAGTTGTACGACATTCTTCTCTCACTAGATTGGCAACCTCGGTCACAAACCTACTAATCTCATCCCTAGGGTTAGATAGTAAGGATGGTGCATATTCAAAAAATATAGAGAACTTCAAAAAGTACTCCTCAACCCTCATATTGCCATGATTGAGATTGTCAAACTCCTCTACCTTTACCTATCTCCTTTCATGGGGAAAGTACTTCCCTAGAAAATCTTCCTTAAATTCTTCAAACTCAATAGGACCCAAGTCGACCAGCCTATTATCCTTCCATTGAGTGTACCCAACTTGAGAAACCTCCCTCAATTGATAGAAAGCTAACTCCGCCTTCTCCCTAGAAGTCACCCCGATGGAACTCAACACCTTGTATACTCTATCTAGGAATCATAGTTCTCTCCATAACATTCACTCTAGGTACCAAACCCATATTCACGTGTGTATTCAAAGCTCGACTAAAGTGATTAAAGCCTCTCTAATCTCTCCATTAGTCATTTTCGAGGGAACCACTAGAACATCATTATTTCCACCCATAATAGGTACTTGATCACCTTGAGAAACTTGGTCAACTTGAGGAGGAATGTCCTCATTCACATCATTCTCCTTAACTCTCCTAGCTGGTGTCCTCCTCGTATTCATTTTCTATAACACAAGGAAAATCATAAGAAAAGAGAACTCATAACATTTTACTCTACGACATGACATGGGAGTACAAAAGAAGGGAAACTTTATCGTCTAATAGCCTCTCGCCCATAGATGCGTCCTGACTCACACTTATGGTAAAAAATCTACTAGACGTGACTTGATGAGACTATTTGATTCCTAAGAACACTTTCATAACCTATGCTCTGATACCAAGTTTTTCACAACAAGAGACCACACCCTAGAAGTTAGGCACACTTGGATTGACATCGGTGTACTTGACCTCTCGGAGGTCTTGTACAAGCCTTTTTTGCATCATTCATCACATATACATAACAGAAAAGTAGTGCGGAATTAAAACTTTTCATAAATATTTACAGTCTTTAAAATCTCTTTCATATAAAACTCATAGTACATACCAATTCTCATTTCATCAAATCCTCGACATTGGAATGCTTTATACAAAACCCATAAAAATAGATATATAGTACTACTGAGTCTATTACAATGCTTTGATAAAAGAAATAAAAGACATCACTTCTCTCAAGTCAAATGAGGACATAATTAACTTGCTTGAATGATCTTCTAAGCCAAACTTAACTTTACACAAGAACCTTCACCTATGAATCTCTTTAGAGATAGATAAAAGCATGGAAAAAGTACAACCACATGTACTAAGTATGACATTATATATAATCATGAAAGCGAACATTTATTGGAAATATGCATCCTTTTCATTTAAATATCATATTTTAATCAAAAGAACAACATTTAACATCTTATAAACACATAAAAAATCACTTAATCAATTTAGGACATTATCAGAAATATTACAGTGAGGTCGTGTCACTTTACAGTGACTAAATTAACTGTTTTGGTTAAGTTTCTCAACTTCGCAAGGAACTTTTCCTAGCATGAAATCCTCTCACTAAAACCTATCCTAAGACTCACTTAATTAAGACAAAGAGAGACCACCCATACACCCTCTCTAGGCACACTTAAATGATCCTTAAGATCACCTATTATGAGATATACACACTTACAATACACCAACATATTAACATGAGATTCTCCTACCAAAGGTAATTCTAAGGTTCACTTGAGTGATTTGTGAAGCCACCTCCCATACAATATCTTACACACACACTTATGAGATCCTATAAATTACTATGGATAAGATCATTCTCATTGAATACAAGAACATATATATAATATGACATTCTACTCTCAAATGTTATAAAAAGACTTACTCAAGGAAACCAAGAATATAACATCCATGATTGGCCTCTTCAAGATTACCTAAGTAATCCTTAAGACTACCTATGTTTGGATCATGTTTATATAATCGACAAACTTTCCTAACTAAAGTCATTCTTAAGACTTATGTAAGATACAAAATGACCATTCCTATGCCTCTTTCACACCTTAAGAAGACAAGCGTTAAGTAATATAGATAATTACTTATTCATTTAACATGCTTTCTTAAATTGTCATTATATTCCTTAGTTCATTCAAGACTCATTAATCACAGAAAGACATTCAAGTAATAGTCTTGGAGAATACCTAGGGACTCTCACTAACATCTTTAAAGCCTATTGCGCAATGTCTATATAGCGTCCCATACCACCTAAACCTCATACAACTTCTCCAATACTAGTAGGTATCCAAAATAATGAGAATAGAAAATAACCGACATAGACCATGGTATAAAACCATGGAATACGAATTTGTAACCTACTCCGATGGAGGGCGTTCTACTTGACAATGGTTGAACTTGGACACATCCCATGTAGGCACATGGTTCGGGAATATGAAGGGGTTACTTTGTAATCTAGCGTCATACTTTAGCTAGATCTACTTCCCTTACTATAATCACTTACTCTTAGCCTTTGTTCTCATAGAGTAATTTACATTAAAGGTTCATACAAAGGGGTTCAATATTATGTTCATCACCCAATCACATTCACCCTACCAAAGAGGTCCCCTAGAGCTGCCTTACAATGAAGACAAGATAGCTCATACTGACTTTTCCAAGGAAGATAATGTTTTTCCAGCAAACCTACCTTAAGTCTTTCATTCATTACAAGAAGAATATCATTAAGGCTTTCAACTTTATTGTTCATGACCTTACCACTAGGTTAAAGGTTTCACATAAATGACCTCATTAACATCATTCAATGTCTCATATCATTCATTCATACAAGACAAAGAGACTTTAGCATCCTAATTCAAGACATCTTATATTCACATTCAGACATGTATAAAGTAATACAAGTCAACCAAGACAATACATAACATACTTCACTTTAGCACATATTGCATCTCATTCTAGAAGCAAATATGAGTAATTATTATCATTTTTAAGTCACCCTACACAATATTATAGCATCATAAATATAACAATCATAGACTCATATAGTCATGTAGGAATAATAAGGCCTCAACTCTAAGACGACACATAAGGACATAGTCATAGTCTAACATAATGACAGAATATCAATAGAAGAACACATACTTTCACATTACTCACATGTAGGTCGATATTATCATATTACACATAAATCACCGCACAAATCATCATAATACTTCAAGTAGTTTGCCGACAAGGCCATGATCATCATAATACATAAAGTAACACCGACAAGGCCACATCGTTCACATATAACCGCACCATAACTGGACCATAGAAATCATACCATAATTAAAGATCTACATTACTTAAAATAAAGATAATTAGGGGAGCTTACCACAAATCCATTCTCACCACTTCAATCCATAGGTAAAACATCCAATTCAATAACATATGCTCCTTATCCATGGAAATGAACATCAATTTAATACAAAACTACAATACTCATTGAATCTAGGTATATTCAATATATAAAACCTATACATCAATTGAATACAATTCTTACATCATTTAATAGCCCATAGAAATCAACACTAGAATTGATAAACATTAAATCAATATCAAGTAACCCATAAAGTAGTCAAAAACTAGGGTTCATCAATTACATGGTTTCATAGGTCAATTGAGATAAAATAATCTAATTAACAAAAATTCAATCAATATAAACCGTAAATGCAAAAACCCATGGATAGATCATAAAATTGGACAAGTTCATCTTTAGAAAACTTTGCAAACTCTTTAAATGTTGGGATCCTTGATGAATAGAGTTTAAAGGATAAAAACCATACCTTAATGATTTTAATCCACCATTTTCATGAAGAATCACCACTCAATTATCCAATCCAAGCTCTTCCTTCAGTTTTGGTTTCAATGGAGTTGTAGAGAATTCTAATAGATATTGGGTTTTGATTTTGAAGAATGAATTCTACTAAGTGTTTAAGTCTTCTAAACATGTTTAAAAAACCCAAAATACCCCTTTATAACCTCCCAAAGTCTTATTTGGATGTGGGGTGAAATTACCATTTCAACCCTTTCACATAAGAGTAACTGCGCAGGAAACAACACCATCAACGACTGGCCAGTCGATAGACCGTTTGTCAATCAACAGACCATCTTGGCTGGTCGTTGTTTGATTCAGAGCCTATACATTGAAATATCAAGCTCGCATACCTATGCTTGACTAACGACTCCCATCGACGGGGCATCGACTGGCCAATGAGTGGTCTACTGCCTCCGTCATTTAGGACTCTTTTAAGTAATCTTGGCTCTTGGAAAAGGTCCTACCTCAAGACCCCTTGTTTGGTACTTGGGGACTTTCAAACAGATGTTTCCAACCCAACTAAATTGTATATGATTTTAGGACCTCCCACATAAATTTCATTAAAGAAAACACATAAAACTCGGTTAAACATGCCAAGACACACAAGGTCGTTTCAAGGAAGTCCTTTCGAATGTCATGGACGTTTTTGGACGTTTGACCTCCAAAATTCATTGAACACACATGTAGGCACATAACCACACATGAGGCACATCGGTTACTTAGTCATCAAATATCTTTGTCGTTCCTTGACGTTTGACTTACAATACACCTAAACTCTTAGACACTGCCTGAATACCAAATAATAGACCATTTTAGGATCGTAGCCCTAATGACAACCATGTTAGGTTCTAGCTTCACCTAAATTATTTTTGAGTATTACATGAAGCTCTTAAAGTAATGTATTGATGTTACATAGCTCCTTATGTTATTTTTAGTGCCTTGAAGTATTATTTTCCAGTCTTTTACTACTGGTCCGTATTTCAATATTTCTCAAATGATTATGATTACCAAAATAACATCTCAAAAGAGTTATTATTATCCAAAGAACAATCCCAAAAGAGTTATGAAATGATAAAAAACAATCTCAAAGATTAAAGAATCTAAGCGAAAAAATCTGTATAATTACGATGGCAGCTCGGGGGCAAATGCTTAGCATGGGTCAATCCTTATTGGTATAGAAGGGTGGAAGCTCAGGGACAATAGCCTTTCATGGGCCGCGCCGAATTTGTGTAATTATGAGGAAAGCATCACAGGGGTTAAAATGTTTAGCATTTGTCACCCTCTTCTACCACTGATCAGATGGTCACTTGTGCACATGCCCTACAAAAAGTATACCCTAAAGAAAAGTAAAGAAAAGAATCTAACTTACATGATATCATAAGAGTATGAAAAGGTTGTATTTTCTCTTGATCTATGAACTCATATGTTTATTCTTGATATCCTTTATGACCTCATATTACATATGCCATTGCCTTACATATTTAATACATCTTTTTTCGTATTGATGTCCCTTGCGAGGGACGCTCTATTTCATGCTACAGGTACAAGTTTTCCAGATAGTAGGCCTCCTCAGTAGGAGCATGCGACACTTAACTTTTTTTGGTGAGATCTAGGTTGATTCGGAGATTTTTAAGTCATTAGTAAATTTATTTTGGTATTTGTATTACAGATAAGGGTACAATGGGGTACATCTCGACCTACTCTAGGTTTTCTAACTTTTAAAGGCTTTGTAGACGTGTCTGTGTGGTTCAGTCGTGTCTTAGAGAGTTTTGGCCTCAACGTCCAAGTACTGTACATAACGTTTGGGTCTACTTATGTTGGTTTTATCGATGCATCCTATGTTAACTTGTAACGATTGTTATAGTTAAATGCATAGTAAGCACAAGTTACATGATGGTTCTCTTTGGCCTTTAAGGCATCGGGTGCCTATCCGTCTTAATGGGATTTGAGGTGTGATATTTTTCTAGGAGTTGACATGATAATTTTTTATCAAGACAACATTAAGCATGCTGAATACAATTCTCATGATTACAGTACAATACACTACATCATTATATGCATGTTAACCATGAGAAACACATTTCATGAAAATTCAATTTATGGATGAATTTCTACAAGAATATGCAAATATTAGAATAAATGATAATTCAACATTATTCATAATACTCATTTAAGGGAAAACTACTAATCTTAACTTTGGATAGGAGTAAGAGAAAAAATATGAGGGTAACGGGACTTCATATTGGCCTTAACCTCCAATGTTGCACCCTCAACAAGATAGTTCCTCCATAGACATTTTACGGAGTCAACCACCTTGATCAAAGATCTCAACCGGAACCTCTTCATATGAAAGGCTATTATTTACCCCTAAACCTTACAAAGGGAAAATGGACCCTGGTCACCTATACACTTCTTGAGCATAGACACATTGAACAACAAATGAACCAGGGCCAATTCATTTGGAAATTCTAGATGATATTCCACTTTCCCAACTTGCTTCAAAATTTCATAGGACCTTTATATCGGGGACTAAGTTTCCCATTCTTGACAAACCTGATCACTCCCTTCATGGGTGAAATTTTCAAGTAGACCCAATCTCCTAATTCAAATTCAAGGTCTCTTTTTCTATTGTCGACATAAGATTTTTACCGACTATAGGGCCGTTTTCAACCTTTTCCTTATAAGTAAAACTTTCTACGTGGCATCATAAACTACCTCGGGACCAATAAGAGCAAAATGACCCACTTCAAACCATCCAACCGTAGTCCGACACCTCCTACCATGAAGTTCTTCAAAAGGTGCTATCGAGATACTCGAATGGTAACTATTATTGTAGGAGAATTCTATCAAAGGTAGGTGGTCGTACCAATTACCCTTGTAATCAATGACATAAGCTATAACATGTCTTCAAAGGATAAATGGTGAGCCCCTCTGGACTATACATTTGTGAGTGTAAGAGGTACTATGTTTCACTTGACTACAAATCCTACTTTGGAAAGACCTCCAAAAATGCAAAATGAATTGATCACCTCCATACAAAATGATCGACAAGGGGCCCCACGTAACATTACGATTTCCTTAACATACAATCTAGCATAATCCTCCACCAAATAAGAAACATTTACGGGAAGGAAATATGCTGAATTAATAAACCTATCAACTATGACCCAAATGGAGTCATATTGTCTAAGTGTTAGAGGCAAACCTACCACAAAGTCCATGTTGACATCTTCCCACTTTCAATATCAATATCTAGAGTTTGACATCCCAGTCCTTGATGCTCGACTTTGACTTATTGGTAATATGAGAACCTAGCCACAAAGTTTGCTATCTCTCTTTTCATTCCATTCCACCAATATATCTCACGCAAGTCATGTTACATTTTGGTGGCTCTCGGATAGATGGAATATCATGAGCCCTGAGCCTCTTCCATGATTATCTCCCTTAAACCATACACATCCGTTACACATAACCTTTCTTGGTAATTAAGTACTCCATCCTCCTCTTGGGAGAACAATCAATTATTCTTTCTAATGAACGATTCCTTCGAATGCGTCAATAGAGAATAAAAAAGTTTCTAAGACTTCACATCAACCACTAAATACGACTTGTAGTTATTATGAACCATGAAACCACCTTTCAAATATTACTCTAGTTGAACACCCAACTGTGACAACCTATGAACCACTTTCTTTAACTCTCTAATGTTATCAACCACATGAGTCAAACTACCCATGGAAACTCTACTCAAAGCATTCGCAACCACATTAGCTTTCCAGAGATTTTAGGAGACACTCATTTCATAAATCTTTTGAATTTCTAACCATCTTCTTTGGTGTCGATTAAAGTCTTTTAATGTGAATACATATTGAAGAATTTTGTGATCGATGACCACATCAACATGTAACCCATAGAGAAAGTGTCTCAAAATATTCAAAGCAAACACTACGACTACTATCTCAAGGTCATGAGTTAGGTAGTTCTTCTCATGAACTTTGAGTTTCCTTGAGGCATATGCCATGTTCCATGAGCGCATATCCTAGACCTACTCGGGAGGCATCACAATAAACCATAAATCCTTCGGTACCCTCTGGTAAAGTTAAAACTAGAGAGGAATTGAGTCTATCTTTCAAGGATGTTAATGGAGATGTTATAGATTATAATCTTACAACAAACCTCCTATAGTAACCGGCTAACCCCAAGAAACTTCGGATGTCGGTAGAGCTCAAAGGTCTAGGCCAACTCTTGACCAATTCCATTTTTCTCGGATCAACCTCTACCCCTTAACTAGAGACAATGTGACCAAGAAAAGCAACCGATCTCAATAAAAATTCACATTTACTAAACTTGAAAAAAGTTGGTTATCCTTGAGAAATTGAAAAACTATCATCAAATAACTCATATGATCATTCTCACTCCTAATTTATATGAAGATATTTTCAATGAAGACAATCACAAACAAATCAAGATAATTTGTAAAAACTCAATTCATAAGGTCCATGAAAGCCATCGGGCATTTGTTATACCAAATGACATAAGTAGGAATTCAAAGTTACCATATCTTGTTCGTAATGCAGTTTTAAAAATATCAACATCCCTCATTCTATGTTAGTGATAACTCAACCTCAAGTCAATTTTTGAAAAGTAACTCGCTAGTTGTACTCAATCAAACAAATCATAAATTCTAGGGAGTGGTGTCACAACCGGAGAGCATCCAAGATGTAATCGTCGTCGTCGTTCTCAAAAAGGACTTAGACAAACCCTTAGCATTGATCATAACATATCATAGGTTGAAATGCAGAAAATTTTAAATTTTTTTGCATATACTAAGTAAAGTAAACTTAGACTTCTCGCTTATCATATATTGAGGTATACATAGAACTCTCATATAGAAGCTTACTTAGGCTCTAATTTTAGTAGCATGATCAACATACATACGATAGTCTAATAAAATTGGCTCATATAAAAACCATCTAAAGAGTGCAAATCTTTGACTTAGACAATGCAATACCAATATGCCATATAGGCCTTACTATAATAGTATTCAAATGATAAAAGGAATAGAAGTGTATCTCTTAGACTAATACAATCTTCATGGCCTGACTAATTAAAAGATAGTATCCGCAAACATGAGGACCAGCCAACGCTTTGATAAAGAGTTCCAATCTTCTTCAATCGACCTTCTTAAGGTTCAATGTCCAGACCTTACATTTGTAGATATATAAAGTATATTGTTTATTAAGACAATTGTACTAAGTATGGGTATATTCACATAAAATATTTAAAAAAATGCATGAAAAGGCCCATTTCTTTAGAAATCACGCTAAGTCATTTGAATGATTTTAATGCACATATAATAGAGAATATACAAGATCAGGATCACCAAAACATAAAGCATGATCATAACCAGAGACAAATCATCACAAAGTCATATTGACATATCATGTTCAATGTTTCATATCAAGATAACATACCACACTTACCAATAATCCCATCTAAAGCCTAAAAGTTCAATGCTCATGTGAAGCCCCATAACGCCACATAATCAAGTAAATTAAATAGGAGACAATGAGTAATACTTTACATCATAAGTAGTCGCCATCACATATAGAAATTAGGCTAACAACATATTCATCAACATGACCAACATCGTATAAGAGAAACATCATATATCATAAGCATTATACATTTCATTTTTATAGTACATAAGAACAGTCTTCTAGGACTTCCATTAGAGTCAACTTGAGCAATGTCTAGATAGAGTACCATAACACTACCTATAATAAGTAGACTCCTAAAGTTACCCAGTCAATGTTCATTTACTTTAATCTTTCATTGTAATATAGGGAACAATCTTCTTAATCGATATTAGACTATGGAAGCTAAATATGGAATCTGGTGTCATGAAACCCTACAACGAAAGGTGGACTACTTGCAAAAGTAGAACAAAAAATTAACATAACATTCTTGGTGGATCCACTAGATACTATTCCTAAAGGGTAAACATAGTAAAGGAACTAGAAGATATATTATAGACTCATAATCCCATATTGCATGGCAGCCTACATCTCATGAGAGTCATTGTGAACCTACCTTCAAACTTGGGAAGGGACACCTCTCGTATCTAGTTCACTAGGTGGTAAGCTAAAGTAGCTTTTTGAATTTGCCTTTAAGTTATCAATAATCATCAATCTTGTCATAGGCCATGGAAGATTAACTCGTTGTATAAACATGATCATTAGCTCATTAGGTTTAGGATGAGAATTTCCTTTGATCACAACCCTTCATTAGTGAGATTAACATATCATAGTCATATTTTCTAAGACATACAAGAGAAACATCATCAACCTTGCATTATCATATCCTTACCATGTTCTCACATTCAATA
Organism: Solanum habrochaites; assembly: GCA_027704765.1. Taxonomy (NCBI): domain Eukaryota; kingdom Viridiplantae; phylum Streptophyta; class Magnoliopsida; order Solanales; family Solanaceae; genus Solanum; species Solanum habrochaites. The sequence goes on along the minus strand of JAKWJA010002492.1, from coordinate 15,344,424 downwards.
GATTCATTCTTCATCATATATGAATATATAGCAACATCGTACATACTTCAATTGCATAAAAACATCAATTATTGGACAACATCAACATAATAGAGTAATCATGACTTAAGAAGACTTACCTATTGCATCCAAGAATTTTCATGAAGAACTTACTCTCAATTCACAACAATCATCCAATAATATAGCGAATAACACATTAACATAACAAATACCAATCACTCTAGTCATATACATGTGAAATTCGTAGATAGAAAACACGTTCATTTATGAGTTCATTCAAGCAATAGTCCCAATAGCAACATTTTATGACATTAAGGGAAAGATATAACATAATCAAATACATTATGTAGAGAAAGAACACGCATCACATGAAATACTACAATTCCATGTCAATTACTCAATAACTAATACTTAATTAGCCATAGAAAATCATAACTCATCGTAATTAATCATCAATTTCGAGTTTGGAAGAAAACCCATTTGTAGAGTAAAAACCTAGGTATTTTAATTGTTTAGAAAAAATAATCCAAGAGTTAAGAACACATACCTTAATGAAAATTCAATCCCTGAATCTTTAGAAGAAAAGCTCAGAATTTGACCTTCTTCTCCAACCTTCCAATGCTCTTCATAGGTGGTAGAGTAGACAGAGAGGTTAGAGAGAGAGAGATGAGAGCGATTTGGTGAATCTGATTTGGATACGTAGAAGTGGCTTAAAACTGACCCAAAACCAATAAAAACTCGCCCCTTAAAATCACCTCAAAGACCCCTCACTTAATTGGGTATTTTTGTGAAGTTAAATTGACTTAAAAACGATGCGGATGAATTTGGCATGTGTCTCCATATCGCAAGGGAAATTTCAATTAATTATTATGAAATATGGGTCGAGGCAATGAGCCTCGTGGGTTCCCCATGACGGGAGGCATCTTTTTTCCTTCCTTTTGATGGCTGCATAACGTATGGCTGGCTCAACATCTTAGCTGTCGCAAGCTTCTTTGGCGGCTTGCTCGCCAATGTTCGAGTCCTCCTCAAGGACCTTTTGGGTGGTCCGTGGGGAGTTTTTACTGGTTGTTTGGACCCTTTATGCTATATTTTACCTATTTAAACTCTTTTACAAGTTTTAGACTTCATTGGACACTCTCAAACCATTACCAAACATAGGGACGTCTACTACTTCAATTTAGCTAGTTCGGGACATCAAAATCATTCTTTGTCGTTTTGGATCTAACCTTTTCTAATTTAGTTTGATACATTAATATAGATCCGTAAACATCATTATAAAAATTATATAATAGCCAAAGATCTAGTCTAAGTCATGGAACTTCTAGAGTGTTACAAGTGGTTACTTTTTCTTTATACTGACCTTGTTATGTTAATGGTAGCGGATACACATTCTCAAAGACCCATCCTTATTCTTCACAAAGAATAACGGATCACCCCATGGAGATATGCTTGGTTGTATAAAACCCTTATATAGTAAATCCTTGAGTTGAGGTTTTAGTTCATTCAACTCGGCCATGTTCATTCGATAAGGAGGGACTGAAATGGTTGTGTATCAGGCAATAAGTCTATGCCAAATTTGATTTCCCATTCAGGCGGAATTTCGGGCAAGTCATAGGGAAAGACTTCCTGAAATTCCTTCAATACGGGTACCGACACTAAGGGAGAAATATCGGATTCAAGATCCTTGACCCTCACAATATGATAGAGACAACAATATGCAATAAATTTGCAAGCTTTTAGAAACGCAATGATCTTACCCATTGGTTTTGAGTTTCCTTCCTTCCACTCAATAATGGGTTCTTTAGGTAATTCAAATTTGACTACCCTTGTTCCATAATCTATTGAAACAAAACAACCATCCAACTAATCCATTCCCAATATGACATCAAAATATAACATGTCAAGTTCTACCAAGTCAACTAACGTAACTCTGTTGGACACAAAAATAAGACAACCCCTATGCACGCTTTTACCCACCACGAAATCATCCACCGAGGTAGTAACTGAAAACGGTTCAAATAATATATCGGGAAGTGTATCAAATTTCATAGACACAAAAGGGCTCACAAAAGACAAAATGGCACCGGGATCCAACTATGCATATACATTAATAGAAAATAACTGTAACATAGGGTAACCACATCCGAAGAGATCTCTTAATCACCTCGTGATTTGAGTGAATAAAAATGATTCTTATTATTCACATCCATATTTGGGGCACTTGCTTGTGCTTGAGTATTTTCCCTTCTTTGAACCTTCATAATAGGAAAGTACCTCTTCATGTGGTCATTCTTACCACAACCATAGAAATTACACCTGCCAACTAGGAACTTGCCATCATATTTTCTAACACACTTATCACAAATATGTTTCTCAACATAAGAACCACCATTTCCCCCCTCTGGGGTTTAGGGGTATACACCTTACCCTAGTTTACCCTCGGAGAATTAGAAGTACCTTGGTTGGAAAACCTCTTCTTGAACCTTGGTTTATCTTTAACCTCAAATCTAGTCTTGAAGGAATCCCCATTATCGGCCCTTGTCCTCTTGAACTCTTTACCAATTTCTTAAGCTTTTACCCCACAATTTGTTCGCCTGGAACCATTAGAAGCAAAATTTCTATGCTAGGACTTAAAATTAACGACCTATATTTATTAACCACAAGGTCTGATATATCCATATTTTTTTTTTCGTATTGGCCCAAGAATCCACCACCGTAATAGGAGCGTGCTTTGATTGTTAAGTGAACTTGAGGCTATACTATTTCACATGCATACCCCTTTGAAGAAGGTTGATGAATTCTTGCATTTTCCTCGCCTTTAATTACAAAGGAAAGAACTTATCAAGGAAATCTGTCTTGAATGATGACCAACTTACTAGACCTTCTCTAAAGGTCCTCTCATATTTCCATTGATCATACCAAACTTGAGCTACATCTTTGAGTTAGTAGGCGTCTAGTTCCGCCTTTTCTTTAGAAGACACACCCATAGTATGAAGAACCCTGAACACTTCATCAATGAACTCATGTGTGTCCTACTCCACCTTGGAATCTCAAAAAGTAGGGGGATTCATCCTTGTGAAATCCCTAATCCTCGAAGTTGTAGTACTAGCATTGGAAATCACCTGCAACCTAGTATCCCTACAAACTTGAGTGTCTAACACTTGATCAAGCTATGAATAGTCCCCTTTATGTCAACGTTAGACGTAACCCCTTCTTCAATAAAAACTTGAGGGTTTTAAGGAGCTTGAAGGGGAACTGCTGCATTCAAATTCTCCTCCTCGGCCCTTCGAGGATTGTTCCTCTTTGTATTCATTACTTGTAAGAACAAGAAGAGGATTAGAAGAAAGGATTAAAAACTCTTAGGCACGACTAAGGAATAACAAAAGAAGTGAAAAATCATAAGAATCTCATAGTCTCTCATTCAAAAGTGTGGCGCGCTTCACACCCATGAATAAGATTCTACTTGACGTGGTTTAGTAAGTCATCAACCTAAGGTTACTCAACCTCATGCTTTGATATCAAGTTTGTAACGATCCAAAGTACCCCCTAGACGTTACCGACGTTTTCGTCTTCATAGGTTCATTAGACTATCCGTTAGCATACATCATATCATATCATAGGTGGAGAAATATGCTCAAAATTAAAAACTTTTACATATCAAGTTTACTTAGACTTCTTACATATCATATATGGAGTCTACATAGATTCCTCGCTTATAAATTTACATAGACTTTTCATTTAGCATATTCAATTCATTTAAGTAGTCTAATACTTCGTCTCACATATAACCAAATAGAGAATAACAAAGTTTTGGCATAGATTTTACACTAGTATAATAAGCCACATGTAGGCTTACAACAAAGTCTCAACGTAAAGAATGAATAAGTGTCTTTAGAAATAGACAATATTACTAAAGCTAGATCTGTGGCATCATCTTTGGAACGTGAGGACTCACCAACAACTTGGGAAAAGATCCAAGTCTTTCTTGCAAATACCTTAAACTCATCAACGGCCCAAACCTATATTTTTTAGGAAAAAAGGAAGAAAATATGGGTTAGTACATCACACGTACTAAGTATCGCTTTCATGCATAAAAAAATATCAATGAATGAGTAAAGGGACATTTTAGTCAAAACCATGGTTAGCATCAAATAATCTCAACATGCACATATAGCAATATCATAAGCCAAACCCAAAATAATATCAACCCAACATGTAAGCAACTCAAGCAATACTTGTGCAAAGCAAACAATATAATCCCATAACCATATTAAACGCTAAGTATCACATTAAGCAATACACTTCATGCATATAACATATTCTCATATAACATCATAAAATGCTTATTTCATAAAGATTACTCATACATATCAACATAGTCATAACCAACATAACCATAAAAGAACATTACTAGAATCATCTTTTAGGATTCCACCATTCAATGTATAAGAGAAGACTTATACCCTCCCTTATATCATATAGAAACCTTTAACAAAGATCTAATAACAGTTTTTATGCCTCTTTAATTCATTTAATTTTTCATTAGGGAAAAAAGTTGCAATAACTGATATGAGACTATGAGAGATACATGGAATTCAGTGTTCTACTCCCACATCGAAAAGAAAGGGTTATTACTTGCCTAAGGTTACGTGTAGTGTTTCATACATAGCTATCTACATGGATCTACTAATCTTAAGTCCTATGTCGGCACATAATTAAGGGTCAAAGAGATTGTTATTAGAAACCCTACTTACTAAATGTGGGGGTTTCCATCTCATGAGAAAATACATACGTTGGGGATCTGGACTTACTAAACGTGAGGAACCCAGATGGGGATTCAAATTTGATAAACGTGAGTCCCCCGTCGAATTTACACGCTTCACGTTAGCCTTTACTAGACCCTTATATAAACCTCCTATCATAATAGTTCTTAGGTGACCATAAGTTAGAATAATCCTTTCACTTTATGAGCCATAAACTAGTGAGTAACCTTTCACTTAATACTTTATTATAATCATGAAGACTAGTTTCAATCATATAACCATCGTATCATAACATGCATACTTACTTCATAGTTAATCCTAGTGTCTAGGGTTAAGGATGAGGAATACTTGTCATCAACATCACAACAACACATTCACATAGGATCATCCTATCAAAGTAACTCCCCTTTCATAATTGAACTCTAGAGATAGTCAACAATCATACCTTCTTCCCCTTCATGGGACTTCATAGTTCAACCATCCAAGAATGTATAAAAACTACATAAAACAAGGTTAAAATCATGCAACGTAATTGTCATAGTTTAAACATCAAGAAACCATTCAATCATGTTCATTACCCTTTCAACTTACCTGGTCACTAAAATACCAATATTTGGTGGGCACCCATTTAGGGAAATTACATGGTCCAAGGGTAAAACTCATAGGGAAATATCATGTAAAATCAATATATACTTAAAAATAGTAACTTATCATAATTCATCACCATTAATTCGTAATTTCATTTTTTTAGAGAAGACCTGTGTAGGGAGGAAAACCCTAGTTTTTGGGGAATTTAGAAATCGTCTTTTGGAGGGACCTACTAGGGAATGGAATCCCAAAAGTGACGAAAACCATACATTAGATATGAATATTCCCGAATTTGAGTCAAACTTGGAGGTATTTGATCTTCTTCTTCAAGCTTCAAGATTGCTTCAATGGAGGTTAGGGGTAAAGAGAGAATGTAGAGAGAGGTGGGAGAAATTGTGTTTCAATTTGTAATGGATTTTTAAAGTTGCAATGGGGTGATAAATGACCTAAAACCATCATATAATGTAACACTCAAAAAATTCCATGACTTAGACTAGAGCTTGATTTATTTAATAATGCTTAAGATGATGTTCCCAAAAAATATACTTGTCTAGTGAAGAGTCTATTAGGTTTTAAGAATATGTATTTTGTACAGAGGCATCCCAATTCTCAATACGGAGGTACTAGCCCAACCGAATTCGGTTAGGGCGGTTGGGGGGGGGGGGGGGTCAGGCTCGCACACGGCTCAATCCATGAGGGCCCTAGCTTGCTAACAAACTCTAGTCTCTAAATAACTTATCTAAATAGCTAGGACTAACCTAAATTGAGCAAATAGTGCCCAAAATCTTAAGACCTAACAAGGTGACAATAACCGAAAAACTAACTAAAGAAACATCCTAGTACCTAACCTAGAATGGTGCAAAGGGTTTGGTAATGGTCCTAACAACTAAGGGGTACTTTAGTAATTACCCTAGTTCACTTAATTAATAAAATTAGCAACTTAATGAATTAATTTAATTCCTAGTCAAAACCCGAGACCCTAAGTCAAATATTCTCCTAGTTGTAGTAAAATTAGGAGGGGCATTTTAGTGGAAGGTGCTTTTGTTTGATTCTAGGTTGCTCTTGTTTCTGGGCAAACTCTAATCAAAATGGACTGCTCTTTATTTTATCACCCAACTATTCCCTCATGGTGCGGTTGAGTTTGAGAAAAGAGGGGTTTTGAGGTTTCAACGTGAATGCGGGGCCAGCGAATCAAAATCACTTAGGGCATGCTGGATGTGTGACAAATGGCCGAATGAGTGATCGAGGTCAACTTATTGATGAATGAAGTCTGAGTAATCTGGGTTGATCCATCGTCTGCGCGACGTGGATCAAGCGTGATTGGGAGGCATAGTTTACATTAGTTCTTTGCTTATATACTTATGTCATGTCTGGAACTGTTTTTTGGGGGGTCCTTTATTTTTAATAGAGTGTGGCTAGAGCGTTAGAGTGGTTCGTGTTCAAAAAGTGTCCGGAAACCAAAACAGATCGCTTAAAGGGTGGAAGGTTGTTAAAATTGACAAGAAACTAAATTACAAAAATCGGTTAACAAAAGGGGTGGTGAAGCCATCGATGGACCCATCTATCTGTCATGCCCAAGTATGTTCTATAATTTTTTCTAAGTTAGGAGACTGTAGACGGAGGGGTCGACGGACCGTCAACCGACATAAGGTCCATTGATGGGGAATCGTTGATCCCACACCCACTAACCCGACCCGACCGGCTACATATTAAAATTTTTTAAACTTTTCAGCTACCCACCTCTTCACATAACTCCCATAACTGTTTCCCTCCCTATTTCCTCTCATTTTCCCCCACTTCCTCCCCCATTCACTCCCATTCCATCCTCAGATTACCACACTTCCCCCACTTCCCCAAAATCCATTCTCTCCCCAAATCATCCATCTTCTTCAATATCCTTGTCGTTCGGTGTTCATGGTGGTTGTTGCTGCTGTTCAACGACTAGTGTTCATAATTTTATTTCTATACTATAGTTGTCAGGTTTGTTGTTCTAATCTGCTAAGATTAACTGTCGTTAATTTTCCTCATTACCTTGATGTGTAACTGTGTGGGTACTGAATTTTGGACCCTTTTACATGCTAAAACATACATCCAAAAGTCCTATGTCCCTTGGAACAACTACAATTGAAAGGGATGGGGGTGTATTGTTAACAATTGGCGTGTGTTTGCATGATTGTGTGTTCCTTACCTAGGGTTTGATAGGCAGTCGAAAATGCATGTTAAAACTAGGGAAATTCATGCCCGAAGAATTATGGGATGCTGGGTAAATATTTGGGAAACTTACGCTTATAAGGATACTTTTAATTAGTAAGATAGTGGAACAAAATTGGCTGCAACACTCTGTCCCTGAAGGACAGTACGACACCCCGTCGATGGACCGTCATAATGTTTGTCAACCCAAACTGCCCTTGTTTACTCTAAGTGTCCCTCGATGGACCACTTTGATAGACTGTCGTCCCTTTGATGGTGCGTCCTTCACAACCGTCGACGGTGTTAGACCTTTGCTTTTGATATTCTATAAAAATAATCTAAGTTTTCATCGACGTACCCTTATGAGGGATCGTTGTCCCTTCAACAATCCGTCCTGCACAACCGTCGACACTTTCAAAACCATTGTTTCCAACATTTTAAATTTTTTTTGATGTATCCATCGACGGACCCCATAATTGACCATCATTCCTTCGACGGTCCGTCCTGCAAAACCGTCGCCATTGTTAGAACCTTTGTTTCTTATTTTGTTAAAAGTAGTTTTAAGTGTCCCTCAACGGACCGTCGATGGGTCCATCCTGCATTCTGCACTTTTGCACTGCCATTCCTTTTCTGTGTTCTATTCTTGTGTATTCTGCTTTTTCATGTGTTGGAGGCACCTATACATGACCGTGTCTACTCACGAGGGCATTCCAAGTACGTTGCCCTGTTGAACTGGCTGATCATAGGCTCAAACGATGAACGTGACCCAGAGTACGTGCCACCAGGCACCCTTACTCCTACTTATGACCATGAAGGTGGCGCGTGGTGTAGTCACTGTCTCCCAGTATTACGAGGAGCTCATACTGACTTGCACACCTTCCGGGTCCGCTGCATATTCTGAGGGAGCGTCTGGCTCCATGGATGCATCTGGTTCTGAGCATGCTTTTATCTTTGTGGAGGCTTCCGAATCTGAGGTGACTTCTGCTTCTATCTCGTCTGATTAGGTTGATAGTGCTGACTCTACTCCAGCACCCCAGACTGGCGTCCTCGCTCCGGTTGCTGATCAGCCAAACCGGTGGTGTGTCGAGGAGCAGGATGAAGTCTAAATTAATGACAAGATGCCCAATGACAAGGGAGTCAAGACCCAGACCCTGACACTTGAGTGGCGGGTTCATACGAGGAATCTTCCCATCATGTTTGCCATTCATGAGTTATTCACCAGATATCGGCTAGAGTGGACGGCTGGAGATGTAGGCCTATATAGTGAGGAGATGGTCAAACAGTTCTATGCCTCCTATGTAGTGACTCTTCGATCTCAGCTGCACAGACGGGCTGCCACCGCCAATCATGCATCATTAGAGTATGTTTGAGTCCGCGGTAAGTGGGTTGATATTTGCTTGCACGCCATTCACAAGTTCTTTTATTGAGCGTATGCTGATACCACTTGTACCCCTCTCACCATCGAGTTTGACTATCGCTGGAAGTTGATCAAAGATTGTCGTTTCCAATGTGAACTAGATATGAGATAGACCGCCAAGCGGTGGATTGCACAAAACTTCTCCGTAGATGATGAGGCTACCGATTGGGTGATGGAGCCTAAGGAAAGTATCTAGAAGGTCAACCTTACCTTCACAACAACATTCTTATGGCTATTTGTCTGACACTGCCTTTCCCCACAGCTGCAGATAACATAGTAACCTGGGATCGTGTAGTGCTGATGAAGACCATGGTTGCGGGGTTCGAGGTAGACTTTGCATGGATATTGCAGTAGGTTATAAATGAAGGGGCCTTTAAGTATACTACTACTTACCCCTTCCTGTGTATGATCATTGAATTGTTCAGGTTTGTAGGAGTGCCCATGTGGCACATTGAGGTGATCAAGACAGCATCGAGCACAGTGGATATTGGCATCATTTGGGATGAGGCCAATGAGTTGTCTCCTGCCAGAGGGCCCCGTCAAGAGGTGCAGCCACTCGGTGAGAACCTAGCGGACACGATAGAGCAAGCCCAAGCGGCTAATCCGTCTACATCCAAGAAAACTGACACCACCCTGTTAAGTCTATCTCAGGTGCTAGCACCGCTCCACGCTCCTCTCGCTCAACTCCTTCTACTACAGTGGTCACACTTGGTAGGGTCCAGAAATTAAAGGCCCCAATTCCCACACATCTACATCACATCCATCCTTGGATGTAGAGGTCCATTGCTGAGGCGGAGGAGCGGATAAAAAGGAAGATGTCCCAGTGTACTAGCCGTAGATCATGGAGGTCCACTAGTGCTTGGATGCATTTGAGTTGCGGGTTCTCGCCCGGCCAGCCCCTACAGTGGATATGAAGACACTCCATGCTGCTGTGGAGAGTATGAGAACAGACTTGGATAACATACTGGATGATCGAATGCCTGAGTCTGAGGCCCCTTCTGCAGAACCAGCTAAGGACACGGCGTTGGATGCCCTGTTCTCCAACACTGTTGTTCCACCTCCTCCCCCATAAGATCATGCCAAGAGGCACCGAGTTAGAGATGAGGATGAGTCTCGGGCACAGAAGTAAGAGCGCGCTGCGTTGGAGGCTCCGAGGAGAGATTCGTTGATTGATGAGAAGGCCCACCAATTGAGGGTTCAGGAAGTTTCTTTAAGGGCATGGTTGTTTAGGCAGAGAGGTGCACTACTAATGGTGTTGTTATTGGTGAGGACACCACTGATGCTGTCATTACTACAGAGTGAGCCGGCTCCGGGAAATTTTACCCATCAACATGTTGATCGTCGGTGCTTTGCGCCTCAGGTTTGCTTCACCTACTACCCTATTCTATATACTTTTATACATTTGGGAAAATTGCATGTCTTTTTGTTAGGTTAGGGTAAATGGAAAGTGTGTGCTAGGGTGAAGTCTCAGTAGCCCAACTCACGATCCTCTCTTGTGGTTTTCGTGCATGTGTTCTTTTTCCCCAAGATACTGGTTATTTTATTGTTGAATCGCATGTTGGTATCTTTTGTACATAGTATAGAAATGGAATCTGAAGCATGATGGCTAAAAAAAAATGATATCCTGATTTTTAAAAAAAATTGCATGACTAGGCATAGTAATAGATGAATGTGTGGCTCTAATAATGACATAGAGATACAGCACGACATGACCCAAATCTAAAACTTGAACTAGGTGTCTTATAATTTTGTAAAGTAATGAGATGTCAAGTGAGTGTGAGGAAAATTTGAATAGTCCACCATTGGGACTACGCTAGAATTCTCCTGGTTAGTCCTTCTAAAAGAAAGATGTGCAAGACAATAAGCAATGGATCATAGGCCCTTATTCAAGATAGCCAATCTTTATCCAAGATAACAGAAAACCGAATGGAATTAATCCCTTCTTGATCTAAATGATTCGATCCTCAAATAGACATTTCTTTTTTTCCCAACTGATATTTTCTAGGAACAATGTTTTGGCCCTGGTTCCTCCTTGGACATGTGCACCTCAGCTTATGCTAAAAGCATAAGTTAAGGGTGGCTAATACAGAAAAAGAGCCTTGTCATTGCCCTGACCCAACCTTGGGTATTGTGTACATGATTCATAGCAAAGCGATGAGTTTAGGGTTTCTATTATGAGTAATTCTCTAGAAATTGGGGTTGAAATAATAAATATAGAGATTGAAGAAAAGAAAAGTGACTCAAGAAAAGTTGAAAGCAAAGTGAAAAATTTAAATATTTGAAAATACAAGTAAGAAAAAAGAAGAGTCAATAACACAAAAAGAGTGAGAAGGGAGAATATCAAGGTGAAAGAATACAAGAAAATTAAGAAATAGGGCGGAAGAAAAATGATGAAAATGTAGGACGCTTAGCCATTAAGTCATGGAGGGATAAGTCACTAAAATACATCTAAACTAATCCTACCTGGCCCCAAGCCTATATTACAAGCTAATAAAGTCCTATCGTGATACTAAGAGTCTATTATGGTGAACTTGAAGCAGTAAAATAAGGGAAAGACTATGGCATTAAGAATAAATAAGGTGTGAAGTTGTTCTGAGACCGAATGTTGAAAAATAATCCTTATACTCAAACTGAAATCATTGTGTGAAAAATGAGGTTGTTGTTTTGAAGTTAGGACACTAGTGGCAATACTAGAAAATTCGTACCTGAGTGAGAGATCAAAGAGGATAGGTGTCGGCGTGTTGTGAGTCTGTGTCATGGTTTGATCCACATGAGCGAGCCTAATAGTGATAACATGCATAAACTTAATGAAAATAATTGGGATTGATATCCAGATGATTGCGAAATCTAAAATAAGGATACTCCTGTACAATTATTTTGTGGTGCGTCATAGTGCGTCGCTTGAGGACAAACAATGAATTTAAGTTGAGGGTGTTGATGTACCGTAGTTTCACAATACATTTAATGTTTTTTTCCTTATGTTTAGTTTGTGTCTAAGGCCTTTTTGTATTATTTTTAATATATTTTTTCTCTTTGTTTGCAGGAAATCTATCAAGGATGAAAACGCGGAAGAATTATGCTGAAATTGCAGAAGTGACGACCTACGGAGTCATCGACGGTCCGTAGGTGGTCACCGTCGGTTAAAGTAAATGCTGATGAAGGAGGATCGGGGAATTCGGACTATGTGTGCAGCTACGGAGGCTCTCGACGGACCACCACCTCCACGACGGACCGTTGTGCACATCCATCATTGTTAGTAGATGTAGTACCCGACTTGAAAAGATTCTAAGTGTGGAGAAAAGGAAGCCGTCGACGGATCATCGTACTCTCAACGGACTTTCATCCTTGTCCGTCGATGGTAACACTGAGTTGGAGAAGAAATCATCTGAAAAAGAAGCTAAGTGTGGAACGACGGGGGGCCTCTACGGTCCATCGGTCCGCTCATCCACTCAAACGCGTGTTTTGGGAGTATTTTCCTTAAATAGATTTACTTTTTATGTTAGGACTTCTTTATTATACAATATTGAAAAAAACCACATTTTTGAGGTTAGACTCTTGGGTATTTTTGAGTTTTATTGTTTTGTTTGTTGTACGTGTGATTTTGGGGAAATTATTCTATTTTTCATAAATCATTTGTTGCAAGAGTATTGATTAATTAAAGTAAATTTTTGGATTTTCTTCAAACTAATCAAAGTAAGTACATGACTTCTTATCAAACTAATATGAGTTATGTTATTATTAAAAGGGTAACTAAATCCATAGATAGAGTTGTGGGAACCATGGGTAATTAAAAAGGTAAAACTATCTAAAATAATAATCCTAGAATAGTCTCTTGCATTTATTGATAATTTTTTCGTTTAGAAGTCTTTTTAACGATTGCACGTGTTAGAACTCGCCTTGTTGCTACTTGCCGGACGAAGGAGGTCGATAATTACAAAAGAATTATCAAAGTAGATTTAGTATATACTATCTAATAGGCTAGTGTTAATTTGTGCGAAGTAACAACTAATCCATACATCGATTATGATGATTAATATGAGGTAAAGGTAAGGTTTACTATAGCACACCCCCGAATCCAGACCAAGGTGCGGAGTGAAATTCCCTAGTTGCTGGACCAAGGAATTAGGGATACATTACTTACGACTTTGCAAGCAAGATACTACGAAAGGACTGTTATAGCTAGAATTACCGCGTTATGAACCTGTGGGGAACACTTAAGCCCTATTTACTTTCATTAATTGATAAAAATCAAATCTTTGAACTTGTCACTTGTTTACTTAGACATAGCTAATTACATTTGTTACTTTAAAGCCCCTTTTTGTAACTTGTTTTCTTAAAGGACATGTAGGTGAAAGTTAAGTTTAAAATCATTTTCCTAGTGGGATTGACCCCAACCTCATAGTTTGTTTCTTTACTTGATATGACGGCTTGTACTTCTATTTGAGAAGTAAATTTGAGTGTATCATCTCTACGGCACAACATAGAAGTAGAACATAAGGGAAACTCTATTGTCCTATATCCTGAAGCTCATAGATGTGTCATGACTCACACCGATGATCAAGACACTACTAGACGTGAATTGATGATACTTTTGGATTACTAAGACAACTTTTATAACCTATGCTATTATACAACGTTTGTGAAGACACACACCTATAACCTAGAAGTTAGGGCATTTTTAGGTCGCAACACGGCGTACGTGACTTCTCGGAGGTCTTATACGATCCCTTCTGTATCGTTTATCGCATATACATAAATGAAAAGTAGTTCAAAATTAAAACTTTTCACGACATGAGAATAGTCTTTCAGAATATTATTCATATGAAAACCATAGGAAATACTAAGTCTCATGTCATCAAAACTGACTCAAAATATACTGTGGACATGGCCTATACAATCGAAACATACTATTAGATCTATTCCTATGTTTCCATAAAAGAAACTCTAAGATAGTGATGCCTCGAGTCAAATGAGGACAAACTTAAACCTTTCTTCAAAGATCCTATAATCAAAGCTTCGCTCCCCAAAGCACCTTCACCAACAAATCACTTTAGAGACAGATAAAAGCATATAATTAGTAAAAATACATGTACTAAGTATGGTATAATGCATAAAATCGTGATGACAGACATTTAATGAAAATATGCTCTTTTGATTAAACATGGTAGTATAAGCATCAGAAAAATATTCAACACCATAGAAACACATAGGATATACTTAAGCATTTTATCACATTTTAAGAACATTACAGTGAACTATGTCACTGTTACAGTGAATTATTCCACATTACAGTGAACTAGTTCAACTTCAAAGTGAACCCTTTTTAACATGTAACCTTCTTATGAAAAGTATCATAAGAGTAACTTAAGTAAGACTTAGAGAGAGCGCCCATAAACCCTATCAAAGCACACTAAATCATCCATAAGACGACCTATAATGTGATAAATATACTTACAATACACCAATACTCATAACATGAGATTCTCCTACAATAGGTGATTCTAAGGCTCACTTGAGTGAGTTTTGACGCAACCGCCCATAGAATTCCTTCAAGCACACTTAACATATCCTTTAACTACCTAGTATAAGATCATTGTCACTTCATTAATCAACCTTCCTATCTAGAGACCTTCTTAAGACTTCCCTAGGTAAGACATGAACACACAATCTCCCCATTTACACTTTAAATAGGCAATCTGTAAAGTTATTCTAGGCTAGGTACTAATTCACTTACATACTTTCTTACTTTATTTCACGACTCGCAAGTACTCCCTAGAAGTTAAGGAGAACCCTTGGATCGAGAGAAGGCATACTTGACCCTTTGGGGTCTTTTCCAAGCCCTTTAACTATCATTTATTACACATGACATGAAAATTAGTGCGTAATTAAAACATTTCATGACATTTAATATAAAAAGGAATTCTTTCATAAATATTTAGAAAATTTCATCGTCACAAGCCATTATAAATACATGACATAAAAATCATAGGGACACGAACATTCACATTTGAAAGGAATACATATTAAGAACGTCTACAAAAGTAATAGAATTAAGAACTATGCCCTTGAATATGTGAGGATATACTTTGTCTTGAGAGAAGATCTCCCAAGCTTTGCGTTCTAAACTTCAAACTTGCTTCGAAACCTATACTTATAGAGTAAAGAATATTAAAGTGTTAGTACAGATAATGTACTAAGTGTGACATATAGAAAAATATGAAAAAGGGAAATTTTAGTAAAATTACACTTTGCTGCCAATTAAGTAAAATCTTCATCAATTTAGAGGTAAAACAACATAGGAATCATCATTTATCATTTAGAGAAGTATTCCTAATATTTTAGTGAAAAGGAACATTTTAAAGTGAAGTGCCCAAATTTTACAGTAAGTTCCTTCAACATTATAGTGAACTACTTCAATACAAAAACAGTGAACTGCCAAAGTGTTTCCACGAGCAAGTGAACACATTTCCCAAGAAAAGATTATCCTAAGACTCACGAAGGTAAGACATGAAGGAAAAACCCACACTCCTTCTTCAGTACACACCTAGGTGATCCCTAAGACTACCTCATGTAGGCTTACTCACCTCGGGAGAACAAGCCCCCCCTCAATGACAAAAACATTAGAAGAATACTCAAAGAACATATCAAGACATCTCTTTTGGAATGACTAATTAATCCAATGGTAGATGGCATCCCATTCTACCACCTACCTTGAGTAATACACTCTTTTAGAAGACTTAGCTCATTCAATTTATATAAGACTCACAAAGACTCCCATTTTGAAATGCCTACCTAGTGCAATGGATAGATAGCGTCCCATTTCATGAGTTACCCTAAGTAGTACACTCTTTAAGAAAACTTAGTACATTCACTAATTTTGTGGGGATTAGCTTAACTGACATAGACCAGGAGAGCTAAACATGGAATTCCGATACTTCCCTTATCGAAGAAATGACCCCCCACTTGCCTAGAGTGAGTTCTTTCTGTTAGCTTGTACATGGATTTTCCAATAGCTACACCTATGGGGGCGCATAGTTAAGGGATGAGGAAATTGCTACTAGGTGACTTATTCTTTATTTACAAGGATTAATTATCTCAAGAGGTAGATTGGAATACAACATCTTAACTCACAAAGTGTATCCACCCCTTCTTCATATCCTCTCGGTGCTAGGCATAACTTCCCACGGATTCTCAATATTAGAAACTATAGATTAAGGATAACCAATAGACACCACATCTAAACTCACGAAGGACATCCATCTTATTACCTATCTTAGGAATCCCTTGGAAGAGAATGAGGTTGCTATTAAACGCTTCAGCTCAACTCACTAAGAGTGTTAACCCCAAAAATCTCCTTTAATTCACATTATTTAACATCATTCATTTATTCATTCAAAGTGTGTGTGTACATGTGTGAACACCTTTCAAAATAGCATCATTTCATTTACATTAATTTTTATATATGCTAAGACCTTCATTCATCACATAACACACTATAACATACTTCATATAATCATTTAATTCATTTAGGCATACTCTCTAGCCTATTTCACATAATAAACTTCATAAAGCACATTTATCAAGAATAGAATCATTATCATACTACTTCACATAACATGCCTTCAATGCCTCATTCACAATTCACAAGTAGCTTCACAATCACATATATACCAAGTAAACATCTCCACAAAAGGTGGACCATATCACTCAAGATCATTTCATAATTAAAGCTAAACAAGATAAACAACTTGCCCTTAAATACAAGTTTTCATCCCCTAATATAATTACTTCAAAAATTCATCATAATATAGCCCTTAGGGAAATATCTAAACTATAAATTTAAATAAAAGGAAACCAAAGCTCAAAGACTACAATATCATTATCATTTAACCCATTTCTTAAGTCAAAATTTGATACAAAGTTTCAAAATTATTTCATTGATGTTTTAGCATTAAAATCACAAAATAACATTAGAAACATCAAAATTTAGTCATTAGAAACATTTTAATGCATGGCCCATACTTTGACTCAAAGATAGAAGAAGTTAGGGTTGGAAAACCCTTTTTGAAAATCTCTTAGATGGAACTATTTGAATGGAAGAGAGCTAAAGGATTATTACCATTCCTCAAGTAGAATAAAAACACTTATTTTGATGAAGAAATACATCCAAACCAGACCTCCTAGTTCTCCTTGAGTCTTAGCTCGAATGATGACTTTGAGAGAGTTTGTTTTTCGAGAGACAGTTTGAATATTTAAGTGAGGGATCTTGTGTAGGTATAGTACTTACAAATTATTTAATATAACTTAAAAACACTAAAAAATGGTCCTTGAGTCATAAAATACTAGGGGTGAATTTACAAAACACCCCAAGCAAAAGCTACAATACATGAAAACTTTTGGGCAGTCCTCAAAGACGGTTCCAACCAACGGATTGTTCGTCTATTGACGGACCGTTGGTGGAGGGTTGTTGGTTGGTACTTATCTCCATTTATGAGAAGTAATATACTTCCTTGAATGTCTAATCGACGCCCCTGGTCGTTAGACCTTTTGTTGACAAATGGACCATCCCTTGGGTCGTCTTTTGGTCACTGCTTGATAGCTTCTTGCAAAGAGTTGAGAGTTTTATTGTAGGGCCGATCATGGGTACTAGGTGGGTTCGTACTTAGACGTTAAACCCCTTTACATAGTCATATAGGTCTTATGAACATCCCACACTAATTTTAAAGAAAACGAACACGTAAAACTCACTCAAACACATGAGAACACACAAGCACTTTCTAAGGTATATCTTCCGAACGTCGTGGACGCTCTTGGAAGTTTGACCTCCAATCTTAAACAAAATTTGCACACTGACTAAAGACATCAATATAACTCCATTTTAAAAAAATTAAATTGAGAAAAAATTATGAAGATCTAGTTCACCTTAGTTCATTTTAGGGTGTTACATTCTTCCCCATTTGGAACAACTTTCATCCTCGAATGACACTAAACACTTTAAGACCATCAAGGATTTAATTAGAAGAAAATTATACATCATATTAAGGTAAAAAAATTCATATTCAAGGCACCAACAAACAAAGAGCACAATTTAACATTGATGAGCATTTGGTAGCAACATAGGCAACTTTTGCAAAACTTCAATTCAAAACTCACTTTCATTTCTTTATTTATGGAGGAACTACCTTCTACAACATTAAACATTATTATACACATCATTTTCATACACGTTGAAACCATTATCCATGAAAATGGAATTTGGTCAAAATTTTAACTTTTGTACAGTAAATTCAAAACTTCATTGTGTCACAGGCTTAAAATTCTAATAATGCACATTTCAAGCAACTTTAACAAGAAGGCGTGACAATATGAAAGACAAAACCATACTAAATTACTCCAAAGATACTTGGTAAGTTACACTAAGTGCAATGTGAGAGTAGCATCCTATACTACCACTGACACTTAGTGACCCTTGTCGATTCTCTTGGACTAAGTTTACTACATGCAATTCTACTTAAAATTCATCGTGCAAACCTTAGCTTTAACATGCTTCTTAAATATTAGACCTTAAATCATATAACTTCATGTACAACACAAGATAACTCATCCATACACTTCATATTCAAAACAAACATGAAGCATTTAAGCACATATCATTAACTACAACTAAATCAAGAGAACATAGGTTTACTACCAATCATTCCCATACCATAATGATAAATTCAAGAGCCACCCAAACATTATGCAATCAAGGATATGGTCTCATACTATTATGCAAGACTCTTTATCATTACCAAACTACTAAGGATTTGGTCAGAATATTTAATAAGAATAAAAAGGAATCATGAGGATATAAAATACATTTCTACTCAACTCATTCTCCCCCACTTAGGATAAAGCCATCTTCAAAGGTTTCATACTTCAAAGTCTCACTATGCTTTTCACAAGATAGTAACTTATACTACTCTTAAATCATGATCATAAAGACTAAACATCAACTCTACTAGTCAAACATAACACTCTCCTATTAGGATTCAAGTTTAGACAATCTTTGTTAAACATCACCTCATTCAATTCTTATGCACCACTTAACTCAATCTAATGAAACAAAATTCCTCTTTTCCATTTCCACCAGTTTCATTTGGAAATCAAAAATCTTATAATATAAACTCCACTATTTTGTAGCATAACTCCACAACTTCCTCACTAGTTAATCATACCATATTTCCCCCTTAGAGTAAACCTACACAAGAATTTCAACTAAATAACAAGAACAATTACGAAATATTAACCACATAACAGGGTTTCCCTCTACTCCTACAAAATCTCTGTATCCTCTAAGCATTCCCTAAAATTTACACTTGAAAGCATTTCTACCATCACTGCACATAATAACAAGATAACTCATTTTTCCGCAAAGGAACTTTATTCAATCATTATTATTCTTACCATGCATAGAATTAAATCACCGTAAAGTTTCTCATCACAACACTTCCAATCTCATAAATCACACCTATCCATAAATAGCATCACATCATAATTCTCAAAACTCATCTTCATATTTATTTTTCTAGCCACAAAACCATCTAAAGCTTGAAAACTCACATTTCTCTCCCTGAAAATTAGAAACATCTCCCCTTCCAAGCCATCAAACCTAGAAGACCACTGGACAACGGAAAATAACAAAGAGACCTTATTGATTTAAGTTCTATGGCATGATTCAATAGTAATGAAGAAAGTGAAACTCTATCGTCCTATAGCCTCTTTTCCATGGATGTGTTGCGACTATCACCAATGACCATGACTCTACTAGACGTGGCTTATGAGACTTTTAGACCCTAAACTATTTCCCATAAACTTATTCTCTGATACAAAGTCTATCACGACCCGCAAGAACCCCCTAGAAGTTAGGGAGAACCCTTGGATCAGAACAAGGCATACTTGACCCTTTAGGGTCTTGTAAAACCCCTTTAATTATCGTTCATTACATAAGACATGAAAAGTAGTGTGAAATTAAAAATTTTCTGGATATCTAATATAAAAAGGAGTTCTTTCATAAATATAAAGAAAATCTCACTGCATAAGACATCTTAAAGACATGACATAAAAATCATAGGGACACGACCCTTTACATTTTAAAGGAATACATAATAAGAAATTATACAAAAACTAAAAGAATTAAGAGGTATGCCCTCAAATATGTGAGGACATACATTGGCTAGAGAGAATCTTTCCCAAGCTTTGTCTTCTATACTTCAACCTTGCTTCCAAAGCTATACTTATAGAGTATGGAAATGTCTGGGCTTAGTACAAATAATATTGTAATTATGACATATGAAAAACATGCAGAACGGGACATTTTAGTAGAATTAAACTTTCATGCCAATTATGTAAAACCTTCATAAATTTAAAAAATTAGAGAAAGATTCCCAAACTTGTAGCAAAAAGGAATTTTTTAAAGTGAATTACCCAAATTATACACTAAGCTCCTTCAACATTACAGTGAACTACTTCACTACCAAAAAAAGCGAAGTCATTTCCTAGAGAAGGTTATACTAAGACTCACCAAGGTAAGACATGAGGGAAATACCTATGCACCTCCTTAAATACACACCTATGTGATCCCCAAGACTACCCCGTCTAGGCTTACTCGCCTCGAAGAACAATAACCTTTCAATGAAAAAAACATTAGAAAAACACTCAAACAACATACCAAGTCTTCCCTTTCGAAATGCCTAGATAGTGAAATGAGTAGATGGCGTCCCGTTCCACCACCTACCATAAGTAGTACACTCTTTTAGAAGACTTATCTCATTTAATTCATATAATACTCAAGAAAACTCCCCTTTTGGATTGCCTACCTAGTGCAATGGATAGATAGTGTCTCACTCCATAACCTACCATAAGTAGTAAACTCTTTTGTAAGACTTAGTACTTTCATTACTTTTGTGGGGGTTATCTTAACCTACATTGACCATGAGAGCTAAACATGGAATCCCGATACTTTCCTTATCGGAGAAGATTCCCTCCATTTGACTAGAGTGAGGTCTTCTTTTAAGATTTAATATGGCTTTTTCCCAATAGCTACACCTATGCGGGCGCATAGTTAAGGGATAAGGAGATTGTTACTATGTAACTCATTATATACTAAAGGGGAGTACTCATCTCAAGAGGTAGTTTGGAATACAACATCTCAACTCATGATGTGTATCCACCCCTTCTCATATCCTCTCGGTGCTAGGCATTACTCCCCACGAATTCTCAAAATTATAAACTATAGGTTAAGGATTAATAGTGGACACCACATCAGAACTCACGAAGGGCATCCATCCTCCTACCTATCTTAGCAAGATCTAGGATGACAATGAGGTTGCTACTGAACACTTCATCTCGACTCACGAAGAGTGTTCACCCCAAACTCCGCTTTCATTCACATTCTTTAACTTCATTCATTCATTTATTCAAAGTGTGTATGTGTGTATACACGTAACCACACCCTGCACAATAGTATCATTTCATTTACATTCAATTCTATACACGCTTAGACCTTTGTTTATCACATCACACACTTTAACATACTTTATATAATTATGTAATTCATTCAGGCATACTCTCCAGACTACTTCATAAGCTTCATAAAGCACATTTATCAAGAATATAATCATTATCGTCTTACTTCAAATAACATGCCTTGAAGGCCTCATTCACAATTCACAAGTAGCTTAACATTCACATATATACCAAGTAAACATCGCTACCAAAGGTGGACAATACCACTCAAGAGAATTTCATAATTAAAGCTAAACAAGATAAACAAATTACCCTTAAATCCAAACTTTAATCACCCATAGTAATTCCTTCAAAAATTCATCATAATATAGCCCCTAGGGAAGTAGCTAAACAACAATATCAATAAAAGGAAGCCAAATCTCAAAGACTACAATATCATGCTCATTTAGCCCATTTCTTAAGTAAAAATTTGATAAAAATCTCTTACATGATTTCATTTATGTTTTAGAATTTAAATCACCAAATAACATTAGAAACATCACAATTGATCATTTATGTTTTAGCATTAAACTCACCAAATAACATTAGAAACATCACAATTGAATCATTAGAAACATTTTAGTCATTATTGGTAAGAACTACTAACCTTAATTCTCAAATTGATGTGTGTAACGGGACTTCATGTCGGTCTCGGCCTTTACGATAGCCACTTCTTTATTCCTAAATTTCTTTACTTGCCTATAAAGAATTTGAACCGAAACCACCTCATAAGAGAGGTTATCTTTTACACGAATGCTCTCAATAAGAAGAATAAACTCGGGATCACTGATACACTTCTTAAGCATGCAAACATGGAACACCGGATGAACTGAAGCCAATTCACTAGGAAGCTTTGATTCAAAGGAAACATTACCAACTCTTTGCAAGATTTCATAGGGACCCACGTAACAAGGACTCAACTTCCATTACTTCCAAAATCTAACCAAACCGTTCATAGGAAAAATTTTCAAATACACTTAATCACCTTCTTCAAACTCTAGGTCCCTTTTCCTATGATCATCATAAGACTTTTGCCGACTATAGGCCATTTCAAGCGATTCCTTATAATATGAACTTTCTCCAAAGTCTTATAAATAAAATCGGCACCAAGAAGCGAAGTTTAACCCAGTTCAAACTTTCCAATAGAAGACCTACACCTCCTACCATACAAGGCTTCATAAGGAGCCATGGATATAGATGAACTAAAACAATTATTATAAGCAAACACCACCAAAGTCAAATGCTTATCCCAATTTCCCTTGAAATCAATAAAACAAGCCTTAAGCATATCTTCAAGGGTTTGAATAATAAGCTCCGCTTGACCATCCGTTTGGGGATGAAAAGCGGTACTTAACTTTACCTTAGTATCGAACCCTTCTTGGAATAACCTTCAAAACCTAGATATAAATTGTTCACCCCGATTCGATATGTTGGATAATGGAATACCATGGCAACACACAATCTCATCTACAAGATACTTTAATAATCCTCTACCTAATTAGTAGACTTGACGGGAATAAAATGAGCGGACTTTGTTAACCTATTCACAATCACCCATATAGAGTCATATTGCCTTTGAGTCCGAGGCAAACCCACTACAAAATCCATATAGATATCTTCCTACTTCTATGTAGGAACTTGGATTTCTTGTAGCAAGCCACCCAAATTTTGATTCTCGGCTTTCACTTTTGGTCAATTTGAACACTTAGCAACAAAATCTGCTATGTCATTTTTCAAACCTTCACTCCAAAATACTTCCCTAAGGTCATGGTACATTTTTGTCGAACGGGGGAATGGAGTAACGGGACCCATGGGCTTCCTAAAGGATCCGGTTCCTCAACCCATCTATGTTGGGAACACACAACCTTCCTTGATACCGCAAGACACCATTCCTCCCCCAATGAGAATGATTCATATATGTTTACCACGAATCGATTCCTTTAACTCCATCAATCATTGATCAAGGTGTTGTTTGGGCTTCACCTCAACCACCAAGGATGACTCGGGGTTATGATGGACCATAAAACCACCGTTTGGAGAATCTTCCAACCTCACACCAAATCTAGACAACCTATTAACATGTCTCACTAGGTCTTTCTTGGCTTCCTCTATCTGTGACACGCTTCCAATGGTCATATGACTTAGGTCATCCACATCAATATTGGCTTAGTCAGTGTGATAGAGAACACTCATGCCATAATCTTTCAACAACTCCAACCACCTTCTTTGTCGAAGATTCAACTCCTTTTGGGTAAATACGTATTAGACACTCTTGTGGTTGGTATACACATGAATATGGAATCCAGACATGTAATGCCTCTATATTTTCAAGGAAAATACCATGGCCACCTATTTAAGGTCATAAGTATGATTGTTTCTCTCATGCACCTTGAGTTGCCTTAAAGCATAGGTAATAAGGTCATGAGTTGGATAGTTTCTTTCATGCACCTAATTTTCCAAGAAGCATAGGATATTACCTTCCCATGATTGATAAGAACACACCCTAAACCTATTCAAAGATGCATCAAAATACATAACAAAACCCTTTGTAACCTCCGGTGAAGTCATATAAAACCTATAGTTGGCGTAGAGGATATATATTGGGTTGCCTCCCAACCAACGCTTGATTTAATGTTGCGGCATGATGGAGGACGCTTGAATACTCAGACTTCATCAAGAAGATATGCCTCGATTACTTCATTTGCCATTTCAGCATGCCCTAGATAGAGTTTTATTCGTTGTCCGTTCACCTTTAACTGCACACCCTCCTTGTTTTCCAACTCAACCGCTCCGTGAGGGAATAGTTGGGTGATCAAGTAAGGTCCAGTCCATTTGGACTTGAATTTGTCCAGAATCAAGCGCAACCAAGAATTGAATAAACGCACCAAATCCACAATCATAAAATCGTGTTTCTCAATCTTTTGGTCATGGTACATCGTCGTATTATCTTTGTAGAGGTCTGAACTTTCATAATCTTTTAGGCAAAATTCCATCGCGCTCTTCAATCAACCCTTTAAACCGCTAACCTCTTTTTCTACAGCCATCATCCATCCATTTCAACTTCTTAATTGCCCACATAGATAATTCTCTAACTCGACGTTAAATGACAGCCTTCCATCATACAATTGGTACGGGGACATTACATATGGAGTCAGGATGCTTGCCAGGTAGACAAAGACAGCATCCGAGTCTCCTTGCCATCCGTTCTACAATAGAGTTCACCCTTTAAAAACCAATCTGCTTAATCACCTATTTTGACACCTCAACTTGCCCACTAGTTTGAGGAATGGGTAGGAGTGGACACCTTCCGGGTGAACCCCAATATTCTAAATAATCCCTTCAACCAATTTGTTGAAAAGTGGACCCCCCATCACTAATACTAGCCCTTTGGGTGGCAAATTTTGTAAATATATGTTTTTCCTCCAAAATGCGGTGACAACTTTCCCTTTATTATTTGTGAGTGTGATAGCTTCTACTTAGACACATAATGAACCGCTATTAGAATGTACTTCATTCCATGAGAACTCACAAAAGGGCCCATAAAGTCAATACTCCACCAATCAAATAACTCAAACACATGAATGAGATTTAAAGGGAGCTCTTTATTTCTTGAAAGGCCGCCATCTCATTGGCATCTATCACATGCCTTGGAAAACTCATGAGCATCTTGATGAATAGTTTGGCCAATAGTAGCCACATTTTAAGATCTTGTGAACTGTACAAATACCACTCAAGGGTCTTTGGTTGGTCCTTGAGAAGTCATACCCAGATTTTTTAATCACGAATAAACTCTAATATGCGTTAGACACCCTTCCACTAGTTTTCATGAATTTCTGGCTCCTAAAAGCTAGTCAAAAAGGCTAAGAAGGCATGCTAGTACATCTTTGGACTAGTTTCTGGACATCATGGACGTTTTGGTTTCTAGACTTCCTAAATGACTTAAATTCATTAAAATGAACCTTAATACAGTTTCTATAAATTAGGGCTCTTATTTTAGGATCTAAGACAGGCCTTGGATTTTTGAATTGTTACACTTATATTTCTAAAAGACATGGATAGGGTGAACTTGCACATTGTTGATATTATATGTTGATTGGTGTCTCTTATGAATGTGTGTTGCTATAATTTGTTAATGTATGATTCTATGTACTCTTAAATGATATGATATGTGAAGTGGAATGTTGGTCATGATTCATGTTGAGTTACATTATTAAGTAAGGTTATGGGGCTTTGCTTAGTCGTTGTACTTGTTGACTTGATAGGGGTTCATGGGTAAGTGTATTGATTTAGTTATTATGAAATGTACTCTTTTTCATGCTTATGGTTAATTATGACTTGATGATATAGTTACTTGACTATGTATCCAATTACATGATATGCTTGTAGAATTGACTAGTTTTGATGTTGTTGGTCTTTTCATGTACGTGCCTATGACGTGATGAATATACCTAAGTGATTTGGTATAGTCTTGTTTAATGTGCATCTAGGCTTTCACAGTAAATGGTGTACTTAATGAAATGTCCTATTTTAGCATGTTTTGATGATGTGTGTGCATATGGTCTCATACTTAGTAAAAGTGGTGTACTTACCCCATTTATTCCTTTTCCCAAACATTTTTGTTTCCAATAATAGAAGGGCTTTTGGATATGACATTAAAGAACACATGGATTTCTTAATCATCCAAGTAGGGTAGGTCCTCACTTTCCGAGGGCGATGCCACTATAAAGTCATGATGTTTTTTTTAGTATTAAGACTCTTATGTGTCCTTACTTTTCATTTGATTATTAAACATTGTATGACATATATGTGGTCTTGTTGCATTTATGCATGGGCTAGGCCCAATTTGATATACTTTTATTAGATTATTATGAGATGAGACGACTTTTTTTGGACTACATTATATTTTATATACTTATGTGCAATAAAAGTTGAAGACTAGGTGATCTTCTTATACGAAAGGTCTATGTATACTCTATATATACACTATGTGTATATATAGGTCTATGTAAACCTTTTAATAGATGAAAGGAAAGTTCTAAATTTTCTGCTAAATTTGTCCTATGAATGTAATGATATTACCTAAGAGGCTAGTCTTAGTTCTCAAAGAGGATGACGATGCAGGTTACATCTAAGGGGTATTCCTTTATGTCACAATTGAAATACAATTATGCTAGTTTTTGAGTAATTGACCTAGATTGTGAAGTAGATCATGAACTTGACCGAAGTCTCTTATCCTAGGCTATGAACTAGTGATGAATTGTTTTATAGTGACTCATTTCACTTTATTATTATGTTAGTTACTAATGTGTTATGATATTACAATCATTGTTGGGTTGAATTGGATGGTTGACGGTAAGAGCTTGATGATGCTTTGTGAAGGAGATTGGGGTAAGTCTTGTGATCTCAATTTTTTACTTCAATTATGATTACTTGTGATTAAGTGATGATGTTGTATTGAAGTTACCTTATATTAAGATTGATGGTGTTGGTATGATGTTTAATTGGAATGTATTTAACTAAGGTTTGTGAGTTGTTATCTAAGATGTAAATGTTATAAGGATGGTCATAACTTTACAATGTGCCTTATTATTATGAGATTATGTAAATGTGCAAACCTCACATGCATAAATTGTAAAGAATGGACAATACTCATGCAATTCTTATTGAGCTATGATGATTATTATATAAGGTATAGATGCTATGATCTACGTAAATCTATGATGATTAATAAAGGCATTAAAGATACTTCAAAAGGGGCTCTAGGTTAGCACGAGTGAAATAGAGTGAGTAGTGTCCCTTCACACATATGGAAGGAAGGATCACTAATGTACTCATGAGATTAGAAACCATAATGCATCTAGCATAAAGATGGTTTTAACTACATCTCCTAGTTCTTGAACTATGTTGTCCCTATAGGAATACTAGCTAGTGCATCCACATAGATGCTATGTTCATCTTTTTGTACTGCCTTGGAAAGTAGTCTGTGTTCTTTTATGTAGGGTTTCATGACACCAGCTTCCACATTTGCTCATGTGATCTATGTAGGTTAAGGCAAATGAAGTAATGGAATGAACTCTTACTAGGATGACCTAAGGTGTTTAGATTAGTCAAGGTAGGGGTATGAGACTCTACATATACATTGCACTAGTTAGCCTTGGAGGAAGTTTTAGAAGCATGTTTTTATGCATCTAAATGCTTATAAATGTAAAAGATATGTATATGATTATCTTGCATGTTAATGACACTATATTACATTGTTTCACTTATGCACATGTGGTTTGGTTTCTATTGCTAAAGTAAGATGGTGATTAGGCTAAATGATATAGTATGTGAAATTGGACGTTTCTTTTGCTTCTTATTGGGTTTACTTGATTGAGTAAGGTTATGGGGCTTTGCTTAGTCATTGTACTAGGTGGTCGTATTGCATTCATGAGTAATGGGTCTTGGCTTGGTAGGGTTGTGGTATGGGTTTTAGAACTGTTATACAAGGTACGTTGAATATGAGTATTTATCAAAAGCATATGACATAGATAGTGTTGTCTTGATAGTGGGTGCCAATCTGTTGATATGCATGTTGATTGACTATATATAGTATTGTTTGGTCCATGTGATGACATGGTCTAGACTGATGACTATGTGATGAATTGACTTGTATTGGTTTTTGATTTGCATTAAGGATATATCAAATATAATTGTTCACACTGTACTTATTCAATTGTCACAATTTACACAATCTTCAATTTGGTGCAGTCATTTTTAGAGCGTTACGCCATAGCGCTTATAGGCTGACCATATCGGATCCCAACTCATACATATAGTACAAGATCAAGAAATACGATATGTCATCAAGTCATAACCCGCACCATTCTCTACACTCACCTCTAGACTTCACAATAACTAACTATGATAAGTCTTCGGTCGTTGACAGTCAGTGACATGCATATGTCAAACAGATCAATTGATAGGGGCAGTATAAATGTACATAATTGTATCTATAGTATTGAGGAAAATAGATATCTAGATCTGTGCCTTTTATTAATAGATGTATAGCTATGCTAATTGTTTCATACGTATCATTTACACTATCAGTCAGATGGTTATGATATGCATATCAGTCCTTGACAGTTTATAATGATCATACGATATACTATATATATATATGAATATGAGTTATTATGGGAATATGTTCTAGATAAAGATACACAATTAATATATTTCGTTCAATAAAAGCTAAAAGACAAGCACCTACGTGTATCTCTCATGAATAGTACCAATTAAAAACAACCGATCCATGTAATAGCACAATAGAAAGGTACTAATGATCTACTGTATACATTCAATTCCAACTCAGGGCTATTTAATGTCGCGTGTGCATGCTCGATAGACGTGTCCTAGAAATGCCGATTAAGTACAGCCTAAACCAATGATTGGCAATAGATAAGCGGTGCCATGTGACCCAAAAAAACTTTCAACTAGTACATAATAATACATTGTATTGAAATTTTCTCTTACATTAATCGTTCAGTTAGAAGACTCCATCTTAGCTTCATGAGCTTAATTGAATGCTACCAATACAGAGACCTCTGTGGAAACGCCACATGTGGCAATAGAATGAAATCATGTAAGTCCATCTTCAGAATGTACATGTACATGACAAATCAATCATATACATACTTTTACAGATTGCTCGGTTACGTACCGTCAGGGGTTGTCAGTTTTCATGACCGAATAAATCTAGTGCACTCTATCTTCAAAACTATCTCATTTAGCTGACTTTGAATGTGTTGTGCGAACTATTTACAGCAGTGGTCCGACTGCTGGGGGGGTGGGGGGGTGCCGGACCTTTGGAAAGTTACCATCCCTTCTACGATCATGAGCAGGCGATAGAGGCAAAGTTTAAGAGTCTATCTTCCACTATTACCTGTATTCGCAACCCGTGGGGGCAGGATATTCGATGTTGCTTACCTATGATTAGGTTACTGGTAGAAAACTGTCACATGAAGCATAAGAAGGAACATGGGTTACCAAAATATAGACTATATTGACTCAGCTGTACTCGGGTCACGTTCAGTCGCCTCTTCCTACATTAAGTCGTCTCGCAAGATGGAAACCTAAAGGTAGGGGGCACAGGGGGGCACAAAAGCGCACACGGGGGGGGGGGGAGGGGAACCACACAGGGGTGTGGCAAAAGTTGGTCACTTACACCCACAAAAAAGTCACGATAAGAAAAATAACGCTCAGGCATACTCTGAGGTAATAGATTCAGATCACCCACCTCCTCTCTAGTATGATGCACATATACTATCACTGTCTCTATTACGCCCTCACTGATGCAAAAAAAAAAAAAAGAGAAGTATGCTCCTCATCTCTCATAAACTCCCTATCCTTATACGATTTCTTCCCCACTGCGCTTCTATCGTATTCTTTTTTCCTTCCCCATTTGACAATCTACGAAATTTTCAGCATAACAGGGAGGGGGCTCAAAATTTATGTTGTTGAACCAATTTTTAGTTGGGAAAAGGAAGTGGCACAATCTTATAGGTGGATGTTTCAGTGCAATAATGTTATTAGAGATCCCCTAGTTTGTTGACAAGGCACAAAATCTCACCATGTATCATCCCGAGTGTGTTAATATTTGGATTTTATATTGTATAGGCCAACAACTCCGAATAAGTACTAGTAACATACATGTTCTTTTCATTGTTATAAAAGTCAAGGATACGTGTTCCAATTGCTGCAAATGATATATGCATGGTAGTTGCTTTTATGATCTATGTTTTGGCCATAGAGAATTAGTATGTGACTAAAGGGTAAGGTTAACACACGGAACGTTGATTGGTTGGAACTAAGTTGTAATTAGTTTGTTGTACATTATAGGATCTCATGCTTTTGATTAGAGTTTACTTGTTAGATAGGAAGCCTGTGATGATGATGATTGAATTACACTAGCCGGATATGTATGTACAACTTATCTTTATAAAGAGATAGAATATGGAAAATCCTTTAACATAGGAGAACTGGTGATATGAGGTTGTTATAGAGTAGTGACATAGGTTGTTATCTGAGACTGATTGCTATTAGTGTATGAGGTAAGAAATGTTATCAACTCTTCAACCCTAACGAGTTATAATGGCGCAACTGCGAATAACTTTGTGAACCTTTAATATACTGAGAAGTCAATTAAGTAACGATTCAAATTTTGATTTTCAGTCTTGATGAGAACCAGAAAAAAAGAGGTGAATTTCAGGTTACCTAAATAGAAGATGGACCTAGTTCATCCACATCATCAGTACAAAAAATGAGTAGAGCATTATACATAAGTATAGACTTCGGTCAAATTGAATAGAGATATTACCGGATTCATTTGATACATATATGCCTGCAGTAAATCATCAGTCTTAGTATAATTAAGGGAGAGGAAAAAATGATCATGTGCTAATTGGTCTTATTTGATATATTGCATGTGAAAAGAGCCGGAGCACCCTCACTTCTTAAAAAAAAAAATCTATTAGTATGGCCAGCCATATCTAGTTAATCCCAAAGGGGATAACTCTAAGATTTTATGGATCATGACATATCTTTTATGTATATTTGACATTTTAATGTTATTAGAGTTCATATTTTATGATGCTTTCAAGCTTCACTATTTATTTTATATTTCAACCCTCAAAGGGCACCAGACAATGTGCATGATATAACATGAGTTAGTTATTAAGTCAAAGTTGACCTCGTCCTTTTACTCCAAATGATGAACTACTGAGGATCTCTCTTTTCTATTTTATATCAACCTAGAGGGAAGTAGAGTCCCAATATCAGAATACCGTTAAGAATTATTAGGAGATCGAAGAGAGTAGATGGGAAAATCAATTAAATATGTTTTAAGGTAGGTAAGAACTATACCACCTGTGACTTAACACTAGGACAATGTGTTTGTCTTATTTTGGTGGAGTGGTTCTATAGGGTATCTCATAATTTCCAAAAATGGTTTGTTATATAATTATACATGCTACATGTTTTATAACTTATCTATTTGTATGTAATTTCACCTTTGTGGTTTACCTTCTCATAAGTTACCTTATTAAATAGAATGCTTGCATGTAAGTGATATCCACTTTAGAGTACCCTTATTTATTGAGATATGTTTCGTAAAACCTCCCTACGTGTTATTGTTACACCCTCAAAATGAGCTACGTGGAATAAGAGACCAACATGTTGGTAATGAGTGTATTACGTATTAAAATTATTAATTATAATGTTTATAGGCAGTGTCTAATGTTTGGAGAAGTTTGGAGGTCAAACGTCCAAGAACATCCAAGACGTTCGAAAGTTTTTCCTCAAAACGTATTTGTGTGTCTTAACGTGTTTCATAATGTTTTGTGTGTTGTTTTGAGTTCAAATTAATTTTACAGGTTCCTAAGATGTATACGATAGTATTTGAGGTGGAAACTTAAGGGAAAAACTCCCCCAAGGACAAACCAAAGGATCCTTGAGGAGGACCCAACCTTGACCAAACAACCTGCGTAAGGCAGCAACTTTTGTTATTTTATGAAATAGGTCCACGTCATGGAATTGGTCCACCAAAGTGTCAAAATTTTTCCGCGTCGCAGACACAACGCAGACTCAACTGTCCGGAAGTTAAAGTTATGCGGAAACAGCTCCGCATAGCAGACTTTTTTCCCGATGATAATTCCAAAAATTTAAGTTGAGTCAAGGGTCTTTTGGGTATTTTATGGGTTAATTATTAGCGTTTATTAAACCTATTTAAACTCCAATAAACCTTTCAAATTATAACCCTCAAATTCAAATAAAACCTCTCCGTTGTTCTCTCAAAAAATTTCCATTGACGAACCTCCAAGAAAGAAGATAGATTTTCCAAGTTTTCTCCATCAATCTTGTGTTTTTTCTTAACAATTAAGGTATGGTTATTCAATATTGAAATCTCTTTCTCTTAAAGGATCATTCAATGAATTCAAATATGGATCCAACATGCAAATCTTCTAATTGTAATATAGCCATGGTCAAAGATTGCATACATGTTTATAGCTGATTTATGATTGAATTAGTATTAATTGAATAATTTTACATCAAATTTCCTATAGATCCATGAAAATCTTAAAACCTTATTTTGACTATATTATGGGTGATTTGATCATTTCTTAATGCTATTGAATTCCTATTTAGTTTTATTAGAGCTATTCAATTGAGATAAATCATATCAGAATTTTAGTATGCTGCCAAAAATTTATAAATCTAAGTTGAAATATGTTAATTCATTGTCAAATGTAAGTATTGAATTGAATTGGTGATCATGACCATGGGTAAGGGCCTTTAGATATTGTGTTGGATGGTTTAGCTATGGAATGAAGTGGATTGGTGGTACGCTGCCCTAATTTTCTTTATATTATGTAATTTAGGTCTTGAATGATGTTGTGATTTGTATTGTCTACTTATTGTGGTGGTGCGTTGTGCTTTACTTGTGGATTATGTGGCCTCGTCGGGTTACTTTATGTATTATGATTATCATGGCCTTGTTTGCATTACTTGAGATATTGTGATAGTTGTGTAGTTGATTTACATAAAGTACGATCATATCTATCTGCATTTGAGTAATGTAAAAGTGTGCGCTCTTCTATTAACAATAGGTGATCATGTTAGACTATGACCATGTCCTTATGTGTGTAGTCTTATAATTGATATATAATTCTTCCTATTTGATTATGTGAGTCTTATAGTGGTTATATTGATGATATTATAGTAGTTAATAGGGTGACCTATAAATGATGTTGGTTATGCCTATGTGCTTCTGGAATTATATGCAATATGTGAAGTATATGTGTATCATGTCTTGGTAAACTTGTGTCCCTTACTTGATACATTCATAAAATGAATATAAGTTCTTGACATATTATGCTAACGCTCTTAGTCTTGTATGTGTAATTTACATGGGACAATCGAACATTGCTAAGAAAGTCCTTTATGTGGAACCTTCTTCCTAGATGTAAGGTTATTATATCCTTTGAGTCGAAAGTCGTAATGGTTTCCTTCTTGTCTGAATGTGTCCTTAATATTGGTGTGCTGGAAAGGCATGAAATCATCCTTAGGAAATACATTGAGCTAGCCTCTTATCCATTGTAGTTAGCCATAGTGGACCCTCTTTGTTAAGGTGAAATGTGATTGGTTATGAAGTAGATATGTAACATGTTCATGTGATCCTTCATGGAAATTACTCCATGAGAACAAAGACTAGCACAGAATGAGTATGGTTTGGGAAGTAGCCCTAGTTAAGGATGAGGCTAGAGTACAAAGATACCTTTCATAATCCTTAAAAATGTGCCTACGTGGAATGTGTCTTAGTTTTACCATTGGCAAGTAGAACACCCTTTATCGGAGTAGGGTTGAATCCTGATTCCATACTTAGATACCATGTTCTATGTCAGTTATTGCCTGTTCTCATCATGTTGGATACAAGCTAGTGTCGGATAAGTACTATGAAGTTTGGATAATAGAATGGGACGGTATCTAGACATTGCACGACTAGGCTTTTAAGGTATTATTGTGTAAGTACCCTAGGTCTTCTTCAAGACTATTATACGAATTTCCTTAATTTTTGAATATCTTCTGAATGACTTAATGAATTTGCTTGACTACTTAAAGAATGTTTGAAAAAGGTAATATAGCTAGGTATCGTTGGAGGATTGTCCTAGGAGGCTTGAGAGGGTGTATGGATTTCTCTTCTTGTCTTTCTTATGGAGTCTTGAAGAAATCCTATGTATGGTTGTTGATTAATTAAATAGGAATACTCTTATCTTAGGAATTTTTAAGTCTCTGTTTGGTGTGTGCGGATGGATCATGTAGGTTGTCACTTCATAACTCACCCAAGTGAAACTTAGAATCACGTTTGGTAAAAGGGTCTCATGGTATATGTTTTGATGTGTTCTTGATGTTCTCTTGTGATATTTTACTTATATGTGAAGTTGGTGTGATATGTGTTTCTTATTTATTAGGATATGAAGTTTTACTCAAAAATAAGATATTTCCCATAAATATCCATTTTTCATGATTTTATGTATTAAGTCATACTTGGTACATGTGTTTGTAGTAACTCCATACTTTTTTTATCCCGAAAGGTGTGGTTAGTATGTAAGAGGTGTCGTTGAAGCAAGCTTGGAATCAGGTTGTTGTTCAAGCATAGTTGGAGCATGTCCTCACTTGACTTGAGGGAATAATCATCTTTAAACTTCTTTATTTCAATGTATTGTAATAGATATTATATTGTTACATTTCTATTGTATAAGATGCTGTCCAAGTATTTCTTAGAGTCTAAGGATGACATATATTGAGACTTAGAGTTTTCTATTGTTTTTAATGTTAAATATATTTTCAGATGTTTTTGTGTAAAAAAATTTAATTCCGCACTACGTCTCATACATGTATGAAATGAATGATATCAAAAAGCTTGTACAAGACCTCTAAGAAGTCAAGTACGCTGTGTTGCACTCCAGGAGTATTATAGCTTTAAGGATGTAGTCTCAGGTCGTGAGAAACTTGTTATTAGAGAATGGTTATGGAAGTGGTATTAGGAATAAAAAAGTCTCATAAAGCCACTTCTAGTAGTAGAGTCTCCATCATCAATGTGAGTCCCGACACATTAATGGGTGAGAGGCTATAGGATGATAGAGTTTGCCTTCTTTCTCTACTCTTATGTTGTTCCGTAGAGTAAAAAGTTATAGGTAGTTTCTTAATGATTTTCTTTGTATTTTTTTTGGAAATGAATACTAGAAGGATGACCGCTACAAGGTCGGAAAGGGGAAGGGTTAATGAGGAGATTCCTCCTCAAGTTGAGAAAGTTCATAGAGGTGCTACAAATGCTCAAGTTCCTATTGTGGAAGGAGGTAAATATGTTCCGGTGGTTATCCCGGGAATGACTAATTGGGAGATTAGAGAGGTTGTACTTGATTTAGCCTGAGTTGTAACAACTCATGTGAGTAGAGGTGTTGAGCAAAGATTGAATGCTATTTAGAGAACCATGACCTCTAGATTGAGGGACTCTGTGAGGATGAATCCTCCAATCTTTCATGGCTCTAAGGTGGGAGAAGATCCCCAAGAGTTCATAGATGGTGTGTCTAAGATGTTGAGTGTCGTTGGGTGACTTCTAGGGAAAAGTCAGAGTTAGATTTTGTACTAATTGACTGAGGTTACTCAAGTGCGGTAAAATCAATGAAAAGATAACAAGTAAGTTGAGCCGGGTCTGATAGAGTTGGAGGAGTTTATGGAGATATTTCTTGGAAATTACCTTCCCCATGTGAGAAGGGAGGTTAAGGTTGAAGAGTTCATTGACATTAGTCATGGTAATAAGGGTGTTGAAAGAACACAAACTTACAAAGAGCACAAGGTTTTTGAACAAGGTTAAACCCAATAAGAAAGGTCAACCCATGTTTAGGAAGAGATCCGCATATCTAAATGGAGCTAGTGCTTCAAATCGGAAGCTTGGGATAGGTAGTGGTTCTCAAATTATTAACGCCACTTGTTTTGCTTGTGGGAAGAGGCACGATGGGAATGCATATCCATTAATAATAATTGCTTTGGTTTTGGTGAGGATGGTCATAAGGTAGAGGGATTGTCCTACTAATGTGGCAAGGAGGAAGGAAGGCCAAGCAAGTTTATCCTAATACTTTGGATGGTGATGTTGGTAAGTTCTTGTACTTCTCTCCTTTAGTTGTGATGAGTTCCTTCTATATGGAGGAGTATGATGAGTTGGTGAGTTGTTGTCTCATCTATTCTATTCAATTCAAGCTTGAATGTTGGAAATTCATAATAGCATCTAGCATGTTGTATTGTGTTTAGGAGTCTTGTTGGAATTTTATTTCATTTATTCCATACATTGTTCATTTCACAAAATTATGATTATGTTGTAAATTGAGTTTATATGATTTTATCTATTATATTGTAATACTTTTATAATCAATTGCCTAAGAATTGCATTTTGAAAAATTTAGCATGTTTCATAGTGTTGTTAACAGTTCACTCTAAGAATTTTCAAATTTTGACTAATTTGTTTTTGTTGAAAATGGTGTTAGTTTGTATACAATTGATGTATATGTGCAAGATAATTAATATAAAAAGAGTTCTTGCTATTCTAAATGTAGAATGTGATTCTTGATTGCATCATAAGTTGCAGAGTAAGTTTCTAGCTTTGGCACATCCGTGTTTACCCCCTAGACATAACCGTCGTCGTCGTCCTTTTCATGGACTAAGACTAGCCTCTTAGTCTCATGTCACTACATTCATATGTTGAAAAGTGCGGAAAAATTTAAAACTTTCATTATAAGTACTTGGAGGTTTACATAGGTCTCTACATACATATAATACATATTCATATCGAGTATACATATACCCTTCTATGTGAAGGTTACATAGCCTTCTACTTTTATTGCACATACGTATACATAAAATATAAATATAGTATCAACAATTGTATCATCTCATACCATCTAAATGATCATAAAAATATGGGCATAGCCCTTACATAAATTCAACAAGACACATATAGGTCATACAAAAGTATAGTACTCAATTGTAAACGACAGAGTCTTTAAGATCATAAAAGGTTCTCAAGCTAGATGATTGAATAGACCTCGGAAGATGAGGACCTACCCCACTTGGAAGAAACGAAGAATCCAAGACTTCAATAATGTCTCCTTCAAACTATTCGATGACTCGAACCTAAAATATTTGGGAAAAGGGAAAAATATGGGGTTAGTACTCCACATGTACTAAGTATGAGACCTTATGCACATATACAAGTAAAACATTTTAAAAATAGACTTTTAGTTAAAACATGAAACTTTACCCTTTTAGGAAATTATGGTAAAGTCAAGCAAGTCATATGTTTCAACCCAACGTGCTTACTATCTGAACAAGTATGCTATCCCTCATCTTGAAATCAGAGTTTCACAACCCTATCATCATGGAATAATATCACAATGAAAAGAGTCAATCATAGTATACTAAGCAAGAACAACTACTCTGAATCCTTATCTAATTCCACACAGTGTAATGACCAGCACAGCCCCATAAACCTGCCCAACCAAAGTAAACTTAACAAGAACACCTAAGAAAATGTCCCACTTTTAAAATAGTCCAAGTAACATTACCATCATATATATAGACATTTACATTGTAGCATCAACAATATTATCATCATTATACATCATTATCATATAGTTTAGTATAATATAAACTTTTCTAAAGCTCCATAAAATCAACATTCAAGGCATAGTTAGAGTCCCATATCCCTACCTAGGCTAAGTTAAACCTCTCAAGTAAGCTCAATTTGTTTATAATGCATTACTTTATTTTACTTCGGGGAACACTTGCCTTAAACAACATAGATCGTATGACCTAAGCGTTGATTTGGTGTTGTAAAACCTTACACCGATGGGAGGTGGTCTACCAGCCAAAGTAGAACCAAACACAAATGTAGCCTTCTAGGTGGATCCATTATCTAGTCTTCCTATGGGGGAAGCATAGTTCAAGAACTAAGAGATAGTATATTCCCTCTTGATACGACATAATAATTGGGGCCTCCTCTCATGGGAATCCATTGGATAAGCATTCCTCTTTGGGAAGTCAACATCTTATACAAAACTATAGGGCTAATCTTCCTCTTTGGGAAATCATCACCTCCCATTGTCAAATTTAATCGATGCTAATCTAAGTCCTTTTATCAAAATGTCTTTAAGCCATTGATTAACAATCATAGATTAGTTTAGGTCATTGTATAATCATCATCAATAGCTCAATAAGAATTGTATGAGTATAAGTCCTTTCATGACAATTCATATAAGTGAGGACATTAGCATTCCGTAACATATCAACGCACATTGATAGTTTTAATCATCCTTACATCACATACACCTTAATCAACCTCACAACATAGTCAAGACTTTTTAATTCAACATCATACCATCCTACAAATCCTAATACGGGGCATACTCCAATATAATATCACAACTTAACCACAATTAACAAAATATGGAATTAGAGATGGAGATTCTAAGACT
The DNA here is from genome assembly GCA_027704765.1 of Solanum habrochaites. Classification (NCBI taxonomy): domain Eukaryota; kingdom Viridiplantae; phylum Streptophyta; class Magnoliopsida; order Solanales; family Solanaceae; genus Solanum; species Solanum habrochaites. The sequence goes on along the minus strand of JAKWJA010002492.1, from coordinate 15,305,857 downwards.
TACCAAGTCTTCCTTATAGTTCATCATCAAGGTCTTACCATCAACCCATAACTCAATGCAATTTAGGGAGTAACATCATCACACAATGATAACCAATAAGATTAGAAGTCCAATTGCATCTCTATAACACAATTAAACACTAGATTACAACTTAATACAAGATACATAGGTTAATTTCACAATACAATTTGTACACCTACACACATCTCAAATAACTGCATTATAGGCTATATTACATCTTAATTACTAAAACATAAATACGCCATAAGTAAGTAATCTATCAACAAACAAAATCAATTGAATGGTCATAATATAATAAAGGTCAAGGTCACAACTTAGGGTTAGGGAGTGAGGATCATGTTCTTCAATTTAGTCCAAATCATCATTAATTACGATATACAAGTTAAATAACATGTTAATGTATTCAATATAACCTAAAAAATCATCAATAACTTAATTCATAACTTCATTCCGTAATTGGATGAAACCCATAAGAAAACTCAACTTTTAAAATACATTTTGAAGGAACCCTTTGTGAAAAGAGCTTGAAAGGTGAATTAGATCCCATACCTTAAAGTTTGACAACAAATTGATGGTGAATTCATCCCTTCCAGCCCCCAAACCCTAATCCTTGCTAGTCTTCAATGTGAGTTCAAGTATAGAGAGAAATAAGAGAGAACGAAGAGAGTTTATTGTGTGAGTTGTCTTTAGATTAATGTTGGTTGGGGGTATTTATATTGGGGCTTTATAAAATTAATTATACTCCCTTAAACCCCTGATTAATCACCTACCCCTAACTAATTAAATGAAACTAACTTAAATTGTGCAGGAAATTTGACCCTCACAGACGAGACCCTAAACAACGTGCCTTCTGTGAGTTGTCGGTCCCTCATCCCTCCATCCTTCACTCCTTCGATGAGTTTAGAGACTGTATAGGCGGAGGAGTTCCTCAACTTGCCTAGGTATTTGATGATGGTGGCATCGGCGCCCCGTCAGTCCATACACGAACCGTAGCTGGTCACGTTGATGCCTACTGCCCAGGCCCTATTTCTTCAAACACAAGGGTACTCTTCAAGGGTTCTTGGTTGGTCCTGGGGGAGTTGTAATCAGACGTTTTAACCATGAAAAAACTCAAACACCTATTATATACCCTTCCATCAATTTTCATACATTTCTGACCCCTAAAAGTTAGTGAAATAGGCTAAGTCACACTAACACCTCTTTGAACTAACTTCCCGGATGTCCTTGACGTTCTTGGACGTTTTGGTTCTTAAACATTTTAAATGGTCTATATTCATTTATAATTGAATTTAAAATAGTAACTAGACCTTATGACACCTATTTTAGGCTTTATAACACATCATGGATTTTGAAGGTATTACATATCCCCTCCCCCCATTTAGGAACATTCATCCCCGAATGACACCAAAGATCTTTCGAAGGAAGGAATAAACTCAAGGCTAGCAGCCCAACCAATCAACAATATTAAACCAACATAAACCATGTGATTTAAACAAGGAAAATTTCAAAACTCATATTACTACACATAAGGCTCAAATCACTTCATTATGAGGCATTTCCTTCTCAAAACACAAATCAGCTCAACATACATTGCATGAATCAATTAGCACAAAGTTCAACTTAACAACATGTTACGTATCATTTCATAAAGATTCATTATACCAAAATACACAATATAACTCAAAACAAGCAAAAAGCAAAATTTCATGTCTTCAAAAGAAATATTACAGTAACTTCATTGTAATGTTTTAAAAAATGCATAATTTGCAAAACTTCACCCAAAAACCAAGACACCATAAATTCTTGTCATATTTATATAATTAAAAAGAATGAGTAACTTTAATTCTCAAAAAGATGAGGGTGACAGGACTTTATGTCGGCCTCGTCCTACGATGTTTCATCCTCAACTAGATGATTCTTCCATAAGACCATTACGAAAATCACTTCTTTATTCCTCAAATTCTTGACTTGCCGATCAAGAATCTGATCCAGGACTTCCTCATAAGAGAGGTTATCCTTTGCACCAAGACCATCAAAAAGAACAATGGACTTGGGATCATCGATACACTTTTTCAACATAGAAACATGGAAAACCAGATGAACCGAAGCCTATTAACTAGGAAGTTTCAATTTATAGGAAACCTTACTAACCGTTTGCAAGATTTCATAGGGACCCACATACGAGGACTCAATTTCCCTTTCTTTTCAAATCTAACCACCCCTTTCATTGGTGAAATTTTCAAATACATCTTATCACATTCTTCGAACTCCAAATCACTTTTCCTATGATCGGCATAAGACTTTTGCCGACTATAGGCCGTTTGCAACCAGTTCATTATGATATGAACCTATGAACCTTTTCCAAGGTCTTATAAATAAACTCGCGACCAAGATTCAATGGCTCACCAACTTCAAACAATCCAATAGGAGACCTATACCTCTACCATACAAGGATTAATAAGGAACATAGAGATTGTTGAATGAAAACTATTACTATAGGCAAACTCCACCAAAAGTAAATGGTTATCCCAATTCCATTTCAAATAAATAATGCACTCCCTAAGCATATCTTCAAGGGTTTGCATAGTACTCTCATCTTGACCATCCTTTTGGGGATGAAAAGTGGTGCTCAACTTCACCGTAGTACCACACCCTTTTTGGAACGACCTCAAAAATCTTGATGTGAATTGTGCGCCCCGATCCAATATGATGGATAACGGAATGCCATGGCGGCACAAAATATAATCTAGCATAGACCTTGCATAATCCTCTGCCGAATATGTAAACTTGACGAGAATAAAGCGAGCGAACTTAGTCAATGGATCCACAACCACCCATATGGAATCATATGACTTTTGAGTCCGATGTAATCCTACTACAAAGTAAATATTGATGTCTTCTCACTTCAAAGTAGGAATTTTGATCTGTTGTAGTAAGACACCCGAATTTTGGTGATCGGTCTTTACTTGTTTGAAATTCGAACACTTAGCGACAACTCCGTTATGTCCTTTTTTAGACCTTTCCACCAATATGTCTCCCTTAGGTCATTGTACATTTTTGCCAAACCCGGGTGAATTGAGTTTCGGGACCCATGTGCTTCTTCTAGGATTTGATAACCCAACCCATCTACATCGTGAACACACAATATACCTTGGTACCTTAGCACAACATCCCTTAATAAGGAGAATGATTCATTCAACTTGCCGATAACCGATTCTTTCACATCCATTAAGGCTAGATAAATGTGTTGTTTTGACTTCACCTTATCCACTAGAGATAACTCGGAGTTATGATGAACTAAAGCACCTCCATCCAGAGAATTTTCCTAACTCACCCTCAACCTAGACAACCTATGTATTCACTTATTAGGTCTATCTTGGCTTTGTCAATGTGGGATACACTACACATAGTCATACAACTTAGGGCATCCGCAACTACATTAGCCTTGCCGGGGTGAGAAAGGCCACTCATATCATAATCTTTCAAAAACTCTAGCCACATTCTTTGTTGGAGATTAAACTCTTTTAGGTAAATACATATTGTATTATGGTTGGTAAAGACATCAACATGAACCCCATACAAGTAATGCCTCCAAATTTTCATAGAAAACACCATAGCTGCTAACTCAAGGTCATAAGTGGGATAGTTTCTATCATGTACCTTTAGTTGCCTAGAGGAATAGTCTATCACTTTCCCTTGTTGCATAAGCACATACCCAAAACCCACTCGGGACACGTCACAATACACAACAAAACCCTTTGTGCCTTTCGGTAAAGTAAACACCGGAGCGAAAGTGAGTCTATGTTTCAATAATTGTAAACTTTTCTCACATGCCTCCGACCATTCAAACTTCTTATTCTTTTTGGATCAAAGTAGTCAAAGGATATGAAATAGAGAAAAAACCATCTATGAACACCTGATAATAACCTGCTAGACCCAAAAACTCCTAATGTCAGTTTGAGTCAATTGTCTAGGCCAATTTTTCACCGCCTCCATTTTCCTTGGGTCTACCACAACTCCCTCACTAGAGATGATGTGCCCAAGGAATTTCACCTTCCATAACAAAAATTAATACTTGCTATATTTTGAAAACAGTTGATGTTCTTTAACGGTTTCCAATACTACCCTCAAATGACTCATATGATCACCCTTATTCTTTGAATATACAAAAATATCGTCAATCAAGACAATGACAAATGAATCTAGGTAATTTATAAACACCCTATTCATTAGTGCCATAAATACCGCCGAGCAATAGTGAGACCGAAAGAAATGACGTAGTACGCATATTGCTCGTACTATGTCTAAAAGGCAATCTTTGGTATACCCTCATCTCTCACCCAAAGTTGGTATACCCCGACCTCAAGTCTATCTGTGAAAAGTATCTTGCCCCTTGGAGTTGACCAAACAAGTTATCAATGCGAGGAAAAGAGTAGTTATTCTTAATGGTGACGTTGTTGAGTTACTTGTATTCAATACACATTCTTAAGGACTCATATTTCTTCTTAAAAAACAAAATCGGAGAACCTTATGTAGAAATACTAGGCCTTATAAACCCCTTATCTAGTAAATCTTTGAGTTGGACCTTTAACTCCTTTAATTCGGATGGAGCCATCCGATAAGGAGAAATTGATATGGGATTTGTATCCGGTAGTAAATCAATGCTAAAGTCAATTTCCCATTCGGGAGGAATACTGGGAAGGTCATTAGGAAAGACCTCTGCACAAACTCACTCACACGGTACCGACATAATGGGAGGAAGTTTCGAGTCTTCATCTTTGACTCATACTGTGTGATATCGACAACTCTTTGAGATCATTTTGCATGCTTTTAGACAAGAAATAATACGAACTCTTGGAATAAAATTTCCCCCCTTCCACCTAACAACGGGTCCATTTGGGATGTTAAATCTCACCTCTCATGTCCTACAATCAATGGAGGAAAAACATGCATGAAACCAATCCATACCCAATATATTATCAAAATCAAGCATATCGAGTTCTACTATATCAACAGAAGAAACTCTATTGGGAAACATCATTGGACAATTTTGATACACCCTTTTTGCAACAACTGACTCACCCACCGGAGTAGACACTATAAAAAGTTCATGCAAAATATCGGGTAAAATATGAAACTTTTTAGCTACAAGAGGTGTAACAAATGATAAAGTAGAGCCGGGATCAAGTAAGGCATATACATCAAAAGAGAAGACTTTCAACAGAGTTGTCACCATATCGAGAGAAGTCTCTTGCTTACCTCTTAAGCGGAGAGCATAGAAGCAGTTATTCTTTGGAGCATCACTTGAACCACTTGCTTGAGCTTGACCACTACCCTTATCACTCTTCAAATTTGGACAATCTCTAATCTTGTGACCACTCTTGCAACAACTAAAGAAATTCCCCATTTCTACCAAGCACTCACCAAGATGACCCTTTCAACACTTGGCACATGTAGGCTTATCTTTTGGTGAATTAGTACTTTTTACCTCTTGAATATAGGGTTATACACCCTATCGCCCATAGCTTTTGGGAACTTTAAAGGGAATTGATTTGAAACTCGTTTATTAAATCTTGGCTTGTCTTGTATTTCAAGCCTATTATTCGAAGAACCTCCATGAAATGATTTTGCTCTTTTAGAATATCTACTTTTTCTCTTAGACCTTGCCTCCTCAATCCTTCTTGCATGCACCATAAGGCGGGAAATGTTCATGTTGTCATGTAGAATTGATGAATTGCACTCCTTTTGTAAGTATTTCGACACCCACATCAAAAAATGGCTCATTAACTAGGATTGGAAACCAAAGAAGGAGCATATTTGGACAACTTAATGAATTCCAAAGAGTACTCATGGACACTCCTACCTCCATGGCGAATGTTGATGAACCCCACCACTTTTTCCTCCCTCATCACTCTAGGAAAGAATAGATCTAGAAAAGTTGCCTTATGGATCTCCCAAGTCACCGAACCACCCCTCAATGGCGTATTATCCCTCCATTGCACATACCAAGCTTGTGCCACGTCCTTGAGTTGATATGTGTCAAACTCGGACATCTAACTTGTGGAAAACCCATAGACAAAGTATTTTATAGACTTCATCGATGAATTCTTAGGGGTCTTCATAAACCTTAGACCCATAGAAAGTAGGAGGGTTCACTCGAGTGATGTCCCTTAAACGGGAAGCCATGGTAGTGACTTGTTGATGAGGACGGAACACAACCTCCCGGTTTTCTTGAATCGTCATAGCTTGGTGTTGAGTCGTGGCCACTTGTGATTGATTGGTGATAGCTTTGTCCATTTGGAAGAAGAGCGGTCCTTATATTCTAATCGGTCAAAAGAGAAGGAATCGTCAGTGCTTGATCCACATTAGCATCTTCTTTAAATGGAGGAACTTGCTCACAACAGGGAGGACATGTCGCATTGGCAATTTCCTCTTCATGTCTTTGAGAAACATTTCTTCGAGTGTTCATGCTTCCTATAAGAACAACAATAGGATTAGCTTAAATAGCACACCATAAGTATATTCCTATGGCACGATATAAAATTTCCAAGAAAGAGAGCAATTTCTAAGCATCATATAGATTCCTACTTATAAGCTTCACAATTATGAATACAAACCTACGTAGAAGTGGTAGAGAGAGAGACATAACTCAACGATATTTAACCTCATTCTTTGATACCAACTTTGTAACATCCGGGTTTACCCCCTAGATGTAACCAGCGTCGGCGTCCTTTTCAAGGACTAAGACTACTCTCTTAGTATCATGTCATTACATTCATAGGTTGAAAAATGCGGAAAAGTTAAAAAAAAATTAATTATCACTATATGGAGGTTTACATAGACCTCTACATGCACATAATACATATTCATATCGAGTATACATAGACCCTTCGAATAGGAAGGTTAGATAACCTTCTACTTTTTATTGCACATACATACACATAAAATATAAAAATATTCTCAACAATTGTCGCATCTCATACCATCAAACGATAATCACGATATGGGCATAGCCCTTACATCAATACAACAAGACAACATATAGGTCATACAAAAGTATAGTACTCAATTGAAAGGAAAGAAATGAATGTCTTTAAGACCATAACAAGTATGTAAGCTAGATGATGGCATTACCCTCAAAAGTTTATGACCTACCCCACTTGGATGAAAATAAGAATCCAAGCCTTCAACAATGTCGCCTTAAAAAATCTTCAATGACCGGAATGTAAAATGTTTTGGAAAAGGAAAGACAACGGGGTTAGTACTCCACATATACTAAGTATGAGACCTTATGCATATATACAAGCAAAACATGATAAAAAGGGACTTTTAGATAAAATATGCCGTTTTACCTTTGAAGGAACATAATGCAAAGTCAAGCAAGTCATATCAACCAACCCAACATGATTACTATCTCAACAAGTAATATTAACCCAACATACTTGAAACCATGATTTTCTACAACCCTATCATCAAGGAATAATATCACAAGAATGAATAAGAGTCAATCATATAATAATAAGCAACACAACTACTCATCACAAGAATGAATAAGAGTCAATCATATAATAATAAGCAACACAACTACTCAGGATCCTTATCGAGTCAACAAGTACAATGACGAAGCAAAGCCCCATAACCTTGCCCAACAAGGTAAACTTAACAAGAAAACATAACCAGTGTCCAACTTTGACAATATAGTCCAACTACATATATCAAGAGGATAATCATCATATATAGATATTTACATTGTACTATCAACATATTATCATCACATATATCACTATAATTTGCTATATAATATCATCTTTGTAAAGCATACATCAAAGTCAACCAGTGCAAGTTATAGGTGGAGTCCCATACCCCTACCTAGTCTAAGTTAAACCTCTCAGGTCACCTTAGTTAGTTTATAATACATTGCTTTATTTTACTGTATGGAAAACTTTCCTTAACCGACAAACCATATAATTTAAGTGTGGAATCGGTGTTGTAAGACCTTACAGCGGTTGAAAGTGGTCTACCGACCAAAGTAGAACCAATCACGTACGTAGCATTCTAGGTGGATCCACTAGCTAGTCTTCCTATGGGTGCAACATAGTGTAATAACTAAGAGATAGTATATTCCCTCTTGATACCACTTGGTAGTTGGGGCCTCCACTCATGTTAATCCATTGGATGAGTATTCCTCTTTGGGAAGTCAACATCTGATATAGAACTATAGGGCTAATCTTCCTCTTTCGGAAGTCATCACCTCCCATTGTCAAGTTCACTCGATGCTAAGCTAAGAACCTTTATTGAAATGTCTTTAAGCCTTTAATTAACAATCATATCTTAGTTAGGTCATACGTTCTACCCCTTGTATAATAATCTTCATCAATAGATCAATAATAATTGTATGAGTATTAGTACTTTCATCAAAATTCATACAAGTGAGGTTATTACTTTAGCATTTCATAACATATCAAGGCACACTGATAGTTTTCACCATCCTTCTATCACATACACCTTAATCAACCTCACAACATAGTCAAGACTTTTCAATTAAACATTATACCGTCGTACAAATCCTAATATGAGGCATACTCCAATACAATATCATGACTTATCCACAATTAATCACAAATTGAATTAGAGATGGAGATTCTAAGACTTAAAAGGTCTTCATCATAGTTCATTATCAAGGTCTTACCATCAACCCATAACTCATCCCAATTTGGGGAGTAACATATTCACACAATGATAACCAATAAGATAAAAAGGCCAATTGCATCTCTATAACACAATTCAACACAAGATCATAACTTAAGACAAAATACATAGGCTAATTTCACATTACAATTCATCACCTAAATTGCATCTCAAGAACTACCATTATCGGACTAAAATACATCGTAATTTAAACATAATAACAACATAGGATAGTAATCTAATCAACAACCAAAGAAATCGAATGATCACAATATAATATAGGTCAAGATAACAACCTAGGGTTAGGAATTGAGGATAATGTTATTTAATTTAGACCAAACCATTAACAATTACAATAAAAAAGTTAAATTAAATGTTAATATAATCAATATAACCTAAATAAATCATCAACAACTCAATTTATAACTTCAATTTTGTAATTCGATGAAATATATCAACTTTTGAAATGCATTTTGAAGGAATCCTTTGAGGAAAGAGTTTGAAAGGTGAATTAGATGAAATACCTTCATGTTTGACAACAATTTGATGGTGAAATCATCCCTTTCCAGACCCCAAACCATAATCCTAGCTAGTCTTCAATGGTGAAATCACGTAGAGAGAGAAATAAGAGAGAAGGAAGAAAGTTTATTTGTGAGTTGTGTAAGATTTATGACGATTGGGGGTATTTAAATTGGGACTTAATATACTTAATAAGATTCACTCAAACCCATAATTAATCACCTAACCGCCTACCTAATTAAATTAAACTAACTTAAATTGTGCAGGAAATTTGACCCTTAAAACGAGACCCCGAACAATGGCCCGTTTGTGAGTCGATGGTCCCTCACTCCTCCGTCCTACACTCCGTGGATGAATTCAAAAACTGTGCAGGTGGAGGACTTCCTCAACTTGTCTATGTATAGGATGACGGTGGCATTGACGCTCTGTCAGTCCACACACGGACCGTAGATGGTCAAGTTGATGCCCACTGTCCAGGCCATGTTTCTTCAAACACAAGTGTCCTCCTCAAGGGACATTATTTGGTCGTTGGGGAGTATTACCCGTACATTTCAACCATGAAACAAATCAAAAACCTATTAGCTACCCTTCCACCAATTTTCATACATTTCCGACTCCTAAAAAATAATCAAATAGGCTAAGTCACACTAGCACCCCTTTGAACCAAGTTGCCGGACATCATTGTCGGTTTTGGATGTTTTGGTTCTTAAAAATTCTAAATGACTAACATTCATTTATAATGGACATAAAAATAGTACTTAGATCGTATTACACCTATACACGTCTTGCATTTTCAAGTTCTTACAAGCTTCTTGTTGCATTGTGAGTCTCTTGTTTATGTGAAAAGTTTTATTCATCCTAATTGTATATTGTGTATGGTGTGGTATGTTTTTTATTTTCTAGTGTTGATTTTCTTACCTCTTGATAGTGCCAAAAGAGTACCAAGTTTCATTCAAGGACATGTTTCCAAGTGGGGGAGTATTTACGCCGTCAAAATGAGCAAGGTGGAATTAGAGCCTAAAATGTTGGTAAAGAGTGTATTAAATCCTAAAATAAGTAATTATAATGTTTATAGTCAGTGTATAAAGTTTGGAGAATTTTGGAGGTCAAACGTCCAAGACAGTCGAAAGTTTTGCCTTAAAATGTGCTCGTGTGTCTTGACGTGTTTGGTCAAGTTTTATGTGTTGTTTTGAGTTCAAGTTAATTTTAGAGGTTCCTAAAGTGTATACGAGAGTATTGGAGGTGGAAATTTCCAGGCAAAACTGCGCAAGGATCGACCAACCAAAGGGTCTTGAGGAGGACCCAACCTTTAGCCAACAAGTTGCACAAGGGAGCAGCTTTTGTTCCTTGGTGAAATAGGTCTGCGTCGCGTACTTGGTTCACCAAAGTGAAAATGGTTTGTGTGCATTGCGTACATAACACATACTGAACTTCCCTGGATGTTATTTTCAATAAAATTATGAGGGAACAGCTCCGCGTCGCGGACTTGTTTCCCAATGATAATTCCAAAAAGTTAAGTTGAGTTTGACTTGGTAAAAGGGTCCCACTCACCCTTCAAATAAAAACCCTCAAGTCCAAAACAAAACCTCTCCATGGTTTTTTTCCAAAAACCTCCATTGATGATGCTTTGAATATCCAAGGAAGAAGATAGATTTTCCAACTTTTTATCCATTAATCTTGTGGGATTTTCTTCACAATTAAGGTGTGATACTTCATCCTTGAAATCTTTTTCTTCAAGTATACAATTCCAATGAATTTCAAATATGATCCAAACCATGAAATCTTCTAAATTTAAATCTAGCCATGGCACCTTGCATAAAACATTTTAGCTCAATGATTTATGATTAAATAAGGGTAAATTGAATAATGTAACATCAAAATTACTATGGACCCATGTAAATCATGAAATCCTTATTTTGACTAAATTATGGGTGATTTAATCATGTATTAATGCTATTGAATTCCTATGTAGTTTGGTTAGGGCTATTGAATTATGAAACAATCATGTCACAATTGTTAGTATGCTTCCTTATATCATTGTATATTGTTAGTATTGAATTAAATTTGTGATCATGGTTATAAGTAAGGGCCTTTGAATATTGTGTTGGATTATTTAGCTATGGATTGAAGTGGATTGGTGGTACACTGGCCAAATTCTCTTTATTTAATGTAATTTAGGTCTTGAATTATGTTAAGATTGGTATGGTCCACTTATGGTGGTGGTACTTTGTGCTTTACCTGTGAATTATATGGCCTCCTCGGCGTTACTTTATGCATCATGATGATCACGGCCTTATTTGCATTACTTCAGATATTGTGATAGTTGTGGATTTGAATTATGTGAAGTAAGATTATATATATCTACATTTGATTAATGTGAAAGTGTGCATTCTTCTATTAACATTAGGTTATCATGTTAGACTATGACTATTTTCTTATGTGTGTAGTCATAGAATTGATGTATGATTTTTCCTACAAGGTTATTTAAGTCTTATGATGGTTATATTGATGATATTATAGTATTTGATAGGGTGACCTATAGATGATATTGGTTATGCCTATGTGCTTCTAGAATGATACGCTATATGTGAAGTATGTGTATGTCATGTCTTCGTTGCTTGTGTCCCTTACTGGATACATGCATAATGTGAGTATGAGTTCCTCACTTATTATGCCAAACCTCTTAGTCTTGTATGTGTGATTGACATGTGACCTTCAACATTGCTAAGAAGTTCCTATATGTGGAACCTTCATCTTAAATGGAAGGTTATGATATCCTTGAAGTAGAAAGACGTAATGGAATCCTTCTTTTGTAAATGCTGGACTTAACGTTCGTTGTCTGGAATGGCATGAAATCATCCTTAAGAAAGTCATTGAGCTATCCTCTTAGCCATTGTAGGTAGCCTTAATGGACCCTCTTTGGTAAGGTGTAACTTGATTGGGTTATGAACTAGATATGGAACCTCTTCATTCTATCATTTATATAAATTACGCTATGAGAACAAAGGTTGGCATTGAGTGAGTATGATTTGGGACACAGCTCTAGTTAAGGATGAGATAAGAGTACAGATAAACCCTTCATATTTCTTAAGCATTTCCCTCATGGGATGTGTTCTAGTTTACCATTGGCAAGTAGAACACCTTTTATCGAAGTAGGGTTGACTCTAGATAATCATTTAGATACCATATTATATGTCGGTTATTTCCAATTCTCTTCATGTGGGATACATGCTAGTGTCGAATAAGTATTATAAAGTTTGGCTAGTGCAATGGGACATTATCTAGACACTGCACGACTAGGCTTTGAAGGTAGTAGTGTGTAAGTGAGCAAGGTTTTCTTCAAGACCATTATATGAATTTCCTTTAGTGTTAAATGTCTTCAAATTGACTTAATAAATTATATAACTTAACTAAATGTATTTTAATTGAGGTATCTATCTAGTGTATCTTTGAGGATTGTCTAGGTAGGCTTGTAAGGGTGTATAGGCGTTCTCTTCTTGTCTTAATTAGGCGAGTCTTAGAGAAATACTAGGTAGGGTGGTTGATTAATGAAATGGGAATACTCTTATCTTAGGTAGTCTAAAGGATCTCTTTTGTGTGTGTGAAGGGATTGTATGGACGGTTGCTTAATAACTCATCCAAGTGAACCTTAAAATCACCGTTGTTAGGAGGGTCTCATGTTATAAGTTTTGCTCTGTTCATGATGTTCTCTTGTGATATTTGTCTTAATTGTGATGTTGGTGTTATATGTGCTAATTATTTATTAGGTTATGAAGTTTTACTCAAAAGAGCATATTTCTCTTAAATGTCTGTTTCTCAAGATTTTATGCATTAAGCCATATTTAGTACATGTGTTTGTACTAATTCCATAACTTTGTTTATCTCTAAAGGTGTGGTTAGAAGGTGACCGTAGTCGTTGAAGCAAGCTTGAAATATAATTATTGTTCAAGCGTAGTTGAAGTATGTTCTCAATTGACTCGAGGGAATAATGATCTTTAGACTTCTTTATTTCAAAAAATTGTAATAGATAACTACTATATTTCGATTGTATGGGAAGTGTCGTATGTACTTCATAAAGTCTAAGGATGACATATATTGAGAGTTAGAGTTTTTTATTTTCTTTAATATGAAAGATATTTTAAGATTTTTTGTGTGAAATGTTTTAATTTTGCACTACTTTTCATACATGTATGCAATGAATGATGTCAAAGGTCTTGTACAAGACCTCCGAGATATCAAGTACTCCATGTCACACTCCGAGAGTGCCATATCTTCTAGTGTGTACTCTCGAGTCGTGAGAGTTATTTATTGCACTAGCTACTTCATGCATGTCATTTGTTCATATTGTGTGAGTACTGTAGGCTAATTGATCATATGGTATGCAAAAAAATAATGCTTGTGGGTTATATGAATCACAAATCACTTGTTTACATGACATTTTCATCCTTATGCCTTATAGCCTATTTGCTTAAACATTACACGCCTTATATCTTTTGCGTGCGTACACAAAATATTACTATAGCTTAATAATTCTAGTATATTATGTGTTCCTTTTGTGCTAGTCTTCATGTGTCTCATACCATGTGACTTCTTTATCCCTATACTATGCCCCTTTATACTTATTGACTTGGGTTTTGAAAATTTTGGGAAAATTTTTACTTGTATCATTATGTAGTGAGATTTGATCCACCACTGTTGGGATACTATTACAGATAAATCTCATCCCATACATAGATGTAGAATAATATTAGAATTTAATTCCCTAATTCGAAGGATGAACATAAAATTTAGAGTTTATATATATAAGCTTTATTGTGTAGTCTTTATAAGCCCTAATATGAAAATAGTATCAGGGATAAAAAAGAGGGAAAGTAGCACGATTTGAATTAGGCCTATGATTTTACGTTTAGTTAATTACATATACAAGAAAAAAATGGATCAGAAGATGCTATTTATTTTTCTATTACTTGGATCGAGATTTTTAAGGCACAAAAGCTAAGGTCAAAATGTGTAGTCTCCAATGAAGTGTTGTGGAAGGAATAGTATAAAACATAAGATACTTTGGGATAGAAGAAGGTAGAGATCCTAAGTACCCCTCCTCAATCTGAACATGAACATAAGGATCTGAGATCATGTGGTCCCCCTTATATGATCATGAATTTTACCACCATGTGTTCATTTGTTATGTCATTTGCATGTCTTGTGTTTAGGTATATTAAAGTCCTTATTTGTATGACTTATACTTCTGTATATGTAGTGAATTACATGGTCGGGAAAGGGGTTTAATTTTTCATATTATTATTTTATGAACCATATCTATTGAGGATTTATGCTATACTTTTCGATACTTGTCTTATTTATAATTGGAAAACTCACAAATCCTTAAATGAAATTCAAAGGTTAACCAAACTATCAGCTTTGCCCATCATTCGAGGATGAATGATCACAAGAGGGGAAGGATGTAACACCCCGTATTCTATGTATACTAGACTATTTATAGGACACTTAAAATTTTTCCTTTTTCTATTGTATGGATTTGATTTCCTATGCAAATAGTGACAATAGAATAGATTTAAAGTGATTTATCCGTATATTTTTATATGACCCGATGAAGTTGAAATTAATGGAAGTTTTTAAACTAGAGATCATAAGTTGGTGTTTTAGTCTAATGTTTGAAGTTACATAGTGTAAATAAGTTTTAAGTTATGTAATAGTTATTAAGGTCTAGAAATGGATAAAATATTGAGGTGCTTTCTTGACTTTACTAAGCTTTGTAGGTGATGCACCTACTTTGTCTTATTGACCAGCCCAAAGGTCCAAGTAGGTGCATCACCTACTAAGACTCTTTTGACCATGCTATTTGGCTAAGTACACTACAATTTATTGAATAAATCTTGCCCATGTTTATTAGAAGAGTAAGATGAAAATGGATAGCCAAGGAAAAATCTTTCCAAGCCCATAAGAAATAATTTGAATGGAAAACTAGATGCATCACCTACTTAAATGTGTGCCCTAAATTAAAGTCATATGATGACTACAAATGAAGTACAAGAAAGGTGACAAAAGGCCAAATTTTATTAAGTCCAACAAGTCCGAACTAAAATGTCCAAATAGGTGGGTAACCTACTTGAAAAATTGTCCCTAAATGAGTTAGAAAGTTGTCCAAAGAAGGTCCGGTTTGATATGAAATTTTTCCAACCATCATTACTTTGACAAAAAGAAATAATATCTGGAGCTTTCTTTCTTTCCTCACTTAGCTTCATACATCAGACATTAAATTCCTTTAAGATTCTTGAATATTAAGGAGTTCAAGTTATTGGAAGCTATAATTTAAGACAAGTTAAGTAGGACAACCTTTACCTTGAAGAATCCAAGTCTTAGCAAGTGTTAGTTTTGACTAGTAAGGTAAGCTACTGCATTTTTCTCCCTCATAATGCTTGAGTTAATTAGGACACTTGGTATGCGTTAGTGAATTGGAAATTATTACTTTTACATGGTGTAATATTAGGGAGGATGTTATGGTGATTAGTGCATGTTTAGATAGCCTCGAAAGGGAGTACTCTTTAGATATAGTTATAAACTTGTGTGAGATCTTAAAAACTAATGTTAGCTCTTCAAGTGTCAGTGCTTAGAAACAATGATTCATATTGCTTTTTTTTACATTATTATGTTTAAGGTTTTTTAGTGTATGTTATGATAAGGGATATGACTGGATGTGTGGGGAAGTTACGGAAATGTTAAAGAACATAAATGCTGCAAGGAGTTTTGGGAATGACATGATACGAAGTTTAAACAATATGTAGACACAATTTTAGGGAAAGGGGAAAAGGGAAATATTATTGCATGATTATTGCTATGCTACTATATTGGAAGGATAAAACGACTCAAATTCATTGATTAGCTACTAATGCTAGTTAACGATTTATTTTATCATAGATTAGTAATCTTAAAAGAAGGAGCTTAACTCATACTTTTTATTTGTATAGCAAGGCATGAAAGGCTATTCGATTTCCTATTTCTTTAGCATGAATCCAATACTTGCATTACAAAAAGTAAGCTTTCTAACTGTCCTTGGTAGTGATTCATCAATAAAAGCAGTTCCTACTCCCTAGAGAATTAAAGTGAGTACTATAATATGAGTTTTTTTACTAAATATATGGGCTAATTCTACCAAGATTAGGTTTACTCTTATTTCATTATTAAAGTAGCCCTAGCACGGATTTCTTTAATATAAATCAAAATGATCCTAGATTACACGGGGTATAATCTAGCTATATCATGACAACTTGCTTCAATTATTTATAGATATATCATCTTGTCACATGTTCATATGTTCCCTTTCTTGGTTATTACTCTCTTGTGTTAGACCATAATGTTACCTCAAAGGATCACTACTTGCTCTATTGTACATTTTTCTTTAGTTACTTGGAATATGTATTCGTTGTTAAGTCGAATAGGTGCACGTTTTCCCTTGGTTCCACTTTCATGTATACGTTGTATTTGATATTAGTTAGTGAGTATTTTTCTACCATATAGAGTTCAAAACTCTTTGCTGAATGTTAAATGTCTTCACTTGATATGTGCCGCGGATTCTCCAATATCTACTCCTATGTAGGTGTGTAGTTAAGGGATAAGGAGATTGCTTCTAAGTAACGCAATATCTACTAACGAGGAGTACTCATACGAAGAGGTACGTTGGGTGCAACATTTCTACTCACGAAGTGTACTCACGCCTTCTTCAAATCATCTCGATGCTAAGCATAACTCCCCCACGGAGTCTAAACATTCATTAATATAAGTAAGGGATAACTATTGGACACCACATCTCAATTCATGAAGGGTATCCATTCGTGCGAAAAGCCTAACTTGGAAGAACTATTTGAATGTGACGAGACTACATGACCCACTTCATCTCAAATCACAAAGAGTTTTCACCCAAAAACTCCTCCTTTTTCATTCATTAACTTCATTCACTCATTCATTCATCGTGAGTATATAAGAGAACACCTTTCACATAACCATTATCATTCATAACTTTTTCATTCTAAGCATGTCCACCCTACATTAATCATAATCGACACACAATAATACTTCACATTCACTTTATGCTTCATTATAACATTGGGGTACTCGAAAGGGACACAAATTGTGAGCTTCGTAAGGTATCACATTTGCAAGATAAATTCATAACATCCACTTTATTCTCCATTCAAAGCGTTCAAGGCCATAATTACAATGTATATATATATTGACAAACACACACAACACGACACACACCCATCACACACACACACACACACACATATATATATATTATATATATATATTATATATTATATATATATAATCAAGTTAAAACACCGCACACACTAAGTGGACTAATACCACTAAACAACAATTAAACAAGAACTATACAATATAGGGGTGACAAACCAAGCGGGAGAGACACACTCTAGAGGAGTAAAACATGTTCACCACACGTACGCGAAAGCGAACTAAGTGTAGACTATCTTAAGCCATTTCCGTTATTTAACAGTTTATAGGCACACAAAAAATGGTGTGGAAAATTTTAAAATTTTCATCTACATACACTTAATGAGGTTTTCATAGACCTCTCGCTTACAAATAATATATTCATAACGAGTTTACTTAGAGTCCTTGCATAAGAAAATTACACAGGCTTCTACTTTTATGTCACATATATATAAAATAAACAATATGATCTTAATAGGGATGTCTCACATCAAACCATCTAAACGAAATATAAAAAGATGGGCATAGCCCCTTACAACAAAATGTATGTAAAATACCCACACGCTATGACTAACCAAAAAACTCTTGAAAAACAAAATTAAATGATTGTATTTAGACTATAACAATGAAAACATAGGACTAGAGTGAGAAAAGGCGCCACATATCTCTTAGAAAACTTGATAAGGACACATTTCCCCAGCCACTACTTGGAGGAAATGATCCAAGCCTTCCTTGAAAAAATGTCACAAAACCTCAATGACCAGAAACCTCAAATGTTGCGCTAAAAGACGAAATAGGTGGTTAGCACATCATTTGTACTAAGTATACGCGAAACAATATGCCACAATAAAATAAAAAATAATAAGATGAAAGAAGGGACATTTATAAAAATCATGCCAAGTGACTTTGAAAAGCCTTACGTTCAACCCAAGAACACAAATAATGCAATAATCATATATTTCTTATGATACAAGCATATTCTACACATGATAAACATAATCAAGTTAAGCCACGTTAACATGTATATAATATAGTAGAATTCATAGCCAATGCAACTATAAAATCCCACCATAACCACAAAACATGTTCATGAATTCATAACATTACATAATAAGTAAAACCTTTATCCATAACCCTTCACCAAGTCTACTAGTGCAATGGTAAAGTGAAGCCCCATAACCTCACTCAACAAAGCAAACTAGCCAAAGGATCATAAATAATGTGAAACTTCACATATAATAGCATTATAAGTATTAATCCTCATATTTAGAAATATTGACCATTAACATGAAGAATCAACATAAGCATAACACTTATCTCATAAGAGCATAAAAACATAAGAATCACTTCCTAGGATTTCCCTCAAGGCCAACTAGTGCAATGTGTAGGTAGAGTCCAATACCTCTACCTAGACTAAGTCAAACCCCTTAAGTTCTCCTTCTTAGATTTCAAATTATTACTTTATGTTACTTTTGTGAACATCTTAACTTAACTGACATAGACCGCATGAGCTAATATGGAATCCGATGTAATGGAAGCCTATAGTAAAAAAATGTGGACTACTTGCCAAAGGTACCAATACATGAACATCACATCTAGGTTAATCCAGTAGGGTAGCTTCCTTCCCAGGGCAAATCTTCAAGAACTTGAGATGGGTGGGGCCCTCTTGATACACACATGAATTATAGTCTCAAATCCTCCTGCGTACAACAGTGAAAACCTACCTTTCCCTAATCGGGGAAAGACACTCCTCTCTAATAGTTCACTCAGTGCTAGTAGAGTCCCTTTTGAAATATCTTTCTTTAAAAAATATAACTACCTTTAGTCATAGGAGAAATAGCGCTTATATAGTCATAATCTTGTATGTCTGCAAAGGAATTGCATGATAACCCTTATTCACAACACAACCCCTAACATGTTGAGAATTAGTTAGATCTTAAAACAAACCCATTATATATAAGGATATTATAGGTACTTCATAACCAACCTGATATGATCAATCTAATCATAAGTCTATAATCATGTGATCAAGACATCTTAATTTCATAATCATACAATACCTACATAATCAAATCAAAGATATCTGTGCCAATTGAACGCAGCACGAAAGTACAAAAACCCATATAGATTGAGTAAAATGTGTAGATATGTATCAGAAGACTTACATGATCCTCCTTCAAAAGCTGAGGACCAATTTTGGTCACTTACATCAACCAGACACACTATTTCAATCCAATCATTGGTCAAATAACATTATTAAATGGTAATTAACACAATAATAAAGTCAATTGCATCACTACAACTCAATTTAACACTAGTTCATAACCTAGGGTTAGGGTCTTGGGTCAATTTCATGATCCAATCTAGCTACTAGGTTAACTCATCAATAACTAGCATAGTTTGATTGTAATACATCATAATATAATCATAATAATTAAAATAAACCATAAAAAATACAGTGTAGAAGATCAAATTCGTGTAAGAAAGAAACCCATATGAAATCATCTTTTGAAAACCAATGTTGGTACAAATACTCCCTTTGGGCGAAAGCCAATAGCCAAAGGGTAATAGCCATCCACAACCCCCATCCCTTGTTAGTTATTTGAAGATAATGGATTAAAAGGGCGTCCTATTCTTCTCTGCCCTTTAATTACCCTTGACTTAGCCCTTCAATCGGAGTTCACTTTGTTTAGTTTGGGAGAAGCAGAAAAAGTAAGACGAGAAGAAAAGAAAAAATTAGTGATACGGGAATTTTGGGGGTGTTAATACTTGTGGTTTAGGCTTAGCGGGTAGGTTTTATATAGTTATTAAATCACCTTATTAATAATGAACCCATGGAAGCTCAACTAATTAATAAACCCCTAAAAAAACTAAATTATTAAATGGAAGTTCACTAAAACACAGTAGGAAATTGCTACCGTCTAACCTAACACCGATCACCGGCCCCCGCAGGACGGGGACGATCAGTTGGTTATTCGAAACCTGTTGGGACAAACAATCCAACTAGTTTGTCCTTTTGTTCTGATACGTATTAGAGTTAGTTTATAGTCATAACGTCAGGGTACGACTCCCCAAGGACAAACCAAAGGTTCCTTGAGGAGGACCCTTGCATTTTGGAAAAAATATGTCAAATGGACAATGTGTATAAACGATGACCATTAGTGAGGCATGCTCCAATCGACGAGGTGTTGATGGCATTGTTGTTGGACATTTATCAATTTTTTCCAAAAGTCCATTTGTACAACTCTCTTAAGTTTGGAGTGTCTAGGGGTAAAATGGTCTTTTTCCAGGCTAAGTGTAGTATCGTAATTACCTTTAATACATAAGAGCCGAAAATTTTATCTTAGAGTGAAGTCTTGATCCATCCGTGTTCGAACCTAAGTGGAAGCAATGAATTAATTTATTTTTTTAATTTAAGTTGGTAAATTAATGTAATAAATTATTATTTATTATTTATTAGCTGATTTAAAATAAAAGGGAACTCAATTTTTTTTATCATTTAATAAAAACCTTATTTGACTAAGTCCTAAACTACATTTCTAAGCCTAATAAAACATTCATTTTCTCACGTCTATCTCCTAAACATTCAAGATTATTCTCTCTTCCCATTCATGTTTCACTCTGCCCAAATGAAATTCAATAACAGAGAATTTACCAAGGTTCTTCACAGTTGAATAACTCACACGAAAATATAAGAAAAACAAATGTTAATCAATCACGTAGGCAAAGAGAAGGTTTTCCGTCGAATGTGGTGTTGAACTTTCGGTGTTGGATGTGTGTTTAGAAAAGTTTTTCTGCAGCAAGTCGAGGTTTGAACGTCAAAAAGGTATGTGTTATCTTCTCTCTTTGTCCCTTTCCCCCGAGACCCCTAAGGTTTAGTATATTACATCCGAAAACTAGGGTTGTTCCCTGTTGCATGTCCCTATTACTAGCTCCCAATGATTCGTAGGTTGGATATGTTTGCTGGTAGATATTAGGCGTGTGTTGTGTTTTCTTGATGAATATGTCCATGTATGTGCGTTTGAAATCGTATAAAGTATCACCTATGAGATCCCAAACTATGTATACGTGTGTGCAATGTGAACCATGATTATGTGCCTCGGGTTTAAGTCTCTAAAATGTCATGTTAGTTCTTTGTATTTCATGTACCCATGTTTATGTAAATCAAGATGTTCATAAGTTATATAAAGATGCTGATTTGAGTGCAATTCTTTATCGAATCAAATCTTGAAAATGCACCTACCGAACTCACGAAAAAACTACTTAAAACGTCTAAACATTTAATGTTAAAGAAATGAGAAAATAGAAAGCAAAAATTTCCAGCATCTTGTCAATGAGTTTCGGCAAAACTAAGGATATTTTCATGCTATGGAAAAATGCATTCAAATGTGTGAGATCATTGGAGATTGAGCCCATGACCTCCCCATGTTAAAAAAATCAATGAAATAAGATGACAAAAAGGGAAAATGTTACATGTGGCATTCGAACTCATGACCTTGGCTGGAAATGAATTATGAAAATAATAAATGAGAGGAGTTAGATTCGAACCCACCACCTCTCAGTCAACATAAGAAAATTAAAAGAAAAATAAAGGATGAGGCGCATTCGAATAGAACCCACGATCACTAGGCAGAACCAAGGGAAATTAAGGAGAAGAAATTGAAGTGGGGCTGTGGGGGGTGGAACCCACACCCCCTCAGCCAAAGGAGAGAAACTAAAAAAATTAGACACTAAAAGTAAATGAGGTTGTGGGGGTTCGATCCCATATCCTTGAAGTACCATTGATCTAAAAATGAAGAGAAAAATTAAGGGGAAAATAAAATGAATGCGTTGGGGCTCGTTCTTCAGTCCCTAAGCCGCCTGGATCAAATCAAAATGTATAATTAAATTGAAGTGTTTTCCAAGGTATTCAAAACTGGGTTCCCTTGTCAAAATCCCGTATTGATACATAAGTCATACATACATGAATTAAATATTGAAGAATAATGTTGCGTACTTAGATCAAAATCGAGATCTTGGCATATATACAATATGCACAAGTCTTGCACCACATAATCTTAGGAAGATATGAATCACTTAAAAGAACTATGAATGAAGTCTTATGGCTGGTATGTATGGACCCATAAATCTAACATACATTTAAAAATAAGTGAACCTAAGATGTATGTAATGAAATAATGAAATGAATGATGAAAAAAAGAAATGAACAATGAAATGAACATTCATCTAAAAAGGGGTGAGTAATTATGAAGAGAAAATGTGGTAATGTTAATGAATGTGGTGACAACATGATATCAGGCTAGGGTAAAATTTGAAAGCAATCTTAAATGAGCCTAAGTAAATGTTACAAAAATGTACTCACCTATGAGAGTGTAATACTAATGAAGAGACCAGTCTCTATGAACACTCTAATGAAAGTATTGAGATCAATATACAATTAATACTAATGATGAGATGAGAAATCATCTATTGAGATATGATCTCCTCATACAAGAAGCCAACTTCAATGACGTATGAGCTGAATGTAATGTAAATTTATATTGAGCACCGATACACTAGCTATGAGCAGTCATGCCTTCTTTTCGGAATGACGGAGGTTCACGTAACTCTGATGAGATGAGACTCTCCAGCATGACGGGTATGCTCTTCTTATATCTCCTAGTCTTTGAACCTATACTACTAATATAGGGATCTGGTGGGGTTCAATTCCATGCACACTAGCATGTTTTGGGTCACGTTAACCGGTGATTCCATGTCTTTTCAGTGTGGGGGAGACACTGGATTTCATGATGCTCACATGATCTATGTCGTTTAAAGTTAAAGTTACCAATGAATGAATGAGGCCAGCCTCAAATGATGCACATGATATAATGAATGATAACAAATATGTTAGGATAGGATAATCAGGAGGTGATCTAGACTCATGTAATGACACTAGGTAATTCTTGTTCATTGCACAACGAACCCGATGAAAGTCTTAAACTACATCCTCGGTATAGCTGGTGTTCACACTAGCCTATGAATGAAATGAAATAAAATATGTATGAATGAATGAAGCAGACTCTGTGTTTTCTAAAGAAAGATCCCTAGTTGAGGTCTCATATCTTGAGCCCTCATTTTGGAAAGTCTTGATGTCAAGTCCATGATTCCAAGGTCTCGTGGCATATGAAAAATGACATGAATAATGTTACATGCTATATGCAATATGTTATGTACTATGTGCAAGATGTTACGTGCTGTGTGTAATACGATAAGTATGATGATGCATGTTACTCTTGTGGCATAAATTTCCTAATCCAAAAATCTCACCCACTTTCCTAATTTAAATTTGGAAAGCTCACTCACTTTCCTAATCCAAATTTGGAAAGCCTACTAACTTTCCTAATCACAATTTGGCAAGTCCATTGACTTGACTTTCCATAATCATGTTGTTAGAAAATAGTTATTCTTACTTATGAATGTCCTTGGTGTGTGATTACATATACCCATACTTAGTACAAGTGTGTTCTAATCCCATACAACTCTA
Source organism: Solanum habrochaites (assembly GCA_027704765.1). NCBI lineage: Eukaryota > Viridiplantae > Streptophyta > Magnoliopsida > Solanales > Solanaceae > Solanum > Solanum habrochaites. The sequence continues at coordinate 15,281,850 of JAKWJA010002492.1, read as the reverse complement.
TATTTTTAGGTGCAGGCATAGATGGACGCTAGAGCTTAAAGTTTGATGTTGCAGCTATCCGGACGTTGTGATTTTATAAGACTTGGTAGGCCCTCATGCTTTTAAGGATATGTACCATTATTATCTAGCATAGATGTAGGCTTTAGCTAGTGGAGAATGTTCCACTAGTGTTTCTTTAACCTTCTATTTTAGACTTTGTATTGGTGTCGTTTTTGCAAGAATACGTTTATTGCAATTATAAATTGTTTCTTTCAATTGATTAACTCTATAGATGGTTGATTTGTTAAATCCTATCATGTGAGGCTTAAATTGTTTAGCATGAAATAAGAAAATAAAAAGTTCTAATTTTCTGCTGAAATTCACCTAGATTAAGTATGAATGACGCATGTAGGCTTGTCTGCGACCTTTGAGAGGTCAAAGATACCGGTCTCATCTGGGGTCTAGATTCCGGTCGTGACAAAGTTGGTATTAGAGCACTAGGTTAAATTCGAGGATAATAAGTTCATATCAACCACATTGAGTAGTTTCTAATTGATTGTAGTAAAGTGCACCACTATCCTGAATTAGAGACTGCATAATGCGTAGGAAAATTCCATTCTTATGATCTTATCTTGCCTTTCCTAATGTCTGACTTTGTTGATGTTATGAGTGTGTCTAACATCAATCCTTTTGTTTTGGAGAATGAATACTAGGAGAAACCTTGTTCAGAGGAGAGGAGGAGCAGCTGCTGGGGCAATAAGGGCCCACCCCAGGCTCCAGTTGAAGGAGTGGCTATGCCGGTTAATCCTGCTGGGTTGACTGATGCTGAGTTGAGGGCATCTGTTTCCTAGATGGCACAGGCCATCACTTCGCAGGAACAGGCCATGACTGACCAGTTCAACCGGCAAAATGTTTAGAGGGAGAACCTACCAGTTCGCAGTATGGATTATAGGCTGAGAAACTTTACAAGGATGAATCCTTCTATTTTCATAGGGTCTAAGAATTCAGAGGATCATCATGAGTTTGTGGATCATGTGAATAAGATCTTGGTGGATATGGGGGCCACAGATACTAAAAAAGAAGTGATAGCTTCCTATAAACTCAAGGATGTTGCGTAGACTTGGTGCAACATGTGGCAAGATATACGAGTTTTGGGAGGAATTCGGGTCACTTGGGAGTCGTTTAAGACAGCCTTTCTTGAGATATTCTTTCGAAAATAGTTGAGGGAGGCCAAGGTTGAGAAGTTCATCAACCTTAAGTAGGTATCCATGAGAGTCAGGGAGTATTCCCTGAAGTTTGTTAAACCGTCCAGGTATGCTACTTACCTAGTCTCAAATTGCAGGGATGAGATGAGCAGGTTCCTCACAGGAATTAACGGAGATTTGGAGGAGCAGTGTTGGTGTGCGATGCTCCACGATAACATGGACCTCTCCAGGTTGATGGTGCATGTCCCGCAGATAGAGGACAACCGCAAGATGAGGAGCGTTGGTGATGCTACGAGGCCTAAGCCTCAAGATAAAGAAGGCCCCCACCATGGAGGCCATAGAAACAATTTTGGCGTCCGTGAGCATCCCTTTTTCAAAAAGGGCAAACAGAGTTCAGGTAACTCTAACTCTCAGAGGAGTACAACACCTAGATGAGGCAGACCCGAGCCCAGGAAGGGCAATGGAGGTGAGATGTACCATCCCAAAAAGGACTGCGCTAAGTGTGGCCGTGCTCACAGTGGATAGTGCACTAAGGGCACTTATGCGTGCATCGGTTGCCGTAAGAGTAGGCAAATGATTAAGGACTACCCACGGAAACGAGGTTAGTCTAGAAGTAATGCTCAACCTAGGTCTAATCCACAGGATGCATCAGTAGCTAAGCCTTTTAAGAGGAACAGATTCTATGCCCTTAAGGGCAGGGAGGAACAGGAGAAGTTCGTTGATGTCGTCATAGGTATGTTCCAAGTATTCAAAACTCCTATTTTCTTTACTTGATTCTGGGTGTACGTTTTCCTTTGTAATTCCTTTGGTTTCTCTCACTTTTGGGATATTGCCAGAAGTTCTACATGATCCTATAGTGGTTAGTACACCTTTAGGAGAAAATGTAAGAACTAATAGAGTATACAAGGATTGCCCAATAGATGTATTTGGTAAGACTATGTGTGCATATTTGGTTGAGTTACCAATGTATGATTTTGATTTTATTCTTCGCATTGACTGACTTCATAACTGTTATTGTTGTATGGAATGCCATAGTAGGGTTGTGAGATTTCGTTTTCCTAATGAAGAAGAGCTAGTCTATGAAGGGTACAACTCAAGTCGTCCTAATCCATTGATTTCAAACCTAAAGCCAATAAAATGATGTCCAAGGGGTTTTTGTGTCATCTTGTGAGTGTTAATGATTTAGATCATGACATTTATTGCATAGACTCAGTGCATGTAGTGAATGAGTTCCATGATGTATTTCCTAATGATTTGCCTAGAGTTCTTCCCCCTCGAGAGACTGACTTTTGTATCGACTTAGAACCCAATACAAAAAGCAATTTCAATTCCTCCTTACAGAATGGCTCCAGGTGAACTCAAAGAGTTAAAGCTGCAATCGAAAGATCTAACTGACAAGGGTTTTATTCAGCCGAGCATATCATCTTGGGGTGCTCTATTGTTGTTTGTGAAAAATAAAGATGGAACCCTTAGAATATGTATCAATTATAAGTAGCTCAACAAAGTCAATATCAAGAATAAATATCAACTTCTCAGGATAGATGACTTGTTCGACTAGCTCCAAGGGTCTACTTTCTTCTCGATGATCGATCTTCGCTCACGGTACCATCAACTCAGATTTAGGGATGGAGATATTCGAAAGATATCCTTTCGTACCCATTATGAGTTCCTAGTTATGTCATTTGGTATCACGAATGAACCAGTAGCATTTATGGATATCATGAAAAGAGTCTTCCATGAATATATTGACTCTTTTGTCATAGTATTCATTGTTGACATTCTCATCTACTCTAAGACCACGAAAGAGCATGAACAACATTTGAGAATGACCTTGCAGGTACTTAGACAAAATCTTTTGTATGCCAAATTCAGCAAGTGTTAATTCTGGCTTAGATCACTGACCTTCCTGGTTCATTTTGTGTCCGACAAAGGTGTGGAGGTAGATCCAAGGAACATTCAGGTTGTAAAGAACTAGACAAAACCTCTTACTCCCACAAATATTTGTAGCTTCTTGGGATTGGCTAGTTATTATCGCAAGTTCGTGGAGGGTTTTTCCTCCATTAGTGCCTCACTAACAACTTTGACTAAGAAAAAGGCAAAGTTATAATGGACATAGGCTTGTGAGAAGAGTTCCCATGAGCTCAAGGATAGACTCACTTCAGCCCCGGTTCTTACTTTGCCTATGTATGGTGAGAATTACACTGTGTATTGTGATGCATCTAGGGTTTGTTTGGGTTGTTTTCTTATGCAGGGTGGTAAGGTGTTAGCTTATGCGTCCAGACAACTGAAGATTCATGAAAAAAATTATTCCAATCATAACCCGAAGTTGGCAACTGTGGTGTTTGCACTGAAGTTGTGGAGGCACTACTTGTATGGGGTGCATGTGGATGAGTTCACAAACCACAAGAGTACCAAGTATGTGTTTAGACAGAGAGAGTTGAACCTACGTCAGCGAATATGGTTGGAGCTGTTGAAGTACTATGACATGAACGTATACAACCATCCGGGTAATTAAATAACAAAAAAAAAAAAAAAAACCCCCCCCCACAACCCCCAAAAAAAAAAAACAAAATTTTAAAAAAAAAAAAACAAGCTAATGTTGTAGCTGATGCTTTGAGTAGGATGAGCATGGGAAGTACAACCCACGTTGAGGATGTAAAGAAAGAGTTGGTGAAAGATATACATAGACTGGCAAGACTTGGTGTGCGGTTAATGTACTACTAGTGGATGTGTTTCAGTTCATCCTAGTTCTGAAGAAACCTTAGTGGTTGAAGTCAAGGAGGGTCAGAGCGCACCATTCATACCTTGGAGAGCATGCTGAGGGCGTGTGTAATTGACTTTAATTATAGTTGGGACGGCCATCTGCCTTTGATAGATTTCTCGTATAATAATAGATATGACTCCATCATTAGGAAGGCACCGTTTGAGGCACTATATGGTAAAAGGTTTAGGTCTCCAGTTGGGTGGTTCGAGTTTTGAGAGTCATTAATTTTGGGTCTAGAGATCATTCATGAGGCCTTAGAGAAGGTCAAGGTGATTAGGGACAGGTTGGCTGCTGCTTACACTATGTAGAAGTCTTATGCAAACAACAAAAAACGACCCTTAGAGTTGTATATTAGTGACCAGGTCTATTTAATGATATCACTTATGAAGGGGGTGATGAGTTTTGGCAGTAAGGGGAAGTTGAGTCCGAGGTATATTGGGCCATATGAGATCTTGCAGCGTGTTTGAGAGGTGGCCTATGAGTTGGTACTACCTTCGGAACTAGCTTCTGTTCATCTAGTCTTTCATGTCTATATGTTAAAGAAATGCCTAGGTGATCCAACATCAATTCTACCTGTTAAAGATTTGGGGGTTGATGAACATTTTTCCTATGAGGAGGTACCTGTTGAGATTCTAGACAGATAGGTCAAGCGGCTGAGGAACAAGGAGATTACCACAGTGAAGGTATTGTGGAGGAATCATCTTGTTGAGAGTGCTACGTGGGTGGCCGAGGCCGATATGAGATCCTACTACCCCTATCTTTTCAGCTCTTGATGTTAGACTTCCTACTCTTTAATCAAAGTTTCCTTATCTCTCCATACTTTATTGCTATTGCTTGATTGTGTATATTGACTATGTTACGATCTGACTGGCATTACACTACATAGTTAGTAGTGTTATTCGCGGACGAATGTTCCTAAGGGGGGGGGGGGTAATGTAACAACCCTAAAAATTGATATGCTAAGTAATGCTTAATGTGTATAGAATTCCTACGATTAGACTGGGTTCACACGGGTTAGTGTGCGTAGAACCTGACTTCTGAACCTTTAGAACAACCAATCCAACTAACTTGGGGAGTTAGTTTAAATAGGAAAGGTTGGGTCCAGCCATGTAGGACTCCCGAATATGAAGATTTACCCGGATGAGTCTTTACTGAACATAAAAAGGGGAAATCTTTAAGTTTGGAGGGTCTAGGGGTAAAATTGTCTTTTTCCAGGCTAAGGGTAGTATCATAATTACCCTAAATATATAATTAATTATTTAATTAATAAGGTGGAGGGGTATTTTTGAGAGAGAGGGCCGAAAATTGGCTCTTAGAGTGGAATCTTGCTCCACCTAGGTGCGAACCTAGGTGGAAACAATGATGTAAATTTGTTTTCATTTATGTTGGTCAGTTAATGTAATTAATTAATATTTATTATTTATTAGCTTATATAAAATAAAAGGGAAATCATATTTTTATCATTTAATAAAAACCTTATTTGACTAAGTTCTAAACTAGAATCTAAGCCTAATAAAACTCTCACTCTCTCACGTCTATCTCGTCAACATTCACGATCATTCTCTCTTCCCATTCACGTTTCTCTCTGCCAAATAACATTCATTTTAGTAAGGGAAAAATAAAATGAAGGCGTTGGGGGTCTGTCTGTGGTCCTCGAGACCAATGGATAAAATCAAAATGAATAATAAAATGTAAGTGTTATCCAAGGGATTCGAAATCGGGTTCCCTTGTCAAAATCCCGTATTGATACGTAAGTCATGCTTTCTACTCTGATCGAAATCCAGATCTTTGCATATATACAAGATGCATAAGTCTTGTACCACATAATCTTAGGAAGATATGAATCACTTAATAGAAATATGAATGAAGTCTTATTGCTTGTATGTATGGACCCATAAGTCTAGCATATGTTTAAAAATAAGTGAACCTAAGATGTATGAAATGAACTGAGAAAGGGACATGATCTGAAATGATGAAAAGTGAATAAACATGATGAAATGATGAAATAACGATAAAGTATGAAATGGAACAATGAATGATGAATTGAACAATGGAAATGATGAACCCTAGAAGGGTTAAGTACGAGTGTGAAACACACACTAAAGTTCAAAGTGCAGTGGCATATGATGAAATGAACATTAAGTAATAAAGGGGTGAGTAATTATGAAGAGCAAATGTGCTAATGTTAATTGAATATGGTAACAACATGATATGAGGCTATGTAAAAGATGAGAGCAATCTCAAATGAGCCTAAGTAAATGTACCAAACAATACTCAACTATGACAGTTGTAAAGTTTAAAGTAATTGCAACGGACCAGTCTCTTGAACACTCTAATGGAAGTATTGAGATCAATATACACTAAATACTAATATGTGATGAGATAACATCTATTGAGCTGTGATGTCTTCCTACAAGAATCCAGCTTCCATGTTGTATAAGTTGAATGTAATGGAACTTTATAATGAGCACTGATAGAATAGCTATGATAAGTGATGTCTTGTTTAGGGAAGGGCGGATGTTCACGTAACTCTCATGAGAAGAGACTGTCCGACATGCCGGGTAGGGTCCTTATATCCCCTAGTCTTTTTACCTATACTGCCATTATAGAGATCTGCCGGGGTTCAATTCACATGTACGCTAGCAAATTTTGGGTCACTTTGGCCGGTGATTCCACCTCTTTTTGGTGTGGGGGAGACACTGGATTTAATGATGCTCACATGATCAATGTCGGTTAAAGTTAAATTTTCTAATGAATGAATGAGGCCAACCTCAAATGTTGCACATAATGAAATAAATGATATCAGAGGTGTTAGGATAGGATAATATCTAGACTCAAGTAATGACACTATGTCATTCTAAATCATTGCATAGCAAACCAGATGAAAGTCTTAAACTACATCATGTTTATAACTGGTGTTCACACTAGCCTATTAATGAAATGAAATTAAGTACGTATGAATGAATGAAGCAGACTCTGTGTTTTTTAAAAGAAGAATCCCTAGTTGAGGTCCCATATTTTGAGACCTCATTTTGGGAAGTCTTGATGTCAATTCCATGATTCCAAAGTCTCATGTCATATGAATGAATGATATGAGAAATGTTATGTAGTATATGCAAGTTGTTATGTTTTATGTGGAAGATGTTATATGTTGTGTGCAGTATGATAAGTATGATCATGCATGTTACTCTTATGGAATGACTTTCCTAATAAAAATTTGGAAAGCTCACCCACTTTCCTAATCAAAATTTTGAAAGCTCACTCACTTTCCTAATCCAAATTTGGAAAGCTCACTAACTTTCCTAATCCGAATTTGGCCAGTCCACTGACTTGAGTTTCTATAATCATTTTGTTAGGAAAGAGACATTCTTACTCATGCATGTCCTTGGTGTGTGCTTTCATATACCCATACTTATTACAAGTGTGTACTAATCCCATAAACTCTATATTTTTAGGTACAGGCGTAGGTGGACGCTAAGCTTAAAGGTTGACGTTTCAGTTATCCGAACGTGGAGCTTTCATTCGGACTTGGTAGGCCCTCATGCTTTCGGAGATGTCTACCGTTATTATCAAGATTTGATGTAGGCTTTAGCTAGTGGAGAATGTTCCACTAGTGTCTCTTTCCACTTTCATTCCAGACATTGTATTGGTGTCATTTTGGAAAGAATATGTTTAATGCAATTATGAATTGTTTCTTTCATTTGATCATCTCTATATTAGATGGTTGATTTGTGAACGCCTATTATTTTAATTTTAAAATGTTTTGCATGAAATAATTAAACAAAAAGTTCAAATTTTCCGCTAAAATTAACCTACATGAAGTAAGAATGATGTGTGTAGGCTTGTTTGCGACCTCTGAGAGGTCAACGAAGCCGGTCACCTCTGGGTTCTAGATTCTGGTCGTGACATATGGCCCGTAAGTCAGGGTCTCGTATATCTGGTCACTATTTTACTGGCATATTTTAGATTTCTAATTAAATTAATTAATTCGTTAGTTAATTAGTTAGGGATTACGAAGGTCTAATTAAATTAGTTAATGAATTATATAAAGCCCTAACCTAATCAAACTAAACACAACTCTCATAATTCTTGAAACCCAATTGCTCTTCCTTCTCTCTTATTTTCTCTCCAAAATAGATGTACTCTATTGAAGGCTAGGTAAAGGTGTAAGGGCTGCAAGAAGGGGATTTTCGTCATTATTATCAATCACATAACAAGGTACGAGATTCCTTTCAACTTTGGGATTACTTTCCCCAAAGGGTTACTCCGAATTGACTTCATAAAGATGAGTTTGTCACGACCCGAATGTACTCCTTAGAAGTTAGGGAGAACCCTCGGTTCGTGGCAAGGCATACTTGACCCTTTGTGTTCTTGTACAAGCCCTTTGACTATCGTTCATTACATAAGACATGAATAGTAGTGCGAAATTTAAATCTTTTCACAACTAAGATAATGACATGAAATCTTTCATAAATTGGTATGAAATATCCTCATTACAAGACCACTTAAAGACCGACATAATACCTTAGGTACACGTACCTTTATATTAAGAAGAAATGCATAATAAGTCTTTAAATAAGAAACTAAGAAAATGACTATGACCTCGAATATATGAGGACATACTTTGTCTTTAGAGGAACTTTCCCAAGCTTTACCTTCAAATGTTCAAAAGATTCCAACACATACTTATAGAGTATAGAAAAGTACGGGGTTAGTACAAAACAGTGTACTAAGCATTGACATATGCAAAAAACATGAAAAAAGGGATATTTTAGTAAACTAAGCTTTCATGACAAATAAGTAAAACATTCATGATTTAAGAGTTGAAATAGTATAAGTATCATTATTTAACACAAAGTAAAAGAATCTCGTAAATATTGAACTAAAGAACACATTTCAGTAACATTGAGGACATTACAGTGACCTTGAAGACTCCAAAATGGTAAACTTCCAAAGTTTTGGCAATAGGGAAATAAGCATCATGTCCATCGTAGATTCCATATCTAAGGTCTACCTAAGGCTCACTAAGGTTTGACATGAATAAAGTACGCATATGCCTCCTTCAATACATGCCACTGCAACCCTCAAGACTACCACCCTTTTGGCATACTCACCTCGGGAGAATAAGCTCCCACTCAAAGTAAATACAATAGAAGAACACCCAACAAAACACCAAGAATTCCCTTTCAGAATGCCTACTTAGTGCGAAAGAGTAGATGGTGTCCCATCCCACCACTTACCCTATGTAGTACAGTCTTTTAGAACACTTTGCATAAGGACTCCCCTTTCGGAAGGTCCTACCTAGTAGAATGGATACATAGAGTCCCATACAACCACCTACCCTAAGTCATAGGTTCTTTTAGGAGACTTAGTTCAACCAATTCAAATAAGACTTACCAAGACTCCCCTTTCGGATTTCCTACCTAGTGCAATGGATAAATAGCCTCCCATTCCACTACCTAACCTAAGTATGACACTCATTTAGAAGACTTAACACATTCATTTCTTTTGTGGGAGTTAGATTATAAGACATAGACCATGAGAGATAGACATGGAATCCCACATTAACCCCTATAGCAAGGGGGATCCTCACTTGCCTAGAGTAAGGTCATTCTTTTTTGCTTTTATGCTTTCCCAATAGCTACACCTATGTGGGCGCATAGTTAAGGGATAAGGAGATTCATACTAAGTAACTCATTCGTTACTAACGAGGAGTACTCATCCCAAGAGGTACACTGGAATACAACATCTCAACTTACGAATTGTAACCACCTTATCTTTATATCCTCTCGGTGATTCTAATCATTTTAAGCTAGAGGTTAGGGATAACTAGTGAACACCACATCTCAATTCGCGAAGGGAATTCATCCTTCGATCTATCTTAGAAATCTCTTAGGATGTAGTACGGTTTCTACTAAACACTTCATCTAAACTCACGAAGAGTGTTCACCCCGAAACTCCTCTATTTACTCAACTTAGCTTCATACATTCATTCAAGTGTGAGTATGTTTAAATGTGAGCACACCTTGCACATAAGCACCATTTCATTTATATTAACTTCTATAAACTCTTTAGACCTGTATTCATCAAATCACACACTTCTAATGCTCCACATAATCAATTCTTCATTTAGGCATAATCTAAGCCAAACATGCAATTCTAGCTTCACAATTCACAATACAAGACCTATATCCAATATCACTTGATTTCCACACATTAAGACTTCAAAGCCACACTAACAGTACATAATAAGTAATATCAAGTTCATCAAATAAACACCGCGACCAAGAAGGTGGACCATACCACTCACGAGTAATTTATAAATAGAATTATATAATACAAACAACTGACCATATAACTAAGACATCACCACCTATAACCAATTTCTCAATATATCATAAATATAAGGACTTTAGGCAGTAGCTAAATCATAATAACAACAAAAGAAAACAAAATTTCATGGAGGGAATTATATAATACAAATAACTGACCATATAACTAAGACATCACCACCTATAACCCTTTATGAAATCTTTTTGAAATAAGTCCTTGAATGGAAGAGGGTTCAAGAATGTACCATACCTCAATGAGATGGAAAACCCACTAATTTTTGTTAATAAATATGTCCCAATTATTCCTTCTTTCCCTCCTTGAGTCTTAGCTCCAATGATAGCATTGAGAGTTTTCTTTATAGAGGGAGTTTGAATATTTTAAGTGAGAGGTCTTATCTAGGTCTACGAATTAAAAACTAATCTAATATAACTTAAAAACCCTAATAATATCATCCTAGAGTCCTAAAATAATTGGAGTAAATTTACATAAAACACCCCATGCTGGCAGCAAACGTTTAGCAGCTTTTGCAGGTGGCAATTGACGACCCAAGCTACTGGGCAATGTTTGATCGACGACCCATTCTTTTGGGGCGTAGATGGATTCATACACTGCTTAATGGGGGGGGGGGATAGTCTCCCACTAAGTATGTTACTACTCCCCCCACCCAAATTAGGGGGACAGAAGACTGCCCTCCATCGATGGAGCAGTGGTTTAGCAACTTGGAGAAAAGTCTTGGGTCGTATTCGAGGGCCCCTCGTGTGTCCTTGATTGATTCATACCCAGAAGTTAAAACCATAAACTAATTCGTCTAGGTCTTAGCAACATCGCACATTAATTTCGATTAAAACGAACACGTAAAACTCACTCAAAGACATAAAGACACACAAGTACTTTCTAAGGCATGTCTTTCGACTGTCATGGACGTTTATAGACATTTGACCTCCAAACATAACAAAACATAACACACTGACTAAAAACACAAATTTAACTAATTTTAAAACAAAACATACTCAAGAAACACTAACGAGGCTCTTGTTAACTTTAGTTTTTTTTGGAGTGTTATAGAGTTTCAAGTGGGTTTTCTTCTATTATGAATTTGATATTCTAAATTTTTTTCTTCATGGTTTCCTTTGATTATTGTAATTAGATTGTGATATATTAAGATTCAATTATACTACATAGTTAGTGAAGTAGATGATGAATCTGACCCATGTCCCTAACCTAGACAATGAAATAGTGATGGATTGTTATGTAATGATTCAATTGACGTCATTATTGCGTTGATTACAATTTTATAATGATACTACTCCCATTGTTGGGTTGAATTCGATTGTTGATTGTAATACCTTGATGATGGCTTCTGAAGAAGTTTGGATTGAGTCTTGTTTTCTCAATCCTTTGCTTCAATTATGATTACTTGTGCTTAGTTATGAAATTATATTGATGTATACCTTATGATAAGATTTATTAGGGTTGGAATGATATTGAATTGGAATGTTCATAATTATAGCTTGTGAGTTGTTGGCTAAGATGTAGTGATATAAGGATGGTGATAACTTACCTATGTGCCTTATTATAATGTGATTATGTAATGTGCTAACATCACATGTGTCAATTGAAATGTAAGGACAATACTCATGCAACCCAATTAAGTTATGATGATTAATATATAACTGATAGACCCTATGAATTAAACTAATATATGACTATGAATGAAAGACATTTCAAAAGGGACTCTAGCTTAGCACCGAGTGAACTAGAAGTTAGGAGTGTCCCTTCCTAAATAGGGAAGGTAGGACCACTTATTTATCCATGAGATTGGAGACTATAACGCATGTAGCATAAAGAGGTTACCAACTATATCTCCTAGTTCTTGAACTATGTTTCCCCCATAGGAATACTAGCTAGTGGATCCATATTCATGTTTTCATACTACCTTGGAAAGTTGTCCACCTTTTTTCAGTGTAAGGTTCCATGACACCGGATTCCACATTAGCTCATGTGGTCTATGTCGATTAAGGCAAGACGTTACAAAAGGTAAAATAAAGTAATGAAGTGAACTCTAATTAGGATGACCTAAGGGGTTTAGCAAATTGTATGTAGGTGTATGCGACTCTACCTATACATTGCGATAGTTAGCCTTGAAGGAAGTCTTAGAAGTATGTTCTTATGTGTTTATGTGCTTGTAAATGTACATGATATGTATATAATGATCTTACATGTTAATTACACTATGTGATGTTGGAAACACTTATGAACATTTGTTTGGCCTCTATTTCTAAAATGGGATGATGTTTACTTTTAATGATATGGTATGTGAAAATTCGCATTTCTAATGGTTCTTCGTTGATTTTCTTTGTAGAGTGAGGTTATGGGGCGTTACTTAGTCATTGCACTAGTGTACTTAATGAGGGTTCATGAGTAATGGTCTTTTTTTGTTATGATTATATGAAAACTTTTATATGTTGTTGATATTTTAAGTTTATGATAGGGTTGTCTTGATTATGAGTAAATTTTGTTGATTTGCATGTTGACTTGACTAGACTTAGTATTGTTATTGTTGTGATGTACATGGTCTTGACTTAATGAATATGTACTATTGACTTATATTGGTTATTGAATTACGCCCAATTATTATACTCTTGTTTAGATGGTTAAGATATGAAACATCTGTTTTAAGACTATATTGTATGTTATATATATGTGTGTGTGTCATAAAAATAGAAGACTATGTATGTTCTTGTACGAAGGGTATATGTATTCCCGATATAATATATTAAGTGTAAGAGAAAGGTCTAAGTAAACTTCATGATATAGTGTAGATGAAAATTTTTAACTTTTCACATTTTTAACCTATGATAGTAATGATGAATGCTAAAAGGCTTGTCCTAGTCCCCTCTGAGGATGCTGCCGCCAATTGCGTCTAGGGGGTACTTCCCATATGTGACAAACTTGGTATAAAATCCAGGTTTCAATCTAGGGACGTGTGGGTTATGGGCCCACCATGCTTCGGCTGTGTCACATTGATAAACAAGAAACTATGTGATAATTATAAATTCTCATAATCTTGTATTCGAAAGTCGTGCCTCTAGAGCATTATTATGTTCTTTCACCTAAACTTTGTATCATGGTTTTCGGTATGAATACTCGATGAGCAGCTGCTAGAAGGGACGAAGAAGAAATGGCTAATGTAAGAGATAATGAATGTAACATTCCGGAAAATCATCTGTCTAATGAAGTTCCAAGTATGCCCTTAGGATAGCCTATTAGGGGTACATAGGCACCCCAATGCCCAATATTCGTATAGAAAAATGGCCTAAGGTATATTAGCCAATGTTCTATATAAGAATAAGATATATATATTTTGGGTTGCCATACCCAATATAAGATTCATTAACCAAGAAGTGTAACTACAATGAATACCTAAGATAAAAACATAGTGGATCTTTTATTCATAAGGTATGAGGCATCTTAGAGTCAAGGCTTAGTACCATAGCACATAACGCATGATAATTTAAAATGATCATGTGTATTAAGCATTTCCCAAGGACATGGTGAGGTTCCTTGGTACGCTAAGTAAATATTACCAAATGAACAATGAATAATAAGTTAATTAGGAAAGTACAACAAATCCATGTGCAACACATGTGAAGAAGCTACCAAAGGAGGGGACCACCCTAACCTAATTCGGATAGGGTAGTTCAGGGGAAAAACGTCCACACGGGACCATTCCATGTGGGTACTAACCTACCTACAAATTCTAGACTCTAAATTACTGCCCTAAATAGCTAAATAACCTAGGAATAATATAACCTAGGACCAAAATCGGGTTTACACCTAGTACTAGTTAAAGAGAAAACCTAGTACCGAACCTAGGATTGTCCAAACGGTTAGTTATAGTCCTAAAAACTTAGGGATACTTTAGTAATTCCTCTAGTATACCTAATTAATTAACTAAAAGGGCTAAAACGAAAAATAAAAAGGAAATTTTCAGATTTTGATTTAAACAAAAAACAGACAACCTAGTACCTAACCTAGCATGGTTCAAAGGATTAGTTATGGTTATAACGACTTAAGGGTACTTTATTAATTATCATAGGTAAATTAATTAATTAAATTTTCCATTCAATTGATTAAATTAACAAGGTCAAACAGAAATTGTTACACTAACCTAAAACAACTTATGAAAAATCCTACTACATAACTTAGCATGGTCCAAAAGGGTAAATTTTTGTACCAATAATTTAGGGGCACTTTAATAGTTACCGTAGGTACCTTAATTAACTAAATTATATATTTAATTAATTAATTTAAAGGGTAAAAACGAAATACTTTGGTAAAATTTCAGATTTGACTAAGTATTGTGTTTTCCTAGTTCTAGTCAATCTACGAGGGGATTTTTAATAATTAGTTAATTAATTTATTTAATTAACTTATTTAAACCTAATATGATTTAGTAAATATCAGTTCTTCAACCTAAAAATCACGTTCAAACTCATGTACAAAAAGGACCCATAAAATGTAAGCAACGAACGCAAGAAAAAAGATGAAAATTTATCGATTTCTCTTGGGAGATTTCAAGGTTTCTTCAAGGTTTTTTTCAAGGTGATATTTGTAGATTAAGTTCTACATAAGGTCGGGGTTTATCTACTGTACTTCTTTATCCAAGAGAACATTCTTTTAAACGATTCAGTGATCTTGATAACTAGGGTTGTTCCTGTGTTCTCGTCGAAATCCATTGTCCCTAGTATTATTTTCAATTCCATGTTGAATAGATTAGATATCATGTTGTTTATACTTAGTTATGGATGATATTATTTGTAATATTATTGAATTATGAATGTCGATTAACCTATGAAGTTGTGATCGTATAAAGTTAAGTGCTTAAAACGTGAATCATTAATCGACGATTTGTTAGTTACACCCGTAATTGTTTCAAGTGTTGATCTGTTTGTCTGAATGTTTGATTGTTGTTATTGTGAAGTTATGAAGGTGTTAAATTCATCAAATATTAATATGATGCTGTCCAATATGTACTAAAAGCTTTACTCTAAAGTCATGGACCAAAATTGGTTAAGATAATGATAATATGTTAAGATTTGTCTGAAACTGTTAATATGAAGTTGATTATGGTTTGCTGTGCATACCTACAAAAAATGTGACTTGTTGATGACTTTTTGTTCGTTAAATGATCATATTATGCTGTTAGAGATGTTTAAAAATGTTATGCCTAAAGTTATTTTATAAGGTTGGCTAAAAAGATCTCCATGAAATCATAATTTGAGTGATTGTTTGGCTTGTACCGATAAAATGATTAACAATACATTGTCAAAAAGGGATGCATGCAAATGGATATAATATAATGTTAAATAATTGAAATATTGGCTAATGAATAATATACATATCTAACCAAGCATGAAAAAATGTAAAATTGGCCTGTGCCTACAAAGACGGTTATGTAATCTATACCAAAATGTTTATGCAAATACTGATCATATGTCAACCTTGTGTATTAAGAGCATAAAATATATTATAAGAACTTCTAACGTAATTCAAAGAATCCATAATGAAGGGCATGCAACTCATTGGGACAACTCCCACCATGCTTTAAAAGTTTGACATATGAACTGATGAAACTCATCGAATAAAGTGGTCATCATCCATAAACGATGATATGAATCTACTACACTAAAAGTAAGTAATAAACGTGAGTTATCACATAATTAAAGGGGTCTAAAGTAGGTAAGTGACCAGAATGGGGTGTTTAAGGAAGTGAGACAAGTCTCAATTACACCTTAGCTACTATGTTAAAAGAATACTCACGTGTGAAGGTGTTAGAATGTGTGAGTCAGTCTCATTAACACCAACTGAATATGTAACAAAAATTCACATTTCATCAATGTAAAGTAAGGATTACCAGTCATCGATAGACTAAGTAAATCTCAATCTAGAAGCAAACCTCCATAATGCTTGAGTCAAAACTAGAAGATAAAGAGAAATGAACATTCACGTAATGAGGTGAATAATTATGTTAATCCATGATTATAATGAAAATGGTGACAAGATGATAAGAAGCTTAGATGAATGGTGAGATAAGTCTCAACCAAGCCTATGTAAAGGTCACTATAAGTACTCACCTAATAGAGTGTTGAATATCAAGAACAAGTCTTACTCATACTCTATATGTAAGTGTAAGGACAATTCACACTTAATACTAATGATGAGAAGAGAATTCATCTAATGAGCAATGATGTCCTCATGCTAGAAGCACACTTCCATGATGTATGAGTTGAATGTAATGGAACTCTATACTGAGCACCGACAATCTAGCTATTAATAGTGATGCCTTCCTTCAGGGATCTATACTGCCAATATAGGGATCTAGCAGGGTTCTACTCCCTATATACGCTAGCATGTTTGGGTCAGTTTGGCTGGTGAGTCCACCTTTTTTAGGTGCGGGGCAGGACCAGTATTCATTGATGCCACCATGATCATATCGGTTAAGGTTTAAATTTCCAAAGAAAGAATGAGTCCAACCTCAAAGTATGAAAAATAGTGAAATGAACAATACCGGAGGTGTTTGTCCAAGACAACTAGGAGGTGAAATCAGATTCAAGTAATGACATTAGGTCATTCTTGGACATTGTACTTCATGATCCCTATGAGAGTCTTAAACTTCATCCTAGGTATATCTGGTGTTTACATCAGCCTACGAATGAATGAAATCAATAATGTCAAGTACGAATGAACGATTGACGCAGACTCTGTGTTTGCTAAAGAAAGACCTCGAGCAGACTTTGTGTTTTCTAAAGAAGGCCCTCTAGTTGAGGTCCCCTATATATGGCCCTCACTTGAGATGCCTTATTCTATATCAACGATTCAAAAGTCTCGTGTATATGAGATGTATAATATATAAAAACATGAAATTAATGAAATCAATGCCATGATCAATAGAGAATTGCTTATGAAAGGTAATGAATATATAATGCAAAGAAGACTAACTATAAGGTAGAGAAATCCTTTGTCATTAAATTACTTATATCGATTCATTGTGGGTATGGGCCTACAATAAATAATTGCACTTGTAAGTAAAAAATAGGAATAAAAAAATTATTGAACTACACAACAAGAAAAACAAAAAGACGGAAAAATACTCTAAATGTACAAAGAGGAGTTGTTCTAAAATTTTGTTGATGATACCAATATTTTGTAATCATATAGAAAACGAGTGGTGTGGTTTGAATGCATTAAAATACATCATATGCATACCTCAATTCACAACTAATGTTTTACAAAAGTCTAGTGATTAGGCTTTCCAGAAATAGCATGTTGTTTAGGAAGAGATTTCTTTGATCATGCATAGTCTTATGTGTATGTGTGGTGTACTAACCCCTACTATTTACTATATTATAGATGCAGGTTAAGGGACACATTGAAGACTCTTGTAACGGTTTGGACATCAATGTTACTTTAAACCATTTGGTAGGTCCTCCTGATTTCGAGGATGCTACAATTTTAGTCTAGCCTTAGTTTTAGACAAAGCTAGTGGGTGTTGTCCCTAGTGCTTCTTTTATACTTTCATTTCAAAGCTTTTGTAATAAGGCTGTGTTTGGAAAACGTATTTATGATATATTCTTCGTTTGTTTCGAATTTATTCTTATGGTAGATGGTTGTTATATTTATATTGAGCTTAGTATATTATGAATTCATGAAATAAATATATGAAGTCTATGTATACTTCATACGTTTAAAAGTTTTAAATTTTTCGCTAAAATTAACCATATGAATATGATGAATACAAGATGAGACTTGTCTGCGACCTCTTAGAGGTCAACAACGACGGTGGCGGTCCGAATTCAAGAATCCGGGTCGTTACAATGACAATAAATTTCCACCACAAGAGAACAAAGTTCCTCAACTCGAAAAAGTTTCTATGGGTGATGAAGTTCTAGTTCTTCCTCCACCGATGACCGATGGAGAGATTAGGGTGCCTTTTCTCAATTTGGCCCAAGCCATTACCTCTCAAGCCAATGCGGTCACTTCTAAATCCAAGCCTTGACGACTCAAGTAAATAGGGAGGTTGGACCTCGAGTTCCTCAACATTCTAACACTATGGCTTCTCGCTTGAGTGACTTTACTAGAATGAGTCCACCGATGTTCTTTGGGTCGAGGGTGGATAAACACAATTAAGATTTCCTCGATGAGGTTTATAAGATCCTGTTGTAACCTTATTTGAGAAGACCGAGTTGGCATCCTATCGACTCAAAGATGTGTCTTAAACTTGGCATGTGAAATAGAAAGATAATTGGGCACTAAGGTGTGGATTGGTGACTTGGGAGATCTTCATGAGAGCTTTTCTTGATTGGTTCTTTCCTAGAGAGTCGAGTAAAAGTAAGGTGGAAAAATGAATCAACCTTTGTCAAGGAGGTATGAATGTACTTGACTGTTCCTTGAAATTCACTAAATTGTGCAAGTATGCGCCATCCTTGGTATCAAATCCAAGGGATGACTTGTGTCCTTTCTTTCTGGGGTGTCCAAAGACTTGGTTAAGGAATGTCGTTTAGCTGTGCTTTATGATAATATGAATATCTCTCATCTCATGGTTAATGCTCAACAAGTGGAATAGATTAGGCTAAACAGAAAGAGTAGGGAGGCGAAGAATTCATGGTCTTATGAAGGTGGTTCATCTAAGGGTAGGATTGACATCTAAATACAAACCTATGTTAAAGAAGAGGTTTTCTTGTCAAGTTCCTACATAATTTTCCAAGGCTCGTGAAGATAGGTTGTCTAACCCTTATTCTTAAAAGTGAAGAGGTACAATCTGACAAAGCAAAAAGCCAACTTGTGGAAAATTTTGCTAGAATCATTATGGGGATTGCCTTGTTGGGACAGATAATTGCTTTTGGTGTGTCAGGAGTTGCCACAAGATTAGGAATTACCCTAAATTTAAGTGGAAAGACAAAGCTAGCGTTCAATATCAAGATAGTCATTCTAAAGTGGATCCTCCAAAGAAGAATCACTTTTATACACTTCTGTCTAGGGGTGAACAAGAGAGTTCTCCCGATGTGGTGTCCGGTATGTTACAAGTGTTTTCTATTGATATATAAGATATAATTGATCCGGGTGATACATTATATTTAGTTACTCCCTTGATATCTAGAAAGTTTGATATTTTTCCCGAAGTCCTAAATGAACATTTCACGTTAACTACCCTGGTAGGTGAGTTGGTCATTGAAAAAAAGATATAGAGAAATTGTCCTCTAATGTTGCCCAATATAGTTACTAATGTTGAATTATTAGAACTTGATATGGTAAATTTTGATGTCATTTTGGGATGGATTGGTTTGATGATTGTTTGTCTTCCATTGATTGTAGAAAAAGAATTGTCAAGTTCAATTTTTGAAATGAACCCATGTTAGAGTGAAAGGGGGAAAATCTTTTTCTTTGACATTTATTATCTCTTGTGTTCAGCCTTGTAAAATCATATCAAAATTGTGTCTATATAATATTATAATAGTCAAAGATTTAGACTCTAAAAAATCCTCCCATTAAGTTAGTTCCCGTAGTGAGAAAATTTTCGGAGGTCTTTCATTATGATCTTCCCGAATTACCTCCCTAAGGAATTGAAAGAAATGAAGGCTTAAATCAACGACTTACTAGAAAAAGGCTTCATTAGACCTAGTATTTCTCCATGGGGGTGCTCCGGTTTTGTTTGTGAAGAAGCAGGATGGGTCCCATAGAATGTGAATTTATTATCGCCAACTCAATAAACTAAGTGTTAATAACAAGTATCCTCTCCCTCGGATAAATGACTTGTTTGACTTACTCCAAAAGGAAAGTTAATTTTTTGAGATTAACTTGAGATGGGGTTATCACAAACTTAGGGTGAGGTGTTAGGATATACAAAAGACAACATTTCCGATAAGATATGGTCACTATGAGTTCTTAGTAATGTCCTTTGGTCTAACTAATGCTTCGATGGTATATATGGACCTCATGAATAGAGTGTTTCAAAGTTACCTAGATTCCTTTATCATTGGCTTCATAAACTACATCTTAGTATATTAAAGAAATGAGGGTGAACACATGGACTATTTGAGGGTGATGTTACAATTGCTTAAAGAAAAACAACTATTTTCCAAGTATAGAAAATTAAGTTTTGGATGATGTGGTGGTGTTTATTGGTCATACTATCTCTACTGAGGAAGTTGAGGTTGATCCAACAAAAACTGAGGCGGTGAAAAATTGGGCTAGGCCATTGACTCCAACAAACATTAGAAGTTTCTTGGGTCTAACGGGTTACTGTTGGAGGTTTGTGGATGGTTTTACGTCCATTGCTTCTCTCTTGACTACCTTGAACCAAAAGATTATGAAATTTCAATGGTCGGAGGCATGTGAAAGAAGCTTCCAAATATTGAAAAATAGGGTTATTTCCTCTCAAGTGTTGACTTTATCGAAGTGTACCAATGGATTCGTTGTATATTGTGATCGATATCGAGTGGGATTGGGGTGTGTGCTTATGCAACATGCGAAAGTAGTAGCCTATGCCTCTAGGAAACTTAAGGTGCATGAGAAGAATTATCCAACTCATGATCTTTACATAGCCACCATTGAATTTGCCTTGAAAATATCATGCATTATTTGTATGGTGTCCATATTGATGCATATACCGATCATAAGTCTTAAATATGTGTTTATTGAAAAAGAATTAAATCTCCAACAAAAAAGGTTGTTGGAATTGTTGAAAGATTACGACATGAGTGTTCTCTACCACCCCTACAAGGTCAATGTTGTTTCGGATGCTCGAAGTCGTATGACCATGGGTAGTGTGTCTCAGGTAGAAAAAGACAAGAAAGACCAAGTGAAAGATGTTCGTAGATAAGCTCGTTTGATGTTAGATTAGAACATTCTCCATATGGTTGTTTTATGGTACATCATAACTCCGAGTCATCTTTGGTGGTTGAGGTGAAGTCAAGACAACACCTTGATCAACAATTGAATGATTTGAAGGAGTCGGTTCTATGTAAGCTTAAAGAGTCATTCTCCTTAGGGGGGATGGTGTCTTGAAGTTTCAAGGAAGGTTGTGTGTGCCCAATGCTGATGTCCTGAGAAACTGGACTATTGAGGAAGCTCATGGGTCCCATTATTCCATTCATCCGATTTCTACAAAGATGTATCATGACCTTAGGGAAGTGTTTTTTTAGGATGGCTTAAAGATATATATAGTAGAATTAGTTGCAAAATGTAATAATTTCCAAAAAGTGAAAGCCCAACACCAAAAGCTAGGTGCTTTACTTCAAAAAAAATTGAAATTCCAACTTAGAAATTGGAAGAAATTACTTTGAATTTCAGGTAAGTTTTCTTCGGATACAAAAGCTATACGACTCCATATGGGTGGTTGTGGATAGGTTGACCAAATCCGCTCATTTTATTCCCATCAAGTCCACATACACCATAGAGGATTACGAAAGGATCTTCATAGATGATATTATGTGTATTCATGGTATTCCGTTATCCATCATATCGGATAGGGGTGCACCATTCACATCTAGTTTTTGGAGGTTATTCCTAAAAGGTTTGGGTACCAAGGTGAAGCTAAGCACCACTTTTCAGCCCCAAACGGATGGTCAAGCGGAGCGTGCTGTTCAAACCCTCGAGGATATTCTTATATCATGTATAATTGATTTCAAATGAAATTGGGGTAAACGCTTTCCTTTCGTTGAGTTTTCTTACAACAAGAGTTACCATTCATCTATATCTATTGATCTTTTTAAAGCCTTGTATGGTATTAGATGTGCTTTTCATCTCCAAACGGATGGTCTAGTGTGGTGTACTATTCAAACCCTCGAGGATATACTTAGAGCTTTTATAATTGATTTAAAATGAAATTGGGATAAACACTTGCCTTTTGTTGAATTTTCTTACAACAACAGTTACCATTCATCTATATCTATGGCTTTTTTTGAAGCCTAGCATAGTAGGAGATATATGTCTCAATTTGGATGGTTAGTCTTCACTTTTACGTCCCAAATTAATTTATAAGACATTCGAGAAAGTTCATATAATAAGAAGCCTCTGGAAACAACCTATATCCCGCGCAAGTCTTATGCCGACCATAGGAGAAGAGATTTTGAGTTTGAAGAAGGATATAAGGTGTATCTAGAAATTTCACCAATGAAAGTAATGATTAGATTCGACAAGAAAGGGAAGTTGAGTCCTTGTTATGTGTGTCGTTATGAAATTTTGCAAAAGATTAGTTGCATGTGAATTGAGCTCACCTACTGAATTGACTTTGATTCACTTGGTGTTCCATGTTTCTAGGCATAAGAAGTGTATCGGTGGTCCCTAGTTCATTCTTCTTATTGAAGGTCTAGGTTTTTAAGAGAACCTCCCTTATGAAGAGGTTCCCTTATGAAGAGGTTCTGGTTGAAATCCTTGATAGACAAGTAAAGAATTGAAGGAACAAAGATGTGGCTTCTATAAATGTATTATGAAAGAACCACGTAGTTGAGGGTGGAACATGGGAGTCCAAGGCCAACATGAAGTACCATTACCCTCATCTATTTTATAACTCAGGTTAGTTATTCCTATTTATAGTGAAAATAATGAATTATGTGCTCTGTTACAGTGAATTATAGTGATTTATGCATACTTAAATGACAATTTTCAAGAAAAAGCTCTTTTACTTGATTTGAACTTTTGTGGTGAATTTTGTATGAAGTGTATTCATGAATTGTATTGAGCACGTTGATATGTGTTGAAGAAAGATTTGGCATAAATGAATAATAATGTAGTGAATGTTAAACTCTCATGAGTTGAAAATGATATTTTGAGTTGCATTGTTAATACTTCATATGTTTTTGTTGATTTGAATTATAACTCATGTTTTGATATGTTGTTGGTTGCACTGCTAGTCTTGAGTATATTTCTTCCTTTCAAAGAATTTTATTTTCTTTTGGGGATGGATATTCTTAAGGTGGGGGATAATGTAATACTCCGAAGACTAAATCCTAATCTAGAGCTTAACATGAGAACCAAAGAGTTGTAACATTGTTTTAAGGACAAATATAAGTATATAAGTCATTCACTACACCATTTTTGGCCTACAGCAACACCACGTATGTGTAGCCTAAAGTGGCAAAAAGTGTGGCCTTTGATAAAAGGCTACACTTTTTGAGAATCAGCAACAATTTTTAGGGGTTGCCCAAAAGAAGCGTAACCTTTGACATTAGGCAACACTTTTTAAATGTTGCCATCTTTGGCAACACTTATAAAGCATAGCAAAAAAGGTATATGGGCACGCTTTGAAGACATGCATTAGCAACACCTACTTTTTGTTAGACTACACTTAAAAGCGTTGTCTTTTCAGATTTATTGGTTACACTTAAAAAGTGTTGCCTTTTATTGGTCATCTATTGCAACATTTATAAATTGTAACTTTATATCTCATCTATTGCAACACTTATAAGGTGTTACTTTATATCTCAGCGCTAGCAACACTTATAAAGTGTTACTTTATATCTCATCTATAGAAACACTTATACAGTGTTGATTTTATATCTCATCTAGAGAAACACTTACAAAGTGTAACTTTATATCAACCTAGAGCAACACTTGCAAAGTGTTACTTTATATCTACCTAGAACAACATTTATGAAGTGTAACTTTTTACCTACCTAGAGCAACACTTACAAAGTGTAACTTTAACATTTATAAGCCTACTTGTAGCACAAATATATATAATATATTTACATACATACAAGTGACCTAAAACACAAAATAAACTAATAATTAAATCGAAGCTATATATTTCAAATAAACTTCGAGAAATATTTCATGTACAACCAAAACTTAGAAATTGATTGCTTAAAGAACTCTAATATCAACAAGTTCCAAAAAGAACAAAAGTGTCATTCAAACGTAGATTGACAACAGTACAAAAATTTCTTGATCTTTTGCCACAATAGATCGAGTATACTTCTGGCCAAATTCAAATTCAATTACCTGCATTTTCCTGCACATTTAAAATAAAATTATAAGTTTTTGAATTAATTGTGGAACTGCATAATCAGAGAGAATTCACTGTAAGACAACCAATCAAAATCTAAATACAATTTCAATGTAAAAATTACACATTATAAGGACTACAACATTTGTGCAATCTTTTGTTGTTGGCTCTCCAAAATTAAACTTCAAAAGGTTAAACATAGATTAAAGATTTTTCACAAGACAAGTGAGATAATTGTTAAGATATGAATTCTTTAATTGCATATTGAAAGAAGCATACAATATGAATAATGATTTTTTCTAATCTTCTACTTACTCTTTCAGACTTCACATATAGTAAGTCTTGAATGGATTGTAGTAACTTAAGAAGCAACAGAGCTACTTAGTAATTATTCACTTGCTAATTCAAATAAATCTGCACTAACAACTCTTGAATGGTACATGTCTTAGTTCTAATAATTCTACACTAACAAGTCTTGAATGTTGTAGGATAACTCTCTGTACTTGCCTTGATCACCAAATAAGACAGACTCATCACACTGTTCCACTACTAATTCTGCAGTTGATACTTTTAATTATTTAATTAATCTTTCTATGGAGGATGAACAAAACAATCAATAAATAAGGATACAATGGACACACAAATTAATAATAAGTCCAGCACTAACAAAATATTGGGCCTGAGAACACTCGCAGGAACACACAAGTAGTTCAAACAAACCAGAGATGACCACTAGAAACAAGGTTCATAACATAGTTTAGAATGACCACAAAAATCAATACATAAAAACATGAACATGATATTTTCAATGAACTGCAGCATAGGGCAAGGTTCATCATCAGACTGCATCTCTATTGCATACATGGAAGACCAAAAATATTCTAAAGGTTCGGTAAATGCAGGTACTCCATTCCCTAAGCCCCTAGATAATATTGTTGTTTAGGAAGTTGCTGATATGGCTGGAGAGTGCAGGACACTACTAATTTGCAGGAAAAGAAATCTATAGAGAGGGATGAAATGACTCTTGTTTGGAAAGAGGTTATGGATATCCCTTTTCACTGTAATGAAGCCCATGTTACTGTTATTTCAAGTTCACAAAATACAGGGCAACAAGAGGTCTTTGATGCAGGTCAATAGAAAGCTAGGTTCAATATTAAATCAAGAGAAATGTTTAGTAACAAGAGAAGGAATGCTATAAAAAGACATAAATAAAATTATGAACAAGATAAAGATTTAACAGACAGTGAACAAAAAAAAGAGGACCACGCTGCAAAAAAATCTACTGCCAATTTTCGTCTCCAATTTTCTGTGCCTTGTTTGTAGTTTAACATAGCCACAACTTCCTCGCGGAGAAACAAAAGAAATTTCTTTATGATCTTGTATCCCTAAAATACCCTTACAATATTCTTGTTTTCGGGCTTGAAACAAAGTACTCTTCTCAAATTCCAACAATCAATAGGGGTGGATTCACTGTCTTTCTTGAGGATAACCCTGCGAAGATGAAATTTTATAACTCCACGAGTAATTTTGATAGTACTCGAATTCACAGAGTCAAGTATCAAACAATTATTAGAGATGTATACAAGATTTTAAAAACATGCTAGACCAAACCAGGAAGACTGCTACATCAAGAAAGTGCAAATTTATGTCACTTGTAACAAATGATCCCAAGGAAGTGTATGAAGTAAAGTGAGATTTGGTGAGTTTTGATGGACCTGAAGTGGTTTTCCTGGGAATTCTTATGTGAAACTAATTTGGTTTCTTCTAAAGGGAAATTCAGGGATTTTAACATACTAGTATAACCAAATGCAACAACATTTTGTCCTGCATAATTGAACATATATTAGTCTGCTTTTGTAGAAAAAAATCTTTGTTAATGTAGATGATGGCACACAACCTTCTTTCATTCATTACTATACATCTTCGCTTAATTAATGTTGAGAACACATCTAATTACTCTTTTAATTAGTCTCCTTATATACATGTTTTTAACATCAGGATGCCTCCATTCATTAATATTTTCAATCAAAAGTTGAGCTTCCATTTGATGTAAATAAATATACATTTTCAAATGGAGAAATTGAGATCGGTACACAAGAATTAGGGATTGTTCAATTGGTGGACTGAACTTAGACAGGTAAACTAAGTTTTTGAATTCATTATAAGAACCCAACTAAACAAGAAGAAAAACAATCTTGACACTATTAACAGAATATTTGAAATACAAAATACCTTTGAGAACCGCATCTTGAGCTGACCCCGAAAATAATGGAAGATTTGTGCCTCTTACATGTCTTGTGCTCTACTTGCATCATAGGTAAAGCAAGTTATATCCAACACACTTGTTATATCTTTAAATTCAATCCAGGTTGTTTTGCAACAATTTAGTAATAAAATGTCGGCATTTCCTTTCTTCGCTCAATTCTGTCCTTTAGAGAAGTGGATTTCATTGGCATTCTTTTGTTTTAGATTGTCATTTTCCTCATCTTTCTTCTTCATGAACTTGTTGTCACGATATACCATAGCACCTAACTTGACAAGGCTACTCCTTTCCAAACTACTGCCCTAAGGCAACCTCAGTTGTTCCCAAATTTGGCGTCTTTGAAGTTCAGTCCTATTAATTAAAATTGGCATCCATAGTGAATTGTCTAGTATTTTCATTTCCAATCCTATGATAGCGATCAAGCATTAAAAACATTAGAAAAAATTCGTAAAAAATAATTAAACATAACGTCGACAAATAATTGATATCTCCTCGATCTTGCCACAAGAAGCAAGAAAGAAGAAGCATAGTGATAAAATTTAATGTAGTCAAACTTCCCGCAATATAATGTCAAGTCTGAATAAAGTTCACTACTATCTTTTTTTAAAAACTTCTATTGCCACTTGGGATCATCCTGGATTTCCTTTCCCTTCCTTGGTACGAGATCGTAAATTATTAAGGCTTTATGTTCTTCATGTTGTCTTGGTTGACCGATACAGATTCTGTCAAATATAAATTTTAAAAAAAAGCAGGAACTTCTTATAAAGTACAAAAGAATTAAATTTTGTATGAAAGTCGCTAAGTATTACCGAATGGCCACCGTACTCGAGCAAAATTAATAGGTCCCATTCGATTATGCCTCCACTTTTTGTTTTTTTCCTGTTTTTTGATAATTCATCCTTCATATAGACTATTGTTATAACAACGAGATAATTGAATTGATATGTATAAAGAAAAAGAATAGATATGATGTAAAATTAGTCGATGAGTAGAAATGCATCATTTTAACCTACTTGAACTTGGGTGTTTCCAATACTCTATCACTGGTGGAATTTGATTATGTGGCATGCCATCAGTTATTTTGCTAATGCATCTCCTAAAGGGTACTATTTTTATCACAAAAATTCTTTTAAATTTTTTGCTTGTGTCGCCACCAAGCATCACGAAGACCAGTCATTACCCACTTCTTTCCTTCTAATGGAGGTAAAAATTTGGACTATGCAAAATAAAATATATTTAGTTTCAGGAAGTAAACATAAATAATAAAATATGAATTCTCAAGGGTGGTTGTTTTTAGCATTGTTGATTGATTCATTCTTTTCGCTTTGTTTAAATCTCTTCAATTTGTTTCCCAATAGCAAGTAAACCTACAAAATAATAAGATTGTTTAACTAAAAGAAGTAGCAGCAATGTAATTTTGATATAAGGTTGATAGATGGATAGCTTATTATAGTAGATTGAAACATTTGGGTTTCTATAATCTTCAGAATTTTTATAATTTCAAAAACTTCCAAAATTTCTTGAATTTTCCTGAATTTATACACTAAAGAACTGTATAATATTGCAGAACTTATACAAAACAGTAATGTCTTACATACTTCCCTTTTAAATCACATAATAATCAACACACATATACTAAATAATCAACAACAATACTCTTTTGTCTGATTATTCTGATGGCCCCTCTCGGTAACATACAACTAACAGTACATGGGGGTTAATGTGAATGAAGCTCCAACAGCTCCACAGTTTCATTCCTATTTTCAATGGTTTGGAATGAAAAATATTTGAGCACGACATGACAATCCATGTTATTACATGCATTAATGTACAAAACCATTAAATTCATTAAATACCACTGCCCAAAAACGTATCATAATTAACCCTGCCCGTGATAACTTACTAACATGTGCACACTGTTGCATTGCACTATGTCATCACCCTTAATTTAAAAGACATGTTTCAAAATACATTTAAGGAGTCTACTGGGTTAAAGATTACTTAACCGAATCATACGAACGGAAGTTGCTTGGGTAACAAATTAATTAAAAAAATTTGTCATCAAGATACAGAGGCATTTTGAGTTTACTATGACGGCAACACAAGAACAGATCCTTTATTGAAGATGACTGGACAAACTAACATGATACTACTACTTCGGTTCATTTAATTAAACAGATCGAATCGATCATAACAACAGAATTTCCTGAAAATAGTTCCCAACATCATTACATGTTCCTCAAAGAAATAATAATCATATCAGAACCACATAAATCGTATCACTAAGACAGGGTGAAACAAACGACTCATTTTGTGCACACTGTTCACATCTCATCCCGTGTATTATGATAATTATAATCCTTTTGATACCCAAAGAAATAACAAAGAACCCCAAACCTTTCTGCAAAAACTTCAGAGTTAAAAATGTGTTCCATATAGTGTCAAGTTCAGAGATTACATAAAAACAATTTACAGGTTCAAATCTAAACTGGAGATCTTCTTATTACTTAATTAATTAAGGTCAATGAGTTGTACCTCTCTCAGAGTGCAAACTCCTCGGGACAGGCGACCAAACCAGAAGAAACTTCAAACTACAGAGTTGAATCCTCTAATGGCCACCTCCTAATGAGAAACTAAACCAGAACGTATAAAAATAATAAACACCAATAAGCACAAATCAGATAGACGTATAATTTTCTCATAAATTATCATAAGAAGGCAACATAAGTCCTAACAAAAACAACCATTGTGCGAAATGCAAAAAAAACCCACATCATACTTAACATTGTAGACTTCTAATATTAGATTCCACATATTGATAATTAATTTATTTACAAAAAAAACTATTATATTATAAAAACATTGGTGAGTCACTATATGATCATCACAAAACAAAGAATCATGGTGTTTTCTTCTCATATCTTTTTCATACTCGACTTCATCATCAGACTCGACTTATCATCAGAACCATCATCGTAATCATTTTCAGACTCGTCTCAAACGCATCTGAAAACTCATCTTCCTACTCATTTTCACACTTATCTTCGAACTCATATTCAAACTCCTCTTCAATACTCGACTCAAGTTGTTGATTGAAAATTCCTCCACGGCCCATCAATGATGGTTTTCTGGTATCATTCCTTGTTAGAGTACTTCATTCACCATTCTCTTCCGGTATATGATGGACCCTTCAAATTTTAAAGACGTCTCATTTTCATAACTTTGTGGGAGATTAGCTTCACTTCATCACCCCCCCATGTTTAAACAAGTCTCTGGAACAGTCTTCATAAATAATGTTTATCTTGGATCATTTGGATCTTGCACATAGAAGCATTGGTGACGTGACATGCAAGCACAAACAGCTCTTCGTGGGAGTAATCTTTCTTAAATAGACATAGTAAGGCATAAAATCTTTTCTCAACCTCATACCATCACACTTAAATAAAACAACCTTAAAATGGTTGTAAAGAGTTTAAATTTCGAAACAATATAACTATTCTAGCGTAATAAGTCAAATCTCAGCAATTGGATTTTTATCCTTTGACTTACAAAGCTTGTAGTTGAGGCAATTAGTGTGGACCCACTATTTTTTTGTTTTACGCCTTGCATCACGCTGCCTAACATGATTCTATATCATTTATGAGATACTACCGAGTATCTTTTTGGCAAACAAATTTTTGGTCCTCTAGACAATGTTATATCACAAAGCAGGCACATCCTCTGCTAAGCACTAGTTTCAAACCATGAGAGAGTTTTGCAATGATTCTTGGCTTTGCTCATTTAGATCTCCGTGGTTCATTATTAACCCTCTTCTCATCTCTCTACAAAACACTTCATATATTTTTTAAATTAAATTCATTAGTTAAAAATTAATTATACAAAAAATACACATTTAATTAAGGTACCTCTCATATATTCTGACAGCGTCATAATTTCTCAATAAATAGCATCGCCGACTTAGTGACTTGTCATCTAAACTGATTGGATCAGTTTTCTTTTCCTCCTAACGAACTCTTTGTTGAAAAACAACTCCCAGGTTCTGCTTCATCTTGTGGGGCAATTCATCATTTTTCGTCGCTCTTGCTAAAAATCTGGTGTGCACATTCCAATGCAGATATTTTGGAGATAAATTCGTGCATCTATTTCCACTCATGTCTCTCTATGCAACCTTCTTCTGAAACACCTATTGCGAATGTATGATTCTATGTACCCTCTTCTTTTTTCAATTGGAATCCATCCAAAACTACTTGGCAAGGGCCCCTAATCTCACTTCATTCGTCCAAATTAATAGGCAAATGAATCATGTATCAAAATGAAGGAGGAAAATTCACCCAACTGATTTTACTCTTTCTATGAACTCTACTTCTAAGATCCCAGCTCCTCAATGTGATTACCTTTTTGCCACCAAACGATGGAAAAAGAACTTTAAAAAACGAATAAGGAATAGCCCACATGATCAGAAGATGCTTTTAGATTGGTATTCGAAGCAGTACTGTAACAGAAATGAAGCATCAAGGGTTTTATATTAGCCAACTTTCTTTCATTCAAGTGCACACACCTAGATAATTGAGCTCTACCATCAGGTACTTTGCTGTCTTAAAATTCACAAAAGATGGATTTCTCTCCTTTTTTTCAATGAGAAGCACACCTTTGTAACATTGTTCTGCTTACTCTCTCTGTATCTTTGTGGCGAAGGTCGTCCTTATTCCCCTATTTTCAATCATCCTGTGCTTTTGCATGGCTCCTTTGTTTTTCCTGAATATCTAAAAGAGTTCCAAGTATGCTATCCACTATGTTCTCCCTCTATGTGCCGTTACATCAAGGTTGTGACGTACAAGTTGTGCTGCCAGGTAAGGTAATTAAAAAATTGACCTTTTTTTGCCATGGGCATCATTTGCTCTTTCTCTCTTCCCAAACCATTTCAAATCATGTAAGCATTAAGATCATCCTCAGTTCCTTTAAAGGAGTTGAGGGGGCTGAATTCACTTTAACATTGATGATCTTTTGTTTGCTCTCCATGGATGATCACCTTCGGTAGAAAACACGATGATCCATGTAGCACATTTTTTCCGACTATGTTTATGATAGCGAGAATTAAGGCATGTTACAACAAGGGCAATCAACATTCTTTCTTTACTCCACCAGATAACATAGCATATGCAAGGAAAACACTGATTCTCCACATAAGAGCTGCCCGCATTTTGAAAAGTTTCATTTTCCGGAGCAGCATATGTTCAACCCCAGAATCCCATAATAATTTTACCTTTCTAGTCGATGGTTGTAAGTAAATATCAATGTCATTTCCAGGTGGTTCGCGTCCAGTTTAAGTAAATAAAGTATGGGATATGTAGATTTCATGCAACATTCCACGGTGGCGGCGTTTATAAATCCTACATAACTGGCCATGTGCTTGTAATATACTCATTGTTCGAAATGGATTGAATCCTCACTTGACAAGCCAAGTATCTACATTGCGACAATCTTGTGCGAAATTTGGTGCAAACCCTATCAAAGTCTTTCCATGCTAACTCTTAGCGGGATGCTTTAACTTTCCATCTTTAGAACTTCCTCTTCATTCCACCCTCAAGATCGGCGCCTTTAGAACATAAATAGTCATTTGAGTCTAGAATTAATGGAAGGTCTCAAAGTCTGGCTGAACTCGTGTTATTTTTTGAAGGCTCAAGCTCACTATCAACTTTAGGAGATTGAATATATCGTGAACTCACAATTATGACACAATTCGTCATCCTTATATCATTCCTAACAACATGCAATCATTTGGACATGATCAATTCTCATAATTCCGACAAATTCTTACCATAGACTTGGTTTTATTATCAGACTAAGGAAGTTCACTCGGGCATAGCCTCTATAATAACACAATAAGAGATGTGAATGATCCATGTTTCATCCATGTCACCTTCAACCAATATAAGCGAAGGTAAATGATAATTTCAGAAACCATATACAACAAATATAGTTCTTGGTTTTTCTCTTCAAGTAGCTATATAAGTTCTTGGGCATCTTCATTGGACGGGTCTTATAAACCTCCCGCCAGCTTTACATCTCTAAATTATCATTCAACTCACATCAAATCATCACACGAGTAATACTACATCAATCAACATTCAACTTGATTCTATTCCCTTCCCCGGATTGTCCATCTAGTATAAACCTTTAACGAATCCATGGCATGATTAGATGATCATACACTACATTCCTTGGTTCCAAAAATATTACAACAACATTTTTCTCACATGGACACTGAATTTTCTCTCCCTGAATGATCTCCATAACAGTAAGAAAAAGCTAGGGAAATGATTCAATGCCATCAATATACACTTTGCTATAAAACCTTGGTAAATTCATCCAATCCGTGGATGGATATGTGAAATCCTAGAAGAGATACCATATTTAATCTTTCAGGCAATAATCATTAACTATTTCACGAATAAGTTTTAAAAGTCACGAGTAATCTATCATAATTATGTGTTATAGATGTAAAAAGTTTCTTACGTAGTTGAGGCTTTCCGCTTTGGTCAAATCAAAAACACCTTGAATCCTCCTCCACCAATTTTTTGCAATTTTGATGATACGATACAGGAAAAAATAAGTAAGAATTAATAGGATATAATAATTAAGAAAGAAAAGAATAAATATAATTACATGATTACAGTTAAAGTTTTGTCATTGAATTTGGAGCTTAAGTGCTTTGTATTAGAGTTTTAATGAGCTTTTAAAGAGTTTATGAGCAATTTCGAGTTAAAGCTTAAATCTCATTCTTCGTCACACCAATCAGAGAAGTTAGCAATATCTAATACCTATGTTTCAACATTCACGCAAACATTCTTATGATCCCATAAATAGCTCTCGATCACCGAGTTATTAATTCTCTTTTATTAGTATACAATAATTTTTTATATTTGTTGGTCTTAGTAATAAACAGTTTCCAAATTTCACTGTATTAGTGACACCTACATATTTTTATATTTCTGACTGTTTTATCAGCGCTACGTAAAAAAAATCTTTTTAATCCTATTTTTGTGGTGAATGTGGTGTGAGTGGTAAATATTTTTTTATAAATGTTATCATGGGTTATAATGATCTCAGCATGAATGAATGTAAACTAAAGAACTACAATACGCCCAACCCAATAATAAAAACAATTATGATGCATCATAGTCCAAGGATATTCAAAAGTTCAATGCATAATAGTAAAAGAATAACTTTTTGTTAAATAATTAAATAAAAATCATAATGCGTATGAAACCCTCCATTAGCGGCCTAATTACTCCAGAATTTCTTTACCCATAGTTGCCATGGGGGTGGGGGGACTCTGCGGATTTCTTTGCAGAAACTCACTCAGTTGTTAAATAAGGTTGCATTCCTGATGCTACTTTTGCTTATGTTTTATCTTAGATTTATAAGGATTTTTTAGCGTGTTTATCTTTTAATGTACGTCCTATATGTTTTGTTGCCTTTATTGTGCTCTTACAAAATTTCCCAAAATTCCCAACCCTAATAAATTTTTTTTTTTATGACTTAAAAGATGTAGATTTATCTTCTTCTCTTTTAACCCTGTGCACCCGAGTAAGCACGTCAAACACCAAACATAACGATTTGATCTATTCACACAAAATGATACTTGAATCTAATTCATCCCAGAAAACTCTATCATGGAGAAACTCAAGATCATGTAAGTAACATCATTCAAAGCCTTTTTTTGCAATCAACAAGTGTTCATCATGTTTTTCTCAAACATTGGTTTTTTCATTACACAGGTAGATCCCTTGTTAGAAAAAGATGGTTCAAACCACCCGTAAAGCCAACATTCTTGTGGGAAATGATTCCTTGTAAGTCCCTAATTTATCAAGGATTAAGTGCAACTAAATACTACCACCTAAATTGAAACAAATTTTCCACATCCATAGAACAGAAGTCAACAAAGGTGATAATAGAAAAATCACAGTGATACATTTTTTCAAATATGCATGCATGCTTTATCTTTTTAAAAACCTTTTACATAAAGTTGACAAATTTCTTAGATACAATGTAGTACTAGTGACTTTACAAGTTGAGATAAAATAAAACTGGATATTTTCTTAGAATCATGTAAAACGCCAAGCATTTAGACTGCTTTTTTTAGTCTCTAAAACTGTATAGACCAAGGCATTCCAGTCAGCCCGTATTGTCTAATTAGCTGGTATATATCATTGACATGAAATTATCAGTCACAGGGTGCATGGTAGTCCACCGTTGATCGTCAAACGTTTTTTTTGGATTTCTTGTTGCAATAAAAAAGGCAGAGAGGGGTAGGGACGCATATGATCATGTGTTACATGAGAGCTTTTAGTATTGATAAAGCTAACAAATGTCAAGTGGTCATATATATAGTATACCTAAGTTACTACTGCTGAGTTCTCATGTGTTTACGTACAACACTTTGTATTTCATATCTATGGATAAGAAATGAATTGGTCATACCTCATTATTGTTTAGTCATAAGAGAACGCCACGGAACAAGGGGGACATTCTTCCATGGATTTGCCTTCTACGATCCGAGGTGGACCATATCAACTCTTAACTCACACCCATCTATTAACCCCTTGCCCTCACCACCCCCACATTTCGTCTGCACTCTCCTTGCCACCCCAATCACACTGGAAATTACATCATTTTTTCTTTGTTTTAAATTACTTGTCATTTTTCAAGTTTAAAAAAATGACTATTTCTCCTGTCTCATTTTATATGAGTTATTTTTTTCAGCCAATGTAAAAAAGAAACAATATATTTTAAAGAATGTGAGGAGATTCTCTATGATAGGATGTAAGAAGAGATCAACATTGTTTCCTATGGTGATTCTTATATGTTAAACTTCTTTTTTATTTAGTTTCATCACTAAGATGAAAGACTAGTCTAAAAATATTGTCAAAGTTTCAAACTGGAAGCATACAATAACATAACACAACATGTTTTATTCTTTAAAAATTACAAAAGAATAATATATTTTAGCTCTTTAGTGGTCTTTTATGTTCATTACTAATGGAATATCTACAAGTTGGACCTAGACTAAAGGGAAAGCAGCCTTCAACGAAGTCACAAGAAAAGTGTGGGTGATACCACCATAGGTCTCCCCCCCTGAAGCTAAAAAATAGCCCATTTGTGGAGCTGACCAGAGACCATTGAAGTCGATAGAAGGAGAACTAAAGTTGAGGAAATGTGATAATGAAGTTGTTAACTTCATTAAGAGGACAGACGTAAAACAGACTTTATCATCATCCATAAACAATCTTATACTCATTGCCATAAACTATCTTTCATTCTTTTTACTACTTCCTATTCTATATGCAATAGCTTGACATTAATGAAATTAGAAAGTTACAAAGCTATTTCTCATTCGTTGCTCTAGAGATCAACTAGGACATACTTAGCAGCATACAAAACATTCTGCTCAATTATTTGCCTGACTTCTCCTATTTTTCCTAAAACAGTAGATGAAGCAAGCCTCACTTTCACTCATATCCAAAACTCAACAGGTTGTCCATACTTACAAAAATAAATCTTCTACTTCTAATTCTGTTATTGCTATAACAGTTAGGCAAGAAAGAATAATCATAATCCTCAAGTTTGAAAGTATAAAAAGAACAAAAACAACAAAGACATCGAAACATTCTTGACAAGGATTTAAGTTATATACATTCACAAATTAAGCTATTACGACGCTATCATTGTAGTTTTACCAGTTATAAAAGGTAATAAAATGTGTACACTCAAAACTTATCATACAACAGTTACTTGTTAATGTAAAAAATAAGAAATAATGTAATGTCCCCACCAAAAGTTAGTCTATTACAAAGTTTTTTCTGATAGATCCCTTTATAGATGAATTCCTATTTGCCATAAATCTAATGTCCAAGCTCTGTAAAACACTCTCACAAGTTACTACTCCCTCCCTCTTAAAATACCCTTCCGACTTTAAAAATTATCCTATATCGTCTATATCTAATGAGGCATGTGCTTCGTTTGCTATATAGTGCCAACTCAAATACAACGAAAGTTTAGCAATTCTACTATGAGGTGATTCCGCAAAACAATAATAAATATTCAACATTTTCTGACGTACCTTGAAAATCCAGAGAAACAACAAATGAATCAAACACTTCAAGGCCTATAGTCGAAAAAAGAAAATTTACAAGAACTAGCTACAGACATAATCATGTGGTTTAAGCAAAGGAACAACCAAGCTTAAGGAGATAAAACTATGAACTCAAGGAAGACTAAAACACGTGACATTAAAACAGACAGTAAAAACTTTTGAAATTCTGTAGAGATCACTTACACTTGACGAAATCATATAGGGAAAAAATATTGTAGGGGGCTATCGCACTCAACAATTTAGTTCATCGAAGAAAGACGACTTAGCTCAACTCATTCTCATGTAATGCGACTTAGCTCATCCAGCCCCCGCTTCTAACCTTCAAGAATTCAAGAGCAAAACTAGTGATTCCAAGATAATCTGCTCATTTATACATAATAAACTATAAGACTAAACTCCCAAGAATCACTAATGTCATATCACAACACAATAGACATAAAAACCCTAACATAATTTTGACTGACACACAAGCATATCACAATCTTAAAGCTTAATTTGGTACTTTTGAAGGTAAATTCTCTATCGATAACCTATTCCACAACCTAAAGCTTTAAGAGACATGAGCAAGTTGATTTGTGAAGCATTTTCTTTCAATTTCAAAAGAAATCTGATGGAATAGCATTTTACCCCCAGAAATCATTGATGAAAATCGTCTTCTTTCGACTCCCAGCTTGAACAACGAGGGTGAGAGGACAATCGTCTTCTCAGTTCATGTTAAGAAAATCGCATGTGCTCTTCGATTTTTCGATGAAATGGTGTTCTCAGTTGAAGTTAACAGAATGTGAAAACATTTATAGAACAAATTGATTTCTTCCGTTCTCGATCGTTCTTCAGTTCAGCAAATGGTTGTTCTTCAGCTGAAAAATGGAAGCTTCAGCTGATGTTTTAGGAACTGTTGCATTTATTTTTTTTTCTTTAATGTTTTTATTCTTTTTAATTTTTCTTTTATTGTTTTCTTTTTTAGGCTACTAAAATGGGAGGGAGAAGAAATTTGATGTTAAATGTTTGAGGAATATAAAATTTTGGTGAAAACACTAAGTTCACATTTTTTAAAATGTTTGTATATACAATTATAAAAAGACACACTTTAAAATTATGACCGTTCATGTAAATAGTTGTTGTCACATAATAAACACTTTATAAGTGTAGGTATCCCATAAAGAGTACACTTTAGAATGTTTTGCTTAAATTAAAGTAGCTAAAAGTCAAAAATCTTTGCATACACTTAAGTGTCCGCAAAAGTATTTTAGGCAACACTTTATAAGCGTTATCCAGATTTAGTGTTACCGTAGACCTAAAATGGTGTAGTGATTTATGAAGTTTTAGAATCAAAGCATCAAGGAAGGTGCATGACGTCCGGAAACTAGTCCAAGAGGTGCTAGCGTGCCATAGTCTATTTGACAAGGTTTTACGAGTCGAAATTGATCAAATTTTGGTAAAAAGGTTTATATCACGTATTAGAGTTGGTTTATAGTCGAAACGTCTAGGTAAGACTCCCCAAGTACCAACCGAAGTGTCCTTGAGGAGGACTCTTGTATTTTGGCAAAAAATGTCAAATGGACAGCCTCTACCAAAGATGCCCATCGATGAGGTGTAGTCCAATTGACGGGACCTCGATGGCCACCATCGTTAGAAACTTAGGCATGTTGGACAAAGGTCCAGGTGGACAACTCTCTGGACATAATGATGAACCTGCAAGACGGTTGTTCCCAAGGTCGTATGCTGACCTTTTGCCTTTAGGTTAGAGTCTCATAGGTCAGGTCATTGTTTTACTGCCACATTTTAGGTTAGTTAAATTGATTAATTAGTTCGTTAATTAGTTAGGGGGTAAAGGGATGTCTAATTAAGTTAGTTAATGACTTTTATAAAAACCCTAACCCAATTAAACTGAACACAACTCTCATAATTCCCAAAAACCAAATGCTCTTCATTCCCTCTTCTTTCCCTCACTCAAATAGGACCCCATTGAAGGCTAGGATAAGGTCTTAGGTCTGCAAGAAGCGGATTTTCTTCATCATTATCCAACAACTAAAAAGTTATGATATTCCTTTCACCTTTGGGATTCCTTTCATCAAAGGGTTCCTCAAAATTGATTTCAAAAAGATGAGTTCCAAGTGGGTTTTCTTCTATTAAGAAATTGATATTCTAAATTTCTTTATTTATTGTTTATTTTTATTATTATACTTAGATTGTGATGTATTATGATTCAATTATGCTAGTTCTTCATGAATTAATTTAGGTTGTGATGTAGATTCTGAATTTCACCTAAGTCCCTAACCCCAGGCTATGAACTAGTCATGAATTGTTGTGTAATGATTCAATTGACCTCATTATTGTGTTGATTACTATTGTGTGATGTTGCGTTGAATTGGATGGTTCATGGTAAAATCTTGATGATGGCTTGTGAAGACAATCGTGGTATGTCTTGTGATCTCAATACTTTGCTTCAATTATGATTACTTGTGCTAAGTTATGAAGTTTTATTAAAGTATACCTTATGATAAGATTTATAAGGGTTGGTAAGATGTGAAATAGGAATGTCTTAAATTATGGCTTGTGATTTGTTCTCTAAGATGTAATGATATAAGGCTTGTAATAACTTACTTAAATATCTTTTTATAATGTGATTATGTAAATGTGCTAACCTCATATGTGTGAATTTAATTGAAAGAACAATACTCATGCAATTCCTATTGATCTATGATGATTAATATAAAAGGGATATTCCATATGACTTAAACTAGGCTATGATTATTAATGAAAGGCATTTGAAAAGGGACTCTAGCTTAGCACCGAGTGAACTAGAAGTGAGGAGTGTCCCTTCATACAGAAGGAAGGTAGGATCACTAATGTACTCATAATATTTAAGACTTTAATTCATGTAGCACAAATAGGGTACCAACTATATCTCTTAGTTGAACTATGTTGCGCCCATGGGAATTCTAGCTAGTGGATCCACGTAGATGTCATGTTCATTTTTTGGTACTACCTTGGCAAGTAGTTCTCCAGTTTTCGGTGTAGTGTTGCATGACACCGATTGCATATTAGCTTATGTGATGTATGTCAGTTAAGGCGAGATATTCCCAAAAGGTAAATGAAGTAATGAAGTGAACTCTACCTAGAATGACCTAAGGGGTTTAGCATAGCTTAGCAAGGGAATGAGACTCTACCTATAAATTGCACCACTTAACCTTAAGGAAAGTCATAGAAGAATAATTTTATGTATTATGTTCTTATAAATTTAGATAATATGTATATGATGATCCTACATGTTGACACAATCTGATGTTTGTTTCACTTATGAACACGTTTTTGGCCTCTATTGCTAAAGTATGATGATATTTACTCTTAATGGTATGGTATATGAAGTTTGGAATAGCTTATGGTTCTTTTTGGGTTTGCTTTGTTGAGTGAGTTTATGGGGCCTTACTTAGTCATTGCACTAGTGGACTTAATGAAGGTTCATGATTTATGGTCTTGGTTTGGTTATGATGTTATGAACTCTTATACATGCTTGTTGATATTATAACTTGATGATAGAGTTATCTTGATTATGTGCTTAATTATGTCGATATACTTTTTAACTTGACTAGACTTTGTATTTTTAGTCTAAATTAGCTTGCCTAAATGAAATGTCCCTTTTTAGAATGATTTCTAGGTTGCATGTGCTTATGGTCATATACTTAGTAAAAATGATGTGTTAACCCCATTTCTCATTTTTTCCTTGACATTTTAGGTTCCGTTTGTTGAAGGGTTCGTGAAGAATTTTGAAGAAGACTTGGATCCTCATTCCCAAGATGGGTAGGTCCTCACCACTTTGGAGGACAATGCTACATTCAAGCATTGGATGTTGATTCTTTCTAAAGACACTTTGTTGATTCTCTTTTATTTGAGTACTATGATTGTATAGCGTATATGTGGGTTTTATTCTATTGATGTATGGGCTATGACCAATTGTTATACTCTTTGTTAGAGAATTATTATATGTGACATCATTTTTAAGAGTAAATTATATCTTATATATGTGTGTGCCATAAAATTAGAAGATTATGTAATCTTTTTATACGAAGGGTCTATACATACTAAATATAAATATGTTACGTGTAAGCGAGAGTTCTAAGTAAACTTCATCATGTAGTGTAGATAAAATGTTTTAAATTTTATCCATTATTAACCTATGAATATAATGATGAATTCTAGAGGCTAGTCCTACAACTCCCAAAGGACGGCGACCGTCTGTTACATTTAGGGGGTACTTCTTGGATGTGACAGTTAATCTCTTAAATCGTATCATATATTCTAATGTTTTAATAAAGACTTAAATGCTTTTCAAAATGGGAAAGTTAGCTTAGAACCAAGTGAAGATGACAATAAGAGGTGTCCCTTCAAAAAAAAAGTAGGTAGGTTCACCAATGTGCTCATGAGGTATAAAATATATTGTTTGGTATCATAAAGAGGTTTTCTAGTAAAAGGCTCCTGATTATTTAACTATGTGCCCCCATAGAAACCTTAGCAAGTGGATCCACCAAGATGCTATATGACTGTTATTGTCTTACCATTTCAAGTAATATACCCTCCTTTCGGTGTGACGGGATGACACAGTATTCCTTATTTAGCTCACATGGTCTAATATCACTTAAAGCGAAGTTTTCCAAATGAAAAATGAATAATGTATGTAAGATGATGAACCCTAAGTACGATGACCTAAGGGATGTTGCTTAGTGTGGGTTTATTAAATGACTCTTTACCTATATGTATATGTATATGTCTATGTCTCTTATGCATGATATATTCTTATTTACCTACTTGTTATAATCGTATGCATAGTGGTGGTCTTATTGTGTCTACATAATGAAGGTTTCACTTCATATGCATGTTAATGTATATACTTATCATGTTGAGATATAAAGTGAAGGCAATGTTTATAAGCTCCTTGATTGGTTTACTTAGTATGTGTGAGGTTATGGGGCTTTATATATACATTAAACTAGTAGACCTAGATTGGGGTTATGAGTAAGGTCTTATGATAAATTGATAAAATGAACCCTAAATATGCAATGTTGACTATTGTTAAGTTTTGCGGATAATTATAGTATGGTATTGTATGTTGTCTTAAGATGTGCATAAACACAATGGATATGCTCTACTAAGAAATGTATAGTGCCAATATATTATTAGAAGTAGGTGAGCTCTGTCTAATGTTAAATGCATGTGTTGTGACCTATTAAATGTGATGTGTCGAAGTGTGGGGGTGACTTCATAAGAATACGTGGTATGAGTAGTATAGGATGCTACTTGTATACTGCACTAGTGTGACTTGAGGTTGTGTTAGGGGATGATTCTATCTGAAGGATGTGTTTCACGATAAGTTATGTTTTTTTTTTGAATATATATGCTTGAATTGATGAAGGTTGTAAGGATGTTCACTTTGGTGACCTTAATGTGATACTTTGGTATAGATGGTTGAATGGAACAATGTTCATGCATTTCCTAATCATTACTTAAGGGTTTCTTAGGTAAATCAGTAAACGTAAAAAGAAAGGTAATGTTATGAAGATAATGAATGTGTTTAAAATGTGATAAATGGTCTTATGTACTTTTCAGAATAATATTCATGTCTATATGATGTATGTGAACTATATTTTAATTATTGTAATGTTTATGAAGTTTTAACTAAATGTCCTCTTTAAATGCATGGTTTCTAACTAAATGTCCTCTTTAAATGCATGTTTTCATTGTTATTCTTACAACCCGAAAGTACAACCTAGAAGTTAGAGCAACCCTTAGGTCGGAAAACGACATGCTCGACCTCTCAAAGGTGTTGTAAATGCCACTGGAATTCATTACATAATATCAAGTATAAAAGGAGGAAATTTAAAAACTTTTTTTAAGCATAAACCGAAAGGTATTTCATAAAAGCGGAAGCATCTCTAATAACATTGTCCCAAAAACCATCTAACATTGACACGAATGAAATATCTTGGGACGCAGCCACATAAAGTCTAAAATATACAGAAAAAATAAAGGAACATAAAGGTTCGCCCTCGAAGCTATGAGGACTCACTGCTTCTCTTCTGGAAACCTTAAAACTATACCCTTCAAGAAACTATATCCTCTAAATACCCTACATGGACAACATGTAGGCAATATGCATTAGTACGATATGTACAATGTATGGAAACATCATACCAAACTTATGAAAGCTCAAAGGGTTAGTCAATAATACACGTAATCATAAGAGATTAAGGCATAAGCATAACATGAATATCATAAAAATAATAGAGAATCATAAAGCATATAGGAGTAATACTTAGTTACATTTTCGTTTTACTCAAGTGAACTACATCACAAGCCACCTCCAACTATACTCGTGCAAGGCTAAAATAGCATCCCATACTAGTACCAAAGCTAAGTACATCTCTTTGGTCATTCTTGATCATAGTTTTCAAGACCGTGGAGCAACACACTAGAAGGAACTTGGCATAATTGACCTCTAGAGGTTTTATGCAAGCCCATAGTTATCATTTATCGTATTGTCATAGTAAATTTAGTGGAAAAATTAAAATTTTCATAGCACATCATAAGCAAGAACCAAGACATAATATTGATTTAGACTCTATTGATTTAGACTCTAAGTCTCTTTGTCATGTTAGGCTCAACATCATTAGAGTATATCAGGGACATAACCCTTACAACATAAAATATTAACTTTACAAGACTTAAGAGAATATTTACATAGGAAATCCTTTAACTTAAGGATCCCTTTGATTGAGCTCGGGAATCACATATCAAGACCTTCACCTTAGAGACACCCTTTAAGAATCCGTAACCTACACATTGTGTAAAAAGGTGAAGATGAATGGTGTTATAAAAGAATGCGCTAAGTATGACTAACATGCATTTAAAAAGGACATTTTACTTCAAAAACTGTGCATCATGCCTTTTTATGAAAACTTCATAGACATGGATAACATAAGCATCATTAAATTCACATAATTCATTTAGGAATATACAATAGTCACAATATCCCATAAAATCATACATTACATTTAGAGCACATTTTGAATTACAATACTGTAACTCCTTTCCCTTTAACCTCTGTGTATTCTTTACAGAGAAATCCTTTTACTTTAAATCCCTTACATCTCCAAGTAACTCACTAGTGATGCTAGGTGCAATGTATAGAAAATTTCCTTAAGGCCACAAAGGAACCATATCATAGAATTATAGTACAAACTTCATATACAACTAACACTGCATAAAACAACAATAAGACTTATCCAAGACACCATGTAAGTCAACGCTATAAACAACATCATTTTAGGAAATAGTCAATGACATATACTTGGACTTCACTTCATAAAACATAATAGAACCCTACTCATAATCCCATTCTGAGCCTACTAGTGCAATGTACATGTTAAGTCCCATAACCTCACACATACTAAGAAAACCTACAAAAACACTAAAATCCTTAACATATAATTCATACAAAAACGAGACAAGTATAGACTACTTCATTCATGCAAAGAAAGACCATTTATAGTCGATAATACCCACTTTATTATGCATATGTTAGACAATACCATCGACTCATTACTTAGAAACTCATATCATGAATTAATCAGAACGAACCAAAGTTATAACAACAACTCAACAATAAAACACACTACAACAGTTTCATGCTTAAGATATATATACATATACATATGCCTACATAACACCTTCCTAGAATACCCTTCAAGATCTACTTGTGCAATGCATAGGTAAAGTTCCATACCCTCACCTAGACTAAGCAACTTTTGTTAGGTCATCCTCTTTAGGGTCTATTACTTACTTCCACTATTTATTTTAGCTTAGGAAAACTATAGCCTTAACCTACACTAAGACCATGGGTGATAAACATGGAATTTGGTGTTGTATAGCCTTACACCAATGGAAGATGCCCTACTTAGACAAAGTATAACATTAACACGTTCTAGCATACTAAGTGAATTCACTTGCTATATCCTATGTGGAAAGCATAATTTATGGAACTTGAGTGGATGTCATGGAGACACACTCTATACCTTTTTTGGGTTATGATCCTATCCACCACATGAGAACCATGGTAAACCCTACATTCCCTCCTTGGGAAGGCGCCACCCCTCACCTACAAGTTAAATAAGTTCTAAGATAAGTTTCTTTTATTGAAAAGCCTTTAT
This sequence comes from Solanum habrochaites, assembly GCA_027704765.1. Lineage (NCBI taxonomy): Eukaryota > Viridiplantae > Streptophyta > Magnoliopsida > Solanales > Solanaceae > Solanum > Solanum habrochaites. The sequence continues at coordinate 15,236,938 of JAKWJA010002492.1, read as the reverse complement.
TACATTACTTTATAATACATACGCCTTTGGATATAGACCTCACATATGCTTAGCTCATACGTCATAGATTACAGTTCATCAACCTATGTCATGTGAGAAACCCTATCACATTGACATAGCATATTCAAGAACCATCTAGTTTTTGATACTCATGAGAACACCTTTAAAGTGCACCTCTATTGACTAGATCATCATTCATGTGTGTGTGTATACATAAATGTGAGAAAACCTTTCACATAACACATTAAAGCCACACATGTTCATACATCAATGCATAAGAATATAGATATAACTATATGAGCAATCCCTTCATATAAACACACCAAGACACTACGAACATTCATACTTCATCATATCATATACTTAATAACATCATAGCATAAAATTCATATTCATTACATGTTGATACATTCCTATACATGTACTTATAAGACCAGTCTCAATACTATCCTATCAAGGTATACAAGTGCAATCCATAGTGAAGGTCCCATACCCTTTTTCATACTAGTACACCAATCAAGTTATCATAGTTAAGATACACAATCATCCTTTCATGAACCTAATCTTCACATACATTACAGTGACTCTATCTTACTTATAGTCCTTCATGAGGTGTGTGTGTGTCTACATTGGAAAATATGATCACGTAATGGAAATGATCCTAATATTGAGGCAGCCACATTACAAAGGTAGCAATACACATTCAATTCATTAAACCATAGACAACTCACATATAGAGTAATAGGACCTATATACAACAGACAACAACATTATAACATAGGAGACAAGACATCTTCATTACTTGAATCTAAGACTCCTAATCATCCTTAATACCACAAATTCATGTAGAGGCTCATACATAAGGTTATACTACACAAGAGTAAACGATCATCAATAGACCTCATATGTCCACAGTATAACACGCCAACGCCCTAACATCTTTTGTCATATTAGCAAAGAATCAATCAATGATACCAGATCAAGAACTAGGATTGGAGACTAGAAATATAGCTTTACATGTGTTTTCATCATAACCTCACTTCATCACATAAATTTTACTTCAAGAACTTGATCATAACACATACATATATAACAAAAAGGTAAACACCATCACCGTAAGTGGACCATACCACACAATTCCATACAAGGCCAAGCATCTAGCAATTTTATGGAAGAGTAGAGTGCATAGTAGAGAGCATAGGGACAACTTACCATTCCTCCAAGCTTTGATAATCATTGATAAATTCCAATAATTAATATCAATGCATGTATAAATCAGTAGCTAAAAGTACAACTACATACACGAAATCTTACTTCAAACATCATGGTTTCATGATCACATTAGGTACACTACTTCATCAAGTCTATAGAAAGTAGAGGAATATAGATCAATTTACCCAATTCCATAACGTTGATCATCATTTATCAATAATCCAAAATTCATATTCAATTCACATGATAAACACAACATAATTGAAACATAATTCAATCAACATAGAGTGAAGATCACAAGACCATATTATATGCAAATTCGAGAAATTAGGAGGATCACGAGTTAATCATAAAATTGGATTGAAATTCATCTTAAAAACAGTAAATAACCAACAATTTATCATAAACATTCTTTTGAAATCAATTTGAAAAAGAACCCAGGGCTAGACTGAAAATTGGAAAATTTTGTCATCGATTCACACTTGAAAATGCTTGATTGACTCCTTAGATGAATGGATAACTCAGGATGAAGGATCACCATACCTTATTTATTGAATACCCATGAGAAATTTTAGAAGAAACCATGAAAATCCAGACCCTAGATTGAACTTCAGTTTTCCCTCCTATAGAGGTTTGAAAGAATTTGGAGAAGAAGATAGTTTTTGTTTTTTTTTTAATTTTCTTATTGGCTATTGGGTTTTTGAGTTGGGAAAAGGAGTTAAATAAGTCTTAAAACTCTTTATAACTGTCTCCCAATATTACCAAAACACCCCCAATCTTTTTTGGATTTTCAGACATGACTAACTCAACTTCTAATTGTGAAATCTTCATCGTGGAAGAAGTCCGCAACGCGAAGCTGTTCCCGCATGATTTATTTGAAAATAACTTCCGTGGTAGTTGAGTCTCCGTTGTGTCCACGACTTGGACAAACTGTTCAACATATGGTGGACTAAGTTCGCAATGCGGACCAATTTCACCAAAGAACAAAATATGTTGTTGTTGGCAGTTTGTTGTCCCAAGGTTGGATCCTCCTCAAGGACCTTTTGGTTGGTCCTTGTGGAGTTTTGATCAAACGTTTCCATATCAAATACTCTAGTATATATATTAGGAACCTCTACTATAAATTTTAGCATAAAAAAACACATAAAAATACAAAGGTACACTCGAACGCACACACATGTTTCAAGGGCTAGCTTTCGAACGTCTCGGACATTCTTGGACGTTTGATATCCAAATGACTTAAAATCAAGTATACATACTTAAAAACACTTATTTAACTTATTCTAAACTTTTTTAGTCACATGTGAGTCTCTAATCACCTTAATTCATTTTGAGTGTCCTTACAATATCCCCCACTTAGGAACATTTGTCCTCGAATGACACTTGGAAAACTTTTAGAACATTAAGGACATAAATTTATCGTATAATATCTCAAAAATTTCTTAACATCATTACATAGAAGTCAATGAACAAAAATTTCAAGGAACAACAATTTCATATCACTTAGCACTCCATGTAACACAAGTGTAAGATCCCGAAAATGACTTAGCTGAATGTTTATCATAATGGTATAAGGTCCTAAAGTTCTATAAATTATGTTATTGATTCAGTTTCTAAGAGTTTAGGTGAATTAGAAGTCAAAGGTCAACGGACGACTAAGGCGTTCCATGACTAAGTTACCTATGTGCCTCATATGTGGTCTTATGTGTTTATGTGTATTGATGATGTTATAAGGTCCTTAATTGAGTTATTATGGTTTATATAGGTAGTTTATAAAGTTTTGTGAAGTTAGGATGTCAAACGTCTAAGAATGTCAATGACGTTCAAAAGTTTTTCCTTGTAACAACCTTGTGTGTCTATGTATGTAGTCTAGTTTTACGTCTTCGTTTTGGTTGAAATTTATGTGAGAGGTCATAAAATCGTATACGAGCATGTTTGGGTCAAAAAAAATTGGTATATGATCCCCAAGGACCATCAAAGTGTCCTTGAGGAAGGACCTAAGTTGGTGTCCAAGACTGTCCAAGACAACCCTAAATGACGGAGGCAAACGATGACTCGTGGTTTTATTGACATCGTTCATGGGTGCCGTTGGTTGATACATAAGAGTGGGAGGAGATGCAACCAAAGACAAGACTCAGTACCATACCACGGACCAACAGGATGATCCGTTGGTCAAGGGATGCTCCATTTGTCAAGGGACGGGCCGTCGATAGGCAACCGTCGATAGTCTATGTTTCCTGCACAGGGCACTGTTAAGTTAATGGGTTAAGTTGTAAATTCACCCCACATCCAAATAAGAAAAAGGGCTGTTCCTTAAGGGTCTGTTGGATATTTTAAATATGTTTATAAGCCTAAAACACTTTGAAGATTTCATTCTTCAAAATCAAAACCCAAATTCCTATAGAAATTCCCTAGAACTCCATTTAAGCAAAAACTCAAGGAAGGGATTGGATTGGAGAATTGAGTGGAGAGTATTCATCAAGTTGAAGTATTAGCGTTATTAACGTATGATTTTTTATCCTTGAAACTCTATTCATTATTTAGCCCAACTTTCAACGAAGTTTTCTAAAGTTTTCAAAGATGAATTATCCATTTTCATGATCTATCCATGGGTTCATGAATTAAAGGTTTTTAAGCATTAAATATTGATTTATTTGTCATTAATTAGAGGATTTTAAATCAATTAATCTATGAAGCCATTTATTTAATGAACGGCTGTTTTGGACTATTTATGGGTGAAGTAATTTTCTAGAATGATTATGAATTCTAGTGTAGTTTTCTATGGGATTATTGCTTGATGTAATTAATTGTATTTGAAATTAAGAGCTAGGTTTCTGATTTATATGAGAACAGATTGAAATGACCTAGTTTCATTGATTATGACAGGTTTTTTTTATCGAATTGATGTTCACGGTCATGGGTGGCCTTATGGTATTGAATTCGATGGTATAGCTTTGGATTGAAGTTTTGAGGATGGAATGGTGTACTCTGCCATAATTACCTTTATTTTATGTTAATTAGACTTCAATTATGTTGGTATTTGTATGGTCCATTATGGTGGCGATGTTATGTGCTTTATTTGCAATTAATGTGGCCTTGTTGGCGTTAGTTTAAGTAATATATGATGACTATGGCCTTTTCGGCAACTACTTTAAGTATTTTGATGATTTGTGTAGTTGATTATGTGAAGTTGGATAATATCTATTGACATGATTATAATGTAAAAGTATATGTGTTTTTCTATTGATGTTATTTAGGTAATCATGTTAGATTATGACTATGTCTTTATGTGTATATTCTTAGGGTTGATGCATTATTATTCCTTCTTGACTATATGAGTCTATGATGGTCCTATTAATGATGATATGGTAGTATATATGATGTCGTTAAAGATTATAAGGGTTATTTCTATGTGTTTCTACAATGACATGGAATATGTGTCAAAGAGAGATATGTTGTGTCTTGTCTCTGTTGACTAGTGTCCCTTACTTGATGCATGTATGAATGTGAATATGAGATGTATTCACTTAGGATCCTAAAGACTCTTATTATTGTATTTATTAATGACATGAGACCTTAAATGATGATAAGAGAGTCCTTTATGTGGAACCTTGAACGTAGTGATAAGGTTACAAATATTGAAGTTGAAAGTCGTAATGGTATCCTTCATGTAAAGGAATGATACACTCATGGTGTATGGCCAATCAATTGAAGAGTCTACACTTTAGAGGATGTCTATAAAATTGAAAAGGAGTGGTTCTAGTGACAAAGATCAAACTAGGTTAAAAAAGAGGGCTCAAACACAAGAAGAACTTAGGAGTGCTAAGGTGAAATTGGAGAAAAGAGGTTGTTCTCAAAATCGAAAACCTACATGTGTCACTTGTGGAAAGAGAAAATATGGGGAATTCCTAAAGGGTACCGGGAGTAGTTTTGGTTGTGGTAAAGAAGGACACAGGGTGAAAGATTGTCCTACCAATGCTTCTATAGGAAGAGAGGATAAATCGTTGCTCCTAATATTTAAAAAAGGAGATGTCCCAAATGCAAAGGCTCGTTTATATGCACTCCGGTAAAGAGGATCAAAGCCAGAGAATAATGATTATAATATTTGTAAGTAATAGTTCATTATTTAGTGATATGAGTTCTTTCTAAGTGGGGGAGTAAGGTTAGTAGATAGGACAGAAAGTCATAGAAGCATGCTGCATCTATATGGTTTTTAGGAGTTTTGTTGTAAATAATCAAATAGATTTTCTATTAGTAATTTTTCAAGTAGATCTATATCTTCTATAGTTTTTACCCAATATTGTAAATATTCGTAATTTATCTTAGAAAAATCTGTATTACATCATCATTAAATCATAACATATCATAATAAGTTCATCCTGTATAATTTGGATAGTTAATTGAGTCCACCTTGGGGGTTTATTTCTATTATCTCGGATGTTACTAATTATCATAACTTTCTCTTTTAATCTGTTATAAGATTTTTTAATATATAAAGTAATAATATCTTATATTTATCATCATCATCAATTAGATAGGTAGTCATTCTGTATTCATTTTTGCTAAAAGTTTTTTATTCCTTTCCAACCTTCATAATAAATTATACTACTTATTTATGTAAGTAATAATGATTTATAATAATATGTCTAGTCAATACTACAGCTTTTCTTCTTTAATGATTACGCCTAACAGCGCCTCAAAAACTTTTTGTTTACTCCCTAAACGGCCTTCTGTTGCCTACGGTTCAACCTTAGGAATGGCATAGTCTGGGCATACTTTAAAGAGTATTCTGTAGAAACCTTCTAAAGAGCTTATTCTAAACATTATTAAAACATGATAAATAAACTATAAGAACAAGAGATTTTCAGGAATAATTGATTTAGGTACTCATAAACTTTAAGAGTTATACCTGATTTTGTAGATTTGAGGTTAGTAGCTCCAGGATTTTTCCATAGTTTATATTAATTATTCTGCTCTGATTACAATTTTGCCATCATCTGGACCCTCAGCTATATTACCAGACCGAAGCCTACCGTTACTTTTATCCAAGGGAACGTATACATGTATCAACACCGTGGCCTAACCCATCAGGAGACCATAGGACGGTTCACTTAAGACTGAGCATCACAGTAGGATAAACCTGACTGCTCTGGATACCAATTTGGGGTGGGAGCGTTTTTTAGAGAACGAGGGAGTAGTATTAGCATTTCTGAGAGAAACGGAGTGGTGGGGGTGTTGGTGTGTATTAATGGAAGGCAAAAATGCTCTTATATAGACATACCAAGTGACTTTCCTCTTTACTAAAAACGATTTGGCCCTCTTTTACTATTTACACAGTTACTTGACTCTACATTTAAACAGTCTTGACTCTACTATTACGATAAAGACATACTGACACTATTAACTTTTACGACTTTTTACAAGAAAAACAGAATAACTTTGGCCAAATGGCCTACCAATGACTTTGGATATATCTTCATTGTCTCTTTTCTTCTTCTTCTTTCCTTTTCAATATCTTGTTCTTGCATCTTTTATTCTAGTTGGAAATCGGGCACATACTTGTCTTCTCCTTCGCATTTTTTTGAACATATGTGGTCAGGATATTTTTGTATATTAATTTGCCAATATATTGTACATTAAATGGGCTGATGAAATAAAATTCTTTCGTATAGCTTTGGTCGTGGGATCTGTCGGCTTTAGCAAGCTCAATATCCATTGTCTTAGGATCTCAATATATGCTATTCTATTTCTCGCAATTGAGTAGATGATGTTCTGGTCCTATTGGTAATATGTCCAATTCATTTTCGTTTAAGTAAGTTATTTGTCATCTCCATTTTAGTTATAGTAGCATCCGAGTTCTTTATTTGCATAAAAATTCGGAATATCTACTTTTGTATTCTTCTTGGAATCTATTTTTTCTGGGATTTATCATTTCCCTGGTAAGTCCGATCTTTATAGATTGTATTGTAGGTTTGACTTCGTCCATATAGTATCTCTGTGTAGCTGCGTAAAACTTACATAAAAAAGAGTCCCTTAGTTACTCTTTATATTGTAAAAAAGCTTTATATAATTCTGGTATCTTTGATATCTCGTCTCCCGTTAGTGAATGCAAGTAATTAATAATCCGTAGGTTGTAGCAGGTTTGCTACTAGATTGGGTTGGTGCCTGGGTTGTCACTTAGATTATTATCTTGTTAAATATTGGGTTTATATAGTCTTCAGTTGGGTTTTTGTTTCTTTGGCTCTGGGGTTTAGGTTTAGAAATTGTTTGTACTCTGTGTATATTTTCTATGTAATCTGTGATTTGTAATGATAGTCGGTGTTTTAGAGTCTAGGCTCGGCTTTATAAGTATTTGTGTGTGGAAGGTAACAGATATTCTTTGTGTATTTTGAGGGGGGTATGGTTTTGAGAATAGTTTATTAAATTTGTATTTGTATATTTTACCTTCTCCTCCTTTCTTGTAGGTTAGTACAGTTGGAGTGTGCCTAGTTGTAGCTGCACTTAAAAAAAAATTGTTATGGGTTTTGGGAGTTTCCCATCGTCTCCTTGTGCTCTGGGAATTTTTGTAGTCTTCCGATAACATAGCTCCGCATATTATTAGTTCATGCTTTGCTGACTTTAATTTTCAACTGTTGAAATCTTTACTCATACTTGTATACTTTTGTCGAAAGCAGTTAGTAATAGTTTGAGTATTTCCTCTGTGTATTCTGTTCAGTTTGGGTTCCTTTTCTGATAGGTAATCTGCAACGAGATTTTCAGGCAGTTTTTATAATTTCAATTTGTAAATGTAAAATTTTAAATAGTCAATACCACATCTCTTATTTCTTTTGGTCACTGAATCATCTAACTTTTTGTTATCCACCATTTTTACTTGGTGTATCTGTTCTACAATTAAATTTATTGTAAACAAATATATGGTTCAAATGCTAATAAACATTTGATAAGCAAATAATTCTGTTCCTATTTATTCTCATTTTGTCGTGCAGCAGTATAAGTTCTGAGTAGATCTGCAATGTGTTCTATTTTCTCTTTGTTATATTTATGTTTTGTACTCCTCCATAGCTGTGATCGCTGATCGTTTCAACTATATATATAAAAGTGCCTTACTTTCATTCCGGCAAATATAATTTTGGTAATTTTTTACATAATTTTTTGATATGTTTTATATGTCTTTATCGGTATTGTCAAAAGAGTATTCAACATCTTTTTTAAGTTTTTTTATATAGTGGTTTAATGTCCTGCTCGTTTTGGGATGTATGTCTATACTTTGATTAACTAATCTAAATATGATTGTAACTTTCTTTTTGTATCGATTATTTTTAATCGGAGTGTAATTATTTTTGGTATATATGGGTTTTGATTTTATTTATTTTTACTATTTGTATTCCTAAAATTCTATCTGTGGTTTCATTATTTCTGCTTTTTATTTTACTTAAGCTTAATTCCATGAAATTTTTTATTATATGTATAAATTTTCTAATAATTTATAGTTCTTATTGTGGTTTTAGATATAATAGTAATCATCTATTATACGATGCAATTTTCTAAGTGGGTTAAAGTAGTTATCCATAAAGTGTTGATTACCTACCTGGTGCATGTTATATCCAAAAAGGTAGTAACATTCCATTCATAGAACCTTGTGGTTATGTGAATGCGTGTTAATTGTTAGTTCTTCTTCTAAACTTTAAGTTGATAAAATCATGATTTTACAGTAAAATTTGCTTAAAATAGTATTATATCTTGTATTTATTTATTTTAATATTTTATTAGGTACTTGGCTAGTTGTATGTTTTAGTTTTACGTTAGATTTCTGGAATATATAACCATCCTACTCTTTCTTTTTTTGTTCATATGCTTTTATAACTATAAATGTCGGGCGTGTATGTTTGTGGTTACTTTCTTGGATATAATTTCTTTCTATAATTCTTTATGTGTAATTTAAATTCTTGTAGGTCATCAAAGTTGTATTTTAAATGGTTTTGGTGTTATATACGTTTTTTGTTATTAATTCAATTTTTACTTTGTTTTATGTTTTCCCATCCTTGCACATGGGTCTATGATTTAATCGTTCTAATTGTTCATTTATTATTGGACTTTGTCTATTTAAATATAATGATTTTCTAGTTGTGTTTTTTGGTTGTATCTATATTCTTCATTTCGTGGTTTATTTGTTCGCTCCTTTTATCCATTCCATAGCCTCTTCTTTGTTTTTTTTACTCTTTTTGCTCCGATTCTGTTTTCCACAAGGTGTAGTAAAACCACCAATGTGTTTTGGTTATTATATGTGGGTAAAATTTATCTAGAAATGGATTCCTAATAACATATCTTTTGTTGTAAAATTCGAAATTATAGATTTATCTATTGTTAATATTTTATCCCATATTTGTATATTTATATTTTTGCTTTATATTTTATCATAATTCCGTCATTATAAATCCTGTTACTACATTGGTGTTTTTTAATTTTTCCCATTTATCTTCTGGTAAAACAAGTAGATTTACATATGTTTGCTTCTGCTCCTGTATCTATCATAGGGTACTAGATATGTTGTGATATCATTCTTGGATAATATTGCAAGTATATATATTTTCCTTATCTCTTGTTTTTATAATATCTTTTTATTTTGACAGTTATTGTCAATTGTTTCATTTTCGATATATATGGTTTAACTTCTCTAGCCCAGTTTATTCCTAGAAATAGTATTATAATTTCCTTGGTATATTTTAAATGTATTTTTAATGGTATTCCACCTATAATATTTCTTTTTCTGTTGTTTGTTCATGTAGTCATTATTGCACTAGGGAATCCAGGGCCTGTGTGTCCTTGTTTTTATTATTTCTTCTGTCTATTTACTATTCTCTGTTATATGGATTTTCTTCTTGTCTGTTTTATGAGTCGTCTCTTGATCCATTATTCCTGTTATAAAATAATGATTTGGTGTTTATTTTTCTAGTAATTCTTGTGGTACTCATATTTTTCTTTGGATGTTACTCATTCTTGAGAGGTAGTGGTAGTTCTTGGTTTATTGTATGTTGGTTGTGCTTGACTTGGTTATACTAGAGGCCTTACTTAATCTTCTGTTACTAGTTCTAAATCTCTCATTGTAAATTTCTTTGTAACTATAATCATTATTTCTCTTACTGAATTATTCATTTCAAAGGGATTTCTATTTTATTTTATCAATTTTGTTTTTTGCCATTATTTTATTTTTTGTTGTTAGTATATTATAATTTTACATCTTCCTGTGAACATTTTACTTACTGGTTGATAGTTTTATTCCTGATAATTGCCACGATAATACTAATGATTTATCTATGTTGTATATGTTAATGATACCGTAATAGTTAGCACTTATTATAAATTTAAATTTTTGAATACTATAGATTTCCTTTTAACTGCACTGATATGCTTTTTCTATAGGATGTATAGTATGTCGGTGCTAAATATATTTCAAGGGCGTATCTTTCCTTCTCTAACAACTGCTTTATTAATATTTTGTGCTCTAAAATGTACATATTTTATAGGTGCTTTGCTTTTATACTTGTATTTCTTTATTTATTACCGTTTGTTTATTTATGGGGATGTATGCTTTTCCATTTGCTTTTATTACCATCAGAAAATGTTCTTTTTACTAACTACATAATATATTTCTTTTTGTATTTTATTAAAACATCTTTTTCTTTTTTAGGTATCTCGGAGTATCTTGTCAATACTTAAATCTACAATTCTTTTTCTTTTATCGTTCAAAAATTGTATTGTCAATATATTAATTTTCTGGTGTGAGATTTCTTCCTTTCATATTTTCTTCAGTTATTATTTTATTTCGTTCAGACATTATATTTCTTCGTATTATTTCATTCATTATTGACGTTATATTCTTCTCATTCTCTATATCTGATATTCATATATGCTATCATTTTCATTTAATTACTAATCTATGTATTTATTTGCAGATATTTTTCATCATCTATGATTAGTTATGCAATTGTTTTCTTTTTGTCATTTTTGGTAATTGACAATCTTTAGCTATATGCCCTATTTTCCACAATTGTAAATTGTACATTGGATATTATTCTTTTTGGTCTATAAGGCCTTTTGTTTTGTAATCTTTTATTTAATATTTTTTCTTGGTTGTTATATTTATATTTAGATCCTATTTTTGTATATCTTTTGGGGTTTTGTTTTGTGCATCGAAGTGCGGTGCCATTTTTTATTTTGTGCAAATGATTAGATTTTTATGAATACTTTTTGTTCCCATTTTTAATTTTCTTTTTGGGTTTCACATAATTGTATAACCCTTGAGTAAAAAATTTTATTATAGATCCTAAAAGTATCTGTGAGTCCTTCATTTTCCCAATCGTTAAATTACTTTTGTATAATATGGTCTGGTAATTTGTAAAATATGTGTTCTTACTTCTTTGCTTCATCAAGATTATATTTTGTTTGTAGTAGTATTCTTAAAGGCCACAAGTATATGGTTCTATATGCAACATTTTACATTATAGTTATTTGTCATTAATTGTCTGTTATATTCTTTCTTTATTTTGTTCTCTCATATCTGTGGTCATACTCAAATCACTTCTTATTGCTGCTTCATATTTATCTAATACTTTCTATATTCGTTTGCCTGAATGGGGATCCATCATTTTTTTTATCATTTCTAAGTAGTACTTCTAAAACTTTCTGGGTGTGATTTTCTATCCAGTAAATTTAACTGTCTACAAATGGTTCTTTCAATATACTTGGTGTTGCTGTTGTTTTATTTTATTATCTAGCAATTGTTTAGATATATTTCCTGTCCATAATAATATGCTTTACTTACATCTAACACAATCTAGATCAAGAAATTATATTGTTCACTCGTTGGTTCTGGCATCCAATCTGTATTGAAGCTACTATTCCATAGTGCCATTAAAGCTCTATTGATTGTGATAACTTCTGTGTAAAGGTTGGTGGTGTTGCCTTGATTAGCTCTAGGACATTTTCTAGGACTATTTCTGCGGACTATTATCTGTTGACTCCGATGTACTGGGTTTATCTGTATCTTTTTACGTTTACTCTAATTTCTTTAATTGGTTTACATTTTCTAGATTTCCGTATATGTTTTCATTATGTCATTATTCTGATTTTGGTCATTTTCATTTCATTTCATCTATTCATTTATCTCTTTAATTCAAGGTCTTCATTAGTTTTTGTTCCATTTGTTTATTGTATTTTTTATTCATTTTCTTTTTCGAGTTCTTTTTATTATTGTTTTGCGTTTTGTTTATTTTCATATAGCAATTTTAGTTATCCAATTCCCTTTTCTAGTTCATATATTCTTGTGTTTTTATTTTCTTCATTTGTTGTTACTTCTGGTCTTGCTTCTATTTTATTTTTCTATTTATTTTAATCATGTCTAGTTCTTCATTTTCTTTGTTATTCTTCCATAGCTGGTTAAGCTATCTTCTAGCTTTGCTGTTTTTTTCTCCAACATGAGAAATGTAAATTATTTCCTATTTCTTATATCTTCTCCCTAAATTCGAAAATTATATTTTATCATCATTCCATGTCTTGATTTTCATATGTTTTTAGTCTACTGCGAATTCTTCCTGATCATTATAATTTATGTATTATATTATGTTGTAACTCATATCAAGATAGTTCTATTTCTAGTTTAACATGAGAGATAGCTTTTCTTTGTGTTAGTATTGATTTATTACATACTTCTGCTAATCTATTTTCTTTATAATCTTCTCTTTTCTATATTTAAATTCTGTCTTTCAGTTATTTTTTCGATTAGTTCTTTCTATAACTGTTGTTTATCTAGATTTCTAGTTTCATACGGTTTTTCCAATAACGAACATTTTATATTCTATTTTTGAGAATTTATATCTATTAGATGATCTTTTTGATCAGCATATGTTTTGACTAGTTGTGATAGTTCAAGATTCTATATATAAAGGTCTTTAATTTTTTCAATTGTTGTTTCTATTTTTTTGATCTATATCTTTTATTATTTTAGTTTCTTTGCCTTATTTTAATCCTTCAGAGAATGTCTCTTTCTGTAGTTTCTCTCTTTTTTAGTTCTAATTCTTTTGTATTTCATTAACGTTTTGTAATATATCTAGATGTTCAACTCTTAGTTTTTCATAATCATAGATTTTCTATTAGTAATTTTCCAAGTAGATCTTATCTTCATAGTTTTTTACCCAATATTGTAAAAAGTATATGTGTTTTTCTCTTGATGTATTTAGGTACAATCATGTTAGATTATGAACTAGTCTTTATGTTGGATATTCTTAGGGTTGATGCATTTATTATCCTTCTGACTAGATGCGTCCTATGATGCGTCCTTATTAATGATGATGATTGTTTAGTATAATGCTGTCGTAAAGATTATAAGGGTTTTTTAGTGTTTCTACACAATGACATGGAATATGTGTCAAAGAGAGATATGTTGTGTCTTGTCTCTGTTGACTAGTGTCCCTTACTTGATGCATGTATGAAGGTGAATATGAGATTTATGGCACTTCTTAGGATCCTAAAGACTCTTATTATTGTATTTATTAATGACATGAGACCTTACAATGATGTAAGAGCGTCCTTTATGTGGAACTTGAAACGATTAGTGATAGGTTACAAATATGAAGTTGGAAAGTCGTAATGATATCCTTCTGTAAAGGAATGATTGTGTTTACAACTCATGGTTTCTGGCCAATCAATTGAGATTCTAAACTTTAGAGGAGTGTCTATAAAATTGAAAAAGGAGTGGTTCTAGTGACAAAGATCAAAACAAGGTTAAAAAAGAGGGCTCAACACAGAAGAACTTAGGCGTGCTAAGTTGTGAAATTGGCGAGAAAAGAGGTTGTTTCTCAAAATCGAAAACCTAATGTGTCACTTGTGAAGAGAAATATGCGGAATTTCCTAAAGGGTACCGGAGAGGGGGAGTAGTTTTGGGTGTTGGTAAAGAGGACACAGGGTGAAAGATGGTCCTCCAATGCTTCTAGAGGAGAGAGGATAAATCGTTGCTCCCTATATTTAAAAAAGGAGATGTCCCAAATGCAAAAGGTAGTTTATATGCACTCCGGTAAGAGATCAAAGCCAGGAGGATACTGATTATAATATTTGTAAGTAATAGTCATTATTAGTGATATGAGTTCTTCTAAGTGGGGGAGTTCAAGGTAGTAGATAGGACAGAACGTATAGAAGCAGCGCATCTATATGGTTTAGGAGTTTTTTTGTAAAATTCAAATTAGATTTTCTATTAGTAATTTTCAAGTATGATCATATCTTCTTAGTTTGTACCCAATATGGTAAATATTCGTAATTATCAGTAGTCTGGATCTACATCATCATATAAATATACATATCATAATAAGTTCATCATGTATACTTTGTATAGTTAATTGAGTCCAACATTGGTTGTTATTTCTATTATCTCGTATGTTACTAATTTATGCATAAAATTATCTTTTTTATATTTGTATTAAGATTTTTAATATATAAAGTAATAATATCTATATGTATCATCATCATCATTAGATAGGTAGGATCTATTCATTTTGCTAAAAGTTTTATTCCTTCCAACCTCATAATAAATTATACTTACTTATTACTGTAGTAATAAATGCTTAATAATCATCTCTCTCGTCTAGTACACTACACAGCTTTCTTCTTGAATGATTACCCTAACAGCGGCATCAACTTTGTTTTACTCCCCTAAACGGCCTTATGTGCCTACCGCGTTTCAACCTATTAGGATGGCATAGTCTGGGCCATCTTTTAAAAGAGTTATTTAGTGTAGCAAACCTTCTTTAAAGATGCTTATTATAACATTATTTAAAAACATGATAAATAACTAAATTAAACAAGAGATTTTAAGGCGGATAAATTGATTACTAATCTTAAACTTTAAGAGATATACCTTGATTTGTAGATTGAGGTAGCTCCAGATTTTGCCATAGTTCTTATATTTGTTTGTGGCGGTAACAGATATATCTTTTGGTATTTGAGGGGGTATGGTTTTTTGAGGAATAGTTGATTTAAATTGTATTTGTTATATTTACCTTTCTGTCCCAGAAGAGTCCTAGAATAGTCCTAGAGCGAATCCAAGGCGAACACCACCAATCGATTCCACAGCAAGTTATCAACAATCAGATAGAGCTAATGCAATATGGAATAGAGATTAAAAGAAAAATTGGAGCCAGACCAAGATTGGGACAATATAAGTTCTTAGATCTGATTGTGTAATAGATGTAAGTAACGGCAATATTATTAATGGACGGAAATAACTAAACAAAATTGATAGAGAATAAAATAAAAACAACAGGGAAACACACAAGAATATTGAAAGAAACATTTGTAGGAATAGTTTAAATTAGGATAGAAAAATCTACACCCAGAAAGTTAGCAGTACTTAAAATGAAAAAACATGGATGGAATCCTCCATCAGCAAAGAATATAGAATTATTAGATAAATATTTTGAAGCTAGCAATAAGAAGTGAATTGGAGGTATGAACACCAGATAGAGAGAACAAATAAAGAAAGAATTAATACACAGATTGAATTAATGACAAATTAACGATATGTAAATGTGCTATATAGAATAATATGACTTGTGCATTTAAAGAATACTATACAAAGCAAAAATAATCTTGATGAAAGCAAAAAGAAGTAAGAACACAATATTTTATAAAATTACCAGAACCATTTAGGAAAAGTAATAAAGATGGAGAAAAATGAAGGACTCACAGATACTTTAGGATTAGAATAAAATTTTTATCTCAATGGTTTATAAAATTAGTGAAAACCCAAAAAAAAAAGAAAAATTTAAAAATGGAAAAAAAGTATTAAAATAAAAATCTATCATGTTGCAAAAATAAAAATGGCACCGCAATTCGGATGCACAAAACAAAAAACCCAAAAGATTATAAAAAATAGGGGACTAAATAGTAAATATCAACAACCAAGAAAAAGATATTATATAAAGAATACAAAACAAAAAGGCCTTATAGCACAAAAAAGAAAAATATATCAATGTACATGTTACAAGTGTGGGAAAAATAGGGCATATAGCTAAGATTGTAAATTACCAAAAAATACAAAAAGAAACAAATTGCAGAACTAATAATCGATGATGAAAATATATGCACATAAAATACCTAGATTATGATTATTAAATGAAAATCCGATAGCATATATGAAGTATAGATAAGAGAATGAAGAAAGACCGAAATTAACAGAATGAGAAATATACGAAGCAATATAATGTCTGGAAAATGAAATAAAATAATAACTGAAGAAAATAATGAAAATGAAGAAAATATAACACCAGAAAATAATATTTGACAATACAATTTTAACAGATAAAGGAAGACGGAATTAGATTAGTATTTGACAAGATAACTCGAGATGACTTAAAATAAAAAATGGTTGGTTTTTTAAAATACAAATAAGAAGCATATATGGTTAGTTAGTCACAAAAAGAACTGTTATGTGGTAAATAGGCAAATGAGAAAAGCTAATACCCATAATAACACAAACGAGTAATAAATAAGAAATACAAAGTATAAAAAGCAAAGCACCTATAAAATATGTACATTAGGAGCAACAGAAATATTAATAAAGCATGTTTAGAGAAGGAATAGATCGCCCATTGAAATATATTTAGCAAGACGAGAAATATAAGACATTCCTATAGAGAAAAAGCATAATCAGTGCAGTTTAAAAGGAAAATCTAGTATAGCAAAAATTTAAATTTATCATAAGGTTAACTAGACGTATCATAACACGATACAAACATAGATTAAATCATTGTATTATATTGGAAATTATCAGGAATCAACTAGCACCAGGAATAAATGTTCACAGCAAGATGTAAACTTTATTATATACTAACAACACAACATAGAATAATGGCAAAAAAAAAAACAAATTTGATTTAAAATAAAAATAGAAAATCCATTGAAAAGAATAAAGTACAGTATAGATAATAATGATTATAGTTACAAAGAATTGACAAACAATGAAGAGATTTAGAAAATAGTAAAGAAAAAGATTAAGTACCCTAGTATCCAAGTACAAGCACCACCAAATACAATAACAAGAACTACATCATCAAGAATGAGTACATTTTCAAAAGAAAATATGATAGTACCACAAAGAATTACTATAGAAGAAAAACACCAAATATATTATTTATAAACAGGAATAATGGATCAAAGAAACATAATAAATGAGGACAAGAAAAAATTTCATATAACAAGGAATAGTATTTGAGAAGGAAAGAGATAATAAAAACCGGACACCACCATGCCCTGGATTTACCTAGTAAATAATGGACTACATAGTGAAGAAACAACAGAAAAAAGAAATAATATAGGTGGAATACCATTAAAAATACAGTTTTAAAATATACCAAGGAAATTATAATATTATGCTAGGAATAAATGGTAGAGAAAGTTAACCATATAATATAGAAAATGAAAATTGACAATAACTTGTTCAAAATAAAAAGATAATTATAAAAGAACAAGATGAATAATGAAATATGATAACTTGCAATAATTATCAATAGAAGGGCTAGTCAAACAGATTACTATACCCCTATGATAGATACAGGAGCAGAAGCAAACATATGTAACTCTAAATTGTTTACCAGAAGTAAATGGGAAAAATTAAAAACACGACAAATGGGAGTAACAGGAATTAATAATGAAGGAATGATGATAAAGATTAAGCAAAATATAAAGATACAAATATGGGAATAAAAATATTAAAATAGAAGAAATTCTATAATTTCGAATTTACAACAAAAGATGTTTATGTTATTAGGGAATGCCATTTCTAAGATAAATTTTACCCACATATAATAACAAAAACACATTGGTGGTTTACTACACCTTGTGGAAACAGAATAGGAGCATAAGTTCCTATCATAAATTGCCTAAAAGTTGCATTTTTGGAAAAGTTGCATAAATCACTATAAAGTAGTGCCTCCTCACTTTTAAACTTTTCAAAAATTAAATAATTCATTGTTTGGTATAAATTGTAGTAATGTGGTTATAAATGATCTATATTACCATGATATTTAACATAAAATTTGTTTTTTCTATTTGGAATGAATCATGTGAGTTTTGTTGCTTGATGAGTTAAAGAATGTCTTCTAGTTTCTTATGGTGTTGTGATCCTCTAGATTAT
The DNA here is from genome assembly GCA_027704765.1 of Solanum habrochaites. NCBI lineage: Eukaryota > Viridiplantae > Streptophyta > Magnoliopsida > Solanales > Solanaceae > Solanum > Solanum habrochaites. The sequence continues at coordinate 15,218,544 of JAKWJA010002492.1, read as the reverse complement.
GTCAAATAGATGATTTCTTTTAGATTTTTGTATAGTATGAGATGTTATATGGTAAGATTATGAGTTTCTTATTGAATCTCTAGTCTTTGAAATTGTTGGAGAGTGACAATTGTCATTCCAGGACGAATGTTGTCCGAGTGGGAGAGAATGTAAGATCCTGAAAATGACTTAGGTGAGATATATCCTAACATGTTTGTCATGATTGTGTAAGTTCCTACAGTTGTCTAAAATATGGTATTGAGACAGAGTGTAAGAGTTTAGGTGCATCAGAAGTAAACGCCAAGGGAGGACTAAGATGTCCGACGACTAAGTCACCTATGTGCCTAATAAGTGGTCTAGAATATGTTTATTTGTAATCAATTATATTATAATTTCCTTAATTAATTTAATATTGTGTATATAGGCAGTGTGTCAAGTTTCGTGAAGTTTGGAGGTCAACCGTCCAAGAACGTTCATGATGTTGGAATGTTTTGCTTTGAAACGACCTTGTGTGTCTATGCATGTTTCGACGAGTTTTACAAGTTTGTTTTTGATGAAAATCATGTGATATGTACTACTTGTATAAGACCATTTTTAGGTTTTAAAATTCCAGGGAAACATTCCCAAGGACCACCCAAGAATCCTTGAGGAAGGACCCAAGTAGATGTCCAATACTATCAAAGACAACTCCAAATGATGGAGGCAAACGACGGCTCGTAGGCCTGTAGAATCCCCATCGATGGGTGCCATTGGTTGATACATGGGCGTGGGAGGATATGAATCCAAAGACAAGCCCCAGTCCCAAACTACAGACAAACAATACGGTCTGTTTTTCAAGAAACGGGCCATTGATGGGCAATCATCTATGGTCTGTGTTTCCTACGTACACTGTTAAGTTAAGGGGTGAAGTTGTAAATTCACCCCAGGTCCAAAAAAGAGAAAGTACTGTTCCTAAATAGTATTTTGGGTATTTTAAATATGTTTATACGCCTAAAACACTTAGAAGATTTCATTCTTCAAAATAAAAAATCCAAATTCCCTTAGAAATTCCCTAAAACTCCATAGGAGCCAAAACACAAGAAAGGGCTTGGATTGGAGAATTGAGTAGAGATTCTTCTTCAAACTGAAGGATTAGCTTTATTGAGGTATGGTTTTTTATCAACGAGCCAAACTTTCAATGAAGTTTTCTAAAGTTTTCAAAGATGAATTGTCCAATTTCATCATCTATCAGTGGGTTCTTAAATTAAAGGTTTTTAAGCATTGAATATTGATTTATTTGTTACTAATTAGATGATTTTAACTCAATAAACCTATGAACCCATGTAATTGATGAACTCTAGTTTCTGACTACTTTATGGGTTAAGTAATTTGTATCTAATTTTTATCAATTTTAGTGTAATTTTCTATGGGCTATTGATTGATGTAATAATTGTATTCAATTGATATATAAGTTGTATTAGATTGATAAATCTATATTTAATTGACCTAGTTTCATTGAATATGATAGTTTTAATATTTAATTGATGTTCATGGCAATTGGTAAGGGCCTTATGGTATTGAATTGGAATGGTTAGGATTGGATTGATGTGTTAAGGATGGAGTGGTGGTACGCTGCCCTAATTCCCTTTATTTTATTTTTATTTTACTTCAATTGTGTTGGCATTGGAATGGACCACTTATGGTGGCGGTGTTATATTCTTTACTTACAGCTGATGTGGCTTTGTCGACTTTAGTTTAAGTAATATGATGATCATGGACTTTTCGGCAACTACTTGAAGTATTTTGATGATTTGTGTAGTTTATTATGTAATTTAAATAATATCTATCTACATGATAAGTTATGTTAAAGTATATGTGTTCTCCTATTGATGCTATTTTATTAATCATGTAAGATTATGACTATGTCTTTATGTGTACTGTCTTGGGGTTGATGCATGGTTATTCCTACTTTAATATATGAGACTATGGTGGTCATATTGATGATGATATGTTAGTATATATGTTGACTTAAAGATGATAAAGGTTATTTATATGTGCTTCTAGAAATGACATGTAATATGTGTTAAAGAGATGTATGTTGTGTCTTGTCTTGGTTGACTTGTGTCCCTTGATGAATGTATAAATGTGAATATGAGACCTTAAACCTAGTGGTAAGGTTATGAATGTTGAAGTCAAAAGTCGTAATGGTATCCTTCAACTAAATTAATGATAAACATAAGGTTGATTAGCTGAAACGACATCATATCAAAACATAGAAAAGTCATTATGAACTTCTTGTCTCAATTGTAAGGTAGTCCTATTGGAACTTTCTTTAGTAGGGTAAATTTTAATAGGTTATGAACTTGATATGGAACCTGTTTATACGAACCTTTAATATAAATTACTCTATGAGAACAAAGGCTAGCATCGAGTTAGTATGGTAAGGGAAGTAGTTCTGGTTAAAGAATTAGACTAGAATTCAAAACACACCCTTCATATTCCTTAACCTTGTTCCTACATGGTATGTGTCCATGTTCTACCATTTAAAAGTGGAACATCCCCATTGAAGTAGGATAGAAATCCGGATTCCATGCTTTCCTATCATGGTCTGTGTTGGTTATTTAATATTCTCATCATATGGGATACCTACTAGCATTACAAAAACACTATGAGCTTTAGGTTCTAGAATGGGATTCTATCTAGACATTGCACAATAGACATTGAAGGTGTTAGTTAGAGTCCCTAGGTCTTGTCCAAGACCATTACTTGAATGTCTTTATGTGATGAATGAGTCTTAAATTAATTAATAAATGTAATGACTTAATTTAAGAAAGTATGTTAAATGAATAAGTACTTATTTAGAGTTGTTAAAGTTGAAGGGGGTATAGCAATGGTCACTTCATATCTTACCTAGATAAGTCTCAAGAATGACTTTAGTTAGGTAAAATGGTTGAATATGTCATTGCAGTTCTAAACATAGGAAAATTTCTTAAGTAATTATTTAGTAGTCCTTTACAACGGTCAATCATGAAATTATTTTCGTGATTTTACTTAATAGTCTTTTGATATACGTTATTAAGGAATTTCCATCTTATCTACATGTTGTTGTTCATGTGAGAATATTGTCACATCCCGAAACCACACCCTAGAATTTTTAGGGCAATCTCGGATTGCAACCGGTCATCCTTGACCTACTCGAGGTCTTGTACAAGCCCTTACAATCAATTATCAGCATTACATCATGAAAAGTAGTGCAAAATTAAGTTTTACACAAACATTTCCTAGGTCTGTTAGAAATAATTTTATATAGAGTCATAGGAAATACTAAGTCTCAATCTTATCAAACATAAGTCACGAGCTTACTTTTGAGACACGGCTCTACACAATACTAATATAAAAATACTTAGTCTATTACAATAAATCAATAAGAAACATAAAAGACATATATGCCCTTGAATCAAATGAGGACATACTTTGACTTCTCTTGAACGATGCTACGACCAAGAGAACCATATGTACTATGTATGGCATAATTCATGAAAAGCATGAAAAAGAACGTATAGTAGAAATATACATCTTTTCATTTAATAATCATAATAACAACATTTAACAACTTAGAAACACATAAGATAACAATTAAACGATTTTAACACATTTTTAAGCTAAAATTACAGTAAGCTCAACTCATTGTACAGTGAAGGAATTCACTGTTAAAGTGAAGTTGTCTACTTCTTCCTTAGACACTTCCAAGCCGCTTAGAAGAAGTTACACTTACGGTGCGAACACAAAAAACTCCGCCGATGCCGATCTGCATACTATGTGTAATGATTCCCCATTCAACGATAAATAAAGAAATCTAAAACGCCATTCCTTTTCGACAAAAGACCCCACACCCAAGTTTGCCAGAGCTTTTGGTTCGCTATCCCGTCACTGATTTTCCTACCCCCAGAGGGAAAGGTACTTCCTTTTGGCCGGTTGTGGGCGAGGAGGGATTCGACCCCCGACCAAGCAATCCCGCGGTTCTTGAGCCACTATTCTCTAATCCACTGACTACGGCCCCACCTTTCCCCGTCTCCACTGATCTTTTCCGAAGTACCCTCAAAAAAAGGAACCTTTCTTCTCACTATAAGTTATCCTAAGACCTACTTAAGCAACACAAAGAGAGACCGCCCATACAACCTCCATAAGCATACCTAAATGATCCTCAAGAATACTTATAATAGTCTACATACATACTTTACAAGGCATCAAACATATCAACATATAGATAATATGATATTCTCTTACCTAAGTCTATCAAAAGACATACTTAAGTATATCAAGAAGATAACATCCATGATTAACCTCTTCAAGATTACCTAAATAATACTTAAGACCTCCTACGTTTAGCTCATGTCCATATAATCAACATTTACCCTAACAAGAGTCATTCTTAAGACTCATTTAGGCAAGATACTAAGTGACCATTCCTATGCCTCCTTCACACCTTAATTACTATACAAGACCTTAAACTACTCTAGATAAACTTATTTCATTCTAACAACTTTCATACATAGTCATTTGTCATTCGTTCACTAAGAGACATTCAACACATAAAGGACATTCATAGAAATTCTCTAATGCTAATAGGTATTCCATATGATGAGAATAAGCAATAACCGACATTTACCTTCATAGCAAGACATGGAATCTGATGTTCTAACCTACTCTGATGAGGGTGTTCTACTTGCCGATGGTAGAACATAGACAAATCTCATGTAGGCACATTCTTAAGGAATATGAAGGGCATGCTTTGTAATATAGTCTCATTCTTTAACTAGAATTACTTATCTTACCATACTCACTCGGTGCTAGCCTTCCTTCTTATAGAATAATTCACACTTATGGTTCACATAAAGGGGTTCCATATCAAGTTCATAACCAAATGACATTTACCCTACCAAAGAAAGGTCCACTAGATCAACTTAACAATGGCGACAAGAAGCTCATCACTAATTTCCTAAGGCTTAGTATGATGTCATTCAATCCAATTAACCTTAAGTCTATCATTCCTTTACTATGAAAGATACTAATACAGCTTACGACTTCAACATTCATAACCTTAACACTTGGTTCAAGGTTTTATCAAATAGACTCTGTTAACTTAATTCAAGGTCACATCTCATTCATACATCAAAGACTAAAAGATAATAGAATCTAAGTCAAGACATCACCCATTTACTTTCAGATATACATCAAGCAAGGGACACAAGTCAACCAAGACAAGACACCACATACTTCACTTTAACTCATATTACATGTCATTCTAGAAGCACATCGAAATAACCCTTATCATCTTCAAGTCAACATATATAATATCATATCAACATAATTATCACCATCATAGACTCATATAGTCATGTAGGAATAACATACATCAACCTAAGACTATACACACAAAGCCACATTCAATGTCTAAGATGATCACTTACATAACATCAATAGAACACATACACTTTCACATTGCTTAACATGTATATAGATATCATCATACTTCACATAATCAACTATACAATTAGTCACATAACTTCTAGTAGTTTGCCGATGTCATATCTGGATTTATCCCCTAGACGTTACTAGCGTCGTCTTCCTTTTCATGGACTAAGACTAGCCTGTAAGTCTCATGTCATTATATTCATAGGTTAAAAATGCATAAAACTGTAAAACTTTCATTTTAACTACTTGGAGATTTACATAAACCTCTACATACACATAATATATATTCATATTGGGTATACATAGACCCTTTGTATAGGAAGGTTACATAGCCTTCTACTTTTATCATAGATACATATATAGAAAATATAGAAATAGTCTCAATGATTGTCTCATCTCATACCATCAAAACGATTATAACAATATGGGCATAACCCTTATATCAATTAAACAAGACCACATATAGGTCATACAAAAGTATAGTACTCAATTGAAAAGTGAAGAAATGAAAGAGTCATTAAGCTCTTAACAAGTCCGTAAGCTAGATGATGGCATTGCCCTCAGAAGTTGAGGACTTATCCACTTGGATGATAGGGAGAATCCAAGCATTCAAACAATTTGCCTTCTAAAATCTTCAATGACTGGAACATAAAACGTTTCGTAAAAGGTAAGAAAATGGGGTTAGTACTCCACATGTACTAAGTATTAGACCTTATGCACATACACAAGCTAAACATGCTAAAATGGGAATTTTGTCAAACATGCAATTTTACCCCTTTAGGGACGTAGTGCAAAACCCAAGCAAGTCATATCAATCAATAAAACAGGCTTACTAACTAGATAACTAATATCTATCCGAATATGTTTGAAAACCATGATTTTCTACAACCCTATAAAGAAATAACATCACAATAATGAATAAGAGTAAATTATATAATGATAAGCAAGACAACTACTCACAAGTCCTTATCAAGTCAACAAGTGCAATGACCAAGCAAAGCCCTATAATCTTACTCAATCAAGTATCTGCAACACGAAAACATGACCAATGTCCAACTTTACATATCATGGCATTTATGTTTAGATATTATCATATACAAACATTATAACCCAAGGCATATTCATAAATATACTAATAAACATATAGTATCAACAATGTGACATAGTCATCATATATACATCATATATCATCATAGCATAAACATATATAAGACCCCCCCTCCTAAGACTCCCCTAAAGGCTAGCTAGTGCAATGTTTAGGAAGAGTCCCATACCCCTACCTAGACTAAGCTAGACCTCTTATGTTATCTAAGTTATAGTTCAAGTCCTTTGATTCATTTTAACTTTTGGGACACTTTTTCCTAACTACAATAGACACATGAGCTATGGGAATCCGGTGCACAAACCCTATAACCGCAAGAAGGCGGACTACTTGCCAAGGTATTACGGAAAATATGACAACATAAAACTCTTCGTGGATCCACTAGCTTATTATTCCTTATGGGGACAACATTGTCAAAGAACTAGGAAGTGAGTTGGGACCCCTCTTTAAATGCGCATCCAAATCATAGTCTCCAATCTCCAGAGTAATGTAGTGTTCTTACCATCCCTATGTGGGAAGGAACACTCCTCAATCTAGATCATACGGTACTTAGCTAGAGTCCCTTATTGAAATGTCTTTAAGCCTTTAATTATTAATCATATCTTCATTTAGGTCATAGGGTCTACCCCTTGTATAACAATTATCATGAATAGCTCAATCAGAATTGTATGAGTATAAGTCCTTTCATGAGAATCCACCTAAGTGAGGTTAACATATTAGCATTTCATAGCATATCAAGGCACATTAATAATTTTCACCATCCTTATATCAGATAAACCTTAATCAACCTCACAACATAGTCAAGAATTTTCCTGTCACAACCCTAAACCATACCATAGAAGTTAGGGAACAATCACGGATTGTGGCACAACGTCGTCGAACTCTCAGAGATCATAGACATTAATCTTTCATATTATTCATTGCATATACATAGTGAAAAATAGTGTGGAATTAAAGCTTTTCACATAACATAATATAGTCTTCATGATCTCTTTCATATAAAAGTAATAGGAAATACTAAGTCTCAATCTCATCATCTTATGACACAAGGATACTTGGGAAATGACCCATACTTCAAACTACGAATATAGAAAATACTTGTCATTCCAATACGTTTAAGAAAACATAAAAGACAATCTATTCCCTCCGAGTCATAGTTAGGACATACTTCATCTCCTCTTTACGATCTCTAAGTCCCAAAGGTCTTCACTTCTCAAAGATCCTCACGCTCAAATAACTTATAGATAGATAAGAGTGTGTCGTTAGTACAGACCACATGTACAAAGTATGACTCTATGGCATCAAAAATCATGAAAACGTACTTTATTGGAAAATATGCTCTTTCATTTAAAAAGTCATATTATAAAATCATATAACTCAATCAATTTTTAGCAACAACATAATAACTTCTAATATGTCATTTGCTCTTCAATTAAAGGTCACCAACTTCACTTAAGTCACACAAAAGAGACCACCCATACCCCCTCTCTAATGTCCCAAAATGACCCTTAAATTACCTATAATGATTCACATACATACTTACAAATACAACAAGCAAATAATCAACAGAAAGGTAAGATTCCTTCGACCAAAGGTCCTCTAATTCTCACTTGACTGAGTTTGTGAAGCGACTGCCCATCTCATACCTTACCCAACACTTAAGAGACCCAATAGACTCCCTAAGATAGAATCATGACACAATATAAAGCCACACACGACAATATATGATATGACATTCTCTTCCCAAAGGCGATACAAGACTACTTAAGTAAATCAAGAAGATCACGTCTATAGTGAGCCTATACAAGATTACCTAATTAGTCTTCTAAGACTACCTAAGGCTTAAAGAATCATGTCCACAAAATCAACAAACTTCCCTACTAGAGTAAAATACTCAAGACATACAAAAAATAAGACATGAGAGATCACTCCCTTAAATGCCCTCGTTAAATCTTTACTAAGAAATCCTTAAGTCACTTATTTAGGGATCATTTATTTTACATACCCTAACATAGTTCAGTAGTTCATTAAACTACATGAATCACATAAAGGACATTCAAAAACAATGGTCTTGAACCGGCCCAGAAACTTCACTAACTTTCAAATTCAATATGCAAGTCTAGATTGCATCCCATACCCCCACCGTAAACTCCATTTATTCCTTCGGTGGATTGCTAATAGGAATTCCATATGATGAGAATGGAACAATAACCGAATATACCATGAGCATTAAAAGGGAATCAAAGTTTATCCTACTCTTGATGAGGTTGTTTCTACTTTGCTGATAGTAGAAACTTAAGACACCTTCCATTAGGCACATGGTAAAACGAATATGAAAGGCTTCTTTAAATTTCTAGTCTCATACTAAACTATGAACTAACATACCTTACCTTACCATAGTACTCAGTGCTAGAGCCTTTCGTTCTCAAGATTAATTCAGTACATTGTTTCACATAAAAGGGTTCCATAACAGTTCCAACCGAATCTACATTACCCTGTATAGGAAGGTTCCACCTAGGCTAACCTCACGATTGAGACAAAAGCCTATTATGACTGTGCCAAAGAATAATATTTTGTCGTATCACCAACTAACCTTAATCCATCATTTCATTACTTTTAGGGATACTATTGCGTCTTACAGCTTAATCAATCTTAACCTTCCCTAAGGTCAAGGTTTTGCCATAATAACTCTCCATAATCTTTAACCCCGCACATTTCATTCATACTTCAAGACTGAAGAGTTCTAACAAAAACAAACACCCTAAATCAATACATCGCAATTTATAAACAGATATACATCAGCAAAGAGATTCACGTCAATCAAGACAAGACATCAACATACTTCACCTTTTAACACTAATACAATTCATTCTAGAAACACCTCTAAAAACCTAAACAATCTTCAAGTCTCATATATGTGCCATTTAACACCTTAATATAATCCATCATAGAGCTCATAAAGTCACTTAGGAATAAGCCGAGGCTACCTCACACTATAATCATAAATATCAAAGTCATAAACTAACAAGATCACTTCAGCAACATAATTAGAAAAATAATATATAACTATATCAACTTTCACATTGATAGTAAATGTCAGGGTTCACATATCAAAATACACACAGACCACCTAACTTCGTAGTAGTTTCCCTAAGTCCATGCTCCCAAATAATGCCTAAAGTACGTCACAAGACCACTGTCAACTGCCAGTAATACACATACACCTCGACTATAAGTGACCCTTCTATAGAATAGAATCGCAGTATAATATATCAATTACAGAAATCCGTGCACATACCTTCATTCTCCCGTATTCCCACGTCAATTCATGCTAAACTTCGTCCCAATTCAAACTCACAGGCCCTTACCCAAGGCATCCAAACAATTCAAACAATAATCATAACATCTAGATGAACTATATATCAATTAATATAGGTTTAAAAATCTAGTATCAAGTAAATAAAAATTGAATTAATTCTTATATCATTAAGAAAGCCATAGAACTACATAACAATTCCAACAAATTAACTTGATATCAGTAACCCACATTATAGTCAAAGACTAGGTTCAAATCAATTTTACATGGGTTAATTGGTATTTAGATTGAAAATCATCAATACAATATCATGATATCATAATTAAAATTTTTAGAAATGATTATGCAGAAACCTATGGTAGAACATGAAACTGACAATTCCTTTAGAAACCTTTGAAAAACATGTTGAGAATTGGCTTCTTGATAAAATGAGTTTCAAGGATCAAAATCCATATCTCAAGGATGATAATTCTTTAATTTGATGAAGAATTTCGACAGAAAAACTCCTCACCAAGCTGCCTCTTCAAGCTGAACTTCAATGGAGGTTTTGGAATATTTTCTAAGTGTTTTGGATTTAGGATTTTTAAGAATGAGGTCTTCCATGTGATTACACTTTATATACATAATTAAAATACCCAAATTACCCTTAAATAACCGTCCATGATTTATTTTAGAAGTTGGGTGAATTTACCAATTCACCCTTGACTTGGCAGCAAACCATGCGCATGAAGGCAGTTGTGTACGACACTTGTCCTTGACGGGCCGTCACAGCCACGACGGGGCATCACAACCCTCCGTCATTTGCTATAGTGTATGGAAAAGGTTCCTTTACCTCCCATGATTAAGTCCCCATTAACGACACTCTTTGACGGGGCGTCACAACCACGACAGGCTGTCTACTGCTCCGTCGTTTGGTGTCTGCCTGGGACTGTCATGCCAACAGTTTTGGGTCATTACTCAAGTTAGGGATAATTTCCCAGACATTTAAAACCCAAATACGATAGTATATAATTTTAAATCCTCTCACCTGAATTTAATAAAAAAAATTAACATGTAAAACTCGACTAAACACGCCTAGACGTACAAGGTTAACTCAAGGTATATCATTCGAATACCTTGGACGTTCTTGGTCGTTTGACCCCCAAACTTGTAGAAACTTTACCAACTTCAAATTATATATTAACTCAATTAAGAACCTTAAAAAACCATGAAACACACATAAACACATAGAACCACATTTTAGACATTTAGGTGACTTAGTCGTCAAACGTCTTAGTCGTCCCTTGATGCTTGACTTCCAACACCTCTAATATTTTAGTTAATGCCTCAAAACCATATATTATACTTATTTAGGACCTTAGAAAATCAATACCAACATGTTAGTCTCCAGTTAACCTAGACCATCTTCTGGGTCTTACAATCTCCCCCACTAGGACAAGATTCGTCCTCGAATGACAGTTGCCACTCTCCGAACACTTATAAGATTAGATACTCAACTAGGAGCTAACAACCATTCCATAAAACACATAATCAACAAGAAAACATAAATTTCACATAGACAAGAGATTCACAACACAACAAGAAACTAGACAATAATTCTATAACTCATTATGCTACAAAACTCACATTCTTCATTCCAAAAAGTAAAACTCATTTTATACTCAATACTCTACTAAAATACATTATTTAAAATCACATAACAATATTTTTAGGCAAACGAATCAATTAGTCATTTTCTCAAAAATATGGTAGCATGCAGTTTTTAAGGAAACGGTGACTTTTTTAATCACTTTTTAAAAAATCCACATTTTTAAGCAATTCAAGATATAAACATGCTAATATAAAAGGCAGCATCATATAAACACATCTTACAACATAGTCATGGCTTGATAAAATACACTGCAGGAAATTAATGAAATTCAATTTCAACCAAAGTCCAAAACATCTTAAGAAGCAATAATTCAAGGACTTCTATCCTATCCACATACCATGTTCCCCCACTTAGAAGGAACTCATATCTTAACAAAAGAAAGACAACTTACCAACATCATCATCACTTTGCTTCTCATCTGGCTTCTCCACTCTAGAACGGAGTGCATAGAAACGCCTATTAGTCGAAGCATCATCCTTTGGAACACAAGGAGCAACTTGCTTACCCTCTCTTCCTCAGGAAGCAATCATTGGACAATCTCTCATTTTGTGCCAGTCTTTACCACAACTAAAGCAACTCCCGGTATCCAATAGACACTCACCATAATGTTTATTACCATAATTTGCACAAGTTGGCTTGCCATCCTTGGAACCACCTCCTTTGTCAACCTTTAACTTAGCACTCCTAGATTTTCCTAAAGATTGTACCTTCTTCTTAAACCTAGTTTTCTTTTGATCACTAGCACCACTCCTTTTTAAACTTCTATTCATCCTCATAAGTTTACACTCTTCAATTGATTGTGCATACACCATGAGTGTAGCTAGGGTCATATTATCATGCAACGTAGCGGTACGACATTCTTCAACCACTAAGTCGGCTACCCCCGTCACAAAATGACTCATTTCATCTCTTGGATTGGACACAAGATATGGAACATACCTAGAAAAAGTTGAAAATTTCATAGGAAACTCCGCAACACTCATATTGCCATTCTTGAGATTGATATACTCCTCCACCTCAATTTCTCTCCTCTCTCAGGGAAACGACATACCAAGAAAAGCTTTTTAAAATTCTTCCCATTCAATAGGACCCTATCCTTCTGGCCTATTATACTTCCATAGAGTGTACCATATTTGTGAAACATCTCTCAATTGGTACGGGTCCAACTCCGCCTTCTCCCTAGATGAAACCCCCACAGCACTCAAATCTTTGTACACTCCATCAAGAAACTCTTAAGGATTCTCATTTACCTTAGATCCAAGAAAGATAGGAGGATTCATCCTCACAAAATCTCTCAGCCTAGATGTCATAGTGCTCTCCACAACCCTAGGCATCATATTCAAAGTAGTTTTCACAGTCACGGCTCGGGCAATAGAAATCAAATCCTCTATTAGCCATCTTTGGAACCTCAATACCTCCTTCCACATTAGGAATAAGATCACCTTGGGGAATCACTTGGTCATATTGAGCTCTTGAACTCCCTTCCCACCTTGAGGAACTTACTCTACTTGCTTAACTTGAGAGGGAACTTCCTCATTCACCCTCTATTATCGTCGAACTATTGGAGTTCTTAGACAAGCCTGTTTCATATCATTCATTGAATATACATAGTGAAAAGTAGTGCAGATTATAACTTTTCACAAAACATAATATAGTCTTCAAAATCTCTTTCATATAAATGTAATAGGAAATACAAAGTCTCAATCTCATAATCTTAGGACACTAGGATACTTGGGACACGACCCATACTTCAAAATACGAATATAGAAATACTTAGTATATTACAATACTTTGAATGAAAACATAAAAGACATATATATGCCCTCGAGTCAAGTGAGGACATCCTTCCACTTCTCTTGAATGATCTTCTAAGTCAAAGTCCTCACTTCTCAAATTTCCTCACCTTCCAAGAACTAATGGACATAAATCGAAATATGCATCTATTTATTTTAAAAATCATACTATAATCATAATAACATCATAAATCAATTTAGAAACACATAAGATACTTCTAGCATGTAATTTCCTCACTTATAGTCATCCTATGATTCACTTATGTCACACCAAGAGAGACCGCCCATACATCCTCTACAGATGTCCCTAAATGACCATTAAAATTACCTAAAATGATTCACATACATACTTACAAAGCAATTATAAACATCAAGGTATGATTCTTCTACCAAAGGTTAACTCTAAGTTTCACTTGAGTGAGTTGTGAATCGACCGCCCATACAATCAATTACACAAACTTAAGAGATCCAATAGATTGCCTATGATAGAACCATTCTCATATAAATCACCAACACATAGATGATATGACATTCTCTTCCCAAAGGCTATCAAAATACCTACTTAAGTAAATCAGGAAGATAACGTCCATAGTGACCTCTTAAAGATTACCTAATTAGTCCTTAAGACAACCTAAGGCAAACTTCCCTAATTAGAGTCATATTCGAGACTTCCTATGATATGACATGAATATATCATCCCTTATTCTCTCTTCACACTTTAGCTAAGAAATCCTTAACTGACTTTAGATTATGTACCCAATTATTTACATAGTTTTTAACATAATTAATTAGTTCATTAGTTTATTAAGACTCATATATCACATAAAGGACATTCAAATAATGTTCTTCAACAAGACCTAGGAACTCGACATAACAATTTCAAAGTTTATTGTGCAATTTCTAGATAGCGTCCCATACCACCACCTAAACTCCATTTATTCCTCAAATGCTAATAGGTATTACATATGATGAGAATAATCAATAACCGACATAGAACATGATAGAAATACATAGAATCTGTAGTTCTATACTACTCCTATGAGGTTGTTCTACATGCTAATGGTAGAACTTAGACACATCCGCTGTAGACACATGGTAAAGTAATATGAAGGGCTTCTTTGTATTCTAGTCTCATACATAACTAGAACTACTTCTTTTACCATAATATCTCGGTGGTTGCGTTCGTTCTCATAGAGTAATTCACACATTAGATTCACATGAAAGACTTCCATAACAAGTTCATAACCCAATCACATTTACCCTACCAAGGAAGGTCTACTAGGGCTACCTCACAATGTAGACAAGAAGCTCATGATGACTTTCATAGGGATTAATATGATACCATTCCAGCAAACTAACCTTAAGTCCATCATTCCTTTACTTTGAAGGATATCATTATGGCTTACACTTCAATCAATCTTAACCTTACCCTTAAGTCAACGTTTGCACATAAGAGACTCTCATAACATCTTTGAAAGTAACATGTAATTCATACATTCAAGAATAAGAGTTCTAATACCCTAAATCAAGACATCGCATATTCATAATCATATATACATCAAGCAAGAGATACAAGTCAATCGATGAAAGACATTACATACTTCACTTTTAACACATAATACAAGTCATTCTAGAAACACCTTTAAAACAACATAACATCTTAAAGTCATCACATATGTCATCATACCATCATTAATATACTCCATATAGACTTATAAATTGAACTAGGAATATCCAAGAGTTAACCTAACAATATAATCATAATGTCGAAGTCATAGTCTAACATGATCACTTAAAGACAACATAAGTAGAAAAATACATATATGACTATATAAATTCACATGTAGGTAGATAATGGCATGCTCCATATAATAAAACTACACAAATAGCCACATACCTTCAAGTAGTAGCCAATAAGGCCATTCTCATAATATTGTATAAAGTAACAACGAAAAGGCCACGACAATTGCAAGTAAAACATAACACCGCCACCATAAGTGGACCATACCAATCACAATAGAATTGAATTATAATTAATATCAAATTACATAAATCAAGGAAGAATACATTCATTCCTGTATTCACACTTCAAGTCAATGCTAAATCGTCCAATTCAACATCACAAGGCCCTTACCCAAGGCCATAACAAACCATTCAAACAATAATCATAAAATATAATGAAATATATATCAATTAAATATAAGTTTAAAAATATAGTATCAATTAAATAAATATTTAATATAATTCTTATATCATTAGAAAGCCATTAGAAACTACATAACAATTCAACAATATTAACTTGATAGCAACTAACCCACATTATAGTCAAAGACTAGGGTTCATCAATTTACATGGTTTCATAGGTAATATAGATTGAAATCATCAATAAAATATCAATTTTATCATAATTGAATGCTTAGAAATCATTTATGAAAAAAACCATGGTAGAATCATGATATTGGATAATTCACTTTAGAAAACTCTGAAAAACATGTTGAGAATTGGGCTCCTTGGTGAACGAGTTTAAAGTATAAAAATCCATACCTCAAGGATGATAATTCTTCAATTTGATGAAGAATTTCCACACAAAAACCCCTCACCAAGCTTCCTCTTAAAGCTGGACTTCAATAGAGGTTTTGGAATATTTTCTAAGAGTTTTGGTCTATGAGTGAAGAATGAGGTCTTCCATGTGATTACGCTTTATATACTCAATTGAAATACCCAAATAACCCTTAAATAACCGTCCATGAATTAATTTAGAAGTGGGGTGAATTTACCTATTCACCCCTAACTTGGCAGCAAGCCTGCGAAGGAAGGCAGTTGAGTGCGACGCCTGCCCTTGACGGACCGTCACAGCCACGACAGGCCATCACAGCCATCCGTCATTGTCTATAGTTGCAGGAAAATCTTACTTTACATCCCATGTTTAAGTCCTCATCGATGACACCCTTTGACGGGGCGTCACTGCCACGACAGGCCGTCGACTGCTCCATCGTTTGGGGTCTGCCTGGGACTGCCATGCCAACTGTTTTAGGTCCTTTCTGAAGGACCCTTAGATGGTCCTTGGGTATCATTTACTGCACGTTTCCAACCAAAATACAATCTTCTATAATTTTAACAGCTCTCACACGATTTTTATCTGAAACGAACACGTAAAAATCGACGAAACACGCCTAGGTGTACAGGTCTTTAGATCTTCAAACTTCACGAAACTTCACCCATTTCATATACATGATCTATTAACTCAATTAAGAACCTTAAAACACCATGAAAAACACATAAGCACATAGAACCACATTTTAGACATTTAGGTCACTCAATCATCGAACGTCTTAGTCTTCCCTTGATGTTTAACTTCCAACACCTCTAATATTTTAGCTAATACCTCGACACCATATATTATACATATTTAGGACCTTATAACATCAATATCAACATGTTAGGCTCTAATTAACCTAATTCATCTTCGGAGTGTTACATTTCAATTCAATATCATACCACCCTATAATCCTAATATAAGGCATACTACAATGTAATATCATGACTTAACATAAATTGATCACAATTTGAATTCAAGATAGAGATTATAAGACTTACCAAGTCTTCCTTGTAGTTCATCATCAAGGTCTTACCATCAACCCATAAATCAACTCAATTTGGGGAGAAACATCATCACACAATGATAACTAATAAGATAACAAGGCCAATTGCATCTCTATAACACAATTCAACACTAGATCAAAACTTAAGACAAGATACATAGTATAACTTAATTTTACAATTCATAACCTAAATAACATCTCACGAACTAGAATGATAGGACTATAATTCATCTTAATTAAATTATAATAACACCATAGGATAGTAATCTAATCAACAACCAAGTAAATTGAATGATCACAATACAATATAGGTCAAGATCACCACCTAGGGTTAGGGATTAAGGATTATGTTATTCAATATAAACAAAAACATCAAAAATTACCATAAACAAGTTAAATTATATGTTAATGTAATAAATATAACCCAAAGAAATCATCAACAAATCAATTTATAACTTCAATTTCGCAATTGGATGAAAGCCATAAGAAAACTAAACTTTGAAATCCATTTTGAAGGAACCCTTGAGGAAAGAGTCACAAAGGTGAATTACATCCCATACCTTAACATTTGACAAAAAATTGATGGTGAATTCGTCCATTTCAAGCCCCCAAACCCTATTCCTTGCTAGTCTTAAATGGTGAGTTCAATTAGATAGAGCAAGAAGAGAGAAGGAAGAGAATTTATTTGTGAGTTCTCTTTAGATTAATGAGGGTTAGGGGTATTCATATTGGGACTTAATCAACTTAATCAGACTCCCTTGAATGCCTAATTAATCACCTGACCCCCTAACTAATTAAATGAGACTACCTTAAATTGTGCAGGAAGTTTGAAATTGTGCAGGAAGTTTGAACCTCACAGACGAGACCCCGAATGACGGTCCATCTGTGAGTCCACGGTCCCTCACCCCTCTGTCTTGCACTCCATCGGTGAGTTTAGAGACTGTGCAGGTGGAAGCCTTCCTAAAGTTTTCTATGTTGGATGCCATCGATGCCTCGTCATTCCAAACACGAACAGTAGGTGGTCACATTGATGCCCACTTTTCAGGCCCTATTTCATCAAACACAAGGGTCCTCCTGAAGGACCTGGTTTGTCCTTGGGAAGTCGTACCCAGACGTTTCAAGAATGAAACAGATCAAACACCTATTAGCTACCCTTCCACCAATTTTTGTACATTTTCGACTCCTAAATGTTAGTAAAATAGGCTAAGGCACACTAACACCCCTTTGACCCAACTTTCAAACGTAATAGATGTTCTTGGACGTTTTGGTTCTTAAGTTTCCTAAATGACCTATATTCATTAAAAATGGACATAAAAACAGTATTTAATACCTATGACACCTATGTTAGGCTTTAAGACACGTCTTGGATTTTCAAGGTGTTACAGCCGGCAAGGACATGATCATTACATTAATTAAAATAATGCTGACAAAGCAACATTAATTGCAAGTAAAGCACATAACACTTCCATCATAAGTGTACCATACCAATAAAAACATAATTGAAGTCTAATTAATCATAAAATAAAGGAAATAGGGAATATTACCACCACATAATCCTCAACACCTCAATCAAATGCTAAATCACCACATTCGACATCACAAGTACCTTAGCCATGGCCATAACCAAAAATTCAACATAATTATAACAATAATAATGAAAACAAATACTACATCTAAAACAATCTAGATATCAATTTACTATAGTTATTACATCAATTTATAGCCTAAACAAAACTACATTATAATCCATCAAGATTAGATCAATATGAAGTAACCCATAACTTATTCAAAAACTAGGGTTAATCCAATTCATGGGTTCATAGGTTTTTTTAGTTTCAAATAATAAATACGATAAAAATTAAATTATTATTCAATGTTTAGAAACCATTAATGCAAGAACTCATGGAACAGATCAATAAAATTGGACAATTCAACTTGAAAACTTTAGAAAGCGTCTTTGAATGTTGGTATCCTTGATTAGCGGAGTTTCAAGGATGAAAATTCATACCTTGATGAAGATAATTCTTCAATTCGATAAAGAATCTCCACTAAATTCGTCAATCCAAGCCCTTCCTTGAGATTTGGATCCAATGGAGTTGTAGGGAATTTCTAAGGGATTTGGGGTTTTGATTTGGAAGAATGAAATCTTCTAAATGTTAAAGACATATATACACATTTAAAATACCCAAAACATCCCCTTAGGAACCTCCAATACTCTTATTTTAAAGTGGGGTGAAATTACAAGTTTACCCCTCAATGTATAAGTCCCAAATAACGATACCTTACCAACGGGTTTTCGACTGAACCAGTGGGGGTCGATTGCCTCCGTGGTTTGGGCTGTCTTGGGCAGCCTTGGGCACCAATTTGGGTCCTTTCCAAAAGGACCCTTGGTTGATCCATGGGGATGTTTCCCGACATTTCAAACCCAAGAGTTATCGTATATGATTTTATTACTTCTCACGTGAATTTCACTCAAAAAGAACATGTAAAACTCGACGAAACATGCCTAGACACACAAGGTCATTTCAAGGCAACACTTTTTAATGTCATGGGCGTTCTTGGACGTTTGACCTCCAAACTTCACAAAACATGATACACTACATATGTATGATATAATAACTCATTTAAGGAAATTATAACCTCAATTATAACACATAAATACATAAA
This sequence comes from Solanum habrochaites, assembly GCA_027704765.1. NCBI lineage: Eukaryota > Viridiplantae > Streptophyta > Magnoliopsida > Solanales > Solanaceae > Solanum > Solanum habrochaites. Next base: position 15,198,980 of record JAKWJA010002492.1, on the reverse strand, counting down.
ACCACATATGAGGCACATCGTCTTAGTTGTCCCTTGATATTTGACTTCCAATGAACCTAAACTCTTAGACACTGCCTCAATACCATCTTGTAAGACAATTTAGGACCTTATACCATCATTAAAACAAGGTTAGTATCTATTTAACCTATATCATTTTTAAGGTCTTACAATCTTCCCCACTTGGACAACATTCGTCGTCGAATGACACTAGCCACTCTGTGAACACTTCAAAAAAAAAGAATTAGTCTAGCATATCATGATCATATCGTATAACATATGATGCAGAAGAAAATATCAGTTTCACATAGTCAAGTGGTTCAAAACACAACAAGAAACTAGAAAACGATTCTATAACTCATCATGCTAGAAAACTCACATACTTCATTCCAAATAACCAAAATTCATTTTACATTCAATATCATACTCATATATACCCGTTTTAACCACATTAAAATATTTTTAGACCAATGAATCAATTAGTCAAAATTTAAAATTTTTAACTGTAAGCAGTCTAATGCTACAGTAATTTTGAGCATAATTTTCAAAAATGCACCTTTTAGGCAATTAAAAATAGAAAAATGTTAATCTGCAAGGTAACATCATACAACATATCTTACAACGTAATCATGGCTTCATAAATACATAATGCATAAAGTTAATGAAATTCAATTTCAATGAAACTCCTAAACATCATGCACATTTATTATGCTTCTATGACTTTCAATCACATCTTCTAACCATACTCCCCCACTTAGAAGGAACTCATATCACTAAAAAGAAAAAAACAAGGACTTACTCTCAACACCATCACCATCCGGCTTTTCTCCTCTAGTCCGGAGTGCATAGAAACGCCTCTTTGTTGGAGCATCATCCTTTGGAACACCAGGAGTAACTTGCTTAGCCTCTTTTCCTCTAGTAGAAATATTAGGACAATCTCTTACCTTGTGTCCTTCCTTAACACAACCATAGCAATTCTTGGTACCCCTTAGACACTCATCATAATTCATATTTCCACTAGTGACACAGGTAGGTTTGACATTTTGAGAACCACCTCCTTTCCCCAATTTCACCTTAGCACTTCTAGGTTCTTGAGTTGAGCCCTCTTATTAAACCTAGATTTCCCTTGTCCACTAGAACCACTCCTTTTTAAGTCTCTAGACATCATTCTAAGTTTAGACTCTTCAATTGATTGGCATACTTCATGAGTCTAGCTAGGGTCATATCATCATGTAGCATCGCCGTATGACATTCCTTCCTCACTAGATCGGCCACACCCATCACTACATGACTCATTTCATCCCTCGGATTAGACAAAAGGTAAGGGGCATATATATCTATATAACATTGAGAACTTCAAAGAGTATTCCTCAACACTCATATTACAAGGCTTGAGATTAATAAACTCTTCTACCTTAACTTCTTTCCTCTCATGGGGAAAGCTCTTACAAAGAAAAGGTTTCTTAAATTCTTCCCACTCAATAGGACCCGAGTCTTCCAGCCTATTATCCTTCCTTTGAGTGAATCATATTTGAGAAACATCCCTCTATTGGTACGAACCCAACTTTGTCTTATCCCTAGATGTAACCCTCATAGCACTCAACACCTTGTACACTCCATCTAGGAACTCTTGGGGATCCTCTCTCACCTTAGAGCCATGAATGATAGGATGATTCATGCTCACAAAGTCTCTAAAACCCATATGTCATAGTGCTCTACACAACATTCACCCTAGGCACCATACTCAAATTTACTTTAGTAGTCATGGCTTGGGATAAAGCAAGAAAAGCCTCTCTAATATCTCTATTACTTCAATCTAGGACATCATCACCTCCACAAAAAATAGGGACTTGGTTACTTTGAGCACCTTGAGGAACTTTCTCAAATTCCTCAACTTTAGGAGGAATCTCCTCTTTCACCTCAGTCTCCTCAACTCTCCTAGCCGGTGTCCTCCTCATATTAATCTTCCTAAAAACACAACGGAAACCATACGATAAGAGTACTTAAAACATTAACTCTACGGTACGACATAGGAATTAAAAAAATGGAAACTCTTTCATCCTATAGCCTCTCGCCCATAGACGTGTCGCGACCCACTAATGGTCAAACTCTACTAGATGTGACTTGAGAGACTTTTTGATTCGTAATACCACTTTCATAACCTATGCTATGATACAAAGCTCGTCGAATCTTGAAACTACACCCTAGAAGTTAGGGGCAATCTTTGATTGCAACCAACGTACATGACCTCTCGGAGGTCTTGTACAAGACCTATCATATGATTTATCGCATAGACATAATGAAAAGTAGTGAGGAATTAAAACTTTTCACAAAACATTTCATTTTCCTTAAAATCTCTTTCATAAAAATTCATAGGAAATACTGAGTCTCAATCTCATCAAACTTATGACACGAGAATACTTTTGAGACACGACCCATACATATTGATAATATAGGAATACTTCGTCTATTACAATACTTTAATACGAAATATAAAAGACATCCTAGGTAATTAACTTCATTTAAGGTCACATGTAATTAATGCATTCAAGACTATGATACTTTAGCATCATAGGTAAAGACATAACACATTCACTTTCATACATACATCAAGAAATGGACACAAGTCAACCAACAAAAGACACCACATACTTCACTTTAACTTATATTACATGTCATTCTAGAAGCACATATAAATAACCCTTATCGTCTTCATTTCTTCCTATATACTAACATATCAAAATAATTATGACCATCCTAAACTCATATGGTCAAGTAGGAATAACATAAATCACCCCTAAGACTATACACACAAAGCAACATTCGTAGTATAACATGATCACCTACATAACATAAATCGAACACATATACTTTCACATTTTTTAAAATGTAAATAGATATCATCATACTTCACACAATCAACTATACAATTAGTAACTTTACTTAAAGTAGTTTACCGAGAAGGCTATGATCATACATTAATTAATATAACACCGACAAGGCCACATCAATTGCAAGTAAAGCACATAACATCGACAACATATGTAGACCATAGAAATCATAACATAATTGAAGTCTAATTCATCATAAAACAAAGGAAAAAGGGAATCTTACAACCACATATCCTTAACACCTCAATCCAATGTCAGATCACCACATTCGATATAAGAAGACCCTTACACATGGACATAACCAACAATTCAACATAATTTTAACAATATTCATGACACTAGGTAAAATTACTAAGTATTCATCAATATAACACAACCTAGATATCAATTTACTATAATTATTACATAAGCATATAGCCTACATAAAACGACATTAGAATCCATCATGATTAGATCAATATCAAGTAGCTCATAACTTATTCAAAAACTAGGGTTAATCCAATTCATGGGTTCATAGGTTTTTTTAGTTTGAAATAATAAAGAAAATAAAAATTAAATCATTATTCAATGTTTAGAAACCATTAATGCAAGAACTCATGGAATATATCAATAAAATTGGACAATTCAACATGAAAACTTTAGAAAACATCTTCGAAAGTTGGGCTCCTTGATGAAGAGAGTATCAAGGATCAAAATCCATACCTTCATGAATCTAATTCTTCAATTTGATTAATAATCTCTAATAAATTCTTCAAATCCAAGTTGTTCCTTGAGTTTTTGCTCCAATGGAATTCTAACGAATTTCTAAGGGATTTGGGTTGTTGATTACGAAGAATGAAATTTTGGATTTTTGATTTAGAAGAATGAAATCATATAAGTGTTAAAAATTATCTACAACTTAAAATATCGAAATAACACCTAATAAATCTCCAATTCTATTATTTGAAAGTGGAGTTAAATTAAAAGTTTACCCCTCAACTTACACTGAACTGCACGCAGAGAGGCACTCCACAAACGGTTGCCAAATGATGTCCCATCCCTTGACCAATGGACCATCCTGTTGGTCCGTGTTTGGGTTTTGGGGCTGGAAGGTTAGCCTCTAATCTCCCATGTATACATATCAAATGAAGATACCCTGCAAACGGGGCGTCGATGAGTATTTTTTACTTAAAGTTTCAAACAAAACATGATTTTATATGATTTTATCACCTCTCACGTGAATTTCATCCAAACACAAACAATTAAAAATCGACGAAACATTCCTAGACACACAAGGTCATTTAAATGCAACAATTACGAACGTCAAAGACATTCTTGGACGTTTGACTTCCAAAATTTATGAAACTTTATACACTTCCTATATATGCTATAATAACTCATTTATGTACATTATAACCTAATAAATCAAACATAAAACCACATATGAGTCACATAGGTGACTTAATCGTCGAACATCTTAGCCGTCCCTTTACATTTGACTTTCAATGAACCTAAACTCTTAGAAACTACCTCAATACCATCTTATAAAACAATTTAAAACCTTATAAGTCATTTTTAAGGTCTACCAATTTTATCATTTTCAAGGTCTAGCAGGTTAGGCTCTATTTTATCCAAGTCATTTTCAAGGTCTACCAATTCTATCATAGGTAGTCTATAGGATATTTTAAGTCTGTGTAGAAGGGATTTTATAGACAATCCCTTAAAAATTAACTCAAGTGAGACATAGAATCACCTTTGGTAGGAGGATAAATTTTTATATGTTTTATTTCTTGTAAGTGTGTATGTGTCTCATTTGGAGTAGTCTTGAGGATCACTTAGGCATTCTTAGAGAGGGTGTATGGTCGGTCTCTCTTTGTGCTGCTTAAGTGAGTCTTAGGATATCTTTTAGTTTGATAATTACTTGCTAAAAAGTTTCAAAGTGAAGGGAATGCACTTCATTGTTACATTGAAGCAATTCACTGTACAGTGAATTGAGGTTATGTAAAGTGACCTTAAAAATGCTATAAATTGAGTAAATGTTATCTTATGTGTTTCTAAGCTGTTAAAAGTTGTTATTATTATTATAATATGAATTTTAAATTAATAGATTTATATTTTTATAAATGTCTGTTTTCATGATTCTAAGCATAATGCCATACTTAGTACAACTTTTTGTACTAATTCCATATGTTTTGTTGTATATGAAGTTGTAGGTGAAAGGTGAGAAGGATCGTGAAAAAGAGCTTGAATTCAAGAGTCGGTCAAGCAAAGTGAAGTATGTCCTCAATTGACTCAAGGGCATACTAACATACATTTTTTTTGAAGTATTTTAATAGACTTAGTATTTCTATATTTTGAAGTATGGGTCGTGTCCTAAAGTATTCTCGTGTCCTAAGTTTGATGAGAATAAACTTAGTGTTTCCTATGATTTCTAATGAAAGATGTTATTAAATATATTTTAATATTTTGTTAAAAGTTTAAATTCTGTACTACTTTTCATTATGTATATGGATGAACGATATGGAAAGGGCTTGTACAAGACCTCCAAGAGGTCAAGTACGCCCGTTGCAATGTGAGACTAGCCTAAACATCTAGGGTGTAGTTTCGGGATGTGACAACAAGGAAGAAAAACCTTTACTCACACATCTTTTTAAATGCCTCAATCACATAGGCATCTCTCGTGTTCATAGGAGGAACATCGTTCGCCTAATCATTACGAAGGTCTCAACATATATAATCATTAGGTCACATATACGAAGATTCAAAACTACTCAAGAAGCAAATGAGCACTCACAGTAGATGCACATGGATCATGAGTAATGTAGATTGACATGGTTTTTTTATCATTTAGTTATTACCATGAAGGTCATACTCAACCATACCATGTTTAGTTATGTTTAAGTAGGACTGTCCTTCCTCTCAACACCACGTACATGTCTCGTGATTTCATACACAAGAAATGCACAAGGCCAATACATTGTAAATGAGAAATTCTTAACTTTTAACCAAAGCACCCTCTACCTTCTTCCTAATTGGGTCAAAATGGTAAATCGCACCACACACATTACAACAATAGGAAGTCATTTCACATAGTTTCAGTTTCTACCATAAAAATACCTTTCAAAAACATGCATCATTTAGGGAAAATTTTTATAATTTATAGGCACTCACAAAAAAACTAGCTAGACATGCCTTCATTTTTCAAGAGTAAGCCTACAGTCATGCTTCTCAAACCATACAAGTTGTGCAGTTTTCAATAGACTCTTGATTTTCATTTCAAGAAGACTAAAATTCCTATTTATAACAATAAACCTTACATATCAAAAGTGACTACAACAATGTTACCTTATCGCAGGAAATTAAATGAACAACTAACACAACAATATGCACAATCAACATGTGAAAACCATGATTTGATCAAAAATACTTTTTGATGCAATTTAGAATCCTCAAATCATGTATAACATAGTGTCAACTGAGACGTACAAAACATAAGGAGAATATGCAGCTCATAGTTTAAATGCAAGACTCCAATCAAGCAGAGGCGGATCTAAGATTTGGAGGTTGGGGGTGCCACAACATTTGTATGATAAAGGATCGGTTGCTTAAATTTTGGTTTAAAATTCGAGTTTTTAATTAATTTTTTTTTGTAAAAAAGGGATCAAATATGCATGTTAGTAATTTTTTTATCACATTCGGGGAACACCCCCTAGAAGTAACATGGTGTACTTGACCTCTCGGAGGTGTAATACACGCCCATAGCTATCATTCATCGCATTATATATATATATATTAATATAATCACGTGTAGGACTTATTACTTTTTTGAGTCATATTACAGTGAGCTCTTTTTCCCTTAACTGTTAGCTAATTTTAATTTTATTCATTAACTTACCAAGTAACCCTTAATTCATACTTGGTGCAATGCATCACCTTAGGGCCACAAAGAAAACCATATATACTACTTGCACAAGCTAACACATATCATCATAAAAATATAGTGCAACATAAACATAGTTAAGTCAATACCCTTATCATATAGTCAACAAGATCAACATCATGCATAAACACTCATATCATGAACATATTCATAACAAATAGACAAATAATACAATGTCATGCATAAGGAACACATACATAGTGACATGCATTAGAACACCTTCCTAGAACTTCCTAAGGAGCTACTTGTGCAATGTCTAGATGGGTTTATTACTTCCACCTATTCTAAGTAACCTCCCTTAAGTCATTTTAGTTAGGGTCCTAGTCATTTACTTCCTTTGTCCATTTTACTTTAGGGAATATATATCTTTAACCGACATAGACCATGTGATGCTAAACATGGAATCCGTTGTCATATTACTGCAAAGGGCGGTTTACTGGCAAAAGTAGAACAAAACATAACATAGCTTTCTAGATGGATCCACTAGCTAGTATCCTATGGTGGCAACATAGTTATGGACCTTGGAGGTACATGTGAAAACCTTCTTTATGCAGAGATTAGCTATTATAGTTATTTACTTAGGGAAACCCTATTTATGACTATTGAGAGTTATCCACCTTATCAGATTCATGGTGACCTACCTTCCTACCATAGGAAAGGACACACACTCATAGCTAAGTTCACTCGGTGTTAAGCTAAGTTCCCTTTATTGAAAACCTTTATTATAATTTTAATTTATAAAACATAGGTTTAGGAGAGTTATCCTTTTATATGCTTAACTCATAGGTCACAGAAGAAATTTGATCAACTTAAATCATGTAAAGAATCCCTACTTATGAATATAGCATATGTAAAGCATTTTTTAGTTTAGGGTACACGTGAATACACTATTCTAGGACCCTCTCTTGACTAGGTCTTCATACATGTGTGTATACATACATGTGTGTATACATACATGTGAGCAAACCTTTAACATAATACATTAAGACACACATGTTCATACGTACATATAAATACATATAGAAACAAAAAATATAACTATCTTATCAAGGTACACATGTGCAATACATAGGCAAAGTCCCATAGCCTTGCCCATACTAGAACACATATAAATTCATCCCAGCTAAGGAAACACATATCATGCTTTCATAAACATCTTCTTACCATTCATAGTAGTAGACACTAGTGAATATGAGAACTACCTTTCATTTATACACCATGGCCTATACTACTTGTACCATGCATGTGAAGTGAGTGTGTGTGTACATTGGTCAACATGATAACATAATGGCTATCAACTTCATATTGAGGTATCCACCCTCTTAGCGCATAATACTCTTTCAAGCATAAACCACACAACAAAAAATAGCATAGGAGACAACTCAACTTCATATTACATTTAAGACTCCTAACTTATGATATTCATGTTTTCATACAGGGGTACATAGGTAAGGGATTATTAACCATTTTACTCATCAATGGCAGAACCTATACTTTACCCTAACATGGATATACACATGCTTACTCAATATCCATAAAAACTAAATCACAACTACAATAGGAAAGTAGGCATAAGCTTCACATAGTATCATCATAAGGACATGTTAATATATTCATGATTTTTCCTTCTTGACCATGGTGAACACATATATTGATTGACGATATATTAAAAATAGCCATCATAAGTTGACCACACTATACAATGCAATACAAGGCTTCCTCAACATCACTATAAAGAAATAGAGAAGTAGAAGAGTAGAGGAGATAAACATTCTTTCAAATTTTTCTTCCTTTGATTATCATTGACATATACACCTTATCTATCACAAATTAATTGTATTTTAGACATAATCCATGTACAAGTTGCTACAAGATCACACTATAACAAATACAAGACATCTCACATATACTAGGAAGTAGAGAGTCCTAGATCATCAACTAATCTCCCTAGTTTAGTTCGTCATTCATCATATACGTATAATATACATTTATGGAAGTAGACAAATAGATATAAATCAAATCTAAATCATACTTCATCTACCCTAGAATTAAGATCACATAATGTGCATTACCACATTGAAATCATAGGCTAGAAGAACCTAGGTCAATTAATGCCAAAATTCCTTTTCTTTGATCGTAAAGAATTCATAACTACAATCCATTAGTATCATACATATTAGTCAGTAGATAAGGAGAATATAATCTACATGAAATCCTACTATAATTGTGATAACCTTTAGATTATAGTGAACATGTTATTTAAGACATCCGTGGAGAGTAAAAGAATCATAGGATAACCAACAATGATGAATCTATGATATCCAATTAAGACAGTAGATACAATGATCTTTACCAAGTCGAAATCTCCTAACAATCACCATGAATCCGAACTAACAGTGAACTCATTGAGCATAGGGTAGTTTTGTACAAATCATTATATATGGATTAACATGGAAAATTCATCAATGATTCACCATCAATATACATACTAGACAATAGACATAACCATTTTAACATAATTGAATTCAAAATCGACATGCATAAGATCAAGATCATAAAGCCATACATAGGCTAAAATCGAGTTTGTAAAAGATGCATGGGTTCATGATGCAACATAGCATGTTTAGGGGCGTCCATGGACGAATTTCCTTCTCCTGAACACACTTACATGTATCATGAGTTCACACCTTAGAAAAGTGCAAGGTTAATTCCTTGTATAATGAGAAATTCTCATCTTTTAACCAAGACATACTCATTATTCCTTCCTATTGAAGTCTAAATGGAAAATTACACCAAAAGCATCACAACAAATTGGAAGAAATTTCACAAAATGTCAATTTCTAACAGGGTTCTCACATTCACAGTGAACATATTTTTAAAAGAAACAAACAAAATATGGGCACACACATGAGCACTTAGCTAAACATGCTTTCACTTTTCAAGAATGAACCTACAATTATGCATTCCAAATTATAAAAAGTCACATAGTCTTTTTAAGATACTCAATAAATTTAATTTGAAAGAGACTTAACCTTCCATTATAAAGCTAAACATTACACCTGACAAGTGACTTCTACCATGTTTCATATATTATCTCATGAAGTCAAATGCATAACTAGCATATCAAGATGCAATTTAACATGAGAAAACATGGATTTTATCAAAAAATTTCTTTATGCTCTTTGGAACATTCATAATATCTTCAATGTAATGTCAATCAATACATAACAAAAATATGAGGTCATGCAATTAATACTTTATGCAAAACTCCTATTCATGAACAAGCTTACTAAAAATACAATACATTTAAGTTCAAGCCAAAAACAAAGGTCAACAGTAGAAAATATCTCCAACGTTACTTCTCCATCATCATCCTCCACATAGGGTAAACCCAATTAAGAGAAACTTAACCACACCATAAGAGGATCTTAACAAAACAACATTCATTTTCATCACTTAAAAGTGATTACGGTTTTTAGAAGGATTTACATTAAGTTAAGATAGGAAAACCAAGGTATTCTAAACTTCATCTCCTAGTAAATTTATCCCAATTATCAAGTTAGGTCATCTTATTCAACCAAATAAGGTTTTCATCAATACAATAAACACCAAGGTCATACATCATTATGGGAAACAATAGAGGAAACTTAGCCTTAAGGAATATTTGTTATTTTGTCAACATCAAATTAAGGTAACTTCTAGGTCAATAAAACCCACATCATCACCCTACAAAGACAAGAATACAACCCTCAATTCTAGGGGAAACATCAATTCCACAACATCAAAGGGACTCACAACACAATAAGAAGCTAGAACAAATCTACAACTTATCATGCCATAAGACTCTAATCGTTATTTCCAAATAGCAATTCTCCTTTTTACATTTACTTCATGCTCACATGCATCAATTCTATACAACAAACTCCAATCCATACTAAGCAACTTATCAAGGACCAATATATACAAAGGTTGAACACTTTTAAGCACATATTATTAGGGTAGCATGCTTTCATAGGTAGTCATTAAACATTTCAAGTTCAAATCGTAGTATTAGACTACCATCATGTAAAACCATATAGGAGAACATACTTCCAAAGGAAACTCATTTTAACCATAATACTCCTAACATGTTTTTAATATATCATGACATACATTTTTCAACATAACATGCTATTTTACATAAGTTTCATAAATAGCAATAAATGTGCATCACATCTTCAAAACATGCAAAAATTCACCTTCACACATACTTAATCAAACCATAAAATTAAGATAAGAATTTAAACACACCTTTTCTCCTTCAAGCATAAAGATGATCTCATCCAAGCAAACACATCGAAAATACCATACAAGCAAAGATAAAAGTGAGATCTTATTGAGTTAAGTTCTATGGCACTATATGAGAATGATGAAGAAGGGAAACTCTATAGTGTTATAGCCTCTTGTACTATTTCATGTGTCGTGACTCACCACAAATGATACAAGACTCTACTAGACGTGGCAATATGAGACTTCTTGGATCCTAAACAATTTTTAAAAACCTCGTGTTCTGATACCACATTTGTCACATCCAGGGAGCACCCCCTAGAAGTAAAATGGCATACTTGACCTCTCAAAGGTCTTATACAAGACAATAATTATCATTCAACGCATACATATATACATTCATATATATACATACATACATATATATACATACATATATATACATACATACATATATATACATACATACATATATATACATACATAATATACTACGATTAATACATACATCATATATATACATACATCATTACATACATACATATATATCCACATGTAATATCATATCATATATATATATATATAGTTATATATATATATATATATATATATAAGAATCCAAATGACCTTAGTCTTCCTGTTTGTTTTGGGGATGGCCGCGCAAGCCTAGAAGGAGTAGTGGGAGGGCAATGTTATTTATCTCTTCCCATTTTCCTCTTCTCTTCCTCGTCATCTCTCTCGTCTCGGGATATCTCGTTTCTCTCTCTCGCTCGCTCTCTCGGTCTCTCGCTCTCCCTTCCTCCTCCTCTCTCTCTCTCTCTCTCTGCTCTTTCGCTCCTCTTCTTCCGTCCCCCTACCCTGTTAATATTGAGTTTTGAAATCACTAATTCTACACCTTTTTAAGTACTCTTATTAACCCTTGACACCCTAGAATGTATATCAGTCATACCCTTCATATAAACAATCAATGTCAAAAATTCATCGATTCACAATACGATTATACATTTTAGAGTCACATTTCAGTGACCTCTTGTTCACTTACATTGGCTAATTTCCTTTTTATTCATTAACTCCCACAAGTAAACCCTTTAGTGGATACTAGTGCCCTGCATCACCTTACCACCCCAGAAAGGCATATATACTACTTACACAAGCGAAAACATATTATATAGTTATTAGTACCACCATCGAATAGTTTAGCAAGCCTTCTCATATAGTCAAAAAGTTAATCTCATCACAAATGAGACCATATCATCGAATATCTATAACAGTAGAAAATACTAATGTCAATCCATAATAAACATGCGTAGTCGACATGCATTAGAACAACTTCCTAGAACTTCCTAAGGAGCTACTTGTGCAATGTCTAGATGGGTTCATTACTTCCACCTATCCTATGTAACATCCCTTATGTAATTCGAGTTAGACTCCTAGTGATTTACTTCCTCTTTCCATTTTACTTTAGGAAAAATATAGACTTAACCGACATAGACCAGTTGATGCTAAACATGGAATCCGGTGTCATAAAACCCCTTACCCAAAAAGGGTGGTCTATTGACCAATGTAGAACCAAATATAACATAGCTTTCTAGGTTGATCCACTAGCTAGTACCTTATGGTGGCAACATAGTCATGGAACTTAAAGGTACGTGTGAAAACCCTCATTATTCCAAGATTAGCATTGTATTTATTCACTTAGGGAAACCCTATTTATTCCTATTGAGGCATTGTTGTTATCCACCTCATGAGTTTTCTGTTAACCTACGTTCCTACCATAGGAAGGGACACACACTCATATTCATGTTAACTCGGTGCTAAGATAATTTCCCTTCATTGAAAACCTTTATTATAATTTTACTTTATAAAGCATAGGTTTAGGAGAGTAATCCCCATATATGCTTAACTCATAGGTCATAGATGGAAGTTAATCAACCTAAATCGTGTAGTGAATCCCTTCACATGAACATAACATAAGTAAAACATCATCCTATTTAGGTACACCCTGAAATACAGCATTCAAGAGCCCCTCTCTTAACTGATGTATTCATACTTGCTGTGTGTATACACGATTTGTGAGCAAATCTTTCACATAACACATTAAGACACACATGTTCATACGTACATATTCATACGTATAGAAACCGAAACTAGAAATGCATAGGCAAAAGGCACATACCGTTGGCCATACTAGTACACCTATCAAGACATCCCAGCTAAGGAAACACATATCATGCTTTGATAAACATCATCTTACCATGCATTGTAGTAGACACTAGTGAATATGAGAACTACCTTTCATTTAGACACCATGACCTATACTACTTATAACATTCATGTAAAGTGAGTGTGTGTGTCAAATTCAACATGATCACATAATGTATATCAACAAAATATTGAGGCAGCCGTCCTCTTAGACCATAATACTCTTTGAAGCATAAACCACACAACAGACAATAGCATAGGAGACAAGTAAACTTCATATTACACTTAAGACTTTTAACTTGTGCTCCTCATGAATTCAAATAGGGGTACATAGGTAAGGGATTATTCACCATTTTACTCATCAATGGCAGCACCTATACTTTACTCTTACTTGGATATACACATGCTTACACAATAGCCATACAACCTTAATAACAACTAGGATAGGAAAGTAGGCATAAGCTTTAGATAGTATCATCATAAGCACATATTTATATATTTATCAATTTTCTTCCATGGACATGGTCAACACATATATAGATAATTTATATAGTAAACACCGCCACCAGAAGTGGACCATACAACATAATGCTATACAAGGCTTCCTCAACATCACTATAAAGAAATAAAGAAGTAGAAAACTTGAGGAGATAAGCATTCATACACAATTTTTCAATCTTTGATAATCATTAATCAATAAACCTTATTTATAACCAATTTATAAATCAGGCAGTAGCTATTTTTACTTTATTTATAAAATAAATCATGTACAAGTTGCTACAAGAACACTCTATAACATAATACAAGACATCTCACAAGTACTAGGAAGTAGAGACTCCTAGGTCATCAACTAACCTCCCTAGTTTAGTTCATCATTAATCATATACTAATAATACACATTTAGGGAAGTATCCAAATCAAATCTAAATAATGCTTCATCTACCCTATAATTAAGATCACATAATGTTCATTACAACATTGAAATTGTAGGCTAGAAGAACTTAGATCAATTCATGCCAAAATTCCTTTTCTTTGATAATCAAGTATTCATAACTACAACCCTCTAATATCATAAATATAAGATGTTAGATAATGATAACATAATATACACGAAATCCTACTATCATTGAGATAACATTTAAAATACATTGAATGTGTTATTTAAGACATCCATGGAGAGTAGAAGAATCATAGGCCAATAAACATTGATCAATCATGCAATCACTTATTTACATTAAATCCATAATATCCAATTTAGACAGTAGATACAATGATCTTTACCAATCAAAATCTCCTAACAATCACCATGAACCTACAATGAACTCATACAACATAGGCTAGTTTTGTTCAAATCTTCATACATGGATTCACATTGAAAATTCAACAATGATTCAACCTCAATACACACACTTGACAGTAGATGGTATTATATTAACATAATTGATTCACATACCGACATGCATAAGATAAAGATCACAAAGTCATACATAGGCTCAAACCGAGTTTGTGAAAGACGCATGGGCTCATATTGCATTAGGGAACTTGTTCATCAATAAATAATCATAAATACATTCATATTATGCTTTTTAAATCAATTTAAGAAAGAACCCATGGGTAGAATGAAGAAGAACTTGATCATATTTTTCTCTATGAAAACATTGAGATTATTTCTCTACATGGAAGGATAACTAGAGATGAAGGATCACCATACCTTTATCTAAATTAAAATCTCTTAAACTTGATGATTTATCCATAGAAATCCAAGCTCCAATCTGTTCTTGAGCTTCACCAACAATGGAGGTTTTAGAGAGAATATTTTTGAAGGAAAAAGTCTAATTTGGTGAATTGTATTGGGAGTGGGGATGATAACGTTTTTACTCCGTTATATATACCTAAAAGTAGCTAAATGAAGCTATTATAATAAGGTTAAGACGTGGGGTGAAACCCCTTAGTTAAAACAGACACAGGAAGTAGTTGACAGACCACCATCGACAGAGCAATCGACTGGCTGTTGGTAAGTCTACGGGCCATCCTTTGGCTTGTGTCAACTGGTCCTTAGCCATATTTTTGATTTAGACATGCCCAAAATAAGTACCGATCTACGATACCTCACCTAATGGACGTTGGTTGAACAAGTGACCGTCGTTTTGTCCATCGATTGACACTGCCAAGGCAGTGTCTCGACCAGCCTTGGGTCCTTCTTGTGGGGCACTTTAGAAGTAGAACCAATCATTTTCAACATTAATACAATTGTTACTTAGTTGTATAACTTCCACATAATTTTCAACGAGATGTAACGCCTGCAACTCTTCCAAACAGGCTAGGCCCCATCGAGACACACGTTGAGCGTCTTAAGGGTTATCTTTCGAACGCCTTGGACGTTCTTAGTCGTTTGACCTCCATACTTCTAGAAACTTCATATACCATATTTAAACATAATTATAACTAATTTTAAGACTTAATAAGATCATGACACAGAATATATAAACACACATGAGTCACATAGGAGACTAGTTGTCGAACGTTTTGGTCGTCCCTTGCCGTTCGACTTCCAAATCACTTCAAACTTTTCACACGGCCTCTAAACCATATTATAAGTAATTTTAGGACATTATAAACTTAATAAAAACATGTTAGGATCTAGTTCCCTCTCTCATTTTTGGGTCGTACAATATCCCCCACTTGGGAACATTCAACCTCTAATAACACTAAGCACTCTTTAATCACAACAAGGATTTCAATGCATCATATATAAGTTCATAACATTTATAACAACATCAAATAATTTAATTACTCAATGCACACAAGCAAGCAAAACCATTACTCACTCACTCTTTAATGCATCAAACACAAAGGCTCTTGTCATGTTCATAGGAGGAACATCCTTCTCTAATCATAACATGGTCATTACACCTTACTTCATTAAGAGATCATCTTGCAAGGCCACACATAGGCAGTTTTCAACAATACTCAAGAAGCTATTTCGTCACTCATACATCAATGCACATAGACTTGAGTTAATTGAACCAATAAATATCTTCATTAGTTAGACCTAGCTCCATTAAGGTCATACTCAACCATACAATTTTTAGTGGTGTCCATGGATGAACGTACTTCTCCTCAACAAACTTACATGTATCATGAGTTCATACCTTAGAAAAGTGCAAGTTTAATTCCTTAAAAATTTGAAATTATCATCTTTAAACCAATACATGCTTATAATTCCTTCCTATTGAAGTCTAATTGGAAAATTACACCAAATACATCACAACAAATAGGAAGAAATTTCACAAAATGTAGATTTCTACCGTAGGACTCACTTTTAGTGTAAGCATATTTTGAGAAGAATCACACAAATCATAGGTACACACATGAGCACTTAGCTAAATATGCTTTCACTTTTCAAGAATGACCTACAATTATGCATTCCAAATCATAAAAGTCACATAGTTGTTTTAATAGACTTAATACAATTAATTTGAAAGAGACTCAACTTTCCATTATATGGCTAAACATTACACATCACAAGTGACTTCTAGCATGTTTCTTCTATTATCTCATGAAGTAAAATGCATAACTAGCATATCAAGATGCAATTTAACATGACAAAATAAGGATTCTATCAATAATTTTTCTTTCATGCACTTTGGAACATTCATAATATCTTCAAGGTAATATCAATCAATACATAAAAAACATATAAGGTCATGCAATTAATACTTTATGCAAAACACTTATTCATGAACAAGCTTACTAAAAATTCAATAGATTCAAGCTCAAGCCAAAACATAAGGTCAATGGTAGAAAATATCTTCAAACTTACTACTCTATCGCCATCCTCAACATAGGGTAAACCAAATTAATAGTAACTTAACCCCACCTTAAGAGGAACTTAACTAAACAACGTTCATTTTAATCACTTAAAAGTGATTACACTTTTAGAAGGATTTACATTAAGTTAACATAGGAAAACCAAGGTATTCTCAACTTCATCTCCTTAGAAATTTATCCCCTATTATAATGTTTGGTCATCTCATTGAACCACATATGATTTTCATACAATACAATAAACACCAAGGTCATATATCAATATGGGAAACAATAGAGGTGACTTATCCTTGAAGACTCTTTTTTTTACATTAAAGTAAGGTAACTTCTAAGTCAATCAAACCCGCATCATCACCCTACCATGACAAGTATACTACCCTTAATTCTAGGCAAAACATCAATTCCATAACATCAAGGGACTCACAAAACAATACGAAGTTAGAAAAAATCTACAACTCATCATGCCATAAGATTCTCATCCTTCATCCAAATAGGTATTCTCCTTTTTACATTTACTTCATACTCATATGCATCAATTCTATACAAAGACCTCCAATCCATACTAAGCAGTTTTATTAAGGACCACATATATACAAAGGGAATCATTGAACACTTTTAAGCATATATTCTTGGGGTAGCATGCTTCCATAGGTAGTCACTAAGCATTTTAAGTTCAAATCTTAGTATTAGGCTACCTCATGTAATACCATATAGAAACACACCATTCCAAAAGAAACTTATTTTAACCATAATAACTCCTAAGATAATTTAACTACATAATGAAAAACATATTTCAATATAACATGCTATTTCACATAAGTTTCATATAGAGCCATAAATGGGCATCGCAGCTTCAAAACATGCCAAAATTCACCTTCACACATACTCATTCTAACCATAAAACCAAGATAAGTATTTAAACTCACATTTAATCCCTCAAGCATAAAGATAATCTCATCCAAGCTAACACATCAAAAAGACCACCAGACAAGAAAACATAAGAGTGAGATCTTATTGAGTTAAGTTCTATGACACGATATGAGATTGATGAAGAAGGGAAACCTTATCCATGTGTCTTCCCTCTTCTTTCTTTTCTTTGTATGTTTTGTCGACTCAACACCAGTGATACAGAGACTCTACTACTAGACGTGGCATATGACACTTCTTTGACGCCTAAAGCAAAACACTTTTTTAAAAACCTCATGCTCTAATACGCACATTTGTCACATCTGGAGCAGCGCCCTATAAGTAACATGGTGTACTTGACCTCTCGGAGGTCTTATACAACAAGCCTATTATATATATATATATTATATATATATATCTCTATATAATACATTGATCACAATTGCATATTAAATTTAACTCTCTATCCATCTTAGAGTCGAACATTACCCTTAAAACATAAATATAATTACAATATTTAAGACTTTACAGTAAACAGTAACATAGTAAATCCTCGAACTTAAGGATTCCTTTCCTTGAGCTTGGGAATCACATATCAATCTCCTTAATCATGTAGACATTCTTTAAGCATCCATAACCTACACTTTGTGTAAACACAAGAGAAGAATGGAATTAGTAAACGAATGCATTAAGTATGACAACTATGCAAAAATATGTATTTAAAAGGGATATTTTCTTGAAATCATATTTCATGCCTTTATGTTTAAATCTTTATAAAATCTTGAAACAGTAGATTGATATAATGATCTCTTGTTCCCTTAAAAGTGAGCTAATTTCCTTTTTATTCATTAACTTACCAAATAAACCTTTAGTGATGGTGCAATGCATCACTTTAGGACCACAAGGAAAACAATACTTAGAACTTAAAGAATCCAATACATATCATCATAGAAATATAGTACAACATAGCATTGGTAAGTTTAAGACGCATTCATCTATAGTCAACAAGATCAATCATCTCATAAATACTGCAGTAAATTCATCATCTTCATAACAAATAGACAAATAATACAATGTCATGCATAACGAACAGATACATAGTGAGATGCATTAGAACACCTTTCTAGAAGTTCCTAAGAAGCTACTAGTGCAATGTCTAGATGGGTTCATTACTTCCACCCATCTTAAGTAACCTCCCTTAAGTCATTCTACTTAGGGTCTTAGTAATTTACATCCTTTGTCCATTTTAAATTAGGGAAACTATAGCCTTAACCAACATAGACCATGTAATGCAAAACATGGAATTCGGTGTCGTAAAAACCCAAACCGAAAAAGGTGGTCTACTGACCAAAGTAGAACCAAACATAACATATTTTTGTAAGTGGATCAAATAGCTAGTATCCTATGGTGTCAACATAGTTATGAAACTTGGAGGAACGTGTGAAAACCCTCTTTATGCCAACATTAGGCATTGTAGTTATTCACTTAGGGAAACCCTATATATGCCTATTGAGGGTTATCCACCTCAAGAGATTTCTGGTGACCTACCTTCCTACCTTAGGAAGGAATACACACCCATATTCAAGTTTACTCAGTGCTAAGCTAATTTACCTTCATTAAAAACCTTTATTATAATTTTACTTTTGGAAAATCTATGGTTCAGGAGAGTCGCTCCTATACACTTAACTCATGTAGGTCTAGATGGAAGTTCACAACCTAAATCATTAAAGAATCCTTTGACCTGAAGCATTACATATGTAAAAAGGCTCATCTTGTTTAGGGTACACAGAGTACAAAAAAACACATCATTCAAGGCCCCTCTATTGACTAGGTCTTTATCTGTGTGTGTGTATACATATATGTGAGCAAACCTTTAACATAAAATATTAAGACACAGATGTTCATACATACATATTCATACATATAGAAACCAAAACTAAAACTATTCTATCAAGGTACACATGTGCAATGAAAGTCTCATACCCTTTCCTATACTAGTAAACCTATTAAGTCATCCCAGCAAAGGAAACACATATCATGCTTTCATAAAAATCATCTTACCATGCATAGTAGTAGACACCAGTGAATATGAGAACTACCTTTGATTTAGACACCATGACCTATACTACTTGTAAAATACATGTAAAGTGTGTGTGTACATTGGTCAACATGATCGCATAATGGCTATCAACAACATATTGAGGTTGCTACCCTCTTACACCATAATACTCTTTCAAGCATAAACCACACAACACACAAAAGAATTGGAGACAATTAAACTTCATATTACACTTAAGACGCTAACTTGTGGCTATTTTCATAACACATAGGGGTCATAGTAATGATTATTAACATTTTAGGCTCATAAATAATTGGAAGCATCTATACTTTACCTAACAAGATTACACATCTTACACACAACGATATAACGCAAATTACAACTAGCAATTTGAATGTAGGAAGAATCAATCGCTCCACATAGTATCATCATAAATCGCATTTCATATATTCATGAAGATTTTCCTTCCATGAACATGGTCAACACATATATAGATTGAAAGTAAAGTAAAACCTCCACCATAAGTGGGACCATACCGAAGAATGCAAACAAGGATTCCTCCATATCACTATAAAGAAATACGAAGTAGAAGGATAGAGGATATAAGCATTCTACCAATTTCTCCTAATTTTATCCTCAGAGTCAATCACCAGCCCTTATTTATCAACCAATTCCTCTATAGTCAGTATCATCTATTTACTGTGTCTAGTCATACAAACAAACCATGTAGCAAGTGGCTTACAGATAACATTATAGCATACAACAAGGGGCAACTCACTATACTAGGACGTAAGAGTCCTAAGTCATCAACTAACTGCTTCCTAAGTTAGTTCAGCGTTCTTCATATACAAATAATATACATTACGGGTCAGTAGATAATATATCCATCAGTGCTTCATCTACCCACCGAATTCGCTCAACCTAATTTTCTTACAACCTAAAGTCAGAATTTTGTTTAGGTTAGAAGAACCTAGAACAATTCATGACAAAATTCCTTTAATTTGATAATCAATAATTCATACCTATAATACACTAATATCGTAAATATAAAAAAGTACATAATAAAAATATAACCTAAAACAAATCCTACTATCGTTGCTATAACCTTTAAATTACAGTAAACATGTTATTTAAGACATCCACGGAGAGTAGAAGATTCATAGTCTAACCAATATTGATCTATCATGAAATAATTTATTTACAATTAATCCATAATATTCAATTGATACAGTAGATTCAATGATCTTTACCCAATTGAAATCTCGTACCAGTCACCATGAATCTGAACCTACAGTGAACTCATAGAACATAGGCTAGTTTGTTCAAATCTTCATGCATAGATTCACATGGATAATTCATCAGTGATTCTACATAAATACACATACTAGAGAGTAGACATAAGCATATTAACATAATTGAATCACAAATCTACATTCAATGAAATCAACGTATCTAAAGCCATACATAGGTTAAAAAATCGAGTTTGTTAAAAATGCATGGGTTCATCATGCAATAGGATTTAAAATCATGTGCCAAATCATTAAATAATCATATACTTCATATTAATTCTTTTTAAATCAATTTAAGAAGAACCCATGGCTACAAAAAGAAGAGCTTGCTCATTATATTTCTTTTTGCCAAACATTTAAGTAAATTAACTCTCGACATGAAAGGAAAAATAGAGATGAAGGATCACCATACCATTATCTACAGTAAAATCTCTATAACTTGATGATTCATAATTGGAAATACAAAATCCAAGCTATTCTTGAGCTTCACCAACAATTGAGATTTTAGAGAGAATAGTTTTGGAGGGAAAAGTCTAATTTTGTGAATTGTATTGGGGGTGGGGTTGATCACGTTTTTACTCCCTAATATAAACCTAAAAGTATATAAATAAACCTATTATAATCATGTTAGCACGTAGGGTGAATTTCTCATTTACCGTTTTACTAAAACAGACGCATGCAGCAGTTGACAGGCGACCATCGACGGAGCAATCCACTGGTCATAGGTTAGTCTACGATCCGTTGTTTGGCTTCCATTGATTGTTCCTTAGCCAATTTTTTTTTAAGACATGACCAAACTAATTAACCGAAATTGGCGATACGGCGTGGTGCCACTGAGTAGGTGGTGGGGGGTGGGTGGGGGTGCGGGAGTTGGAAGAAGTGCAATCACCAGACGGGATGTTGCTTGACCAACTAGCCGTAGTTTGGTCCGTCGATTTAAACGATAAAGGTTGTGTCTTCACCAGCCTTGGGTCTTCTTGTGGGGTCTTTTGCGTGGCCCTTTAGAAGTCGTGCACAGACGTTTCCAATGAAAATACAACGTTAATAAGTTTTAGACCTTCCACATAAGTTTCACCTATATCAAACACCTCCAACTCATCCAAATAGGCTAGGCCCCAACGATACACACGTAGAGCGTCTTATGGTCTATCTTTCAAACGCCTTGGGCGTTCTTGGTCAATTGACCTCAAAACATCTACAAAATTCATATACAATCTTTAAGCGTAATCAAACTCATTTAATACTTAATAAGATCATTAAAAACAGTATATAAACACACATGTACACATGAGGCATATAGGCGACTAGTGATCGAATGTTTTGGTCATCCCCTGCCATTCGACTTCCAAATCCCTTCAAACGTTACACAGTGCCTCTGACAAAATATAACTCATTGTTTAGGACTTATAACTGGAATATATATATATATATATCTATAATATATATATTAGATATATTATATTGTAGATCTATCAACCTATCTCAGTTTGGGGTCTTACATTTTCTTAGATATTAGTGAATTAGATATAACTAATCAATTCAATTTAATTTCCCTTTTGCAATTAGATATCTTATTCGCTGATCTTTGAGAAAAAAATATTCACATTAAAATTTAAATTTGTATAAACCATCTAAATATATTAACAGAATACATTCACCTTTCATTGAATTATGTGTTGTTGGAGATATATAGTAGGCAAAGAATAATTGTAGTTCCAGTGTAGTCATCCTACTTAGCAAGAACGTCGGTGAAGATCGAAAGAACCTTTAAATTAAAAAAGAAACTATAATAATAAAATTTAATATTTTTAGAACTACAATTTAAATATATTCTTAATAAAATTTATATGACGCTCATAATTAAGTACTCACTAATTAATAAAAAAACACGTTACACACATATGAAATGATTAATACTTAGTGCAAGAGAAGGTAAAAAAAGACAAAAAATTAATTAAGGAAAGGGTCAATTTGAATTAATAAAGAATAGTAAATAAATAAGGAAAACTGGAGAAAAATAAAAGAGAAGGAAAAAGGGAGCAAGCAAGAATTTTTATGTTGTTGGTAAGTTTGAGCCCTTGTTGTCTAGGTGGCAGACCATCTATTTCGCCTAATGAGCTATTCCGTATTATTGTTACTGGTTTGCAAACGTAATATTTTCAACTTATCCTTATATATAATAATAGATATTATATACTCATATATACACTTTTTTTTCACGAGATCATTAGGTGTCGTGGCACCCCCACCCTTCCACATAGATTCACCCCTAGTCTCAAGCTCAAATAAACATAGAAGGAAAATATAGAAATATCTACAACCTTATTAATCACATCACCATCACCCACATAGGGTAGACCCAATTAAGAGCATATTTACTCAACTATCACCATTTCTCTAGGAGTAACACCCAAATTAAATGCAAAACATTGAAGATAGGTCGTAGTACCCAACAACATAAGGTCTCAGTTATAGCCTAAACATCAAATTCACAAAACATTCGGGGGAAAATAGAGGAGACTTAGCCATAAGACCTCTTTCTTTCCTATAAACATCATAGTAAGATAACTTCTAGGTCAATCGTACCCATATCATCACCCTAGAAAGTAAGCACACTACCTTTACTTCTAGGACAAAGCCTATATAAAAGACTCCAATCCATGTAAAACAACCATGAAGGTTCACTCATATTAACAAAGGCAACATTTGAACCATTTAAACATATACATAAGGAAGCATGCATCCTTAGGTAGTAACTAAGCATTTCAAGGTCAATATGTAAGATTGGCTACCATAATATAAAACCATATCATAAGACTATCATCATGCAAATAGCATTCATATCCAAAAGAAGGCTCATTTTAATTATAATTACTTCTAACATGCTTTAACCATATCATGACATACACTTCTCAACATAACATGTAATTTCACATAGATCTCATATATATAGCCACAAAGAGCATCATATATCAAGGCATAAAAAATTTCACTTTCACACATACTCACGAAACCATATAACCAAGATAAGAATCAAAACTCACCTTTTCTCCCTCAAGCATATAGATAACATCTCATCCAAGCAATCACATATAAAAGACCACAGGACAATAAAACTTAAGAGAGAGATCTTATAAAATTAAGTTCTATTGCATGAAAAAGGGAAACTCTATCGTTCTATTCCCTATCGCTCATAGATGAGTCGCACTAACCATCGATAATCGAGACTCTACTCGATGTGGCAATATGAAACTTTGCAACCTAAAACAACTTTCATATACCTCATGCTTTGATACCATGTCTGACACGACTAGGGAGAACCCCCTAGAAATAATATGACGTATTTGACCTCACGGAGGTCTCATACAAATCCATAGTTACAATTCATCGCATTGTCATATTAATTTTAGAGGAAAATGTAAAAATTTTCATAGTACAATCATATTGTAGATAATCACTTCATATAATATATAATATTATATATATATATAATATATATATATTATATATAGATATATATTTATAAATATAAGTCTAATACGATTTAGACTCTAAGTCTCTTTTTTCATCTTAGACTCAACTCATTAGATATTATGGACAAACCCGTACAACTAATATATTAACTAATATATTACAAGACTTTTGAGAAACTTTACATAGGAAATCCTTGAACTTATGGATCCCTTTCATTGAGCTCGGGAATCACATATCAAGTCCTTCACCTTAGAATATCCTTTAAGAATCAATAACCTACAGTTCTTGTAAAAAGGTGAAGAACAATGGTGTTCATACAAGAATGCACTAAGTATGACAACCATGTAAAAAGATGCATTTAAAAGGGGACATTTTACTTTGAAAATTGTGCATAATGCTTTTTTGTGAAAACTTAATCAACTTTGATAACATAAGCATCATATAATTAACGTAATTTTATATAGACATATACAGTAGTCACAATATCCCATTAAATCGCACCTTACATTTAAAATACATTTTGAATTACATTACAATAGCTTCTCTCCCTTTACAGTAACCTTTTTATGTTATTTACAGTTAACTCCTTTTACTTTAACTCCCTTACATCCCCAAGTAACCCACTAGTGATTCTTATTGCAATATATAGACAATGTCCCATTACATTATCCACACTCAAGCATCACCTTAAGTCCACAAATAAACCATGCATACAATATTCATAGATAATCAAACATATATACATATACATGAAGGCTTATATATAATTATAGTTCAAACTTCACATATAACTAAATATATTGCATAAAATCTCATATAGACTTAATCAAAGACATCATGTAAGTCAACACTATAAACAAGAACATTCTAGGCAATAGTCAACAACACATAGTTGGACTTCACTTCATAAAACATAATAGAACCCTACTCATAATCCCATTCTAAGTTTAGCAGTGCAATGTACATGTGAAGTCCCATCACCTCACACATACTAAGTACACCTACAAAGACACTACAAGTCTTAAAATATAATTCATACATCAATTGGACAAGTCTAGACTATTTCATACATGAAGAGCAAGACCTTCACTATATAGTTGATAAGACCCACTTTATGCATATAAGTTAAGGCTGTACCATATAGACTCATTAGGACTCATATCAATGCATTAATCACAAACACTTCAGATAACAACTACAATGCATAATAAGAGACATAACAATATACAGATTTAACACCTTCCTAGAATCCCTCAAAGACTTCGTTGTTCAATGCATGGGTAAAGAAAGTGCCATACCCTCACCTACACTAAGAAACTCTCCTTAGTTCATCCTAGTTAGGGTGCATTACTTACTTCCAATGTCCATTTTACATTAGAAAAACTATAGCCTTAACTGACACTAAGACTATGGGTGCTAAACATGGAATTTTGTGTTGTAGAGCATTACACTAATGGAAGGTGCCCTACTTAGCAAAAGTAGAACATTAACACATGCTAGGATACTAATTGAATTAACTTGCTATATCCTATGTGGCAAGCATATTTTATGGAACTTGAGGTCTTTCAGGGAAACATCACTCTATGCCCTTTTTTTTAGTTATAAGGCTATCCACCCCGTGAGAACCATGGTGAACCCTACCTTTCCTCCTTGGGAAGGCCCCACCCCTCACCTACAAGTTCACTCGCTGCTATGATAAGTTTCCTTTATTGAAAAGCCTTTATTATATTACTTTATAAAACATAGGCCTTAGGATATTGACTCCACATATACTTAGCTCATAAGTCATAGATAAGATTTCATCAACCTATATTCTTTGAGAAACCCTTTCACATCGATATAGCATATTCATGCACCGTCTGATTTAGGGTACTCTTGATAACACCTTTCAAGTGCACCTCTATTGACTAGATTATCATTCATGTGTTTGTGTATACATATATATGAGCAAACGTTTCACATAACATATTAAGGCCACATATGTTCATACATCAATGCATAAGTATATAGGTATAATAATATGAGCAATACTATCATATAAACATACAAAGACAACAATGCACATTCTACTTTATCACATCATATAATTAACATCATAGCATATAATTCATATTTGTTACATGTTCACACCATCCTATGCATGTACTTAGAATACTAACCTCGTAACTATTCTATCAAGATACACATGTGCAATACATAGACATGGTCCTATACCCTTGTCCATACTAGTACACCTATGAAGTCATCATTGTTAAGATACACTATCATCCTTTCATTAACATATTATTCACATACGTAGTAGTGTACGTTAGGTGCATATGAGAACTATCCTTTCATTATCTACCTTGAGTCTATCCTTCTTATAGTCATGCATGAGGTGTGCGTCTACATTGTACAACATGATCACGTAATGGCAACCATCCTAATATTAAGGCAGCCACCTTACAAAGATCACAATACACATTCAAATCCAATAAACCATAGACAATTCATATATAGAGTAATAGGAACTATAGACCAAACACATTAACATTATAACATAGGAGACAAGACATCTTCATTACTTTAATCTAAAACTCCTAATGCTTTAGACAATACATTCATGTAGAGGCTCATAGGTAGGGGTTTTGATACACAAGAGAAGCCGATCATCAATACACCTCAGCAATGTCAAATGTATAAACCCCTAACACTAACATCTTTGTACATATATAAAACGATTCATCTATTTAACCTAGATCATGAACTAGCATCGGAGACTAGACATATACCTTCACATGTATGATCATCATAACCACACTTCACCACATAAATTTGCCTTCAAGGCTATAATTATAACACATAGATATATAACAAGAAATTAACATTGCCACCGTAAGTGTACGATACCACACAGTGCCATACAAAGCTAAGCATCTAGCAATTCTATTGAAGAGTAGAGAGAATAGGCCCAACTTACAATTTCACAAAGCTTTGATAATGATTGATTAATTACATTAATTCAACATCAATACATGTTTGAAACAATAGATAAAACAACCATTACATAAACGAAATCTTAACTCAAACATCATGGTTTCAAGATCACGTTAGGTACAATACTTCATCAAGTCTATAGAAAGTAGACGAATATAGATCAATTTACGCTATCCCTAAATATTGATCATCATTTATCAATCATCACAAATAAATATTCAATTCACATGAATAAAAATATTGATAGGCAATTCAACATATTTAAAACATAATTCAATGAACACATAGTCAAGATCAAAAGACCCAAATTATAGGCCAATTTGAGAAATTAGAAGGATCATGGATTCATCATAAAATTGGATTGAAATTCATCTTAAAAATAGTATATAGTAATCAATTTATCTTAAAACATGCTTTTGAAATCAATTGGATAAAGAACCCATGGCTAGATTGAAAATTGGAAATTTGGTCATTGATCACACTTGAAAATCCTTGATTGACTCCTTGGATGAATGATTACTAAAGATGAAGGTTCGCCATACCTTATTTATTGAAGACACATAAGAAATTTCAGAAACCTTGAAAATCCAGTTCTTCTCTTAAACTTGATTTTTCCCTCCAATGGAGCCTTGAGAGAATTTGGAGAAGAAGAGAGTTTTGGAATTTTTTTTTGTTTTCTTATTGGGCGTCGGGGTTTTTACTTTGGAAAAAGGATTAAATAAGTCTTAAAATCTGTTAATAACCGTCTCCCAATGTTTACAAAACACCTCCAAACTTATTCGAACTTATAGACATGTCTAACTCAACTTCTATTTCTGAAATCTTCATCGGTGAATAAGTCCAGGACGCGAAGTTGTTCCCGTAAGATTTTTTTGGAAATAAATTCCGGGGCAGTTCACTCTGCGTTGTGTCTACGACGTGGACAAACTTTTTGACCTACGGTGGACCAAGTCCGCTACGCAGACCTATTTCACCAAGGAACAAAAGCTGCTGCCGTGGGAAGCTTTTTGTGTCAAGGTTGGATCCTCCTCAAGGACCCTTCTGTTGGTCCTTGGGGAGTTTTTCCATGACGTTACCACCTCAGATACTTTCGTATACACTCTCCTATTAATTTGAGAATAAGAAAACATATAAAACACACCAAGGCACTCTAAAACATACACACACGTTTCAACGGCTAACATTTGAAAAACTCAGACGTTCTTGAATGTTTCACCTTCAAATGACTTCAAATCGAGTATACATACTGTGAAAAACTCATTTAACTTATTTTAAAACTTTTTAGGCGCATGTGAGGCTCTAAGAACCTTAATTCATGTTGAGAATCCTTACATTAGTGCACTTTCATAATTAAGACCTATGTTCACCATAACATATGGCGATTGGTCCCAAGGCCTCTCAAAGTTACTTCTTGGGGAACTGCATGTTAAAGCATCCATAGTACCTCACACCACTAGTATTATATCTGAAGTCAGCCTATCTTTTACCTGTTCATTCGTACAGAGTCTCTAGTACACCTACTTCATCTTTTCAAGGAACCATCATCATAAGTCAACAATGTCATGAAATGTAACTATATTCACTATCCAATCTAAGAGTACATCATGTAGGGGTGATGTCATAAGTAGCTTCAAGTCATATTTGTGCAATGTATCGAAGGAATCCCATACTACATCTTTACTAAGTACTTCTTTAGGCTAACCTAATCATAGCTAATGTATCTTGAAAACTTTTCTATTAAGATCAACATACTACAATAATAGACCCACCACCATGGGAAGCCTCTCAATATACTAACCAAGGTACTAAAAGAAGGTGATAAAAATCCTTATCATTATGGAACCAATAGTATAGATGCAAGCTAGTCCACAGGAGAGCAAGAATCCTCAACCCTAAGCTACTACGAGAAATTTATATCAAGCTATTCCATGAATTACACCTTAGATGCAAATCGAGCTACCATTACGAGAGTATAGGTCTTTCTTCTAAATCAACCATGAAATAATTTTGGCTAAACCAAGTCAAGCTACAATGAAGTTCAACACCTCAAGATACAATTAGTAATCTAACCCAAGCTTCTATAAGACTTCAACATCTGAAGCTACCATGATTATTTTAACTCAAGCCACCCGAATATTTATTATCTCAAGCTACCTTTGAGATATACTATGTCAAGTTACGATGAGTACTCAAGCTACCATGTCCTTGGTGTTGTCTCACCAAGTCTACTACACAAGAAGTGATCGTACAATCCACCTTCAAGCTAACCTTGCTCTACCATACATTGATTCATGTTAGGTTCTTAAATCAATCTAGGGTTCCACTACGTGAGAACTTAATTCTCCTAATCATATTCTTGTCTAGGTTTAAAAGAGAAAGGAAACATCATCAAGCTCATCCTCATCAAGAATATACCGGCAAATCCCTAATTACAATGGCCATTAGACCATTAAAAAATTACTATATTTTAGTCCTTCACGATTCATACTCAATTACATGTTAATCTATTCAATTAGATCAGTAGAAGGTAAGTGTAGTCATTCATCATCACCTAGATTCAATCCCAACTTCCTAGTTCAAGACAATCCTTAATCAATTATAACTATTAAAATTCATAACTAGGTGATTCAATCATGATCCAATAGCATAGAATATAATTAAATCAAGAAGACTAACATAAAACCTTCATCTAGCTTCTCATAACCTAAAATCACCATGACCACCTTCAAGTTCAATTATCATAATTCACCATGAAAACTCCATGAACACAATACATACACATTACATGAATATAAGGGAATGATACCCACACTATTGGGATCACAATCATACCTTACCCAGAATGCAATCACAACCCTCACTTGTTTGGAGATCTTTGGATTCTCAATTGTAGGGAAACTAGAGGATTTAGTGTAACTTACGGAAAATAATTGCCTCTAGTGTACAACAAATAGGAAGTTATTGTCACGACCCCCAAACCCGATGTGTGCCGTGACTAGTGACCGTTTGGACCCCCCACATAAAACTGCTAAGTTTTATAACCAATATGAAACTAAGACATATGGAGTTTAATCAGCAAACAAAGCTAACCCAACGTCTAGATATATAGAGGACCTGTCTCATAAGGAGTCATAACCATTTCAACCATAACAGCATACGCCGAGCCGCCAGGGCCGCCATATTCAAAGCATAATAAACATACGTATGCCGACAAGGGGCTGCCACTACACAATACACAATGATGTACGACAGCCGACAAGGCGTTTCCTGTACAAGCGGACATCCCCAACAAACCATGTCCAGACCGTTATCCAAACCATAGAGATAACACCCCACATAATGTCCACAGACCTCTAAGAGTACTTAGTGAAACTCACGGGACAGGGGCCCGCCGGAATACCCATCGAAGAGCAAAAGACTACACAAAAAAGTAGGTACCAAAACGCTGGGCTCCGGAACAGGGGAGCTTCCACAATCGACAGAGTAGATCTCTTAGGCGGGAGGATCACGAACTGTGCGTCTTACACTCTGCGGGCATGTGAAACGCAGCCCCCAGAGGCAAGGGGGTCAGTACGGACAGTACTGAGTATGTAAAGATAGGTAAAGATGGGTGACGGATACATATGGCAAGTCGAAACAAAATATCGTACACATATCCCTTTTAAGTGAAAATCTTGCAATATTTAACATTTACAGGCTACCAAGCTTCCTAGTAAGGGGCTCGGCAAAATAATCATCACGTTCATCTCCGTCATCAGCATCACATACCATCCTCATCACCAATAATATATTATTAATATACATACCGGCCCTAAGGAGGAACTCGGTGACATATGCAAGAACTCCGTCACGAACATTACCCGGCCCGGGACCGGTGAAATGATAAATGACTCTATGGGCACGAGCCAGAATATATGAGCAAACATACGCAATTAAATCATTTTAAATCCAATAGAATAATCAACGTGAACCAGCAAGGAGTATTACAACGATTAATATTTGATCACGATTATGGACCTTATACGATATGGAACGTTTAAATCCTCAATGACTCTAAGAAGCATTACCATAAGATATTAGAGATCCATCATGAGCCTTAGACAGAGCACGCTATATAGAGGATGGAGGAATAATTGTGAAGAAAGAAGAATTACGTCCACCTAGACGCTTCTAGAGATAAGTATCAATCTGTCCGTTATTCGCTTATTTTTAAAGTCATGGGGGCCCCCAATGCCAAGAAAGCGGACAATGTTAAATACCGTATAATCGAGTGCACGTCCAATATTTTACTGCTCAAGCTATTAATCTAACAAGCAACAATCGTGCGCAATTAGTAAACATCGTGCTTTACTGTCTTGTAAGCTAGCTAATAATCTGACGAAAATTCGGCCAGCACCTCCCCTATTTCCTTACTTCGTACCAATCGACAACAATACAAATTATCCACGGCAATACCAATAAGCACATATAACCCAAAGAATCATATTGAACCGCCCCCTCCCCAAAACAGTTCCGTTCTCGGCACCCATAGCAGGAAGCAACGACACACAACGAGCGTAAACTCGTTTATAATTCGCACACACAATCTACCTATCGTATTATCTTTGGAGTATATACTCACTAATCACATTACAACATATACATATGCTAAAACAGAATTTTACCTGCAGTTTGCTTTTATCAAAACAGCCCAAGCACCAACACGACACAACTAATAATCCGATTATGGTTCCAGTCATACTCTAGCACATCAATAAACTAAAACAAAAACTTCCAAAGCTATGGTAAAGCCCCCCTTCTTAAAATTAGGGATAATTAACAAGGGTATTCTAAGAATTAACCACACCAAAAAAGGGAGTTATAACAAATTTTTGCAGCGCTGCAAGAGATGCAGGGTTGGTTCTCCATGTCAATGGCTGCTAAGACAAAAAGTGGTGAAGAAGAAGATGATAGCAGCAAGGCATTTCACCACTTTATTTCGATGATGGATTTCTCCACCTCATTAATAGTCTGACGTGGAGGCAGCCCCCTCCTACCCTGTCCACTAAGGCCAGCCAACCATTGATCCCTTTTTAATTGGTTGAGTGGTGGGCCCCCACTGGATTAAATTAATCCTAATCCGCCACCAATATGGTGGTGGGGCCCATTGGGAGTAAATCAGCCAAATTAGCACTAATTAATCCTCACTTAAAGTAATGGCACTTCATTAGCCAACTCATAATTATATCACATTTGGAAATAACATTCCTTGTCCTAATTATTTCTTTACGCTTCTAGATCACGATGCGCACTACGTATAAAAAAAAAATACGAGGCATAACATCTTCCCCCCTTAGGAACATTCGTCCCGAATTGTTAAGTTAGCGTCTTGCAAAAAACAAAATTCCAGACGAGGCTCCCTAAAAAGTTATACCTATCAACCTGCATTTCGTAATTACAGATGCCTCACAGCTACTAATCTCATATATATCATATAGCAAGCTAGGATTGAAATTACCGTTAGGTAGGGGAACAAAGTAAGGAACTATTCTTATTTGTCATCGCTTCTCCAAGTAATTCCTCCCTATTGTTATTTTGCCACAAACACTTGACGGAAGCACATTCCTAGTACGGAACATTCAACCTGATTACAAGTATAGCCAAGGTTTCGCCTCATATGACAACTCCTCTGTTACACTGAATTCATCTACAGGGAAACTATGAAGGACACCAAATACATTACGTTGCATCGATACATGGAAGACGGATGTACCTCCTCCAAATCAGATGGTAGCTCCAACTCATAGGCAAAACCTGCCTATCCTACGAACAATCTGATAAGGCCCAAGTATCTCGGCATGGAGCTTCCCTTCCTGCCGAATCTCATCACACCTATGGGTGATAACCTCAGCAATACCAGTCACCAATGCTGACTCCAATCTCGACGAACGTTATCTGCATATGCTTCTGTCGACTCTGGGGCTGATAATAATCTTTCTTGAATAAGCTTTTCACCTTGTCAACAGATTGCTGAATACACATCAGGGCCTATTACTTAGTCTCGCAATCAAACCAGCCAATAAGGTGATCTGCACTTCCTACCATTATTAAGGGGCCGCGTACACGGTGCCATCTGGATACTAGAATGGGAGCTATTATTATAGGCAAACTCAATGAGCGGCAAAGTGGTTCATCCAGCTGCCTTTTGAAGTCAATATACAGGCCCGCCACATATCTTCTAGTGTCTAAATAGTACGATCAGCCTGCCCATCAGTCTGAGGGTGAAAGGTTGTTGATAAGGTAACCGGTGTCCCCAATCCCCTTTTGGAAACGATCTCCAAAATTGGCTGAAATTGAGCTCCTCGGTCTGACATAATGGACGGGAACCCCATGACAAGTCTCACTATCTCCCTGACATATAACTGCATAATCTTCAGCGAATAAGTAGTCCTGTGGAAGGAAAAGGGGCGATTTCGTCAGCCTTATCTACAATAACCATTAGAGTCATACTTTATGTTGAGTGCGAGGGGTAAGCTGTAATGAAGTCCATATAATCATCTCCCATTCCAAGTCGGGATCTCTATCTCCTGTAATAATCCACCAGGCTTTTGATGTTCGATCTTGACTGTTGGACAAATTGGGCACTGAGCAACACCTTTCAGCATGTCTTTTTCATGCCATCCCAACCAATATAAGCATTCTGAGGTCAGATACATTTTTGTTGACCCTGGGTGAATAGATAACGGGAGAGTGTGCCTCTCCCAACCTTGCGTCGTAGCCCCGCAGTATCGGGTTAAACACAACTGCTTCATATCGAAAACTCGTCAGGTGTTGTAACAGTAAAATGGGTCTTTTCCTTTTGAAGAGAGCATCTCTATAATGTTGCAGAAAGGGTCCGTGTATTGGTTCTCTTTACTCATCTTGATGTGTAGGGCTCAACAAAGCCTCTCGATAGAAACTTCACTATCTTCCGAATTAGCTAGACGGAAACTCAACGGCTGGATAGCTGCTGAATCTCCCCAACCATATCCCTCCCTTCTGGTTGTACATTCTGTCAGCTACCCATGACTTACGGTAGAGCATCGATACAACATTGCTTCCCTGGATGATATAAAATATAACATCATAATCCGTTAGCAACTCTACCACCGCCTCTGTCGTAAGTTAAGCTCCTGCGCCTAAAGATATATTGGCGACTCTTATGATGTTATAGTTGTCCCCATGGACACCATATAAATAATGTCTCCATATCTTCAAGGCATGAACCACGACCGCACTCCAGATCGTGAGTAGGATAGTTCTTTCATGCCTTTCCGAAGACTTGTGGGAGGAAGGCTATAACTTGCCATGCTGCATCATACACATCCGAGCCAACACCCGAAGCATCACAATAATAAATAGCCGTCTGGTCTCCGGAAAGAGGTAGGAGGCAGTTGTAGTCAATTTGTCTTTCAATAGATGGAAGCTTCGCTCACAGCATCTGGGTCCCCTGGAACTTGGATGCCTTTGTTGAGTAGCCTGTCAAGGCGCTGAAATTGACGGCAACTTTCGAGAATCGTCCGGTATAATCCTGCTAACCCAAAAAGCTGCGTACCATAGTAGGTGTGGTAGGTGGGGCCAAAGACTTTACTGCCTCAATCTTAGCGTGTTACCCAAAGACCATCATGCTCCAATAATATTGCCCCAAGAAGCCATGAAGTCAACCAGAACTAGCATTAGAAAAGTTAAGATACAACTTCTGGGGTGAAGCACCCTAAGTACCGTCTTAAATGCTTTGCATGCTCCTTCTTCGGAAGTAATTAGACCAGAATATCGTCTATAAATACAAGACCAAAACAGATCAAGGAATGGTTCTCGAAAATACCGATGCAGTAAATCCATGAACACCGCTGGAAGCATTAGTACGCCCAAAAGACACACTCTAAATCATACTGCCCATATAGGGTCCGGAATGCGTCTTGGATATCTGCCTACCTTACCCGCACCTGATATTAACCTGACGAAGTCTATCTTTTGAAAAAACACTTGCACCCTGCCAAACTGGTCAAATAGATCGCAATCCTACGGGGACGGGATACCCTGTTCTTTATTGTTACTTTGTTCAACTGCTATAATCAATGCACATCAGCTAACGACCCATTCCGTCTTCCTCAACAAACGAGACGGTGCTCCCAAGGTGACGTATAGGCCTGATGAAACCCATTTTCTAAGCAAATCCGCAATTGCTTTTCTAATTATTTAACTCAGCGGGCAATTCTATAAGGAGGTATAGATTAGGAGGGGTATCTGGCAGAAGTACATCTATAGGAAACTCGACTCTCCGTTTCTGGAGAAAGGCCTGGACAGTTCCTCGGGGAATACATCGGGCAATTCATTACTACGGACTGAGTTAAGAGTCAGTGCTCTGCCTTTATGTCATGCACCGAATCAGATATAAAATAGCCTTTTCTAACCATCTTCACGGCCTTGAGTATTGAAATGAACTTACCTTTTCGGCGATAATGTAACTTCCCTTACCACTCTATAACGGTTCCCTGGGAAATTGAATCGAACTATCTTTCCTCTGCAATCAAAATTAGCAGACAAAGCAGCCAACCAATCCATGCCCCATGATAATATCAACTCAATCATATTGAACTTATTAGATTGCTACGGTACGCCGACTATATATAACTACTGAACCATTCCTAGAACTCGCGTAGCTATTTGACAATATCCTACAGGTTGTCGCTACCTCAAATGGTTCTATCAACTCAGACTCTATTACGATCATACTAGCACCAAAGGGGGATATATTGATAAGTGTGGAACCTGGGTCATCAATGCATACACACGTCGGGAGAATAGTGTGATAATATACAGGTGATAACATTAGGGTGAGCCTCATTGATTCTTGACCTATTAGTTAAAGCATATCTACGGTTTGAGGGACCGCTAGAATTGGAGGGGGGGGAAAGCTTCCACCAAGTCCTCTACCACGGCCTACTGGCGCCGCGAAATTACCTTGCCCCGCAGGGAGCATAGCACAGGAAGAAGTGAACCAGCAACGGACCTGTGGTTGTGCCTACCACCTGTACTACCTCCTAACCCACGGTGACACTAACTCATAGTATGGCCCTGAGGCCACAAGACAAAACACGCACCGTTAGCCCAACGGAAATCCCAGGATGGAATGACCACAACGGAAGAACACCGAGGCACAGGTGGCCTCGAGAGCAAACCCCCTGCCCCAATGTGACCCTGAGCCCTAGAGCTCTGACCAGCTCCAAATATCCCATACGACGAACCCCCTAACCATGAAGGTGGGGGGGGCATCGGTGCTGGCGTGGGGAAGAAGAAAAAAATCTAACTGCTGATGCGGACTGCCCGCTTTGAAAATCGTCAGGATAACATGCTGATTAGCCTCTTATGCTGCCTCTATTATAATCTCTATCTGGTTACGTCCCGGTTGACGATCCTATCCCCCTGTGACATATGCCTGCACCCGAAGCAATGTCCATACCTGGCTGAAGAGTCACTGCATTACAACCGTCAATCAAAATAAACGATCCAATCCCATAACATAGCGAGTACTCTGTTAGCCATATCAGCAACAATAGTAGGCGCCATTGCCTACCAATGAAGCAAAGGCGAGTATACTCTCGAAACGCTCCTACCTTTTGCTTCAAACGCAGAAGAATTTATCGACTCTAGCTCCTAATCTCTGAGGCAGGAAGTGGCCCTGGAAAGCCTACACAAATTCATTCCCATTACCAATGGAGGAGCACCCTCACCCATAGATAACTCCAAGGACTCATACCAATTAATAGGCTACATCCCGCAAACGATACGTAGCCAACTAACAGGAGCGGTCTCCGAAGCCTTAATTATCCTAATGTCGCTGATCTGACGAAATAGAAACTCTTGAGGATCATACTGGGGCCTTGACCCAAGAACTCTGGAGGAGTACACATAAGACGTCACGAGCCATTAAGCTACGATTCTGTCACGCATGCTCCCAAAATTCCTGTTCATGCCTGCGAAGCCTGATTTGCCCTAATCTAGTCGCAATTGAAATGCAGGTCTCATGGCACTATCCTCGCCCCGATGAGGAGCTGGAGGTGTCGATGGTGGGCCTCGGGCTGGTGGGTGTCCCCCTGAACTGAGCTGCTGCTGCTCTAAGATTTCTGGCGGTGGGGGGGTAGCAGAGCTCTCCGGATGAGCATAATACCAGGCATAGACTGGGCCGGGCCCTAGTAAACTCTCAGGGTAACTGACTAGTACCTTCTGCTAGCTTTTCCTTATGGGCGGCTGTCGCTTTCTTGTGGAAGCTGAAAACACAGGCATTCGTTAGAAGAGGGATTATCTGTGAATAAGCTCTATCGCACGATCTACAATTAGGAAGAAGAATGGGGGGGAAAAACATTCTTTAAATGTCCTGTTGCTTACTGTTATAGATTTGGTGCACAAACACCGATAAAACAAGACTCTCCTAGACACGGTCTGTAGACACTTCCGAGGAAGAAACCGCTCTGATACCACTCTTGTCACGGACCCCAACCCGATGGCCGTGATAGTGCCCCGTTTTGGACACCAACATAACACAACCTGCTAAGTGTATGAACAACTGAAACTAAGACAAATATGGAGTTTAATCAAATTCAAGCTTAACCCCAACTCATATATATATAGAGGGACCTGTCTCATAAGGTAAGGAGTCTAACATTCGAACCTAAACAGGCATACGCGAGCCGACAAGGCCGCCACTATTCAAAGCATAATAAACATACGGATGCGACACAAGGCTGCCACGACACAATACACAATGGATCGGACGCAGCAGAACAAGGCTGCCCCTTGTCAAGCGGACATCCCCAAACAAACCATGCAAGACCATTATCCAAAAACAGATATATACACCCCACATAATGTCCAACAGAACTCTAAGAGTACATTAGTGAAAATCGACGGGGACAGGGCACGCCATACCCTAGACGAGCACAAGACTACACAAAAGTTATTGTACCAAAACGACTGGGCTCCAGAACAGTGGAAGCTTCCCAATCAGCAGAGTGATATCCTAGGCGGGAGGATAACCGAACGGCGTCGACACCTGCGGGCATGAAACGCAGCCCCCCGAGGAAAGGGGGGGGGGGTCAGTACGGAATGATGAGGATGTAAAGCATAAGGTAAAGATGACAAGATACCAATTATGGCCAAGTTCCGAAACAAAAATATCGCTACACATATACCCTTTTAAGTGAAAAGCATGCATATATTTAACATTTAAGGTGCCCAGCTCCCTAGTAAGGGGCTCGGCAAAATAATCTTCACGTCATCTCGTCATCATCATCATCATAACAATTCCTCATCACCAATCATATATATAATATACATTACCCGACCCTCTAGTGAGGAACTCGGTGAACATATGCAAGTCAACTCCGGCAAGAACATTACCGGCCGGCCGCGGTGTGAAATGATATGACCTATGCACGAGCAGAATATATGAGCAACATATGCTGCAATTAAAAATATCTCTTGTAACTCAATAGATAATCAACGTGAACAGCAAGGAGTATTACCAAGATTTGTTTATCAGATTATGGGACCTTTAATCGATTAGTGGACAACGTTTAATCTCAAATGACTCTAGAAGCATTACACATAGATATTAGAGAGCATAATAGCTTAACATCGTCGAATATAGAGGAATCATGTGGAAGCAAGAATATACGTCCAAGACGCTCTAGATATAATATCAAAGCTGTCCGTTATTCGCTATTTTAAAAGTCATGCCAAACAAGAAAGAAGCGGACACCGTTTAAATACATGTATATCGAGCCGCACGTCCAATATTTACTGCTCAAGCTATAATCTATAAACAAGCAACAATCGTGCCGCAATTAGATAAACACGTGCTTTTACTTTCTTGTAAGCTAGCTATATATCTAACGAAAATTCGGCAGAATGGCCGCACCTCCCCTATTTACTACTTCGTCCCATCCGTACAACAATTTCCAAATATCCACAGCATACCAATAAAACCACATAGAACCCAAAGCATCATATAAACCGCCCACTCCCCAAAAACAGTGCCGTGATCGGCACCAAGCAGCGAAGCAGCCAAACAAGCAACGAACAGAGCGAAACTCATTTTATAATTCGCAACAATCTACTTATCGTATCATCCTTTGGAGTATAACTCATAATCACATTCAAACATATACATAATGCCCAAACAGGAATTTCATGCAAGTTGCTTAATCCACAACAGGCCACGCACAACACGACACCCTAATATC
Source organism: Solanum habrochaites (assembly GCA_027704765.1). Classification (NCBI taxonomy): domain Eukaryota; kingdom Viridiplantae; phylum Streptophyta; class Magnoliopsida; order Solanales; family Solanaceae; genus Solanum; species Solanum habrochaites. The sequence goes on along the minus strand of JAKWJA010002492.1, from coordinate 15,158,910 downwards.
CGTTATGGTTCCATCTACTAGCACATTCAATAACTAAAACAAACTTCCTAGCTATTGGTCACGCCCCTTCTTTTACAATTATGGATAATTAAAAGGGTATTCTAAAGAAGTAACACACCAAACAGGAGCTTACTACCCCAAATTATTTGCAGCGATGGGCCAAGAGTTGCAGGGTTGTTTCCCCTTTCCATGGCTGCCTAAGACAAGTGGTGAAGAAGAAGATTGATACGCAGCAATACATTTCCCACTTTATTTAGAATGGAGTGGATTTCACCTCATTTAATAGTATGACTGGAGGCAGACCCCTTCTACACCGCATAAGCCAAGGCCCACAATCTGATCCCTTTGTAATTTTGCTTTGATAGTGGTGGGGCCCAATGGCTTAAATTAAATCCTAATCAGCCACCCAATTATGAGTGGTGGGGCCCATTGGATAAACAATCCAAATTAGGGCCACTAATTAATTCCCTCACTAAAGTTAATGGCATTAAATTAGCCAACTCATACTTAATATCACATTTGGGAAATAACATCTTGCTAAATATTCTTTACGTTCTTCTAGATAAGATGCGAACTACGTATAAACAAATACGAGGCATAAACAGTAGAATGCTTATTGGGGGTTCATAGGCTACCAACATATTGGGCTGGTATATAAAAATTGGCTAAGGCGGGGTGATGTGAGCCAATTCTAATTTACCCAGTACGAATTGACTATCCAGTGTGTTTGAATTGTACCTGCAATGAAGACCTTATGCTAAACTTATAATTGTTTTGATTCACAACCCAATTTTATTAGGTACTAGCATTACAAGTGTCAATACTAGAACCATGAGATAACCATTTTTAAAATGTCATGTAGATTAAGAATTCAGTGCCAAAGAAAATAAAGAGCTCCTTGGAAAATAAGAAAAATTCCCCAAATGAACTATAAAAATGTTAGTTATGAAATCAACACACATGTACAAGCACATGTGAAGAAAATGTGACGAAGTTCCAAACGAGGGGGGGACATCCTAACCATTGCGGTTAGGGTGTTAGGGGGGAAAAACGTGCACAAGGGACCACTCCTTGTGGGGGCATAACCCCTACAATTTTTAGAACTCTAAACCTTAGTGACCCTAAATAACTACAAACCGAGGATAACCGAATTGGACCCATTCGTGCAACCCAATAACCTCGGCACCACAAAACTGAGTTGGTACTAACCTAGTACTAGTAAAAGAGAAAACCTAGTACCTAATCTAGAATGCTCCAAAAGGTTAGTAATGATCCTAACAATTTAGGGGTAACTTAGTTATTCCCCTAGGTTACCTAATTTATTAATTAATTAATTAATTTAAAAGATCTAAAACCGAAAATAAAAAAGGAAAATTTCAAATTTCGATTAAGACAAGAAAGGGATAACCTAGTACCTAACCTAGGATGTTCCAAAGAGTTAGTTAAGATCCTAACGACTTAAGAGTATTTTAGTAATTAACCTAGTAAAGTTAATTTATTATTTTCCAAATTAATTAATTAATTAAATGGGGCAAAACAAAAATCACAAAGAAATATCAAGATTTTGGCTAAAACAAGAAAAAGACAACCTAGTACCTAACCTAGGATGGTTGAAAGGATTAGTTATGATTATAAATAAATAAGTGTACTTTAATTATTACCCTACGTAAATTAATTAATTAAATTAAAATTTAATTAAATTAATTAAAGGGTTCAAATAGAAATTCTTACACGAACCTAGTACAATTGATGAAACATCGTAGTACTTAACCTAGGATGGTCCAAAAGTGTTAAATTTTGTTCCAATGATTTAGGGTCACTGTAATAGTTTCCCTATGTACCTTAATTAATTAAATTATAAATGTTACTAATGATTAAAGGGGAAGGAAATATTATTATTAAGAAAAAATTCAGATTTGAACATATATTGTGTTTTCAGTTCTAGTCACATCTAGGAGGGTTCTTAGAATTGTTAATTAACTTTATTTAATTACTTATTAAACTTAAGTCAAATGATTCAAGAGCAGTGTCTTTAACACCTAAAAATCATGTTCAAACTACTAGACCAAAATGACACAAAAAGAGTAGCAACGAACGCAGAAAAAAAGGCCAGAAAATTTATCGATTCTCTAGAGGCGATTTCAAAGTTTCTAAAGGTCTTTTAAGTGCGTCTGCCTTGTAAGTCTACATAAGGTATATGGGTTCTGGCATGACCTTTCTCCAAGAGAACTTCTTTCAACGATCAAAGATCTTGAAATAGCGGGGTTCCGTGTTCTGTCGGACTCTCTTGTCAATAGTATCCTTTTCGATCCATGGTGACTTAGGATAGATATCTGTGTTGTATGGGGTGAGTCTGATGTATTTCGATGACATATGGAAGTTGTGATTGTATAACGTTAGGTTCTTAAACGTGATCATATCGACAATGTGTTAGTACACATAGTAATTATTTTAAGTGTTGATGGGTTGTACAATGTTGCATTCCTCTTATTGTGACGTTATTGAGGTTTAAATTATAAATATTGATAGGATGTTGGTCAATAGGGTCTAAAAACGTTTACATAATCATGGACCCCAAGGGAGTGGTTTTAAGAGAATTATGTTATGTTAAGATGTGTCCGATACTGTGATGTATGGAGATTACCATGTTTTTTGGGTCTACCTACGTAAATGTGATTGTTATTAATTTGTGTTCGTTAAATGATCATATTATGCTGTTCAATATGTTTTGCAAAAACGTAAGCCAAGTTATCTTATAAGGTGGCTAACATATCTCCCTGAAATCATTAATTTGAGTTATTGTTTGGCTTTATGCCAATAAAAATGTATTACAATACATTGTCCAAAGGGATGCATACAACTGCGCTATATATTTGTTAAATAATAAATATTGGCTAATGATATTATATTTATCCAACAAAGTTATGAAAAAAAGTAGTAACATTGGCATATGCTGTGTTTGTGTAGGAATATATACAAAGCTTCAGCCAATCCATATCATAGGTTATCTTGTGTAGTAGGTAATCAAATATATATTAGAAACTTAAATTAATGAATGAATCCATACGCAAGGGCATGCCACTCATGGACAACTCACACATGATCTAAAATAAGGACATAGCAACCATGTTAAACTCATTCAATGAAGTGCTCATCGTCCAATAATGGATGATATGAATTCTAACTAAAATCGTAGTAAAGTGAGGTCTAATATAATTAGAAGGGTCTAAGGTAAGTAAGTGACAGAATGGTGGTGCTAAAGAAAGTGAGAAAGTCTCACTTACACCTAAGTCAGGTATGAAGGTGTTGTAGAATGTATGAACCACTCTCATTAACTCAAGGAGATATGTAAGGAAAATTCGCAATTCATCATGGAAAGTAAGGATTACAGTCATCAATAGAGTAAGTAAATCTCAATTTAAAAGAAGCCTCCATAATGCTTGAGTCAAATACTAAAGACTAAAGAAGATTACATCACGGTATTGAGGTGAGTTAAATATGTTAATCTATGATTCTAATAAAAATGGTGACAACATGATAAGTGGAAAATATGAATGGTGAAACAAGTCTCAACCAAGCCTAAGTAAAGGTCACTAAAATTACTCACCTAAGAGACTGTTGAATATCAAGAGACAAGTCTCAATCATACTATATATGTAAGTGTAAGGACAATTCACACTTAATACTAATGATGAGATGAGAAATCATCTATTACGCAATTATGCACTCATGCTAGAAGCCAACTTCCATGATGTATGACATGAATGTAATAGAACATTATACTTAGCACAGATAAACTAGCTATAAGAGGTTGTAAAAACACTAAAAATGGATATACTAAATGATATTTAATGTGTCAAGAATGCCTATGATTAGGCCGGTTTCACACGGATTGATGCGCGTGGAACAAGACTCCGTAACCCTTGCTACATCAAATACAACAAACTTGGAGAGTTAGTGGAGCTAGAAAAGGTTGGGTCCAACCATGTAGGGCTCTCGAATACGAAATACTAGAAAGAGTCTTTACCGGACTTAAAAGAGGAAATCTTAGGTTTGGAGGGTCTAGGGTTAAAATTGTCTTTTTTTACGCTGAAGGTAATATTGTATATTACTATAAATATATAATTATTTATTTAATTACTAAGTTGGAGGGTCAATTTGGGGATAGAGAGCCGAAATTGAACTCTTGAAGTGAGGTCTTGCTTCACTCTGGTTCGAACCTAGGTGTAAGCAATGAATTAATGTGATTTTTATTACTATCTATGTTTATTAATAAATTATTAATATTTATTATTCTTTACTGATTTAAAATAAATAAAATAGATTTTTTAATAGTTAATAAAATCTATTGAACTAGCCCTAAACTAGACTCCTAAGCCTAATATAACTCCTACTCTGCTCTCAACGTTTATCTGTCCTATAAGCACTCTCAATCTCTCTCCTCTTCATAAAAACATTATGTTCCAAAATACGATACTAAAGAGAAAAAGAAACCAGTTATTCGCACTTGAAGAACTCAAACGAAAAATAAAGCAACAAGCTAAGGTATCACGTTAGGTCCACAGCGAGGATTCTTTCCGTTGAAAGTTTTTGTGTTGAAAACTTGGGCTTTGGCGGAGTTTTGGATAGGTTTTGGAGACAATCAAATTTTGAACGTCGAAATATAGTCTGTGTTTTCTTTCTCTCTTGGTCTCTTTCCAAAGAGACTGCATTAAGGTCAGTTAGTCCATTTTCGAAACTAGTATTGTTTCCCCTCTTGCCATCCTCCTGTACTAGCTCCCAATGATCGTAACTTGGGTATGATTGCTGGTTAGATTTAGGTATTTTATGTTTGCCTGATGAATAGGATTTACGTTGGTTACTTGAAATCGTATATAGGAACCATGTACTGAATGTTTTGTGCAAGTGTGTGTTGATTTCAAAAGAAATGGTTACTATAATGTACTTGAATGAGACGAACTAATACTTCAAGTTTAAATACTCTTTTGTGTTGTCATTTTACGTACATAAATCCCCCCCCCCCCCCCCAAAAAAAAATGTTAAAATCCATCAAAGTCCTAAATTTTTCAAGTGGCAATATGGATGAAAATAGTTGAGAAAATGATTTAATTTCAAGACAAAATATAAGTTTGGTTTATGCTAAGTTGTAGTGATGAAATATAATTTAATTAGTTTTAAAGGTGATGAGGTCCAATGATTCTAACCTGTGACCTCCCCGTGTGGAACCTTAATTTTTTGCAAGAAAAAAAGGAAAAGGGTCTTGGGGATTCGAATGGGGGTCACTGGTTGAGAGGAGAGAGCAAAAAATTAACTAAATACAAGGGGAGGCGTGGAATCCCATCCACACCTCCAGCAGCGAATAAAGGAAGAAAATAAAATATAAGGCAGTATGAGGTGTGGGGATCGAACCCACGCCTCAAGGGTTGTAAAGAGAAAGGGAGAAATAAAAAGCAAATAAAGTTAGGCTGTGGGACTCGATCCCACACCACTCACTTCCATGCATAGATAAGTCCAACTTTAAATAAAATAAAAGAAGGAGCCGTGGGGGTTCGACCACCCACAACCTCATAGTCCCTAGAGGTAGTTAGAGAATAATTCACAGGGGGGGTGGTTTGGGGATTTTGAATTCCCCAACCTCATGGTCTATGCGGAATTAGAAAAGAGGAATTAAGTTTTAAAGGAATAATAAAAAGGGTTGTGGGGGTTCAATCCCACAACCCTTCGGTTAAATAAGAGGATAATCCAAGGAGACAACTAAAGATAGAATGTTGATGTTGGGGCTTGATCTAGGGTCCCAATGTCATGAACACTAAAAATAAAGATAAGGAAAAATGTAAGTATTGTCCAAGGGGTTTGAACTTGGGTTTCCTGTCCCGAATTTCCGTAACGATATATAAATCACATGTGAATTAAAAGTTCACGAATAATTCCACCTACCTAGATCGAAATTGAAATCTTGACATACATAGAAGATACATAAGTCTTGTACCACATATTGTTATGATGATATGAGTAACTTAACAAACTAGGAATGAAGCCTCATGTCTTGTATATAGATCCATAAGTCTAGCATACGATTAAAAAAATTGAACCTTAGATGTATGTTATTTTATTGAAGAGCAAATGGTGCTGAATGTTGGATGATGTGGGTGACACATGAATGAGGCTAATGTAAAAGATGAGAGCAATCTCAATGAAGCTAAGTAATGTCCTACCGGTACTCATCTATGAGAGTTTAAAGTTACTAAGAGACCAGTCTCTATGAACACTCTATGAAGTATGGAGAGGTATCACACTGAATCTAATCTTAATGAAAAATCATCTATTGATCTTATGATGTACTCATACTAAAGCCAACTTCCATGACTAGGAGTGAATGAAATGGAACTTTATGATGATCAGCGTAGACTAGCTATGAGCGGTGATGCCTTCTTTGAAAGGCGGAGGTTCCGTTATCCTCACGAATGACAGGAACGCTTCCGTCATTCCTGGTTCTGTAATCTCCTTCCTTATATCTCTCTATCTCTGAGTCTCGAACCTATACTCCGCAATATAGTGGATCTGGCGGGTTTAACATGCCCATGTACTAACTCAGTTTTTGGGGGACACATTGGATGTGACCCACCTCGTTTCATGTTGGGTGGAGAAACTGGATTTCATGATGCGCACATGATCTATGTCGATTAAACTTAAAGTTTCCAAAGAATAAATGAACACAGCCTCAAATGATGCACATAATGAAATGACCAATACCAGAGGTGTTAGGATAGGATTATCAAAAGCTGAGCTAGACTCAAGTAATGACACTAGGTTATTCTTTATCAGTGCACATCAAACCCAAAGAAAGTCTTAAACTACATCATAGGTATAGTTGGACGATAGAGCTTACAGGTGGACGTTGCATCTATCCAGACGTGGAGCTTTCATCCGAATTTGGTAGCCTCATGCTTTCGAGGTTGTGTACTGTTATTATCTAGCTTATATGTAGGCTTTAGCTAGTGGCGCATGTTCCACTGGTGTTTCATTTCCCTTTTCATTTCAGACTTTGTATTGGTGCCGTTTTGGCAAAATCTTTTAATTTTATATGATTGTTTTCTTTCATTTGATTGTACACAGTTTCTCTTATATTGAGTAGATGGTTGATATTATTGTTTCGATATTTCGTGCGTTTTTTCTATCGTTTTCCCTCTTTAAAAGGTTTATCATGAACTAAGATAACAAAAAAGTTCTAAGAAATCTTGTTTCGCCACTGACCAAACCTTAACCCGCTGCCTAGATTTGAAGTACGGAATGATGTTCTTGTTGACTTGTCTACACCTCTTAGACGCCAACAACCCTAGTCACTACTTTTGTGGTATTGTCGCAGCTCTTCCGTCTCTCGGGTCCCAGGGAACCTCGCAGGTCTTCCCAATTTGATCCATGTCTGGCTGATGCATGCGCCGCTCTTCGCTTTCACTCTTTCCAGTGGAATTTGACGGATGTTTCTCATGCTCTCATTATTCTTTCCTTTCGTTCTGCCTTCATGAATGTTATATGTCTTTAAGAAATCAACAGCATGTGCCGGTTTATGGGTATCAGTTATATCTCCTAGTCCTTTGAACGTATCTGTCATTGGGACTAGCAAGGGTTTGACTGCCCTATAGATGCTAGCATGTTCGAAGCACTTTTTGCGGTGATTCCACCTCTTTTCGGTGTGGGGCAACACAGATTTTCATGATGCTCACATGATCTAATGTTGTTAGGTTAAAGGTTCCCAAGAAGAATGAGGTCTTCCTCAAAGTATGAAAGCGAATAAAATGACCGATATAACCAGGTGTCTGTGCAAACTCACGAGGTTAAATCAAGATTCAGTAATGACATGAGGTCATTCTTCGTCTTGCACTCAATGATCCCGGATGAGAGTCTTAAACTTTCATCCTAGGTATAGCTTTTGTTTAATAAGCCTACGAATGAATGAAATGAATAATGTGAAGTATAATAAATGAATGAAAGTAGACTCCTGTTTTGCTAAAGAAGGCCCTCTGGTGAGGTCCTATATGTGGCCCCCAATTGGATGTCCTTAAAATCTACATCAACTATTCCAAAGTCCTCGTGCATCTGAACTGTATAATATGTAAAACACCTATGAAAGTGTAATTAATGCATGATCAATAGCGAATTGCCTATTAAAAGTTTGATACATAGTGTAAAGAAGGATTCACGATAAGGTAGGGAATCATCCTTAGTCCTTGTATTACTTGTATCGATTCATTTTATTTAGGTATGGGACACAATGAACATTGCAGCTTTTAAGTAAACATAGGAAAAAAAGATTATTAACTACAAAACATGAAGAAAGAATAAGACTGAAAAATAATCTAAGTGTACAAAGAGGAGATCTCGTTCCTAAAGAGGAGCAAAATCTCAAATCTTCTCCTGAATTATTTCTCAAATATGTTGATGATACTAATGTTTTTTGTAAGCATATAAAAATGATTTGGTGTGCATTTACTCATAATACATCATCTTCATACATCAATTCGACAAATAACCCGATTTAGAAACTCTAGTACCTAGGTTTTTCCAGAAATATACGTTGTTTAAGGAAGTGATTTCATTGATCCACTAGCATAGCCTTGTGTGTATGTGTCATCACCCATATTTAGTAACCAGTGCGTGTAACTAACCCCTTACTATTTTTATATAGATATGCAGTTAGGGACATTTCATGACTCTTGCAGACAATTGTGATCACTCAGTGTTTCTCGCACACCATTTTGGTAGGTCCTCTTGATTTCGAGATACTACAATTTTGTCCTAGCCTTATTTTAGAAAAGCTAGTGGATGTCGTCCCATATTTTCTTTCGTACTTCCGTTTAGAGAGCTTTTTATAAGGTCGTATTGGCAAACGTATTTACGATTGATATTCTTATTCTTTCTATTTCAAATTATTCTTATGAACATGGTTGTTTATTTATGTTGAGCTTAGTATATGAATGACTTCATGAATAACTATATGAAGTCTATGTTTACGTCATAGTTTAAAGTTTTAAATTTTCCCATTAAAAATCAGATATGAATGTGATGAATACAATATGAGGCGGGTCTCGACCTCTGAGGGCGAAGTAAAACCCGGTGGTGGTCCGGTCTAAGAATTTGGGTCTGAAAAACTTGATATAAATAGCAGAGTTAAATTACCTAGGAAATAAACCTCAACGATCAACCCGTTACATAGTTTTCTAGCTTATGGTTATGACGCGTCACATACATGAGTTAATACTATGCGTTATAGGCAATTCTCTCCCGTGTTCGACTCTATCGTGCTGATTCCAGAGCTTTGATACTTTGTGTCAATATAGTATCTAACTTCCTTATTGCTGTGAACGATTAGAATAATACACACAATAATTCTGAGGGCCAAAGTGGTATAAGCTCCAGTGTCAAGATCTGCCTTCCGCAAGAGAAGGGGCCATAATGGATGCCCACGTGAATGAAAACTTGTGTGAATGTGGCTGTTCGCATGGAGTTGAAGCAGGTAGATCTAAAATCTTGTTATGAGTACTAATGAAAGAGGATAAGCCTTGTGTGTTTCATACAACTCAGGATAAGGCTTAAGGATGAATGTGGCTTCATAGTCTATGCTACACGAACCGAGAGAAACATGGTAGTAAGGTTTCAGTTTTCAATAGTTAAGTTTGAAGATAAAGGGTGGTGGTCCAATCAACAAGCCAAATAGTTTCAAATCTTTAGTCCAACAAGATGTTAGGGTTAGGAGTCAATAAGAACCTTTCTTACGAAAAGTTTTCTATTGAAATTTTAGATCGCCAAGTGAAATGGTTGAGGAACAAGGAGGTTGCCTTCGTAAAAGTATTATGGGGGGAACCACCTTGTTGAGGGAGAAACATGGGAGGCTGAGGAAGATATGAGATTGTGTTATCCTCACTTGTTTAGTTCTTGAGGTTAGATATACTTTTCCTAAGTCTTGTTTTGCTTAAGAAACTCTATGTTTTAGTGCAATAGTAGACTTGGTGTAGTATGTCCATAATCGTTTGTGTAATCGTTGCACTATGTGAGTTAAAATGAATTCATGTTGCATTTCATGTTACTATTTTTGTATAGCTTCTTACGTGATTGTGTGTTGCAATAGTGTGATGTGCATTACGTTAAAGTAGAATTGAGAAGTAAGTTCCTCGATTTTCAATAAGAAGCTTCAGATAAGTATAGAGTAGGTGCATTATTGAGAGTAAGTCTTGATTTAGACTTTCAGGAAGATAAAGTTCAAGCATGGTAAAGAGATTTTCGAAAATTTCCCTCTTCAGTTTAAAATGATAGGTAGTGTCATTCGGGGACGAATGATCCTAAGGGGGGATAATTTAACAATCCATAAAAGTACATGCCTAGTAAACAACCAATACGTCATTAGTAATGCATATTGGGGGTACATAGGCGTCCTAATGCCCAATATTTTAAAACGTTGGGCATTGTATATAAAATTGGATGAGGGGTGTGAGACAAATTCTATATTTAACCATGTATGCATAACATGATCTAAGCTTTTATAGAGTCATTCTTGCAAAGAAGACCCCATGCTGAACTTATAAATTGTTTTCATTAACAACCCAATTCAATAGGTACTAGGCATCAAAGTGTCAAGCATTGCACCATAGCATATAACCATTTAAAATAAACATGTAGATTAAGCAGTGCCCATGGACACATTGAGGATCGTTGGGACAATAAGAAAAAATTCCCATATAAACCATAAATAATAATAAGTTAGGAAAGTGAAACAAAACCATATGCAAGCACATGTGTAAGAAATGTGAAGAGGGACCACCCTAGCCGAATTCTGTTAGGGTAGTTAGGGGAAAAACGTGTACAAAGGAACCAATCCATTTGGATCCCAACCTCCCTACCGATTCTAGACTCTAAACTAATTCCCTAAATAACTAAATAAATTAGGAATAACCGAATCTGATCCATTAGTGCACCAAACAACCTAGGAAAAACATTGGGTTGACACTAACCTAGTAGTAGTTAAGGAGACAACCTAGTGCCTAACCTTGGATGGTCCAAAAGGTTAGTTATGGTACTAAAAATTTAGGGGTAATTTATTAATTACCCTAGGTTACCTAATCAATTAGTTTAGAAAATTAATTAATTAATTTAAAATGCAAAAGGCGAGGAAAAAGAAATTTTTTAGATTTCGGTTAGACAATAAACGGGACGAAACCTATACCTAACTAGGATGGTCTGAAGAGTTAGTTAAGATCCTAAATACTTAAGGTACTCTATAATGACCCCAGAGGATACTAATTAATTAATTTAGCAACATAATAAATTAATTTAAAGGTACAAAACCGAAATCAGAAATCAATATCCAGATTTCGGTTAAAACAAGAAAAAGACAACCTAGTACCTAACCTAGGATGGTTTAAAGGATTAGTTATGATAATAAAGACTTAAGGGTAATTTATTAATTACCCTAGGTCACTTAATTAATTAGATTATCCATTTAAATCAATTAAATTAAAGGGGTCAAACTAAAATTCTTACACTAATCTAGTACAATTCAGGAAATATCCTAGTACTTTACCTAGCATAGTCCAAAAGGGTTAAATTTTGTTCCAATGATTTAGGGGCACTTTAATAGTTACCCTAGGGTCATTAATTAATTAAATTATCCATTTAATTAATTAAGTATTGTCTTTAACTAGTTCTAGTCAATCTAGGAGGGGCTTTTTAGAAATTAGTCAATTAATTTATTTAATAAAATTATTAAACCCTAAGTTGAATGAGTAAAGATCAGTTATTAATCCTTAAAATCACGTTCAAACTCATAGGAAAAAAGGTCCCAAAAATAGTAACCAACGAACGCAAGAAAAGGGTAGAAAATTTATCGATTTCTCAAGGACGATTTCAAGGTTTCTACAAGGTTTCGTTCAAGCTGGTCTTCGTAGATTAAGTTCTACATAAGGTATTGGTTTCTATGGTAGAATTGTTTCTCCAAGAGAACTTTCATTCTAACAATTCAAAAATCTTGAAAAATAGGTTCTGCCCGTGTTCTCGTCGAACTCCTTTATCCCTAGTATACGTTTCGATTACATGTTGAAAAGGTTAGGTATCATGTTGTTGGTATGTAATGCTAGATTATCTTATATTTAATGTTCTTGAATTATGATTGCTGATTAGCCTATGAAGTTGTTATCGTATAAAGTTAAGTGCTTTAAACATGAATTATGAATCGACAATGTGTTAGTTACACCCGTTATTGTTGTAAGTGTTGATGTGTTTGTCCGAATGTTGCATTAATTTTATTGTGACTGTATGAAGGTGTTAAATTCATCAAATATTAATATGATGGTGTCAAATATGTATTAAAAACGTCACCCTAAAGTCATGGACAAAGATTGGTTAAGAGAGTGATAATATGTCAAGATGTGTCTGAAAGTGTTATTTATGAAGATGATTACAGTTTTTTCTGTATACCTACTATAAATGTTACTTGTTGATGATGTTGTGTTCGTTAAATGATCATACAATGTGGTTAAATATGTTTAAAAACGTTATCCCTAAAGTTATGTTATAAGGTTTGCTAAAAATATCTCCATGAAATCATAATTTGGGTGACTGTTTGGCTTATGCCAATAAACTCGCTAACATTACATTGTCCAAAAGCGATGCATTCAAATGACTATAATATTATGTTAAATAATTAAAGATTGTCTAATGAATTAAAGAATGTAAAATTGGCCTATGCCAACAAAGATGGTTATGTAATCTATAACCAAATTTTTATGCCAATAATAATCATTTGTCAATCTTGTGTAGTAAGAGTATCAAATATATTTTAAGGACTTTTAATGTAATTCAATGAATCCATAACCAAGGTCATGTCACTCATTGGGACAACTCCCAACATGATCTAAAAATTACATATGAACTCATGAAACTCATTGAATGAAGTGCTCATCATCGTCCAATAAATAATATAGAATTCTACTACAACTAAAGTAAGTAACGGAACTGAGTTATAACTAATTAAAGGGGTCTAAAGTAAGTACGCACCAAAATTGTGTGTTAAACGAAATTTACAACACAAAGTATCACTTACAACCTCATCTACTAGGTTTAAAAGAATACTCCCGTATGAAAGGTGGTTAAATCTTGAGATCAAGTTCTCTGTAACACCAATGATATTATGTAAGGAAATTCTCCACATTTAAATCAATGGTAAAGTAAGGATTAACTCAGTCTCAATAGAGTAATAAATTTCAATCTAAGAAAGAAATTCATAATGCTTGAGTCATACTAAAAATAATGAGAGATAAACTTCACGTCAGAGGTTCGTATTTATTAATCTTGGTCTATAGAAAATGATGACAACATTATAAAAGAGGCTAAGATGAACGGTGGGAGGACAGAAGTCTCAACATGACTAAGGAAAATTCACTAAAGGTACTCACCTAAGAGATGTTGAATATCAAGAACCATTCTCAATCATACATAAGTCGTTCAGGAAATTCACACACTTAATACGAATGATGATATATAAATCATCTAATGATCGCGCATGATGAACTCATTTCTAGACAGCTTCCATGATGTATGAGTTAAATGTAATAGAACATTATAATGAGCAAAGATAGGCTAGCTATGAGGGGTTATGACTTACTTTAGGAAGGGAGGTTGTTCACGTAACTCTCATATGATGAGACTGTCTGTCATGCCAGGAATGGGTCCCCTTATATCTTCTAGTATTTGAACCTATACTGCCAATGTAGGGATATAGGAGGGTTAAACTCCCTATATACGTTAGCATGTTTAGCTCATTTTGGCCGGTGATTCCACCTCTTTTTTGTGTCTGGCAGACACTTGATTTCATGATGCTCACATGATCTATGTCTGTTTCGGTTAAAGTTCCCAAAGAAAGAATGAGGCCAGCCTCAAAGTATGAATGGTTAAAGTTCCCAAAGAAAGAATGAGGCCAGCCTCAAAGTATGAAAGATTATTAAATGAACAATACCGAAGGTGTTTGTGCAAGATAATCAGGAGGTGAAATCATATTCAAGAAATGACATTAGGTCATTCTTGGTCATTGTACTTCATGATCCCTATGAGAGTCTTAAACTTTATCCTACCTATAGCTTGTGTTTACATCATCCTTCGAATGAATGGAATAAATAAAGTGAAGTAGAAATGAACGAATGAAGCAGACTCTGTGTTTGCTAAATAAGGCCCTCGGATTGAGGTCACATATGTTGGGCCCTCAATCAACATGTCTTAATCATACATCAACGACTCCAAAATATCGTGTATATGAAATGTATAATATATAAAATATGAAAATAAAGAAATCAATGACATGATCAATAGAGAATGGCTTGTGAAAGGTAAGAAATATATAGAGTAAAGAATGCCTCACTATAAGGTAGGGAAATCATTCCTTAGTCCTTATATTAATTACATGTGGGTACGAATTATTGTGGTATTGGACTACATTTAAATCATTGTGAACTTGTAATTAAGACTAGGACCAAAGAATTAGTGAATCTCACACCCACAAAGAAAAAGACTGAGAAATAAATCTAATCACAACAACAAGAAGGAAAAGATTAAAATAATCTAAGTGTACACAGAGAAGCACTGCCTAAGAGTATAAAAAACCTCAATCATCTCCCGAGTTGTTCTAAAATTATGTTGATGTTTCTAATATTTTGTAATCACACTGAAAATGATTGTTGTGCTTTTGAATGCTTACAAAATACATCATATTATTACCTCAATTCACAACTAACTATTTATTTTACCTAATTCACAAACTCACGATTTAGGAAAGTCTAGTTACTAGGCTTTCCAAAAATAGCATGTTTGTTAGAAACAATTTATCCTGATCATGCATTAGCCTTATGTGTAAGTGTGCATAAACCATGAATAAGTACAAGGGTGTACAAATCCCTACTATTAACTATTAGATCGATGACGGTCAAGGGAACAAATTGACGACTATTCGCGGTAAACAGTTTTGGGACACAGTGTTTCTCCAGACCATGGTAAGTCCTCTTGAGTTCGAGGCTGCTAACAATTTAGTCTGACTTAGGTGGAGAAAAAGTCTAGCGGATGTGTGTCCTAGGTTTCTTTCGTACTTTTCATTTCGATGTTTTTGTTATTGTCCATGTTTGGCAAACGTATATATGATATATTGTTATTCTATTTCAAATTGATTCTTATGATAGATGGTTGTTATATTTATGTTGATCTTAGCATATGATGAGTTCATGAAATAACTATATGAAGTCTATGTATACTTCATACGTTTAAAAGATCTAATTTTCCGCTAAAAATAACCATATAAATGTGATGAATGCAAGATGAGCTTGTCTGCAACCTCTGAGAGGTCAAGGACGCCGGTGGTGGTCCGAATTCCAGAATTTGGCTCGCTACACCATGGATGAATAAGCTTCACATACCTTAGATTAGAGCCTTAAACATATCTTTAAATCTTTGTGAATTCGTCCTAAAGCTGCTGTAATTTTTTTTTCTTCTTTCAATGGTCGTTTTTGGAGAATTTTAGGAACTAAAAGTTTTTGATATGGAATCTAAGGTCTAATTGGCTATCGTGCTTCTTTAATACTCTTCCAATACCTACAATAACCCCCCCCCCCAAAAAAAAAAAAAAAAAAAATAATGTCCTAAAAGTTCCAAAAGGAACCCTACAAAAAATGATTAGACATTTTAACCTAACTAAAATTTTGACTAAAACCAATGGCAAACAAAATTCAGAGGTTTAATGCAGTCGCCAGCGGATTTTTTTATTCTTGGTTCAAGAAACTAGTTTGGTACAGAATGGTTCGGGATGTTTACAAGTCGCAGGGAAAAAACATCCTTTTACGTGATAAGTCTGTGTTGCCCGACAGCTTCATTTGTTATGTTTGGTTTCTCCTCGGGGACCCATCGGATTGTCCCTGGGGCATGGTTCTTAGACATTTTTACCCTTTACATGTTTCACTTCCGGGTATCACCCCCTAGATATAACCGGTGTCCTCGTTCTTTGTCATAACTAAGACTATCCTGTTAACTTACATCACTACATTCATAGGTCAATAATGCAGAAAAATTTAAAACTTCTTATTACTTCTGTATTGAGGTTTGCATAGACCTCTACATGCACATAATAGATATATATCATGTATACATAGACCCTATGTATAGTAATATTACTTAGTCTTCTACTTTTATTACACATAGATATATAAAAATGACATAGGCTCAAAATAGTTATCTCATCTCATAACAATCTAATAAGAGCATATCAAAATGGGCCTAGCCCACACATGAATACAATAAGACCACACATAGGTCATAAAACTTTAGTATCCAAATAAAAAGGAAAGAAACAAAAGAATCTTAATACTATAAAAAACTTTATAGCTTGATAGTGGCATTGCCCTCGGAAAGTGAGGATCGTCCAAACTTGGATGATTAACAATTCCAAGTCTTCTTCAAAGTCGTCACCAAAAGACCTTCAACGACTGTAAACAAAAATTTTGGGGAAAAGGAAGAGATGGGGTTAGTACACCACTTGTACTAAATATGAGACCATATGCACACATATCATGAAAATATGCTAAAAATGGTCCTTCCTTGAAAAAAAATGCTATTTTACCCTTTGAAAACGTTATGCACATTCAAGAAGACTATACCAATTAAAAAGACATATTCCTTAAGTCATAGGCATGTATATTACAAGAATCAATGGATGAATAAGCTTCACATACGTTATATTAGAGCCTTAAACCTAGCTTGAGACCTTGATGAATTGGTCCTAAAGCTTCTGCAATTTCTCTTCTTCTTCAATGGTTATTTTGGGAGAATTTTAAAAGAGAAAGGTTTTTGATTTGACTTCTAGGGTGTTATTGGCTATTGTTCTGCTTAAATACTCATCCACTACCTAAAATAACAGCCAATAATTAATCCCTAAAGTGCCCAAAATATCCCTGAAATTATTGGGAAATAATGGTTTGATATTTGCCCACATCGCAGGGCAAAACAATGCCCTTTACATGATGGCTCTATGTCGCACAACAGACTCCACATCTGGACTACCTGACAGCTTCACACGCCTATGTTTGGGTCCTCCTTGGTGAACCTTAGGCTGGTCCACGAGTCATTTTTCTCTGACTTTTAGAACCTTGAATTCCACGATATGAATAGGAACCATATATACTCAATTTCACACTTAAAACATCCTCCAAAACTCCACTACAAAACATTGTGTTACACTAGTTTTACTTTGACTAGTTTCCGGACGTTCCTAGGCGTTTGACCTTCCAAACACCTACAAACTTTATATACTGACTCTTAACACTATTTTTAGCCATTTTAGGACCTTATAATATCATGATAGTCATGTAAGGATCTAGCTACACCTAAATAATTTTGAGGGTGTAACAGTTATCACACTTAGTCTAGTCTTGTACTAACACCTTTCTTCTTCATCTTTTTACACAAAGTACATGTGGTGATGGCTAGAGGTTCTTTCCCAAAGTGAAGTGATTGGACAGAAATTTCCAAACATCAAAGGGTCCTTATGATTCAAGGATCTTCATGTCAAGATTTTATTTAAGTTTATGTAATAGTCTAGATTGTTCTTTTATGTTGTTAAGGGTCATGCCCCTAATCTATTCTATTGATTTGAAGGTCTAAGATTACAAAAGAGACTTAGTTTCTTATCTATGTACTTATAATCATTAAATGAAGTGATGTTTTAGCATGGTGTTATGCTATGAAATTATTTAAATTTTTTGCTAATTTGTGACGATGCAATTAGTGAATGCGAAGAGGCTTCTCCAAAACCTCCGAGAGGTCGAAAAAATTGGTTACTTATAGGGGGTGATGTCCGGTCATGAAAAACACGGTATCAGAGCATGTGGTTATAAATAGTAGTTTTAGGGTCCAAAGTCTCATAATGAGACCTCTACTTGAGTCTTGTTCATCAATCTGAGTCGTGACACATAATTGTGCGAGAGGCTATAGGATGATAGAAGTTTAACTTTCTTCATTACTATTGTTTCATGACATAGAGTTTAACTCTATATGATTTCTCTCTTAATTTCCTTATTCAGTTGTCTTCTTGCTGTGATTACTTATAAGGGTGATGTCTCAAGGATTGTGGGAGAAAAGGTGAGTTTGGATGCTTATTATGGTTATTGTTCACCTACATGAGTATATGTGATGGTTAATATGTAATATTTTGATATGATTCCATTTATGGTTATATGTTAACTATGGGATTTGAGAATTTATGTTGTGATGTTTTTCTAGCCTTATAAGAGTTGTTCAGGTAGAATAATTTTTTTTTTGGATCAATGAGTTACTTTATCGTTATATGTAATGATAGTATAATGTTATGGTATAGGCTTGAAATGTTGTAGAGAAATGTGGTAAATAGTGAAAGTTGAATGTTTCCCTTTTTATGTGAGTAATGCTTCATGGATTTCATTGTGTGGAGTAGTGTCTTTATTATGGCTTACTTCTAAGAAGGGAAGATAGTGTGTTGAACCTTGTAACTTGATCATGAATTATGCTAGTGAATGGGAGGATACATATGACTAGTTGATTAGTCCGTTATAAAACTATAATAAAAGTTTGGGGAATGGGTTTGATTTCATAAGTTTGTATGGTGTATTACTCTAAGGTTTACTTAGAGGGATGTATGTACCCCTTAGTTCATGGGGAGAGGAAGAGAATTGATGTTGACCTACTTTAAAGTGGTTAGTTGTCTTTTAAGAATGATCTTAAGTGTGGTCATTTGAGAAGAGTTATTTGATTGTACCTAGACATGATTTGTTGGAACATTCCACCCAAAAGTGATGGTATGGGTTGAAATGGTCTAGAAGTTATCTCCCTAAATTTGGAGTAAAAGAAAGAGGCTTCTGTAAGACATTGAAAGTCTAAGATGTGATCTAGATCCTAACATGAGTGTGAGAAGGCTCAGACACTGTTTTAAAGTAAATTTAATGTATACAAGTCATTTAAGATGTTTTGGAAACAAATCGTCAAGGAACGTCCATGACGTCCAGTGAATTTACTAAATTTGCTACATGAGAGTTCTGATGGGTTGAAGAGAGTCTCTAAGGGTTCTATATTGATGAGATTATTAAGATGTATAGGAGTCTCAAGGATGGTCTTAAGGATTCTAGTCCAATTGAGGAGTTCAAACCTCCCCCATTCCCAATCAATGATTCAAAATTAGACTTCCCTCTCCTAACATATCCTCTCTAGAAACCTCCATTGTAGATCTGCTCAAGAACAACCATGGTAGTGGATTCTCAAGATTTCATCATCAAGTTTCAGTGGTTTTCTTCTACAATGAGGTATGATGATGCTTCATCTCTATATAACCTTTCATCTAGAGAATTCTTCTCAAAGTTATCAAAGAGAAAATATGATCAAACCAGTTATCTCGCAATCTAGAAATGTGTTCTTACTCAAAACATTTTCTAAGTCTTTCTCATGATGAATTGATGTTAATATATTAATTTTAACGTGAATTTCAATCCTATTGCACGATTAACCCATGCTCCTTTCAATTTTTTGTTTTAGCCCATGTATTGGTTATTTTGATTTTAAGAGGATTACACTGTGATTCAATTACGTTAAAGTAATTGTTGTCTTTTGCCTTTGATGTAATGTGATGATGAATTATATTTTTTGGTCCAATGTTGATTGATGCTTGAAGACTTGATAAGGATTAGCCTATATTACTCTATTTCCGATCAATTGATTAATGTATGGTATTTACTGTGATCTCGACTTTATATTACACGATTGTAGCATTTCATTTATGTAAAGATACTTATAGCTACTGCCTTATATTGATATTATTGATGAATTGTGTGTAGTAATCATTGATGATCAAACCAAGGGAGTCTTGGTAAGGATGATCGACATTCCTTCATATTCTATAGATTGATGATGTGTATTGCTCAATGATGATCAAAGATTGATGAATAGGTAAGAATGACTCTTTGTAACGATCGGGGAGCACCCCCTAGAAGTAACATTGCATACTTGACCTCTCGGAGGTCTTATACAACACCATAGTTATCATTCATCCTATCGTCATCGTAAATTTAGCTAAAAATTTAAAACATTCATAGCATATCATATTCTAGAACACCACTTTTATTATAAATAAAATATATGTCATAATACATTTGTCACATCCCAAAACCAAACCCTAGAAGTTATGGACAATCTCGATTTGCAACTGGTAAACTTGACCTCTCGGAGGTCTTGTACAAGATCTAACCATATCTTTCAATGCATATACATATTGAAAAGTAGTGCGGAGTTTAAAAATTTTACAAAACATTAGAATATCATTAGTAACATCTTTCATTAAAAATCATAGGAAATACTAAGTCTCAATATCATCAAACTTAGACACTAGATTACTTTTTGGGACACGACCAATACTTCAAAATATAGAATTACTTAATTTATTACAAGACTTCGAAAATAAAGGACATATATGTATGCCTTCAAAGTCAATTGAGAACATACTTTACTTTGTTTGAACGACTCCAGAATCCAAGCTTTTCTTAACAACCCTTCTCACCTTTCACCAACACTTTTAGAGATAACAAAATATATTGAATTAGTACAAACAATTGTACTATGAATGACACTATGCATAAAATCATAAAAACGGACATTTATTAGAAAAAATGTATTTTTCATTTAAAATAATATTATAATCATAAGAATATTATTTAACACCTTATAAACACATCAGATAGCACTTAAGTGATTCATCACATTTTTAAGGTCACTTTTCAGTAACCTCAATTCACTGTACACTGAATTTCTTCACTGTAACAATGAAGTGATTTTCCTTCCCTTCTTGACACTTTCTAGAATGTAATTATCCCACTAAAAGCAAAACTAAGACTCAGTAAAGCAACACAAAGAGAGACCACCCACACACCCTCCCTAAGATGGCCTAAATGATCCTCAAGACTACTCAAAATGAGACACATACACACCTACAAGAACCCACACACATGAACATGAGATCCTCCTACAAAAGGTGATTCTAAGTCTCACTTGAGTAATGAAGTAACTACCCATACAATCCGTTACACACACACTTAAGATATCCTATTGACTACCTACGATAGAATCATTGATAGAATCATTTTCATTTAGAACAACAACATATAGAAAATATGATATTCTCTTTACAAACGCAATCAAAAGACATAGTTAAGTAAATCAAGAAGATAACGTCCATTATTTACCTCTTCAACACTACCTTAATTATCCTTAATACTACCTATGTTTAGATCATGTCTACATAATGAACAATTTTCCCTAACTAGTATCATTCTTAAAACATATCTAGGTAAGATACGAAGTGACCGTTCCTATGCCCCCTTCACACCTTAACTAGACAACTGTTAACTACTCTAGGTAAGTACTTATTCATTTAACATACTTTCTTAACATAAGTCATTACATTCATTAGCTCATTTAAGACTCATGCATGACATAAAGCAATTCACGTAATGGTCTTGGAAATACCTAGGGACGCTAACTAACACCTTCAAAGCCTATTGTGAAATGTCTAGATAGTGTATGATACCACCACCTAAACATCATAGAACTTCTCAAATGCTAGTAGGTATCCCATATAATGAGAATAGGCAATAATCGACATAGACCATGATAACAAAGCATGGAATCCTCAGTTCTAACCTACCCCGATGAGGGTGTTTTACTTTCCCATAGTAGAACTTGGACTCATCCTATGTAGGCACATAGTTAAGGAATATGAAGGGCGTGCTTTGTACTCTACTCTCATTATTTAACTATAACTACTTCCCTTACCATACTCGTTTCTAGCCTTTGTTTTAATAGAGTAATTTTTATTAAATATTTATATAAAGGGGTTCCATATCAAGTTCATAACCCAATCACATTATCTACCAAGGAAAGGTCCACTTGGACTACCTTACAATGGTGAGAATAAGCAAATAATGAATTTTCTAAGGATTGATACGATGTTGTTCTAGCCAACCTACCTTTAGACTATCATTCCTTTGTTTGAAGGATACTATTACGGCTTTTGACTTAACATTCTTAAACTTACCACTAGGTTCAAGGTTCCACATATAGGATTCTTTTAACATCATTTAAGGTCTCATGTAATTTATATATACAAGACTAAGAGGCTTTAGCATCCTAAGTCAAGGCATCTCAGATTCAGATTCATACATGCATAAAGTAAGGGACACAAGTCAACGAAGTCAAGACACAACATATTTGACTTTAACACGTGTTACATGTCATTCTTGAAGCATATATAAATAACCAAATCCTCTTTAAGTCATTCTATTCACTATCATATCATTATCATAATGACCATCACAGACTGATATAGTCAAGTATGAATAACCATCCATTGACCAGAAGACTATATACACAAAGCCATAGTCATAGTCTAACATGATCACCGAAATTATTTCAATAGAAGAAATCACATACTTTCACATTACTTATCATGTAGGTAGAAATTATCATACTTCACATAATGAACTACACAATTAATCACATTACATCAAGTAGTTTCCGAGAATGTAATAATCATCATAATACATAAGTGGACTATTCCAATCACAAAATAATTGAAGTCTAGTAATCATAAAATAAAGGGAATTAGAGAAGCATACCACCACTCAATTCTCAACACTTCAATGCAATGTTAAACCACCTAATTCAATACCATTAGGCCCTTACCCTTGGCCATGAACAAATAATCAAATATAAAAACTATCATACTCAATGAATCTAAGTGAATTCATCATAGATTTATCAATATAATACAACCTATACATCAAGTGAATACAATCCTTACATCATCAGATAGCCCATAGAAAACTACACTAGAATTTGTAAATATTATATTTATATTACTTAACGCATAAAGTAGTCAAAAACTAGAGTTCATCAATTACATGGGTTCATAGGTTAATTGATTCAAAATAATAAAATTACTAACAATTCAATCAATATTCAGTGCTTAAAAAATCATTAATGCAAGAACCCATGCATAGATCATGAAATCAGACATTTCATCTTTAAAATCATTAGAAAACTTCTTTGAAAGTTTGGCTACTTTATGAATAAAGTTTCAAGGATCGAAAATCATACATAAATGAAGATAATTCTTCAATTTGATGACGAATCTCCACTCAATTTCCAATCCAATCCCTTCCTTTAGGTTTCTAAGGGAATTTGGGTTTTGATTTTGAAGAATGAAATATTTTGAGTGTTTTTGGCTTATAAATATATTTAAAATACGCAAAAAAAACCTTTAGGAACAGCAATTTGTCTTACTTGTACGTGGGGTTAATGTACAACTTCACTCCTTAAACATAACAGTGACTGTGCTGGGGGCAGCCTTCACAAACGGAGGACCGTCGACGGCCCATCCCTTGACCAACAGACCATCCTCTTTGTCAGTGGTTGGCAACTGAGGCTTGTATTTGTCCTCTCCTCTCCCATACCTAAGTACAATAGAAGATACCTCACCTATGTGGCATCGATTGACCCAATGGGCATCGATTATCTTTTGTAGGTGAGCTGTCTTTCAAAGGCTTGGCCACCATTCATGGGTGCTTTCTCAAGGACCCTTGGATGGTTCTTGGGGATGTTTGTCCATAATTTTCCAACCCAAACATGAACTTATAAAAGTTTAGGACCTCTCACATGAATTTTATCTAAAACGAACACGTAGAACTCGATGAAACATGCACAGACAAACAAGGTCATTTCAAGGAAAAACTTCCAAACGTCATGGATGTTCTTGGACGTTTGACCTCAAAACTTCACAAAACATGACACACTGCATATATAGACAATAATAAATCATATAATGACCTTAAAACCTGATGAATCAAACATAAACATATAAAAACACATATAAGAAACATAGGTGACTTAGTCGTCGAATGTCTTAGTCATCCCCTGACGTTTGACTTCCAATAAACCTAAACTCTTAGACACTGCCTCCATACCATGTTATAGACCATTTTAGGACCTTATACCACTCATGAAAACCATGTTAGGATCTAGTTCACCTATGTCATTTTGAAATCATACATTCTATGTCTTTTTTGCCTTCTTACACTTATCATAGAATAGAATTGGGACACGACACTTTTAACAACATAGCATAATATCTAAAATATTGCATTACTCTAATAAAGAAGATAACATACGATATCCTTGAAACATAAGGATCCCTTTCCTTTAACTTGGGGAAGATATCCAAGCCCTTCATTTTGATAGACATCCTCTAGTCATCAACACATACACATTGTGTAAAAAGATGAAGAAGAATGGATTTAGTACAAGAATGCACTAAATATGAAAACCATGCAAAAACATGCATTTATTTATACATGACATTTGGTTAGAAAAACATGCATCGTGCCATTAAGTAAAACTTCATAAAACCCTTATACAATAAGCACAACATAGCTCATCTACTTCAGATAGGCATGTACACCTTTCATAACATCATGTGAAGGCCACAATATTTATTAAAGTCACATTTAGCATATTCATAATATTATCTTGCCTTTTACCTTAAGTTATAAACTCCCATGTAACCCTCCAGTAACACTTGGAGCAATGTATGAATAGTTTCCCATTCCACTACCCACACTCAAGCATCACCTTAAGGTCACCAAGGTGAATATTCACATGAACCTCATTTACATAAAAAAAAAAAAAGGCATTCATAGGAAGATAGCATATCCTAAGACACCTACTTCACATATGAACCAACCTGTTCCATGAACCATATATAAGACTCACTTCAAGACCACATGAAAATAAACATTGCAAATAACATCATAATAGGTAATATTCAACAATAGCATATTTGGGCTTCATTTCATATAGACATCAGAAGACCTTACTCATAATCCCAATATAAGCCTACAGGTGCAAGGTACATGTGAAGTCCCGTAACCTCACACATATTTAGCACACTCATAAATATATCACAAGAATTATCATTTACTTGATACATCATCATGACAACTTTAGTCAACTACATGCCTAGCAAGAGAGACCATCATCATATAATCAATAAGTAAAACTTCATGCACATAAGGTGAGACCACATCAAATAGATACCATAGACTCCTTACTATTCATACTTATCATAACTTCATGCATGAGAGAGATATAATATAATATATATATAGGATAGTATATATAGATAATATATATATATATTAGATATATATATATATATATATATATATCTATATATATATATAGATAGATAATATATATATAATATATATATATATAATATATATATATAATATATTATATATATATAGGTGAAGTCCCTACACTCACCTAGACTAAGCAACATACCTTAGGTTATTCTAGTCATTGTCCATTTCTTTACTCCATTGTTACTTTTACATGAGGAAATCTATAGCCTTAATTGTCACTAAGACCATATGGTGCTACATGAAATTTTGTGTTGTACATCATTACACCAAGGGAAGATGCTCAACTTAGCCAAAGCAGAATATTGACACATGCTAGAATACCAAGTGATATTATTTACTAGATCCTATGGGGCAAGCATAATGTATATAACTTGGAGGTATATATGGAAACAACACTCTATGCCCTTTAGGCAATGAGGCTAACCACCTCGGGAGGACTTTGTTGAACCTACCTTCCTTCATTGGAAAGGGACACCCCTTATCTTGCAAGTTCACTCGGTGCTAAGCTAAGTTCCATTTATTAAAAGCCTTTAATAATATTACTTATCAATAGAAGGCTTTGGGATATTGACTCCCAATATGATTAACTCATAGGTCATAGTCACGAGTTCACTAACCTAAATCATGTGAGAAATCCTTGCACATAGACATTGCATATTAAAGCACCATGCTGTTGAGGGTACCCTTGAGAACACCTTTCAGGAGCCCCTCTATTGACTAGATCATCATATATGTGTGTGTATACATATATGTGAGCAAACCTTTAACATAAACACATTAAGACAACACATGTTCATACTTCTCTTCTTTAATGCATAAGTGTATAGGTTTAACTATATGAGCAACCCTTTCATATAAACACATTTAGACACTATGCACATTCATACTTAATCATATCACCTAAGACATGTCCATATCTTAATCATGCATTCATACTCATAGACATAGATAACCACCTAGCAACTATCCTATCAAGGACACATGTGCAATGCATGGACAGGTCCCATACCCTTATCCATACTAGTATACCTTTCAAGTCATCCTAGTTGAAGGACACATAACATACTTCATGGACACATATAATTTACATGCATAGTACAAGACATGAGCTCATAAGAGAATACCCATTTATTTAGGCACAATGTACCTATACTAATTAAAAGCATGTATGAGGTGTGTGTGCATTGGACAACATGATAACATAATAACAAAAATAGTAACATTGAGGCAGCCACCTTACAAAGGTCACAATACACATTCAAGTCCCTTATACTATAAAGAACTCACATATTGAGTGATAGGAACTATAGGACACACACAACAACATTATAACATAGGAGACATCTTTATTACTCAAATCTAAGATTCCTAATAATGCTTAAGACTACACATTCATGTAGAGGTTCACTGGTAAGAGTTATGCTACACAAGAGTAACCAATCATCAATAGACCTCAATAACTTCAACTGTATAAACCCCTAACTCTAACATCCTCATTCACATAGAGGAAGCATCATCAATATAACCTAGATTATGAACTAGGATTGGAGACAAGACATATAAATTTACCTGTATGATCATCATAACCACACTTCATTACATAAATTAGACATCAGGTACATGATCATAATACATAGATAT
Source organism: Solanum habrochaites (assembly GCA_027704765.1). Lineage (NCBI taxonomy): Eukaryota > Viridiplantae > Streptophyta > Magnoliopsida > Solanales > Solanaceae > Solanum > Solanum habrochaites. Next base: position 15,131,968 of record JAKWJA010002492.1, on the reverse strand, counting down.
ATAGACAAGAAGGTAATTGCCGCCACCATAAGTCAACCATACCACACAATGCCATACGAAGCCAAATATCTAGCAATTCTATAGAAGAGTGGAGTGAATATAGACAACTTACAATTCCTCCGAGCTTTGATCATCATTGATAATTTTCAATAATTCAACATAAATACATGTATAAAACATTAGCTAAATTTACCATTACATAAATTAAATCATGCTTCAAATATCATGGTTTAAAGATCACATTGATACACTACTTTATAAACTTATACAAAGTATAGGAATATAAATCAATTTACCCAATCCCTAAAACTTGATCATCATTTATAAATAAGCAACAATTTATATTCTAATCACATGATAAACAATAGTAATATGCAATTCAACATAATTGAAAGATAATTCAATTATCATAGTGTCAAGTTCACAAGAGCCACATTATAAGCCAATTAGAGAAATTAGGAGGATCATGGGTTCATCATTAAATAGGATTGATATTCATCTTTAAAATAGTATATAATCATTAATTTATCATAAACATTCTTTTCAAATCAACTTCACAAAGAATCCATGACTAGATTTGAAATTTGAAATTTTGGTATTTGTATCACATTTGAAAATTCTTGATTGACTCCTTAAATGAAAATTGACTTCTTAAATGAATGTATAAATAAGGATGAAAGATGACCATTCATTTTTACATGAGGAAACCACATGAAGTTGAAGAAGAAACCATGAAAATCAAGCCCCTATCTTGTAATTGAGTTTTCCCTCCAATGGAGATTTGAGAGGATTAGGAAGAGAAGACGGATTTGGGATTTTAATTTCTTACAGTATGTTGGGGTTTTTTCTTTGGAAAGGGTTAAATAAGTCATAAAAACAGTTTATATCCGTCTCCCCAAGTTACCAAAACACCCCCATACCTATTGGGACTTTTAGACATGTCAAAATTGACTTTAACACGATGCAACTGTATTGAGGCAGTAGGGTGCGTATTGGGCCCAAGAAGCGAGGGCATCTCCAATTCTTGGTGCTGCATACTGCCTAAGGAAGCCTCCTTTCCAAACATTTGGGTCCTCCTCGGGGGCCTTAGGGTGGTCCTCGGGGAGTCGTACTGCACATTTTTACTGTTAACATGTCTATTAATAATCTAGGGTCACCCATACTTATTTTGGAATTCAAAAAACATATAAAATCAAGGCAAACATACGAGAACCCACTAACAAGTCTAAAGACTAACTTTCGAACGTCTTGGACGTTCTTGGAGGTTTGACGTCCAAATGACTTTAAATAAGGTATACACACTATAGAACCCTTGATAAAAATATTTTTAACCTATTTATACACTGAACGTCTCTAAGCACCTTAGTTCATTTTTAGGGTCTTACACTCTTCCCCTCTATTTTCCTATAGAATTGCTAGTTCATGAATGGCATTGTGTTGTGGTATGGTCCACTTATTGTGGCGGTGTTTACATTATTGCCTATATATATGTGATTCCATAATTGCATTAAAGGAAATTTTTGTACAAATGTGTGGTGGTGATGATCACCCTATGTCTTCCTAATGCCTTGTTTCCTTTCTAGCTTATGGTCTATATTATATTACCAATATGATGAACATGTGGGTGTCTATGTATGGTATGATATATATGCTGCCAATTATGAAGTATGAATGATGGATGATCCCTTAACTACATACCATATATGAATGTGTGATTAGCTATGGCTAGGAGTCTTGAATCCAAGTATTGAAGTTATATTGTCTCCTATGCTAATATTTCCAAAAATAATTTTTGAAACAGAAGAGACTGCGATGTTTTCGCATTAGAGACCAAACATTTGGCTTTTTTGTTGTAAGAAAAATAAACCAAAGGAAAGTGTTTATACCAATTTCCCTTGAAATAAATTATACAAGCTCTAAGCATATTCTCAAGGTTTTGAATAGTATGCTCTACCTAACCATCTGTTTTGACGATGAAAAGCGGTGCTTAACTTCACCTTGTTACTCACTCCTTTTTGGAATTACCTCCAAAACCTACATGTGAAATGTGCACCCCTATCCGATATGATGGACAACAGAATACCATGGAGACACACAATCTCATCTATAAAGATCCTTGCTTAATCTTCTGCCAAGTGAGTGGACTTGACGGAATAAAATGAGCAGATCTGGTCAACCTATCCACAACCACCCATATGGAGTCGTATTGGTTTTCTGTCCGAGGAAAACTTACCAAAAAATCGATATTAATGTCTTCCCACTTCAAAGTAGGATGTTTGATTTCTTGAAGTAAACCACCCAACTTTTGGTGTTCGACTTCCACTTGTTGGAAATTTGGACACCTTGCACCAAATTCAGCTATGTCCGGATTAATGGAGTAATAGGACCTATGATCTTCCTCAAGAATCCGGTTCCTCAAGTCATCTTCTATTGGGAACACGCAACCTTTTTTGACACCTTTAGACACCACCTCCCTAAGAAGAATGACTCATTCAGTTTTCCAATAAATGGCTCTTTCAACTCTATCAATTGTTGATCAAGGTGTGGTTTGTAATTCACCACAATCACGAATATTATTCGGAGTGATGACGGACCATAAAACCACCATCCAGAGAATTATCCAATTTACCACCCAAACTAGCTAACCTATGAACATCTCTCACTAGGTATTTCTTGGTTTCTCCTGCATGATACGCACTACCCATGTTCATACGACTTAGAGAAACCGAAAATACATTGGCATGCCGGGGTTGTAGAGAAAACTTATATCGTAATCTTTCAACATTCCAACCACCATGTTTGTAGTAGATTTAACTGCTTTTGAGTAAACACATACTAAAGACTGTTGTGGTCGGTATATACATAAACATGAACACCATACAAGTAATGTCCCAATATTTTCATGAAAACTAACACGACCTCTAACTGAAATTCATGTGTTGGATAATTCTTCTCATGCATTTTAAGTGTTACACCCTCTAAAATGACTTAGGTGAAACTAGAGCCTAAAATGTTTTTTCATGAGTGTATAAGGTGCCAAAATTGTCTATTATCTGGTAATGAGTATGTTTCTAAATTTAATAGTGTTTTGGAAGTCGAACGTCAAGGGACGACCAATAGGTTCAAAGGTTTTGCCTTGCAACGTGCTTGCATTTCTTAACGTGTTTCGTCAAGTTTTATGTGTTGTTTTAAGTGAAAATTGATGTTATAGGTTCCTGAAATATATATGAGAGTAATCTAGGTGGAAACGTCAAGACAAAAACCCTTAGGACTAACCAAAGAGTCCTTGAGGAGGATAAAACCTTGGGCCAACAAGTTGCCAACGGCATCAACTTTTGTTCCTTGTTCAAATAAGTCAGCGTCGTGGATTTGGACTACCAAAGTGATAAAAGTTTCTCAACATCACGGAAACAACACAGACTCAACTGCCCTGGAAGGTATTTTTGAAACAATGATTCATGAACAACTTTTCATCATGCACTTGTTCCCCGATGATAAGTTTGGAGATTTAAATTGAGTTTTAGTTGGTTAAAAGGTCCTATAAGTTATGGGATCATTTTGATACTTTAGGGGCTGGTTAATGGAGGTTATTAGACCTTGTTAAACCCTAATTCACCCTTCAAATCATAACCCTCAAGTACAAAACAAAATATCTCCAGTTTTTCTCTCCAAAAACCTCCATTGATGGGCTTTGAAGCTCCAAGGAAGAAGATATACTATCCAAGTTATTTTCCATTAATCTTGTGGGATTCTCATCACAGTTGAAGGTATGAGTTTTCATTCATAATATCATTTTAACTAAGTAGTTAATTCAAATGATTTTCAAAGATAATCCAAAAAAGGAAAGAGGCAGAAAAGGAAAGGAGAAAAAGGGGAAGGGGAGAAAAAAGGGGACGGCTGGGGGGGGGTGGTGTTTTTTTTTAGATTCATATTTTTTGATTGAATTGATGTACATTAGATGATTTTAACCTAAATTCTTAATTAACCCTTGAAAAACATAATCTCTTCAAATTGGCTATGTTTCGGATGTTATGATGTTGCCTTAACGTTTATGAATTCTAGTGTAGTTTTCTATGAGATATTGAATGATGTAAGAAATGTATTGAATTAATGTATAGGCTGTCTTAGATTGACAATTGTATATTGAATTTATTTATATTAATTGAGTATTATGATTTTTGTATTCAATTGATGATTATGGCCATGGGTAAGGCCTTTGATTATTTTATTGAATGATTTAGTTATGGATTGAAACGGTGAGAATGGATTGGTGGTACGCTGCCCTAATTCTCTTTATTTTATGTAATTTAGTTCTAGAATTATGTTGTGCTTGATATGGTCCAATTATGGTGGCTGTGCTATGTGCTTTACTTGTAAATTATTACTTTATATATTATAATGATCATGTCCTTGTCGACAACTACTTGATATATTATGATCATTTTTATAGTTATATTATGTGAAGTATAATTATATCTATCTATTTGTGATTAAGGTGATAGTATGTATTCTTCTATTGATGTTAGGTGTTCATGTTAAACTATGACTTTGTCTTTGTATGTGTAGTCTTAGAGTTGATGCATGATTCTTCCTATATGATTATGTGGGTCTTATGATTGTTATATTAATAACATTATAGTAGCGAATAGAGTGACCTATAAATGATGTTATTATGCCTATATGTTTATAGAATGATATGCTATAAGTTAAGTGTGTGTGTCTTGTCTTGGTAGACTTGTGTCCCTTACATTATACATGTACATTATGAATATGAACATCTTGTTTTAGTAGATTTATGCACCTTTGTCTTGTATGTGTATGGATGAATGTTTAATGAAACTCTAGGATCGGTAGACCTAAATTTATGCCCTTTTAAGCATGAGTAATATGTGGAACCTTCTATATAGAAAGAAGGTTAAGAATGAGCTATCCTTATAAAACATTGAGTGACAGCCCTAGTGGACCCTTCTTTGGTAGGTGCATTATGACTAGGTAATGACTAAGAGATGATACCTTTTCATATGCCCCTATTATTGAACTGCTAGAGAAGAACAAAGGCTAGCATCGAGTGAATATGCTATAGTTTGTATCTCTACTTAAGAAGGAGACTAGAGTACAATGTATCTCTACTTTAGAATGAGACTAGGGTGCATAAAAGACTTTTATATTCCTTAACCATGTGCCTAAATAGGATGTGTCCTAGTTCTACCCTTGAGAAGTAGAACACCCTCCGTCGGAGTAGGGTAGACTCCGGATTCCATGCCTAGCTAGTATTTACTATGTCGGTTATTTTGCTATTCTCATCATGTGTGATAATTGCTAGTGTTGGATAAGTATTAGGAAGTTTAGGTAGTGGAATGAGACTCTATCTAGACATTGCACGACTAGAATTATATTAGTATATCAGTCCCTAGGTCGTCCTAGAACATCATATTAAGTCCTTAATGAATGAAACTTTTTCTAATTGACTTAATGAATGATTACAACTTTTGCTAATGTAGGTTGACTAGAATTTGCTCTATCTTGGGTACCTTTGAGGGTTTCTTAAAGAATCTTGAAGAGGGTGTATGGACGGTCTCTTCTTGTTCGACTTAGGTAAATCATGGAGTAACCTTAGGTAGAGAGTAAATGAAAGGAAAAGGTAATAATATTATCTTAGGTAGTCTTAAGGAATTTATAGGAAGGCTTTAAGAGTGTTTATGAGCGGTCTCTTCTTATCTTACTTAAATAAGTAATAGGATACCCTTTGGTGGGAGGTGTATACGTTTATATGGGTTGAAATTATGTTGATGATATATTTTGGAATGTGACTTAAATGCATATATGTTGATTTGTAAGTAATTATTATACTTGTCTTAAAGGGTTTTCTCAAAAAGCGCATGTTTCATACTAAAATCTGTTAATGGTGATTTTATGCATTATGTCATACTTAGTACAAGTTTTTGTACTAATTCAATAGTTTGTGTCTATATCTAAAAGTGTAGTTGGAATTTGAGAGGAGTCTCAAAGTGGAAGATTGGATTATTATTCATTTAAGCAAGAGTTGGTATGTCGTCACTAGATTTGAGGACATCATGATGTTTAGTTTTTTTTATTGAATGTATTCTAATAGACTTAGCTATTTTTCTATATGATGAAGTATGGGTTGTGTCATAATATATTCGTAAATCTATGATTGCGACTTTGAGACGTATCCTTTCGTTATGTTTTTCTATACAAGAGATATTTTCAAGTATTATTATTTCGTGTGAAAAATTTTAACTCCGCAGTATTTTGATACATGTATACAATGAACGATTTCAAAGGGCTTGTACAAGACCTCCGAGAGGTCAAGTACGCCGTGTTGCAATTTGAGAATGCCCTAACTTCTAGGGGGTACTCTCCAACGTAATAAGCTACTACTTTTCATCTTGCATAACCACATACCCTAAACCCACTCAACATACATCACAATACACAAAAAAAACCTTGGTACACTTCGTGAAAGTCAATACTGGAGCGAAAGTTAGCTTATCCTTCAAGATTTAGAAACTACTTTCACATGCCTCCAACCACTTAAATTTCACACTCTTTTGGGTCAAAGTAGTAAAGGGAGATGCAATGGAAGAAAAACCATCCTCAAACCTCCTATAATAACCCGCTAGACCCAATTAACTCCTAATGTCGGTCAGAGTCAATGTCCTAGGCCAATTTTTCACCGCCTCGGTTTTCTTAGGATCAACCTTAACTTCCTCACTAGAGATGATATGACAAAGAAATACCACCGACCTCAACCAAAACTTATATTTGCTAAACTTGGCAAATAATTTGTTTTCCTTAAGAACTTGTAAAACCACCTTCAAATGGTCGATGCGTTCACCCTCATTTTTAGAATATACCAAGATGTCGTCGTTGAATATAATGAAAAATGAATCTAGATAACAGGGAAACACCCTATTCATCAGATCCATAAATGCGTACGAGGCATTAGTGAGACCAAAGGACATTACTAAGAACTCATAGTAACCATATCTTTTTAGTAATGCCATCTATCGTATCCTAACCTCTCCCCCTATGTTGGTAATCCCGCGATTTCAAGTCAATCTTAGAAAAGAAGCTTGCCCGTTGGATTCGATCAAACAAGTTGTCAGTCCTTGGGAGAGGATACTTTTTCTTATTAGTGACTTCATTGAATTGGCAATAATTAATGCATATTAGAAGTGACCCATCCTTCTTCTTCACAAAAAAGAAAATGGGAGCACCCCATTGTAAAATACTAGGTCTAGTGAAGCCTTTGTCTAGTAAGTCCTTGAGTTGAGACTTCAAATCTTTATCTTCGACCGGAGCCATCAAAAAGGTGGAATTTAAATGGGATTGGTATCCGTTAGCAACTCAATACAAAAATCAATTTCCCATTCGGGAGAGATTCCGTGAAGATATTAGGAAAGACCTCCAGAAATTCCCTTACTATAGGGACTTACTTAATGGAAGGATTTTTGGAGTCTAAATCTTTGACCCCTACAATATGATATGGACACCCTTTTGAGATAATTTTGCAAGACTTAATACAAGATGTAGTATGACCTCTAGGAATAAATCCCCCCCCCCCCTTTCAACTCTAAAATGGGTTTATTTGGAAAATTGAACTTTAAATTCTAGTGTACAATCAATGGAAGCAAAACAATTATGCAACCAATCCATCCCCAAAATGACATCAAAATTGACCATATTAAGTTCTACTAATTCATATGAGTAACACTATTGGGAAAAATTATAGGACGATTTCTATTCACCCTCTTTGCAACCACCAACTCACCTACCGATGTAGTTGCGATGAAAAGTTCATTTATTATATGGGGCAAAATATCAAACTTTGTATCTATTGAGGGAGTAACAAAACATAATGGATCACCCGGATCAAGTAAACCATATACATCAATAGATAAGACTTATAACATAACGGTCACCACATCGGGAGAACTCTCTTGTTCACCCTAGAATGAAGTGCATAAATAGTGATTCTTCTTTGGAGCATCCATATTACAACAATAGTTTGGACATACCTGCTACCTTAATATTACCCCTTAAATTTCGGGTATTCCCTAACCTTGTGGCAACTCTTGCCATACCCAAGGAAATTGTCCGTCCCAACAAGGCAATAACCACAATGCTTCTTGCCACACTTTCCACAAGTTAGCTTCTTAGTAGGTGAGCTAGTACCTCTTCTCTTTTGATACTTAGGGTTAGTAACCCTATCATTAGGATCCTTAGGAAATTTTGTAGGAACTTTATAGAAAACCTCTCCTTGAGCCTAGGATTGTCTTGGATATTAAGCCTACCCTTTGAAGATCCATCATCATAAGACCTTGCCTATTTTGTATCCCTACTCTTTTTGTTAACCCTTGTCTCTTCTAGTTTTTGAGCATGAATAATTAGACAAGAAATGTTCACATAATCATGTAGCATAGCTGAACGACATTCTTCTATCAAGTCATCGGACACCCCCGTCATAAAGCGACTTTTTTCATTTTTAGGTCATAAAACCAATGAAGGAGCATAGTTTGGAAAATTAGTAAATTTTAAAAATTAGTCAAGTACACTCATACCTCCTTGATGAATGATGATGAATTCTTCCTCTTTGGTTTCCCTCTTTTCTCGAGGAAAGAACCTATCAATAAAACTCATCTTGAAAATCTCCTATGTCACTGCTCCATCCCTTAAGGGACTATTGTCTCTCAATTACAGACCAAGTTCTGGGCAGAACACTTGATTGATAGGGCTATAAAAACCACGGCCTGATCAATAGTAGTGAACCTTCTCAACTAGTAGTCAAAACCCATAGCCATAGAGAATTTGTATGTTTCATAATGTGTGAAATATTAGGGAGTCTTACTACCACATTGGCCCGTCAAAAGTAGGGAGGATTAATCTATGTGAATCCTCAACGAGGGATTGTGGAAAAAATTATGTATCCTCGGGGTACCACCTCCCGATTAGCTTGGGCCGTTATGGCTTGTTCTTGAGTGTTGACGGCTTATCCTTGTGTAGTAATGTCGTGGGCCATTTGGAGATAGGCTGCTTTTATGTCCCCATCCATCAAAGGCGGATGGTTTACCAAAGCTTTATCATCATTAGCAACTTCTTCAAGAGGAGGGACTTGATTACCTCGGGGAGGAATTCCCGCATTGGCAATCTCTTCATCAAGTCTCTGAGCGGTTTTTCTTCAGATATTCATTGCCTATAATCATATTAAAAGGATTAGATGCTAAAGGCATATAGAGTGAAGACTCTCGAGGCACAATATTAGATTTCCAAGAAAAGAAGAGTTTCCTAAGCATCATATAGTTTCCTATTTATAAGTGTGGCATAGTTCACAATTATGAATAGGAATTTGCATAGACGTGGTTAACTAAGACATCTACTCTAAAGATATTCAACCTTTAGAATTTTGATCATAAAAACTCTTTGAAAAATCTTTGATAGAACTTCTTGAATGAAAGATTATTCAAGAATGGATTACCATAACTTTTTTATTGAAGATCCGTGAATTTGGAGAAGAAATCAGTTGGAAATCCATCTTCAAGTTTGACCTTGAGTTTTTGTCTCCAACGGAGGTTTTAGAGAATATTTGAAGAGAAGAGGGTTTTGGATTTTTGAATTATCATCGAGTATTTGTGTTTTTACTTGTGAATTGGGGTAAAAATGACTTAAAAACCATTTATAACGACCCCAAAGCACCCAAAACACCGCTACACTTATTTGGACTTTTAGAAATGTCCAACTTGACTTTTAAACGATGCGACCAAATCTAGAACAAGGCTGCGCATCGCGGGTTCACTTAATAATCATGATTCTGGAATTTAATTCAAGGAAGAATGATTCGTGTTGATCCCGCATCTCAAAGCAAAAATTTGTCCTTTAAGTGTGGGCTGAACGACGTGCTGGTAGGTTAAAAAATAGCCTACCGCCGAACTTTCTCATCCAACATATGGGTCCTCCAAAGGGACCCTTAGTAGGATCCTCGAGGATTCGTATCCAAATATTTTGAATCTAAATTTTTTTATTAAGATACTAGGGTCATATACATAGTTTTTAGACTCTAAACAACACATAAAAACAAGTCAAAAATACAAAGACAGACTAGCAGACAAAATACTATTTTTTGGGCATCGTGGTCGTCCTTTGACGTTGACATCAAACCTCTTCAAACCTACCTTTAAAAGTTTTACACGGCTTATAACAAGTTATTAGCTATTAAATCACGTGGGATTCTGTAGGTTATCCTAGTTCATTTTGAGGGTGTTAACAATATCCCCCACTAGGGTACATTCTCCCTAGATGACATTTGGAACATTTTCAACATTTTGAAGGACACAATGACCCATATAGCAAATCACAATATTCAACATGGTATAACATAATAGTAAATGCACAAAACTTATAAGGAACACCAACTTTATACTATTACGTACTCAATGCAATACAATTAAGTAGAACATTAATTCATTCACTCCTAGTGCATAATAAACATAGACATTATTAATGTTCATAGGAGGAACTTCCTACTCCTAATCATGACATGACCTTTACTTTCCCATTCATCAAAAATGAAAAATATGAAACACCATTTAAATCACAAACAACCATGTTGAACATTGTAACTCATGAGGCAAATAAATAACTCATACTAAATGCTCATAAATCATGAGTATTGTGGATCAACAAAATCCTTATCATTTAAACATAATAGCATAAAGTACATACATAACATTATCATGTTTAGTTATGTTCAAGAAGGAATTTCCTTCTCCTTAACATACTAACATTTCATCAGGAAGTTCATATACAAGCATTTTACAAAGGTTAATGCATTTTAAGGAGATTTATTCCACCTCTAGTCAAAAGAATTCTCATATTATCTTTCTCATGAATTCAAAATGGTAGATCACACCAAACACTTCACACCATTAGGAGGTTATTTCCAAAAGTTTCTGTTTCTTGCATAGCACTATTCCTCATGAACATGCATCATTTAGGAAAATTGTTACATTTCATAGGCACACATAAGTAATCTTGTCAAGAAACACCATCACTTCTCAAGATTGAGTCTATATTAACACATTCCAAATCAGAAAATCACATACTCATAGCGGGAACTCATCTTTTCTTGTTTAAGGACTCTTATAACCTAAATTTAGGGCCAAAAGACCATTGATAAAAGGTTAATACAAACATGTTTATCAAACCATCTCATGAAGATAAATTCAAATTTATCACATTAAAATACATAACAACATGACAAACATGAAATTTATCGAAAATCCCTTTTTCATATAATAAGAATCCTTCAAAAAATGCATAACATAGTGTCATCTAGGACATGCATAATATATGAAGAACATGCAACTTATACCCATATGCAAGACTCCAAAACATAAACAAGGTACGAGGAACTGTTTGGTTTCAAGCTTGAGTAACAATAGAAGAAAAAAAAGGATATCAACAAACATACTACTCAACCCATCATACCCCACTTAAGGTAAACCCATTTAAGAGAAACTTATTTCAATCAATAGAACTATATCTTACCATCCTTACTAACCAAGCACCTCATCCCCTATATTGGAATCTAATCTTAAGAAAACACTTCTAAAAATGACCTCATTCCACTATAAAGGAGGAACCATTTGTCACGAAACCTTCCCTACACTCAATTAGGTTTAGAATTTCAAGGAATCTAAAAATGAGTATCTAACTTAATCACCTTTTAAACTCCATCACTCAAAGTTATTTTTTTACATGGTGACGTTCAAGAAAAACTCAAAGTAGGAACTTTAAGGACACTCAAAGCCTTATAATATTAGAATATTATCCCCTACTTGGGGTGAGCTTAGTAAAATTTTCTTCACATCATGCCTTTAAATACCAATGTCTAGGCATGTCAATACTAAACCTCCACAATCCTCTTACAATATATGTTACACTTGAGTATTTTCAATCCTACCCTCATAAAAGGGAGCTTACTAACTCGACATCATTAGGTACCACTCTAGCACCACTATCTAAATAGGTCCAACACCTAAGCAAAACTCATAAAAATAAAGTTAGTACATACAACGCAACCACATGTGGCCTTAATTATTCCATAAACACTACGTCTAACTCCATAGTTTCATCACATTCTACTACCAAGCACTAACAAGGTAAGTATTTCTCGATTTAATCCTACAAGGTTCATCACCTTAGGTAGTTCATCTATATCTTTGAAAATAACTCCCTTCAACTTAGGACTATAGAAATCCCGGGTTCTAATGAAGCATAACACACATGTTGGAACTCTTAAGATCCGCTACCAATTTTCTAAAGACATTGGGGTAACAAACTTCTCTAGGTCAATTCTTAGGGGTTCTTGAAGAGATTTGGAAATAGAAGCTGTCATATCTGGTGAGCACTCCTTAGACGTAACCGGAGTCGTCCTACTCTTAGAAGACTAAGACTAGCCTCTTAGCTTAAATTATTACATTCATACGACAAAATGCGGAAAAATTTAAAACTTTTCATTTCGTCGACACTGAGGTTTATATAGAAATCTACATAAAGATAATATAATCTTATTGAGTATGTACAGACCCTTCGTATTGTAAGATTACATATTCTTCTACTTTTATTGCATATCTTAATATAAGATATAACATAGTCTCAGATGGATGTCTTATCTCATAACCATTTAACAAGAGTATAACAATTTTTGCCTAGCACCTACATCAATGTAATAAAGCCACATATAACTATACAATGTTTAGGAATCAGATGAAAAGGAAAGAACATAATAGTCTTAAAACTAATACAACCTCATAAGCTTGATATTGGCATTGCCCTCTGAAAGTGAGGACCTACTCAACTTGGATGAATGTGAATTCAAAGTCTTCTTTTAAAGTCGTCTTGAAATCCCTTCAACGACTGGAACATAAAATGTCGGGGAAAAGGGATAAAATGGGGTTAGCACATCACATATACTAAGTATGTGTCCATATGCATATATAATATCAAATAATTCTAAAATGGAACATTTCATTTAAAATGTGTTATTTTACATTTGCTAAGTCTTATGCACGTTCAAGAACCACATCAAGTTAATACCATGTACTATACAAGACCAAACAACCTTAAGTCTAATCAAGTCACATGCATTCCAACATACTTGAACCCATAATCAAATCCAACTCTATTATAAAGTCATAACATTAAAAGCATGACTAAGAGTTTATCACATTATAACAAAGAAAGACTATTACTCATTACACTCATTGTCTTCGGTTTGGCCGTTCCTTGACACTCATATACATCCTAATCATATCACCAATATAGAACCCTTACACAATCTCTTCAACCCATCAAGACACTCCACTAGCCCCTGTACTAATTTCACCGGACATCATGGATGTTCCTTTATTAGTTGAGATCCAAACTTCTTAAATGAGTTATATACATTAAGATTGACCTTAAAATAGTGTATAATGCTTTTACACTAATATTAGGCTCTAGAGCACGTCTAAGACTTTTGAAGTGTTACATTACTCCCCTTTAGGAACACTCGTCCCCGAATGACACTAATATCTTTTGGGAGGAATGAATAGACTTAGTCCAACTGACAAAAATGCATAACAACATAAGTAACAACATCAATCATGTTTTTTTTACATATAGCAATTCAAAACTTCAAATACCACACATAAGGCTCAAAATCACATTATGAGGAATTTCCTTCTCACAACAACATGAGATCAAGACACCATATATGAGTCAATTATGCCAAAATTACACTTACCAACATGCTCAACAACATTTCTTGAAGACTCACAATATAAAAATACACAACATAACTCAAAACAAGACAAAGAGCAAATTGACAATTTTCAAGTGAAATAGGCACACTTCAATATAACTTCACATTAATGATACAAAAAATACACATTTTTGCACAACTTCACTAACAATAATAGCAACTTCAAATTTATTCATTTTTTTCATTATGAGTATGAAGAACTAACCTTCCCGAGTAAAGATATGAGAATAAAGGGACTTCATGTCGACTTCGGCCGCCCATGTTTCCCCCTCAACTAGATGGTTTCTGCATAGCACTTTTACGGAGGCCACCTCTTTGTTCATCAACCTCTTCAATTGATGATCAAGGATTTCTACCAAGACCTCCTCATCAGAGAGGTTATCCTTCACACTAAGACCCTCAATAGGAAGAATAGGCTCAGATCACCAATACACTTCTTAAGCATAGAAGCATGAAAAATGGGGTGAACCAAAGAGAGTTCACTACGTTGATTCAATTCACAAGAAACCTTACAAAACCTTTACAAGTTCTAATAGCGGCCCACATAACGTGCACTCAACTTCCCTTTCTTGCAAAATCTAACCACACCTTTCATATGCGAGATTATCAAATACACCTTATGACGTTTTTCAAACTCTAAATCTCTTCTCGTATGATCCGCATATGACTTTTGACAATTATAGGTTGTTTGGAACTGGTTCCTTATGATATGAACTCTCTCCAAAGTCTTATAAATCAAATCTGGACCAAGAAGCGAAGACTCACCAACTTTAAAAAACCCAATAGGAGTCCTACACCTCCTACAATACAAAGAATCATAAGGATCTATAGAGATGGATGAATGAAAACTTATATTATATGAGAACTCCACCAAAGGTAAATGTGCATCCCAATTTCCTAAAGTCAATGATGCAAGCATATCTTGAACAATTTGAATAGTTAACTCCACTTGATCATTTGTTTGATGATGAAAGGTGGTGCTTAACTTCACTTGATTACCCAAACCCTTTTGAAAATATCTCCAACATCTTGATGTAAATTGAGCACCTCTATCTGATATGATGGACAAAGGAACCATATGAAGACTCACTAACTTGTAAATATAGATTCTTGCATAATCTTTTGCCGAATAAGTAGATTTAACGGGAATAAAGTGAGCGGATTTGGTCTTTCAATCCACTACCACACATATAGTGTCATACTGCTTTCTAGTTCGAGGCAAACCTACTACAAAATCCTTGTTAACATCTTCCCATTTCCTAGTAGGAATTTGGATTTCTTGTATTAGACCACTCAGTTTTTGGTTGTTTTGGATGTTTCAATGTTTTTGCCAATTGGGACACTTCGCACAACAACTTCCGCCAATCTCCCTTTTCTTAGGCCCAATACAACCAAAAACTTCTCTAAGGTCATGGTACATCTTTGTAGTACCTAGATGAATAGAGTAACAAGCTCCATAAGCTTCCTTAATGATTATACTCCATCATCAACATTAGACACACAAAACCTTCCTTTATACCTAATTACACCAATCCCCCTTGGGAGAATTACTAATTCATCTTACCAAGAGACAATTCTTTCAAATCCATAATAATAGATCTTGGTGTTGCTTAGACTTCACCTTAACCACCAAAGATGACTCGTAATTATGATGCACCACCATCCCACCATTTGGAGAATCTTTAACTGCAACCTCTAAACGAGTCAAACTATCAACATATTTCACTAGGTTTTATCTTGGATTCTTCCACATGGGACACACTTCCCATGGACAACCCACTTAGAGCATCTGCTACCACATTAGCCTTGTCGAGGTAATAAGAACAGTCATGTCATAGACTTTTAACAACTCTAACCATCTAGCTTGCCAGATATTCAACTCCTTTTGAGTGAATACAAATTAGAGACTTTTATGATCCGTATACACATCAACATGAACCCCATAGAGATAATGACTCAATATTTTCAAGGCCAATACCACGACCGCTAACTCGAGGTCCTGAGTCAGATAATTCTTCTCGTGAACTTCGACTTTCCTAGAAGCATAGTCTACAACATTGCCATGTTTCATAAGAGCATATCCCAACCTAACACATGATGCATCACAACAAACCACAAAACCCTTAGTACCCTGCGGTAGGGTCAATACGAGAGTGAAAGTAAGGCTATCCTTTAAATTTTTGAAGCCCTTTTCACAAACCTCCGACCATTCAAATTTCACATTTTGGGGTGGAAGCGAAATTAAGAGGAATTGAGAGAAGAGGAAGATGGAAGATTGATATCTGAGTTTATGAGGAAACCCCCATTTATACACACAATCTTGCATACTTTGGCCATTATGGCCGCACTACTTTACACTGGGCCTTTTATATTTGGCCGAACCAAACAAACAAAAACTTTTAGTGGCCTATCATTTATTATGGCCCGACTACACTGTCTAGTACTGACGGAAGCTGTTATTACAATTGCTTTTGACGCATTACGACAAAACTATGTTGACATATGGCTGATATTTCAGCCGACACTAATTTACTATCTTATTTATTGGTCTTGAGGATTTTTATTATTATTTTTTATTTAAAAACTCAGGATTGTGTCATCCCTTGTGTACATTTGAGCAAATCTGATCCGGGGTATTGTTGTCCCATAGCTGTGGACAGTACTGAATCGCAGTTCGTCGGATATGAATCTTGCTTTATCGCTCTAGTTGTGGGACATAGCTTTGGCTTTAACAGGGAAAATCCATTTTGGAATTCTTCCATATTGCTTGTTAAGTTCTCTTGAATTTTGCGTTATATCATTAAAGTGCGCTAGTGAATAGTAACGTCCATATGGCGTTGCCTGTAAATAATATGCTAGCTCTTGAATAAAGTGCATAAACCCAATTAATCCTTTTGTTAGCATAGAAAACTGGGATCTCAACTTTGATATTCTGGTTGTTGGTCCTATATTTGGGGATATATTTCTCGTGTTAAACCAATTTTCACTATGTGAATTCCATTGGTTTTATTTTGTATAGAGTATCGCTTGCTGGTGCTCTGGGTTAACATCTTTATAAAAAATAGCATTCCTTGTGTTCTCTTTTATATTAAAAGCTTTGGGACTCTGGGATTCCACTTATTCTTCACCTGTATATGTATAAACCGTATTAATAATCCCATAGTTATAACAAGTTTTAAACTATGTTGGGTTTGTTTTTGTCTGGGCATTAACTTGTTATAACTTGGAGGTTTTGGGTTAGGTAAGTGGGGTTTTTTCTGATGTCGTAGTGGATTTAGGTTTTTGGTTTAAGAAGTTTGGATCTTGATTAAATTTCAATGTATGGGCGGGATATGATTGTATGTCTCTTTTTTTTTAGGAGCGCTGGATGCTTAGGTAGAGTTGTGGGTGCTTGCTGGTTTCCTTATCTGTACTTTGGCGTAACTGGTTTTGTAAATAGCTTGTAGATTTGTCTTTTTGGTGTAGGTTTCTCATCACTCCTTTGCCTGGTACCTGCCACATTAGTCAGTATCATGGGTTTTAAGGGTTTCCCCAAAATATCCTTTAGGTATGCGTGTTTTTCGTCGCCGCACGACTGTAGTTCGCATCTTTGGAGTACTGCGCTGAATTTAGTTTTCAAAATTCTGTACCTTTTCTATGTTTTCTACTTTTCTGCATAGAGTTGTTCCATCATTTGCAATAGGTTTCATCATATTCGTTATTGAGAGGGTAGTCTGAATAAATTCTCACTCAGTTTTTAATGATTTCTATTGTAAATGTAAAATTTAATATATTTAGCTATTAATTCTTATATCCTTTGTTGTAACTGAATCTATCTATCTTTGGTGTTATCCACCACTTACTGTGTATTATCTGTCTAACAATTAAATTTATAGTGTAAACTTATATGTTCCAAATGCTAGTAAACATTTATATAATGCAAATAGTTCTTCTATTTATCTCCCATTTTGCATGTGCTTAAGGAATATGATCCTGAGTAATACCTTGGCCAAATGTGTTTGGTTTATCTGTTCCTTTAGTCTATTTATATTTAGTACTCCTCCATAAAAACTATGGTCACTTGAATTGTTTCAACTATATAAGTAGTAAATGTTGTACTTCATCAGGGAAATATAATTTTGGTAATTTTTTGCATAATTTCTTTGATATTTTTAGATGTTCTTTATCCTTGTTGTCAAATAGTATGTCAACATCTTTTTTAAGTTTTTATAAGTGATGTTTCCAAATTATTCTGTTAGTTTTTTGGTATGTATTTCTCTTACGTGATTTACTAATCCTAATAAATGATTGTAACTTCTTTTCTGTATTCTATATTTTCATCAAGAGTGATTAGTTTTTTGTACCTATATGGTTTGCATTTTTATTCGATTTTTATTCTATTTGTATTCCTGAAACTAATTTATCTTGGTTTCATTTTAATTTGCTTTCTTTTGCTTGGAGCTGATTCCCTGTTTTTTCTTATATGTATAAATTTCGAATAATCCTTATGTTTTCTTGTGTTTTAAGATAAAAATAATATATCATCTATATAACAATACAAATTTTCTAATTGGTTAACATAATTATCCATTGAAATGTTGATACACGACCCTGGTGCATTCTTTTATATCCCAAAAGGTTTTACAAACATTCCTTCATCGACTCCTTGCGTGGGTAATGTGAAGATGTTAATCGTTTCGATTCTTCTTTAGTTTTGAAATGGTTTAAATCCTGATTTACAGCAAATTGTAAAATAGTTTATTTTGTATGTGTCTATTGTAGTATTTTTATGAGGTATTGGGTAGTTGTATGTTTTGAGTTTTGGTGTTTTAGATTTCTGTAATCTATAAACATTCTTACTCTAACTCTTTTCTTGCTTACATCCTAGGTTTGTTATAAACTATAAATGCGGCTTGTATATGTTTGCTATTACTTCTTGATATAATCTTTATAAAATTCATTTATAGGTATTATTTTATTAAATTCTTGTAGGTCATCAATAAGTTGTACTTTAATTGTTTTGTGTAATATACTATTTTCAATTCTATTAGTCAATTTTGACTTTTGTGTGGATGTTTCTCCCATCCTTGAATATGGTTTCATCATTGTATAATTGTTTTAAACGGGTTTTGTTTTTTGTTTGCAATTAAACCAAAATTTGTAGTTGTTTTTTTTTGTGTTTTGACTTTGTCTCTCGTAAAGAAAGAATTTCTCATTGGTGTCTTGTTCTTTATCTCTAGTTTCATTTCTGGGTTTAGTGTTTTCGCTCGCTTTCTCCCATGCTCCCTAGGCTTTCGTTGTTGATTTTTTACTCTTTTTGCTCTATTGTTTCACAAGGTGCGCCCCCCCCACTGTGTTTTTGATTCTTCTAGGGGTCCAATCTCTCTCACCAATGGCCCATTCTACTCACCATCTCTTGGTGTTGTAAATTCCGATCCTTCTAGAGTTCTTGCTATGTTACTGATTTTATCCATATTTGTATCTTTATTATTTTTGGTCTATTATCCTTACTGCCTTCATTCTTCACTCTGTTCCTCCCCGCGGGTTGTTGTAGTTTTTCCCCTTATCTTCTGATTTTCGACTTTTTTTTTTCCTTTTTTGTTTTTTTTTTTATGGTAACACAATTATATTACAGAGGTTTCTTTGCTTTGATCGATCATAGAGATGATATGTTGTGATATCCTTCTAGTATTTTTGCAGTCTATAATTTTCCATTATTCACTCTTGTTCTTCTTTATCAAGTATTTTTTATTTTGACAGGTTATTGTCAATTGTTTCGCTTTTTTATATTGTATGTTTGACTTTTTCTAGCCCTTTCTTCAAACATGATGTTATAGTCCTGGTATATTTTAAATTGTATGTTTAATGGTATTCCACTATAAGATTTCTTTCTCTGCGGTTTTCTCACTGTAGTATTATTTCACTAGGTAATCCAGGGCATGTTGGTCTGTTTTTATATTTTTCTTCTAATACTAGTTCTTTGTTTCTGATGTTTCTTCTCGTCCCTGTGTATTCCGATTTCTATTTTCTTTGAATCCCATTATTTCTGTATGACAATAATGATTTCGTGTTATTTCTTTAGTAATTCGTGGATTTCTAGTTCCTTTTTAGATGTACTTATTCTTGATGAACTAGTTTCTGGTATTGTATTGGTGTACTTGTCCTTGGTATATAGAGGACTTAATCTTTGCTTGAGTACTTTCTAAATATCCCTGTGTCAATTTTTGTAATATCATCATTATTATCTATACTGTAATATTCTTTCAACTGCGATTTTCTTATTTTATTTATCAATTTTGATTTTGTGCCCTTCTTTTATGTTTTGTGTTAGTTACTATAGATTTTTCACATTGTGTGAATCTTGCTGTCCTGGTGCTAATTTATTCCTGACATTTTCCCATATAATACTAGGGGATTTATTCTATATATTTGTATATGGTAATGCTATGTATAGTTAGCACTTATATAAATTTAAATTGGCGTATAGATTTCCTTTAATGAATAATTGATGTTTTTTTCTATAGGATGTATTATTCTATCATATGCTAAATATATTTTAGATGGGTGTATCTATTCCTTTCTCTGAAAACATGTTTATTAATATTTCTTGTTGCTCCTATATGTTACATATTTATAGCTGCTTTATTTTTTCTTTTGTATTTCTTATTGATTTACCTTTACTTATATAGGATATATGCCATGTCCGCTTGGTAAGCTTGCAGTCTATAAACATGTTCTTTATGACTGAGACCATAATATTCTTCCTTTGTATTTTAAACAGTTTTTTATTTAGGTATCTCGCGTATCTTCGAACACTTAATCTAATTCTTTTCCTTTTAGTTGTTCAAAATTTGTATTGTCAAAATATAATCTTTTGGTGTGATATTCTTCATGTTTCATGATTTTCTTCAGTTATATCTTTATTTCACTTTTCAGTATTGTATTTCCTCGTCTGTTCAACCACTATCTGGGTCAATATTTTCTTCTCATTTTCTATATCCGATACTTCATAAACTTGCTATCATTTTCATTAATTCCTAATCGATATATTCCATTGAATATATTTTTCGTCATAATATTATTAATTCCTGTGATTTGTTTTCTTTTTTAAATTTTTGGTAAGTTACAATCTTTAGCTATGTGTATATTTTTCCCCAATTGTACATGTACATTGGCGATCATTTTTTTTTAGGTCATATGTCTTTTGGTTTATACATTTTTTATATAATATCTTCTTCTTGGGTGTTTATATTTACTTAGTTCATTGTTTGTATAATTTTTTATCTTTGCGTTTTGTTTGTTGTTGCTACGGGAATGTTTCGGGACATCTTATTTTTGCCAACCTGATACAGTTTTATTTAGTTACTTTTTCATTTTTAATTTTCTTTGATTTTCACATAATTGTGTAAACCATGTGGGATAAAAAATTTTATTCTAGATCCTAAAGTATGATAAGCTCCTCATTTTCCCAATCTGTAATTACTTTTGACTAAAAAGGTTCTGGAATGGAAAGTATGTGTTTTACTTCCTTTGCTTCAGCAGATTTATTTGCTTTGTAATAATATTCTTTAAATGCCACAAGTATATTGTTTCTATATAACACATTTTACATCTAGTTAATTTTGTCTTAGTTGTCTGTTTATTATTCTTTCCTTTATTTTGTTCTCTTTATATTGGGTCCATACTCCAATTCACTTCTTATCGCTGATTCGTATTATCTACTATTTGCTATATTTTGTTGCTGAGGGAGATCCATCATTTTTTTTATCATTTCTTAAGTATTCTAGACTTTCTGCGGTGTACTGTTTTATCCATAATTAACTGTTCCTACCAATGTTCTGTCAATTATTCTGGTGTCTTTGTGGTTTATTTATTATCTCTCAATTGTTTCGATATCATTTCCTGTCCATATAATATTGCTTTATTTATATGTTACACAATCTAATCTAAGAAATTATATGTCACTTGTTGGTTTTGGATTCCAGGTTTATCAGTCTGCTGTTCCATATTGCATATTCTATTGAGTGTTGATAACTATTCTGTATATACGATTGGCTGGTTGTTTGTCTTGGGGTAAGCTCTAGGACTAGTTATGGGACTATTATCTGGTGAATCCTGATTGTACTAGGTATATTGGTGATCCCCCTGGGTTTATTTACTAATCTTTTAGTTTTACTTTGTTTGTCTAGCCATTTCCGTGTTATGTTTCACTTATATCGCTTAGCTCTGATTTCGTTGGTATTTCATTTAATCGATTCACTTTATCATTTAATTACAGACTTTTAATTTAATTTTTGTTCCATTCATTTATTTTTTTTGTAGTTCATTTTCTTTGCTGTTCTTTTCTTTTCTAGTTCTTTTTTTTTTGATATCTGTTTTGCTTTTTGTTATTTTCATATGAGTATTTTTAATCTGCTACTCTTTTTCTAGTTCATATATCTGTATTTTTATGGTCTTCAATGTTGTATTTTCTTATTTGCTTTATTTTTATTTTTTCTATTCTTTTAATTTGTCTATTCTTCATTTTCTTTTGGTATTCTACATGGCGTTTGTTGTGTTTAAACGTCTTCTACTTGTGTGGTTCTTTTTCTAACTTTAAGTATTAGTATTTCTATTTTTTATATTTTTCCTAAATTTGCCGAATATTATCTTTATTATCAGTCCATCTTGGTTTTTCATATGTTTTTAATCTACTGCCGATTCTCTTCTTCATCATAATTTATAAATTAGATCAATGTTGTAGTTTGTGAGGCCTCAATTTTCCTGGATTCCCCCCCCAAAACTCAAATGCCATCCATAGACGATGGTAGACCAAAGAACACGCCACCGACCTCAACAAAAACTCAAAAAAAAACCATTTGCTTTACTTGTAAACAATGATGTTCTTTAAGTACTTGAAACCACATCTCAAATGATTCGGTGGTTTCACCGGTATTCATCGTAAAATACCAAGATGTCATTAATGAAGACAGATATTAATCTAGGAACATCAAACAACTATCAGATTAATTCTGTCCAAAATGTTGCGAAAATTTAGTGGCCCCCCCCCCCCCCCCCCGGGACATTACTAAGAACTCATAGTGACCATATTACGTATCAAATGTCATCTTGGGAATATATTCCCATCTCACCCTAAGTTGGTGATATCCCGATCTCAAATAATTCTTAGAAAAGTAACTCGCAGCTTGGAGTTGATCCAAATAATCATCAATCTGAGTAAAGGATACTTTTTCTTGATTGTGACTTTGTTGAGTTGACGGTAATCGATGCACATTCTAAAGGATCCATCTTTATTCTTCACAAACAAAAATGGAGCACCCCATGGATAAATAGGTCTAATGAAATCCTTGACTAGTAGATCTTTATGTTGAGCCTTAAACACTATAAATTTGATCGTACCCATCCGATAAGGAGGAATTGAAATGGAATTTGTATCCAGTACAAATTCATACAAAAATCTATTTCCCGTTCGGGAGGTATACTTGGAAGATAATTAACAAATACCTTTAAAAATTCTCTCACTACGGGGACCGATTCAATGGGAGGAATTTTAGATTCTAAATATTGGACTCTTATTATATGGTATAAAACCCCTTTAGAGATCATACTACAATCTTTCAAACAAGAAATTATAGGATCTGTTGTTATGGAGTCCCCCCCCCCCCCCGCTCACCCCTTCCGCTCTAAAATATACTCAGTTGGAAAGTTAACTTGCACTACCTAAATACAATCTATAAAGGCAAAAGCAATAATGCAAACCACTCGATACTCCTATGTGATATCAAATCAGCATATAAGTTCTACTAGTCAAAACATAGAAATCCATAAGCAACACCCCCCCTATAAAACAATTTCTATACACCCTTTTTAGCAACAACCGATTCACCTACCGGGGAAGACACCATAAAAGCTTCATTCAAGATATCGAGAAAAATGATAAACTTTTTAGCTACTGGAGGAGTAACAAATGACCAGGTAGCACTAGGATCAAGTAAAACATATACATAAATAGAGTAGACTTTCAACATACCAGTCACAACATTGGTAGAAGTCTCTTGCTCATCTCTAGACGCGACGAGGCAAGAAGCGGTCTTCTCGAGTAGAGTCTAACATGAGAACATAAGTTGAGATTGATCCACTACCTTATCTGGCCCTCAAATTGGCATCCAGAACCTTGTGCCCACTTTTACAACAACTAAAACAATTGCCCGTTCAAACTAAGCATTCACCAAAATACCCTTTCATCACGTTCTTTAGAGAACTTGGAAGGAACTTTATTGGAGAACCTCTTCTTGAACCTAGTCTTGTCTTTAATATCAAGCCTACCCTTTGAAGAACCAATTTCAAAAGATCTTGCCCTCTTTGCATCTCTGCTCTTTCTCTTAGCGCTTGTCTCTTCCACTCTTTGAGCATGAACCATGGGATGAGAAATGTTAATATTGTCATGTAGCATATCCAAATGACATTACTCTTGCAAGTCATCTGACATTCCTATCAAAAAGCGGCTCATTTCATCCCTAGGATCGAAAACCAAAGAAGCAGCATACTTTGAAAATTTAGTAAATTTCAAAGGCTATTGAAATACACTCATATCAACCCTATCAATCTTACTATAAGGTATATTTCAATACAATATATTAACTTAATCACAAGTAACAACAATTGAAATATAGAACAGGGATCACAAGACATACAAAGTCTCATTCATAAGCCAAATAAAGGTCTTACCATCAAACATCAATTCAAACCAACAATTGTTATAGTAGTATTACATAATAGTACTCCACATGATAATGAAGGCAATTTAATCCCTACATCAAAATCCATCACTAATTCATAACTTAAGATAAGAGGCTTAGGTCGAATTCATCATCTACTTCTCAACCTAGGACAATTACCCATGAACTAGCATTATAGGACTATAGGTCATCTTAATCTATTCAAAATTTATACAATAACATAATCTAGTAGTAATTTAACAAATAACTAAGTCAATCAAACCAACAATACATAATTCATATCAAGATCACAACCTAGTGTTAAGGGGAATAAGTCATCTTCTACAAACTAGACCAATCCATCAAGCCTTAACATAATTGATTAATAATTCATTATTATATTCATAATAAACAAAATAAATCATAAATAAAGATATTCACAATATCAATTTCTAGATTGCAAAAGACCCACTTGTATTTCATACTTTTGAAATCAATTGGATGGAACCCTTTAGGGAAAGAAGTCCGTGTGGTAAAAGGAATCCCATACCTTGATGCTTCATGAAGATTAATGGAGAATCCTTGGTGATTTCAGCCATAAAACCCACCCTTACCTTGTCTTCTAAAGTGTTCTTCAATGGAGGATGAATGAAGAGAGATAAAGTAGAGAGAAGTGAGAGCAACTTGGGTTTCAATTTGGGTTTATGATTTTGAGTGGGAGATGAATAAAAATGGACCTAAAGTTAAAATATAGTCCACCCCCAAAATAAACACACTAGCCCTCATTAATTTGGACTTCCAGAAGCAAAGTCCAACTTAAATTCATTGTGAGACCCCGTCCCATTTCACGCCACACTTCACGGCTCGTGAAGACCTTGATGGGTTATGTTGGTGGTTGTGAAGAGTGGATGCAATAACTCCTTCAAAGGAGCCTTCTCCATTTATTCCACAAAGTCAAGACCACGAAGGACATTCCCCAAATATGAAGATTCACCATGGCCCTTCAAGTGGCTAATGGTGCTCTTAGACAGTAGCATAAGTTTACTCACCAACTCGTTAACCTTTTGGCTAAGGCCTTTTCACAGAAGCCTCTTGCCTTTTGTCAAGTTCACCACGAGTTTAGGAGAGGCTTGTGGTGTCTTGTATAATATCTAGGCTTACCTAAATATCTCACTCACATCAGGACCACAAAACAAAATCCAAAAATCTCTCCCTTCTCTCTACATTCTCTCTCTACTCATCCTCCATTGAAGAAGCTTTGAAGGTTGAAGAAGAAGACAAAATTCTTCAAGTTTCTACTCAATTTAGCGGTGATTAATATTTATGGTATGGTTTATTTAACGTTTAGGATCCGTTTTTCCAAGTGGTCCCTCAAAAATATGATTTTTAAATCCCCCAAATGTAGTTTTTTCTTCTACACATGGGTCTTCTTCGAAAAATAAAATTATGAATAAATTGTGATGAATTATGATGAATTAATGTTGTTTAAGTATCTATTGATTGTTACTTGATGAGGGGGGGGGGGTTTTCGTGAGACTCCCTAGACCCCTTTGTCTTTCCCCAATTTCATGCCATCCCTTGAGTTGATGTGGTCAATTGAAAGATGATGATGTGTGATGAGACATTGTTGTGAATTGTGTAATTGCTTCTAGAATTTAACTTGTACATATAATTTGTTATGTGTTCTTGGTAATCTAAGTATGAAGGTTCTTGGATGGTCAACGAGGTAAGTTGATTGGTTCTTCTTGGATTCACTTACGAATTATGAGTTACTTAGAAAAAATATTTTTTAAGTCTAATGTGTGGTAATATTGATGTTATGCATTCCTCATGCTTAAACCTAGACTATTGAATTGGATATTAATTATGCAATTATGTTATGGTATGATTATTATATGATTGATAGTAGTTTCTCATTATTTTAATAATGTGCTAAGTGAAAGGTTTACTCACTTGTATATGGTTTCTAAAGTGAAAGGATAGTTCTCATTAATGAATTCCTATGAGATATTACGATACAATGTTCACTAATGTGAACTTTTATGATTAAATAATAGGATTACTAAAGGGAATAATTGCTTAGAACCGAAAGGGAATGTAAATGAGATGGAGGTCTCATGTTTAATAAGTCCATCCTCTGACATGGGTTTCCTCACGTTAACAAGTATGTATTCCCTAGTTATCTGTAGTCTCATGAGATGGAAACCTCAAAGTTAATAAGTAAAGGTTTCTAGAAAAGATATTCCTGACCCTTAACTATGTTCCAAAATAGGACTCTTGCATAGTCGATCCACCTGGACAAGTACGTACGAATGGTTACACTTTAGGCAAGTGTTAACCCTCCCTTTTCGGTGTCAGAGTAGAACACCAGATTAAATGTAGATCAAATGATCTCATGTCGGTTATTTAACTTCTTTCCCTATAGTAAAATTAAATGAATAGTTCAAGTATGTGAACTCTTATTAGAGTTTTCTTGAAGGCTACTACATAGGGTGAGGGAGGGTATGAGACTTCTCCTACTCATTGCACAAGTGGAATCCTAAGGGATGGTTCTACTAGTGTTATTTTATGATTATTTGTATGTTGATAAAATATGCGTAGTATTCATGTATTAATCATGTTATAATGACTTTAAGATAATATGTTGTAAGTATGAAGTGGGTTGCTTAAAGTGATACTTAGCCTTTGATAGGATTATGGGGTTCTATCTTTGGCATTGCATAAATATTGTTTGGGTGATCTACATGTTGGGTTTCTATTATATTTAATTGACGTATTATGCATCATATATATGCATGTTGAGTTTAATTGATAGAAAGAATAATTTTGACTAAATCGTCCTTTTGTCATGCATAAATGATTTTGTGCATAGGGGTCATACTTAATAAATGTGGTTTGTACTAACAAATATTTTCCCCTTTTTCCAAAACATTTTGGGGAGACATTTAGGAGATTGAGGATATTGGAGAAGAAGACTTAGATATTTCCTAAGTCAATTAGTGAGTCTTCATGTGTTCCGAGGGTAGAGCCACTAACCAAACCTTATTAGTTTTGTGAATGTTTTAAGACAACTATTCTATTCTAATGTTGGGACTTTCATTGTAGCCGATATGGAATATTATAATAGACTAATGGCTATGCCCAAATTATTGTGATTCGTACCAATGTAGATGGTTTATATGTGAGATGATACTTTAGACTTCTATATGATTTGTTATCGTAAAAGGGAAGTTTGTGTAGACTTCGTATGTGAGGAGTCTATGTAAACTCCATGTGTAAAGTTTTAAATTTTTCCGTATTTTTGACCTATGATTTGCTATGATGTATGCTAATGACTTGTTTTAGTCCTCTTAGAGAAAGATGACGTCGGTTACGCCTATGGGGTACTTTGGGTCGTAACAATTTCCCATTCACCCCTTACTGAAAACACTGTGCATGGCAGTTGTTGCAGCCTTCATGGACAGCAACCAAACAATGCCCCTTATGCCCATCGATGGGCAGTTTGTGGCCACCGTCGTTTGGTTTTGGGGCTGTCATTTGGATGATACTTCTCCAGGCTAAGTGCCAACTGACGCCTCAACATAGAAGGAGCGTAGCTGAACCTACTGGATGGCTATTGAGGGTCGTAGGTAGACACTTCCAAGGGAGTGTCTAGGACGACTTTGGGGTCCAGCTTGAGGGTCTTTTGCGGGGCCCTTGGGGAGTCTCACCAGAAAGTTTCCAACGTAAATATACACCTTAACATGTCAAAAACATTCCACATCAGTTTCACCCAAAACAAACACTCGGAACATCCCAAAAATGTAGGCACACTAAGCCACTGGTCTGTCTAAAGGGCTAAACTTTCGACAGCTGACCGTTTTGGACGTTAACTTGCTATGGATCAAATCCAACATTGAATACTTTAATACACTTAATTAACATGTTAACAAGCTTATAGGCACAGGTTACTCTCTAGTCACCGTAACTCATTTTTGGGGTCTTACATAGACACTACATCTCAACTCACGAATAGTCTTCACCCCAAAATACCTCTTTTGCATTCATTCATTCATTACTTTTGTGTGTGTGTGAGTATATGTGATAACACCTTTGAAAAAGCAACCATCATTAATAACTTTGACATTCTAAGCATGATCACACTATATTCATCATAATCCACCATCAATCATACTTCACATTCACATTATACATCATTTAGACATAGTAACTTCAAAACACACATTTATAACTTCATAAGACATCACAAGAATGTAAATACTATTATAATTTACATCTCATTCAATCTGTTGACACCCAATTTTGACCCTCCCCAATAATATTTAATTAATGAGCTTCTTGAATCTTAACGATATGAAATAATTAGATTTTATTAAAGTTTAAAAGATTTTTCAAGTTATTTTAGATTAATCTCGTCACTTTTATCATTTGTAGATAGTATATATGTGATTTACATAATTATGTATATAATTATTACATTTTGTGATTATCGACAATCATCTCAGAGATTTTTTAATTAAATATTTGGCTAATTAGTTTATCTATATAATAGTTTATATCTTCAAATTAATTAATTTAAAATTAAGTTTATTATTTTATTTCGTTAAGTTTATTATTTTATTTCGTTATGTTTAAGACACTCACTAATTAATTTATTTTAATTCATTTTGGTCAAGTTTTAACACAATTTAGTCATTGTTTAATTTCATTTTTTTCTACCAAGATCATAATCCCATCAAAATAGCAAGCTTTTGTGCCGGTTCCATAAAATAACAGCAGCCCACTTCCTTCTCCTCCCAAAATCAGTCATCCAAACATAATCAACTGCCCATTCA
Organism: Solanum habrochaites; assembly: GCA_027704765.1. Classification (NCBI taxonomy): domain Eukaryota; kingdom Viridiplantae; phylum Streptophyta; class Magnoliopsida; order Solanales; family Solanaceae; genus Solanum; species Solanum habrochaites. The sequence goes on along the minus strand of JAKWJA010002492.1, from coordinate 15,102,611 downwards.
TAATCCAAATACCCAAAACAACATTTCAAATATCAATACAGTTCAAACTCGACCCAACTTCATTTCTTCTTCCTCGTGAAGAAACAGATATATGAAACCCAGAAACTTCGCAAAATCCAGCCCATGAATCCATGATCCGAGCACGCTATAAATTCAAATCGCGTTACCTTTCTCTCTCCACCATTTTATCGTACAGAATTCAGGTGGATCAATATCCTCACATTAAGCGTCGTTGCTCCAAAATCAAGTGGTTCAATTCATTTTTCCATTCGAATTTGTTGAAGTTTGGGAATAATTCGATGCATGTTCCTTATCCATTAAAGTTTGAATTTCAAATTTCAAATTTTTGGAATTCATCCGTTTGATTTCCCCCATTATTTTTTTTCAATCTTAGTTATCCCTTTAAATATCCGCTCCTCTTTATGATTAAATGGGAGGTGACAATATATGGGAACAGTTAACGGTTAAAAAAAAGCTGCGAGGAGAAAATTCTAGAGAAAAATTGTTGGGACTTTTCTTGGTTCATAGCATTGTTTTTAGTAGGGATGGAGAGCTTAGGGAAACTTAACTGAAGCCATAGAAACTAGTTTCAAGCACCAATACCTTCCCAAATCACTTTTAAAAAAGAGGAACGAAAGAGAAAAATACTCCTCGTGTTAGGTTTGGGTTCGATTTCCTAAAAACTCTTGTTCAACTATACGTTTCGAGTTTTTCGTGGTAGGGAAAATTGCCCACTGATCGCCAATCTCAGTTTACGCTTCACAACAAGAGGTAAAACAAATCTTGTTCTCATTCCTATAACAATAATTTTTAAGTCGTAAAATATTCCTTTTTTCGAGATGAGTTATAAGGATTATGTCAAGTCTAAGTTTTATTTTTCGTCTTGTTTCACTAAAAAGCCGGTGGGGTATGTTTTCATTGTTAAGATTTCCCCCCCTGTTTAAGCATGTCCTTTATGTTTATAGTATTTCCCCAAGTTTACTGAATGTTATGCTCGTCTTCATCTTAGCATATCTACTTGTTAAGCACATTGATATTGCCCTGTCCTTATTTTAACAACACGACATTTTTTTTCTTGTTGTTTAACACCCGTTTTGAAGATACCAAATGATTTTCCCCCTTTGTTTTACTGTATCCTCGAGTTTTTGATCAATAATTTTGTTTAGATTAGTTAGGGTCTTGTTTGAAGTTGTAATTTGCGTGACATGATTCAGGTAGACATATGAATATTTGACCGCTGTTTTTCTTGATTATTTTGGTTATATTTATTTATTTGTATCTATATTCTGACTTGATCAACTTAATTTGTACGTATGGTTCAGTTCTTGCAAAGTTTGCTTTCTTAATAAGTTGTCAAAACATGTTTAGCTGCTCATATTCGCTTTAACTCGTTGTCAAATTGAGAATTCATCTCTACAATTTTGAGTTTAAATTACTTAACAAAAATAAAGGGGATATTCTGTGTTCAATCTTTTAAATTATTAAGGATGTTTAGCCATTTTAGTATCTTCTTGAACATACATGTTCGATGCTGCCAGTAGTAATAGGTTTGTTTGAATTGAATTGTTTGGATAAATGTATTCTGGAAATGTTTGAGTAGTTAACGAGCATGTTTTAATTTGCTCATGTCACGCTCCCATTTTATTCTAATTTTTATTATTCATAATTAAAGGTAATGCAATATCTTGTTATATTTTGTTATGCATTATTATTTTTTGGTCTATCCATTTTCTAACATACAAATTCTGTATATTGCATAAGCTTGTTGCTCCTTGCCATTTATATGAAGAAATGCACTTGTTTCTATTGTAAATTGTTTTGACTTATAGAAATGCTAAGGTTGCTCAGTTTTATCTATATTTTGTTCAAGTGATTCGTATAGTGTATAATATTGACTGAAAAATATTGTTATATCATTTTATTGAGTTGAAATGTTAGGATTAAACTAGACCAACTTTGTGGAAATATTTTCTATGTCTAGTTGTGATTATAGTCTGTCAAACTCAATTCCGTGTGAATGACCCCTGTCAATATTAATCATGCCTTTTTTTAGTGGAATAGCGTATACTGAGGTTAAATTTAATATTGATGCATCATTGTTTGTTGTATTGCATGTGATCACTGGTGGAGTCCTATTCTGACTCATACTTCCACATTGGCATTTCGATTGCCCACAAAATCCCAATAGCTATTTCTCAAGTCTTCTAGCCCATACAAATCGACGAACAGGTCCCAAAGTTGAATGAAATATGCAGCAAATCAGAGGATTGAAAAAATTGCACTCTTAATAACAAAAATTATATTTTGTTAATATGAGCCAAAGGCCTAAATTATCTTTTTTCCTTCTTTATTTTATTAGGGCCGCAATATTATAATCCCTGCAAGACGTCATTAAGTTTTATCTATGCAACTAAATAAATTTTTGCAAGTAAGATGTCTCACTTAGATAAAAAGCTAATAATTCACATTCAAACAAACTCTGAATAATTTTTTATCTCAAGTTACAGTTATTTTAAGCCATACATTTGTAGTTGTCCAAAAAACGGATTTACAGGTATTTTAGGTGCCTTAAACACCTTTCTAAAATACTAATAAGAACCTCGAAACCCCCCCCCCCCCCACACACCTTTTTATGATTTTCAATCGAGTTACTCTTTCTCCTTTTAAAATCGATATTTTGTAATTTTTTCTATAAAATTAAGTGGGGACATAGAACAATGTCTTAAACTCAAAAACTGTATTTTCAAAAATAAAACAGAATAGCGATTCTGTTGGGATATGAAAGATTCTAACCTTAAAATTAACCTTTTTGGCTATGTGCAAATAACTGTTTACTTGCTTACTTTATCATATTACTAAATTGTCCAACTTCATGGTATTAATTCTGCGAAAAGACAAATAGAATGCATTAGGACAAAGGTAGTTATGTGGCTTACCACGGTTGTCCTTCAGAAATAACACATTCATTTTGTTGAATTGATAAACGAATAGTTGGCTTGCGGTCATCCAATGTTGTTTATTAATCTACACCTCGTTGTTTGTCTGACTCGGGTAAGTGTCATTTCTAAACCAATTCTAGTAAACCTAGAATAGAGAAATTCTAGTAAACCTAGAATAGAGAGAAACCAAATCAAAATCTAAGCACTAGCCTAAGATGATCCAACACCCAAGGCGTGTTGGACCCATTAGAGAGACCTCCTTGAGTACCAAAATGGCCCACAACCTAAACGGACAATCATATTTATTTGCTTAAATTTAAAGGATGTATATGTCATGTTAAAAGTTGTTGCCTTAAGAGTAAAGAATAGATTATGGATTCTTTTAGTAATAGAAATAATAATACAAGCCCTTGCTCCATCCAAAGGCGTCAACTTTTGGAGGTTAGAAGAAATCATGTTCGAAGGACATTTCACGAATGCATAGTTTAAGGTTATACCCCTGTGTGGGATAAATTATTTGTATTCCATATCCCCGCCATGTATCCCCATTCAGTTTACTCATAGGACTTGTAAATTTGAGTGTTAGGGGGTAACAGAATGTTTCAAATGATGTATAGATCTCTCAAATCGTTAGTCCTACCCTTGACGTTAAAAGGGTCAAACATTTGTTTAGAAAGCACAATATTTGTTTAACTGTTATAACTACTTGTGTGATTATGTTTCTTCATTTGTAGATGTTTTACCCTACTCATTGTTGAAATATATTCTCTAGAACTCCTTAAGCATAAATATCAAGTCAACTACCAAAGTGCGTCAAATTATCCTTCGAGTTTTTAATCAATCTTCTTTTCTCATGTCTTACTCTTCTATCAGAAAAATGATTCATCATCTCAAAGTGAAAAAAAAATTCAAGTGGGTTGAACTATGTAGGACCTCAAGTCTCTTTTGTGAGATACGTAGGAAACCTTTCAAGGTTCGGTCCCTATTTTAAGAAATTTTATCTTCTTTACTCTTACAAAGAAATTATAGTTTTGATCTTTATAAAAAACCAGAAGTACGACAATGAAAGATATGATCGACTTTTTCCCGACTCAAGTCGACATTTCTGATTCATTAATCCTAAAATCAATAGACAAATTACTATCTATTAAGTCATCTTTCTATATACGTGGGGTAATTTGTCTTTAAGTGAAACAACTCTTATGTGTTACAATATTGTGTGTGATATTTTGTATTATTCATCATCTACACAAACTAACACATTTGCCTTTGAGTTGTATTTCTTTGTCAGGTATTCAAAACTCACGAAGTTCAAAGACCCTAAAGGTTCCTTCTCCGACCAATTTTCATCAAATGTTAAGTAGAAATTTGTTGAAAATGTTGAGAATACTAATTTTAATGAGGTTACTGTGAATAACCCTATCATAGCTGAACAGAACAAGTTGATTGCACAGTTTTTCAAAGAGATAGGTGAAATGGACAAGACCCGAGAATTGACAAATTTGCCTATCATTGCCAACATTCCTACTCCGGACAACAAAAGGCCTCAACTTTATATTCCTACATCTGATCCAACATCATAATGTTTTCCAAACAATTCATCCACATCTACGTTTCCTAAACCTTTCAACATCGACTTTTCTATTCCTAACCCGCATCACGCTAGCTCCTCACACAAAAAGTCACCTACTTCTCAAAATCCAGATACCAACATTCAACAAAATCTTACTCTTAGTCGTCAAGTTCCTACTCAAATTACCCAAAAATCACCTATCAATAAGCCCATACCTCTAAAAATCGCATTTCATCTTCGAATATCGCCTGATTCGTACCCTCTTCTCACCACATATTTTGATATCAATAAGCCCATACCTCTAAATACACTACGGGCATTGAGGGATTGAATTAAAAAGATTTGTTTCGACATCCACTTTTGGAACTTCAAGAAGGTTTTAAAGTAAAAAAAATTGATAAATTTATTGGAGTTGAGAATCTTTTGAGTCACTTGAGGAATTTTTGTGATCAACTCATTAGATTTGGAAAAGATGAGACTTCCTTGATGCGACTCTTTAGTAAAAGTCCAAAATGAGAAGCTTTGGAATTGTTTATTTATAAAGAAATCAGGCAATTTCCAAGTTGGAACACTTTGGCTATAGACTTCATTGAAAGGTTTGGTTAAAATGTAGAATTCATTCATGATCTATACTCTTTAAAGAGAATCAAATATAATTCTATTGAATGTTATCGAGAGTATGCCTACTGTTTGAGAAGATAGGCTGCAAAGGTTAGGCCTCCCATGACGAAGAAAGAAATTATTGAAGTCTTCGTGTGCATTCAAGAGCTAGAGTACTACAACAGAATATAACTCTTTCTACGAGGAAAGTTCAGTGTGATAGTTAAAATTATAAAAACTATTGCAGATGTCCATAGGACTGGAAAAATCATCTGAATGACTCCCCAATATGAATTCTCAGGACCATAAAAGAGGAAAAGGGAAAATGTTTCCTTTATTTCATTTAATCAAGCAAAAAGTCAAAAAGCCATGCCACCCTCAATGTTCGAAAACTTTTATTTACCAAAACCTACCATTTAGCTCCACAAAATCCTTACCCTATCGAACCAAACTATTAAGCTCCACCACCGTATTATCCAAATTACAAAGCTCCATAACAAAATTATCCGAATATCCAATCGAGTCACAAAGCTTCATTGCTAAATTACACAAATGCCCCTCATAGCTACCAAGCCCCACAATATCAAAATTTCCAAACACCAACACCTAGTTGCCATAACCTTCCCAGTAACGGTAAAGTACCTCCACCTTCACGAAATAATTACAAGTTTTCGTGTCAGGAGTTTTCAAAGAAGCCTTCTCGAGTCTTTACTCCTTTGGTTGAAATTTGAACTCAATTCTTTGAGAGATTAAAGGTGTCTGGTCTAATACGAATAATGGATCAAAAAAATGCCAATTGCAATTCCAAACATTATAGGTCTGATCTTCATTGCGCTTACCATTCAGGAGGTGTTGGACATATACTGCAGATTGCATTAACTTGAAGCATTAAATTAAAGAAGTGATTGATCAAAAAATTGTCACTCTTCAATCTGTCGCTTCCAATAACAATGGCGTTTCATAGTGGAATCGTGAAGGATTAACCATTAATATGACTGACCCAAAATGTCAAGCACCTCCACGTCAAAGAGCACAAAATTATCATCAGAATCCTTCACCTCAACAAGGTCATTATACTCCTTCTCATCCGAGATTTGGGAAGAAACTTTCTCATATTTTTACGCCACTCATTGAAACTCGAATGAAGTTATTTCATCAACTCAGTGCGGCAGTTATTATTCATCCAGTTAGTCCCAAGCTTGTTGATACTAGCTCCCAATTTTACCAAGCCGATCGTATGTGTGCATATCACTCCAACATTGTTAGGAATGATACTTAAGATTGTATCAAGTTAAAGCACAAGATCCAAGACTTGATCGACCAGAATGTAGTCAAGACCACTACACCCAATGTCTTATCTTCTGAACTATGGAGGTCACACTATCAATATGATAGAGACGGAGGATTGGTTGTGCATAGTAAAGGCGATAGTTCCAATGAGAAAATTGCAGGTTCTCTAAGCATAATTGAGAAACTCTGTTTTATAAGCATTACACTCCATTAAGCTTTTCCTTTATGTCAAGAGAGGGTCATAACAAGAAGGGGATTAATCATATTCTACCAAAGTCTTTGGCTCATTTATATAAGTCCTTTGTGGTAGAGGAATATGCCAAAGATGATGGTATTGGAGAAGGAACTGCGAATATTTTTTAAGAAGATGATATTGCACCCAAGAAGATGATCGATACACCAGGCATACAAGACGCCAAGCCAACAAAGAAAGTTCTTAATTGGACTTCTAGTCCGTTCTTTATCTCTCACTCAACTTTATTGGCAAAAGATGAATTTTTATTCAATTTTACTTGTTTATGTTTCAAGTTCCCTTCTAATGTTTTAAAAAAGTCAAAATGTCTCATGATAATGGCCAAAGTTTGTATTTCGTTGTTTTCGATGAAAGCATCTTAATTTTCTTGCTTTTATTTTTCTATTTAATTTTTTTGGTTTCATTGAAAATAATTCTTAAAAAAATAGTCAATATCATGTCATGTCATGTCACAAGTCGAATGAATAAAATAACCGAGACGAAGATTAGTTTTAAGAGTATGGTAATGAGGTCATGATATTCGAACACATTTCAAAGATTTTGAACAGTTTAAGACTCAATGTAAGTCAAATCTGGATGAGAAAGAAACTGTAAATCTATCAAAGAATGATAATGTCATATTAGTCGAAATCAGGGTCTAGCTGAGAGAAGCTCAGAAAAGAAAACTCAACAGTTTTGATCGAAGATACATCAAAGCATTTGTCCGATCACATGCCCTGATATAACATAGACATTCATCTCATGTTGTTAATGAACTCAGGTGCTATCAAGAAATACTATTTGGAAGATCTAGAATGTTTCTTATCCTGTAATCACATTGTTTGTTTGTAATCGTCTTATGTTTTGTAGTTATAAAAATCTCTTGCAATGATATATGTCTTACCTGAATTTTCATAAATGAGATATGTAGGAGGCCTATGTCGACTTCGACTTTTCCATTAGATATTTTCAGTATTTTCCTTTTGTATTTGAACTACGTTCGACATAAATTCTCAAGAATGAGATACGTAGGCGGCCTATGTCGGCCTCAGTCGTTTCTTTGTAAATTTCTTATTTTGTTAATCCTAGATATGAGAACTACGTTTCACCTGATTCTTGTCTTAACGGGATACATAGGCGCCACAACAACTCGTTCATATCTCTCGTAAGATATCTGTTTCTCTTTACAATAGAAAATGGGACAAATTTTTTGAGAGGTATTCAAAAAAGTCTCAAGAAGAAAATCTCTCCAACAGGTCAAGACTAAAGTTACATTAAGACTCGTAATTAGCACATAATTTTTAAGAGGGACTGAAAAATATCACAAAAAGGATCTCTCCAACAAGTCAAGACTAAAGTTACATTGAGATACATAGGCACCACAATATCTGGGTCATATCTCCCATAAGATTTCTGTTTTTCTTTACACTAGAAATTGGGAGTGATTTTTTCAAAAGGGTTAAAAACTTCTCAAGAAGAAAATCTCTACATCTAGTTGAGACTAAAGTCACATTGCAAATCTAAACTGGGAGAATATTTTTTGAAAGGATCTCAAAAATTCCATGAATTAGAAATAGAATATCTTAGGATTTTGAAACCTCGTTGGAAATCCTTTGGATTTTATCCTTGAATGAAAGAAAAATTAAGGATGAATCACCATATGTTATTCTAAGAAAACACACGAAAATTGATGAAGAAACAACTCAAAATCTTCAATCTTAGCTCCAGCTTAAGTTCAAGATTTCATGGAGGTTTGAGAGAAATTTTGTTGCTAGAGGGGTTTCTATTTTAAACATTGAAGTATAAAATTAGTCCTAGGTGTAAAAACTAACATAAAATACATTAAAACCCTAAAATAACCATAAACTAGTTAATAAGGACGAGGCATCAATGGAACCACGACCTGTCCTTCTTGTCGTGGTTTTTGTTAGGAATGCCCAACATAGAGGATAAGCTCCCACAACTAAGTGTCGAGCCACACCCTCTGCGGATGGGGCGTTAATCAATCTACTACTTATCGTTTAGGGTCTTGGTTTGGGCTGCTTTGTAATGATTGGAGAGCACCCCCTAGAAGTTACCAGCGAATGGGACCACGAGAAATTCCACACAAGCCTCTCGTATCAATCATTCAACAATATATTATCAAAAAAAAGTAAGACCTTAGAAATATCTTCAAACATGAAGAATACTTTCATTTATACGAAACAGGAAGACTTCTTCAAAACATCTAACCTTTACAATGTTTAAGCCATCTAATACTTGGAATTCTCAACATTGGGACAAAGACCATACAAGACTTAAAATAAAACTAAATACATAAACTAACATGTGGGTGTTATCCTAGAATAAATAAGGACTCACCAATACATCATCTTTAACCTTTAGAAACATCTAAATCCTCCATGACATATCAAGACTTCCAATTCCCTAAACTTTAGTCAAAAAGGGAAAAGAAGGGGTTAGCACATTGAATGCACTAAGTATGGAAGTCTTGCAAAAACCATTAAAAAGTACATTTAGTATAGAAACATGCTTTCATGACATTTAAGTAAAAACTTTCATAAAAGAGTTTAAGAGACATATATCAAGTCATCAATCACATATAAGAAATATTTAAGTAATATTCATCACATAATCATATTCATATGGACCCCTCTACTAAAAGTTATCCTAAGACCCTCCTATGAAAGATATGAACTGGTCGCCTGTAAAACCCATTCACACCGCTAAGTCGTCCTCAAGACTATGTAAAGTAGTGTTATTCTAATACATCACATATCACATAGTTCATATTCAACAAACAAGACTTTACATCATGTAAACTCCCATCTTCAAGCCTACCTAAGAAATCCTCAAAGCTACCCTAAAAAAGTACCCTTTCTACAAATTATACTTTACTAAGAAGCCATGTTTTCATTAAAGCCATTTTGAGTGAAAACCATACATTTAGAGGAATTCACATACTGGTCTTGGAGAATTCATAGGGAACCTACATACTAAAATCTTCAAAGAATACTCGTGACATGTCAAGATAGTATGCCATTAAACTACCTAGATGTTGTTGAACTTCTCCAACACTAGAATGTATCCCACGTGGTGAAAATAGGAATTAATCAACATAGATAAAACTAGCTAAGAATAGAATTCGGAGTCTTCCGTTCTTTGAAGGAGGGTGCTCTACTTGCCAAAGGTAGAATTAGGACACATAACATGTAAGCACATGGTTAAGGAATATCAAGGGTTTCTTTGTAATCTAGTCTCAAACAAAGTAGATTCACTCCTCAAGCATACTCTCTCGGTGCTAGCATTTGTTCTCATAGAGTAATTTCAATCACAACATATGAAAAGGAAAAACTTCTAGTCTTACCTCCACATAATGCCTCTACCAAAGATGGGTCCACTAGTGCTGCCACTCAATGGTCAATAAGGATAGCTCAATGAATTTCTTAGAGATGGTTTCATACAGTTCCAGCCAACCTATCTCTTAGTCCGTCATTCACACGAGAAGGATACCATTACGGCTTTTCACTTCAAGGATATCATATGCTTTTTACTTATTCAAGGTCCTACATACAAGATAAGGGTTCTTAAGCCTACCAAGTCAAGGAATCACCTATTCACATATCTTTAATGCATCAAGAACTGCGACTTAGATCTACCAAATCAAGACACACCATTAATCATATCACTTATAAAATGTCATTCAAGTACCAAGTAGGGACACTAAGTCTACCACACAAGATACCACATCAACACAAATACTAACTCATCATAGTTTACCGTAGTCCCATATAATCATTCAATAACAATATGCTTGAACCTCACTATACACAACATTACTACATAAGACCCTTCCTAGTCTTCTATAACCATATACCATCATTTAAAGAAGAATTATAACTTAGTCACTCTTACAATACCACATAAGCATTATAAGAGTACTTTACTTCATGTTTTTACGTTATACAAGATTCACACCCGACATCCCATCATACATCTATTCACATGTTAATACTTCCATAATATCTTATACATTATTACATTACCTAACAGAAACATATAAGCATTAAAAATTCATATAAGCCCTTAACATAATACTACTACAATTTACATAATAATGCTGACAAGTCCATGATCATCACATAATCAACACATAAACACCGTCACCATAAGTGGACCATACCAATGAATAAAATTAAATACCACTTCTACATAATATAGAGAGATTAGATCATCTTACCACCATTCCATCAACATCATCATCAACAATCATTAGCCATTCCAACCAATTCAATTCACACAGGCTCTTACCATTATCCATCAACACAATGCCAACTCAACAATCCAAAAATATATGATATGATAATAACAAAATTAAGCAGCCTATAAACCACTCAATTAAGATCTATAGAGAAATCAATAGCCCAAAGCAATCTACACATGAATTCACTACTATCAAGCCATAATCAATTAACTCACATTATAGTGTCAAATTTAGATATTTGAGAATTTCAATGGTTCATGGATATTTTTGTAGTAAAACATAAATTATGCATCAATAGATGATATCTAAACATTTGAAAACGTTTCACTCAAGAACCCGTGACTTAGAGTAGAAATTGGACTTTTTCATAAACCTGAAGATCATGGAAATCATCTTTGAAATTTACTCTAAGGTAATACCAAGACTTATATTAAGAACTCCCATACCTTATTAGAAGAAAATCATAGAATCTTGAAGACAAACTCCATTGAAGTTCATATTTCATGCTCCATCATCACCTTGAGTCCTCATGGAGGTTTTGGGAGAAAATTTTGGATAGAAAGTGTTTTGACATAAGTGTTAGGGTCTAAATGAGAGTTAATAAACTTTAATACTCTTAAAATACACAAAAACACCTATAATAACCGTCACCCTAATTTATAAGACTTGGAGTGAATTTCCCAAAACACCCCGATCCAAACCGTGTCTTGTGAGATTTTGCAAGTCCATTCAACACCATATAAACTATGAACCTTCGCCTGGTCTATGCCCCATCTTTTGGGGTTCGTAGTATTGAATTGTATCTTCCAAACTTTCAACGTTGCACGCTCATAAACCTCCCCAAGTCGACGAACCATCGCTTGATCGATGAGCCATCATTTAGGGGTCATTGATTGTCACTGCCAAGCAGTCTTCTTATTTGAGTTGGGTTTCTCCGCTAGGTCCCCTTGTGCGTCATAATTGTAGTCGTACCAAGACATTAAACCTCTAATTATGCACGTCTAGGCCTTAGGAATATCCCTTATTAATATCAACCTCAAACAAGTCTAGAAATATGCAAAGGCGCACACAAACACATGCTAAAAAATAAGGACTAGTCGTTGAACGTGTTACACATTCCTAGATTTTAGACTTTAAACTAAATCGGAATCACTTCGAAATTCACATACAATCTTATAATCTATTTAACGACCCTTAGATCACTAGTGAACTCTAGATAGACTTTATTCATTTTAGGGTCGTTACTTTCTCCCACTCTTCGAAACATTCTTCTTCAAATGATACTTAAACACTTAAATTGATAACGACCAAACTAACAACCCTCATTCAAGGACACAATATCTTAAAACATATAGATATGTAGAAGGAGATCAAAACTCTTCATGTTATTCAAGCAAATAGAAGTAAATATATCAACTCCTTATGAAATATTTTTCAATTTCTCCTGCTATTGAAGGAACATCCTTCTCAAAGTTACATCATGCTCATATGAACCTTATATAACACATCATGCATTTTCTCATTAAAGCGTAGTCATGCAACATTCTCAATAAAGCACAAAGCAATTTTCTCATAAAAGCTCAACATTAAATTTCTCAATAACACATTACTTATGCTCAACAAATAACTCTCATATAAAAATTTAGACATTTTAACTATTCAACCTCATGAAGAAATTAGGCAACCTACACTAGCTGCATAAGAACATGAGGAAAATACAATGCATCAAAACACTTTCTTATTTAACAAGAATTCAATCAAAACATGTAGATCACAAGGAGAATATTTTAAAACTCATTTTTTTCACAAAAGACTCCAAACATATACAAAGATACTAGGAACTCTTTATTTTAGGCTTCAATAAGCACATAAGGGAAAGAAAGGATATCTCACTCCCAACAAACATACTATTTACCATACTTCTCAATTTAGGAGAAACAAATCAATGGATGACATAAACATACTACAAGGAAATCTTTCAAGGAACTTTAAACCTTACTAACACCATCTCTCAAATTCTCAAATATACTAGACGTATTTACACAATAACATAAATTCTATCTCAGGAAAAACCAAAGATTCTCAAAAGTCTAACAATCTATCCGAAACATCCCTCTTGGAAGGAGAAACTAAACTACTCTTTGTAACATCACCTCCATCCTTAACAAGGTCGGATCTAAACAACTTCAAGCCATCTCAACTATCACTCCTCCATCTTTCTAATATCATTTTTCACCACATATTTTAACAATAGTACCCTTCATAAGGTAACTCAACAAATCTAAAGTCATCATCACAGTCTTCCAAATCCCATCTAACAAGTCACACCTCATCTTTTTCATTTCCTCAACCCTAACTTATAAAAGGCCACAATCTAAGGAACAACACATAATGAACCAGTAAAAGACACCATATATAAAATTTGATAGTCACAATAAGAAGAATGAAGAAGTAAAACCTTCCTAGCTTCCAATAGCCACCTATTCATAATGTGGTGCACTTGACATTATAAACAAGACTCTAGTAGATGTTTTTATGAGACGGTGTAAGACAATCCCAAATCATATGCTCTGGTACCATTTTGTAATGTCGGGGGATCACAGCTTTGAAGTTACCAGTGGATGGACCCCAAGAAGTCTCACACAAGGCTCTCGTATCAATCATTGCACAATAAACTACCAAAAATAAGTGATAATTTAAAACATTCTTCACACACGAATAGGACTTTTATTAATATGCAAGTGTAAGACATCTTTAAATCATCTAACTGTTGCAATGTCTCTTTAAACCATCTAACACTTTAAATGTACAACATTGGGACTAATCACATACAAAACATAAATAAAAGTAAAGACACATAGTAACATGTGGGTCTTGTCCTCGAATCAATAAGGACTCACCAGCACATCATCCTCAACCCTTCGAAACCTATCGATAATCTATGGCATATCAAAACTTCCAATTCCTTAAAATTTAGTCAAAAAGGGAAAAGAAGGGGTTAGCACATTAAATTCAGTAGGTATAGAAGCCATGCAAAAATAATGAAAAGAGGACATTTAGTGTAGAAACATGCTTTCATGGCATTTTAGTAAAAACCTTCATAAAAGAGTTTAAGAGACATATATTATGTCATCAATCACATATAAAACATATCCAAGTAACAATCATCACATAACCATATTCACCTGGACCCCTCTAATAGAAATTATGCTACGACCCTCATGAATAATGTCCAACATAAAATATCATAGTATTATAAGTATTCATTGTCATATTTAATAATATAGACCATTAAGATGAAAAATTCATATAATCATAACATTTATCTCATAAGAGAATAAAAACATAAGAATAACTTCCTAGGATTTCCCTCAAGGCCAACTAGTGAAATGTGTAGGTAGAATCCAATACCCCTACGAAGACTAAGTCGAACCCCTTATGTTCTCCTAGTTAGAGTTCTCTTTATTACTTCATTTTACTTTTGGAAACATCTTTCCTTAACCGACATAGACCACATGAGCTAATGTTGAATCCGCTGTCACAGAACCTTACACTAAAAGAAGGTGGACTACATGAAAAATTAGTTCCAATCACTACTAGAAATTTGACTTACTGCAATAGATCATTTACCGTTGCATTAAACATTCCTACCGTAACCATAGGTCTAAGGCTATGGTTATGTCAACCGCTACAACAGATCGTGTAGCAATATATCTATTGCGACAGTTTGGGGCAGCAATTCATATAATCATAGCCATAGATCGACCTATTGCCACAGTTTTTCGATTGAATTACTTGCCGACGGTTAGTATAGTATTGGTACTGTTATGAACCGTTGGGAAAGAAGATTATGCATTAGTGGGTAAAATTTCTAGTAGTAAATACATGAAAATAGCATCTAGGTGGATCAACTAGCTAGTATTCCTACAGGGGAAACATAGTTCAAGAACTATGAGATGGGTTTCGTACCCTCTTTATGAAACATGAATTATAGTATCCAATTTCAAGAGACACTCCTCAATACTTGGTCTATCAGTGCTAAGCTAGAGTCTCTTTTGAAATATCTTTCTTTATAAATCATAACATAGTTTAGGTCATAGGAGAAATAGCTCCATATATAGTCATAATCATTAGCTCAATAGGAATTTCATGAGAGCACTTTTCAATACAACTCTTCATATTTTAGATTAGCACATTAACATGACATAATATGATCTGGCATATATGTACTTCATAACAAACCTTATATAATATCATCTTAAGCATAATATCACAATCTAATAACCACGACATCTCAATTTCATCATCATAACTAACCTACTTAATTAAATCACAAGATGTATTTCAATTGAACCTCATAAACAAGTAAAAGTCATCATGAAGAAAGATGTTTAGGATATCAAGACATACCCAATCTCCTTCAAAATCCGATGATCTTTGACTTACCTTCAACAACCAAATTCAATTAAATAATAGGTGTAATAACATCATTCAATTGTAATTAAAACATTAATGAAGTCAATTGCATTACTACAACTCAATTCAACACTAGTTCATAACTTAAGGGTAGGGACTTTGGTTAATTTCATGATCTATTCATCCAACTAGGTTAAATCATCATTAAATAACATTATTGAATCATAAAACATCATAATCTAAGCATAATGATCAAAATAAACCATAGATAATACAATTTAGAAGATCGAATTCGCATTAGAAAAAAGCCCATATGAAATCATCTTCTGAAAACCATTTTTTGGAAAAACCCTTTGGGGAAAGGAGTCCTAAAGGTTAATAGTTCCCATTGTTGACACCCAATTCTTACCCTCCCCTATAGGAACTAATTCACGAATTTTTTAAATTTCAAACGAGTGAAATAGTTGACTTTATTAGATTCTAAAGTTTTCAAGTTAATTTAAAGTAGCTTTAGTCGATTTTTATTGTTTTGAAGAGATATAGATTTTTATATGTTTTATATAATTAATTTATTCTATGAAATATTTGAAAATCGTCTCCAAAAATATTTTAGTTTTACTTAACTATTTATTAAATTAGTTCTTAGTAACTTGTAGTTTGATCCATAGTTTATAGTTAAATTTATTAGTTTGTATTTTTATAGTTTATGTAGTATTATGTTTTAAAAAAGGAAATCTTTCTCTTCACACCTCATATCAAGAGGAAGGGTTGCTTGTCAAGCTGGCCTATATAGAAGAATAAGAATTTTTTTTATTTTCTATTATTATATAATATAAACTATAGGAAAAAAGCTTTTGCTTCGCGGGTCTATCACCTCAATTGATTTTGTTAGGAAATTTTTTATTATATGAGTATGCCCCTATCCCCCGGAACGCGTGTGTGGAGTTCCTGGTGAATCTCTTGAATAACCGCGTCAACCTCCTTGTAATTTTGAAGAAGCCGCTCCCAATTTTTCAGAGACATATGTTCACCAGTATGCTCTTGTATAGGATGCTGGTGAACGGGGGTTAAGTATCAAATCGACCAAATTGAACAAATAATAGGTCAAGATCATGTTGTTCATTGGGAATTGAAGAAGGGAGAACGAGCAGACATCGAACGATTAATTTCAATTTTTGTGTATAATTAGTTTATTTATAAATATTAGAAATCATCTAAAAGGATTTTTAGTTTCACTTAACTCTTTATTAAATTAGTTTTTAGTAACTTGTAGTTTGGATCCTTAGTTTATAGTCAAATTTAATAGTTTGTCTTGTTATAGTTTATTTAGTATATATGTTTTATCTAATTTGGTGTATAATTAGTTTATTTTAAAAATATTAGAAATCATCTAAAAGGATTTGTGTTTTACTTAATACTTTATTAAATGGATTTTGTGTAAATTTTTAGTTTACATTTTTGAGTCATTAGTTATAATTAAGTTAACTATTTTATCTTGTTAAAATTAAGAATCTCTTGAATTGATCAATGTTAGTATAATTTAGTTTAAGTTTATACGAATAAACTAATCAAATCAATTTTGTTAAATTTTGAAATTCATTTGGCCAACATTGCAATCCATTAGCCAAATCATTAGCTCAAAATCTAATCCTTCTTTTAACCCATTGTAAAACCAATTTTGCGCTCTTATCTTAAAATTTTTAGACGGCCCACTCCCTCTTCCAATCCCAAACCAAATTCCCACCTAACATCAACAATACTCCAACATGTCAAAGGCTTAGAATATTTTATTCTCACATGCTTATGGCATACTCAAGCACCTATCTAGTTTAGATTATTCTTGGGAACCCCTCTCAAGGCTCCTCTACTTGCTAGACCATCATACTTGTGCGTGAGTTAATACATAGATGTGAACAACCTTTCCACATAACACATTAAAAATACACATGAACATACATTCATATTTATGCACATATACAAAACTAAACTAGAACTATCCTATCAAGGTACACATGTGCCACGCATAGGCTAAGTCCCATACCCTTGCCCATACTAGTACACCGATCAAGTCATCCTAGATAAGGAAACACATATCATGCTTTCATAAACATCATCTTTACATACATAGTAGTGGACAATAGTGAATATGAGAACTACCTTTCATTTAGACACCATGACCTATACAACTTGTAAAATTCATGTGAGTGAGTGTGTGTGTACAACTGTCAACATGATCACATAATGGCTATCAACAACATATTGAGGCATCCCCAATTATATTCTCAAACTATTTGGATGAAAAAGGGATAATAATTTCATTCGCTTCACTTCACTTTAGGCTAGATGTTTGCTAAGTTGAGCAAGGGTCTATGATCTTTTCCTAATTATCTAACAAAGATTCCTTTTGCAGTACCAAACGAGAAAGTTCTACCTAGGTACCAACAGGGCAACAATCAAATCTCCTCCCACTCGCTTGACACCTCTTTACACTATTACATTATCAGTCACCTTGTTTGACTGTTAAAGTGAGGATCATGAAATTGGTGCATATCTATGTTATGATTAGAGACGACATTGTACATTCATTAAAACTATTCATGCAAGCACAATCTTAGAATGGGATATCATTCAAGTTTAGCAATCATGCTTGATTTTTCACTTTCATAATTTGTACAAGTTACGACAAATGTCGGTTCAACAGTAAAGTAATCAATCTCTTGGGGCAAAAGAACAAAATCAATAAAACCACCAAGAGAAGATCGTGAGTTGAGATACTCAGACTTCGCCGTAGAACTCAATTTCCATTTACCCTCACCCCCAACAAAAAACATCCAACTGTCCCCAATGCATAAGAAATATAAAGATAGGGTGGTAGATTAAAAAACCTGAGGCACATAGCTCTAAAGACCAACAACAAGGCAGGTACGGTTTCCCAGAACTCATACCTTCATTAGGAACATCATCAGTAGTGCCTACATCAGTATCTGCACCCTCAGTGGTGCTCCGCCCAACAATATCTACTCTTGAACTAGATGCCCGAGAAGCTAACTCGCGAGCCCTCATCTGGCGGGACTCCTAATCAATAAATGAGGTTCTGCTCGAAGACTTATGATCTGTCATCTCCTTCTTCCTAGAATGTGCCTAAACTCCCTTGATGGTAAAGATGGAACGGTACCTCTTGGCGCACAGACATGGCTCAGGCGGCAGTGTAGTGGTATAAGTGAATAGTGCCACAAGCACTATGTCCTCCGCAAACTATAGAGGTGAGCTATGATGCTCGGGTCTCCCTTATCTAAAGTATACCATCCACGTCTGACTGCAGACTCGCTACAACTTTCTAAAGAGTCGTCAAATCAATGGTGCGGGCTGGGCATGCCAACACTCTCAGCTCATATGCATCGAGGCGCTAGTGAACACCCTGAATTGGTCGCTCCGCATTCAAAGCTACTCTCTTCTCAATCCGTTCCTTAGCCTCGTCTATAGATCTCTACATCCAAGGCTAGATGTGATGCAAAAAGGTGGCCATGTTAACTTCTGAACCCTAGCAATAAGGAAAAGTGTTGCTTATGCTAGTGTAGATCGAGAGAAACTAGGTGCCCTACTAGTTCATGGGGGCAGAACCGTCAGGGTGGTATTAGTAGGCTTTGGAAATGCATGATCATCCCCTTGGGCTTTCTCTACCGTATCCGCTATGTTCTCATTCAACGGCTTCAAATCAACTTGAACCCTCATCGTCGTGCTGCCACATTGGCCTTATCCCTAATGAGACCAATATCCACTGTCCTGGTATGAGAACGGAGGACATATTTGTGAAAAATAGGAACTCTAGTATCCCTGCACAACTGAAAAATCTTACAGTAAAATGGGTATGTGGTAGAGGACTTAAAATACCTCTCATGGATGATGGAGATCAACAACCTCACCAAATCTATCTCCAACCCAAATACGAGAGTTTCTACCAAGACCACTCTACCCAAGTAAGTATATTATCTACATCCGTGAGGGATAGGTGGTGGCAGACTAACAGCCAGAAGAACATGACTGCCAAAGTGAGGTTGGCCTTATTCATAAGGCCTCTAGGGTCCAAGACCCAGTCTGCTCCCTTACAGTCAAAGGAGAGCTGCTGTGCAATTCACCTTGTGGTTGACTCTCTCAAATGCCTACTACATTGAAAATTGCCACTCTTGACCACGTACCACCTATAGTTAAACTCTGTTGTGATGGAAAACCTTACTACATCAGTGGACTCACCGTACAAGAAGCGGAGGATGGAAGGGAAAGAGATTTCCACCCAACAGCCTCAAACTCGAACATCTATGAGTTGGGCGTGTTTGGCGGGGTTTTATCTCTTGTAAAAAATACCTCGGAGACCCGCTACGTATTAAGTGTAGAACTCTTTCACAATTTCCTCATTGTAGGAACCCACACTCCTATCCATCCACTCGAGCTATTGGCGGGTAAACAGGACATGTACTGCAGGGACTTTGTGTAGGCACCCTGTAAGGACTCGCCGGTTGACTATAAACGTCCGAGTAATCACCCTCTTATCATTCACCAACTTAGCATCCATATACCTTGTACTAGAAATTGATGCACCGTCGGTTGAGCTCATTAGCAATTTGTACAGGGACCTCATGCTGGGGTGCCGGAGCAGACTCAGAACTCTAGTCATCATCAGACAAGGCATGGTTGGCAATACTTCTAGGAGGGTGGATCCCTGTGATCCAGGATCAGAGGCAGTGGCCTCAATCGACCCTATAGAGTGGGCCAACATAAAACTAGAAGCTTCCACGGATCCATATGCTCCCTAAAACCCTTAGGCAGCACCAGATTGTGTGCTGGTCGGTGTGCGCTCCTCATCAGACTGGGAGGCAGTGACTACGCTGGAGGCCACCTTCTTGGGCAAAATGGCTCTAGAAGCTGGTGTCGGGTTCTGGGATCTAAGGGGCACAAATTCAGGATCCCCGCTCAGGATCATACTCGCCAATCAGCCGACAGGATGGTGACACAGCTTTGGAACTCCCCCTTTGATAGACAATGTCTTGTTTTGGGGCATAAGTACCTGAAAAGGAAGTTGTTAGTCATAGTGTAATCAATCTAAAAAGCAACATAATCAAGAAAGAACCTGGAAACACAAGACACATGTCATTTCAGAATGGAAAAACTGGGGGACGGGCACTATCAACATTCGTTGATAGTGTCCGTCGGTGGACACTTAGCAAGTTTGAGAAGTTGACCATTCACAAACCTCTCAGTTTGAGATGACGGACATTCATAACGGCCCGTCAATTAATTGACAAACTATAGTCCACTTCAATCTTCTAACATTTAGAATAAATAAAAAAATCAGGATTCAAAGTTTAGTAACAAACGATAGTATCATCAAAAGAACCCAATTATTAGGTTGGGGTCAATGCCAAGAGGAAAATAATTTAGACATAATTTTAATGTAAGATTACCTCTATTAAGTTAAATCCTTTCCAAAAACTAATAATTAATGTGTTGTAATGAAAAATCAGGTGTAATGAAAAATCAGTGCTGAAGAAACACATGATGAAATAATTGTTGAATTTCAGAAAAATGCTTCAATGATTGTTTACTTACATGATCTTGAGTTTCTCATGATATAGTTTTTGTTATTGAATTATATTCAAGTATCAATTTTGTGTTGAATTAGATTCAAAATACTTTCTATTTTGGTGTTTTGACGTGCTAACTCGGCAACGCGGGTTAAAACATAAGAAGATATATCCACATCCTTTATGCTTTAAAAATATAGGAAATGAATTTGTAAGAGAACTATAAAGGCAAATAGAACATATATGATGTACATAAAAGATAAACTCTCTTAGAAATCCTTCATAAATCAAAGTTAAAACTTAACCAAAAGTAACATTAGGGAATGTAACCTTATTTAACAAACCGAGTGAGTCTTATTTAAAGCAACCTTATTTAACAAACCGAGTGAGTCTTATTTAAAGCAACCTTATTTAACAAACCGAGTGAGTCTTATTTAAAGCAACCTTGTTTAACAAACCGAGTGAGTCTTATTTAAAGCATCTAAAAGAGTACCTCCCTACGGATACTTATGGAGAATAAAGAAGTTCTTGAGTAAATTTAGGCCGCTAATGGAGGTTTCATATCGTCATTCTGATGCTTTCATTATTTCAATGAAAGTTATTTCTTGCTAGTCTTATGCTTGACCTTTTGAATATCACTGGACTATGAGGCATAATGTTTTTTTTTATTTGGTTTGAAATATTGCAGTTCTCTAGTTTACATTCAATAGTGAAATAAAAAATACTGCTTAAAACTTAATAACATGATAGCAGTTGTAATAAATACTACACTCACAGAACATTCATCACAAAAGAGAAGGATAGAAAAAACCTTTCTTGATGTATCACTGTTAGAACAGTTCAGAAATATAAAAACTTGTTGTGTCACTAATACAGTGAAATTTGGAAACAGTTGTATTACTAAGATAACAAATATAAAAAATTACTATATTACTAATACAAAACTACAATCGTAACATGTTGATCGAATATCTATTATAGGATCATATGAATGTTTGCCTGAATGTTGAAACATAGCATTATATATTTGCTATTTCTCTTATTGGTGTGCACAAGAATGAGATTTTAAATTTTAACTCTAAAAGCTCATAAAACTCTAAAAGCTCTAAATTAAATTACAAAACATTAATTTTTAATCATTTGAATTCTATTTATTTATTTTCTTTCTTAATTATGTATATCCTATTAGTTATACTTATTTTTTCCTTAGTAGTATCATCAACATTCAAAAACATTTGTAAAGGATTCAAGGTTTGATTTGGCATAGCGAAAGTATCATGACTAGGTAAGAAATTTTTATCATCTCATAACACATGATTCTAATAGATTACTCGTGAGTTCTAAAACTTATGTGTGAACAAGTTAATGATAGTCACTAAAAGATTAAAGATTGATATCATCTTCTAGAAATTAACATATCCCATCCAAGGATTGGATGAATTTTGCAGGGTATAGCAAAGAGTATATATTTATACTCTTAATTATTTATTTTCTTTCTTAATTATGTATATCCTAAGTTATACTTATTTTTCCCTCAGTAGTATCATCAACATTCAAAAACATTTGTAAAGGATTCAAGGTTTGATTTGGCATAGCGAAAGTGTCATGACTAGGTAAGAAATTTTTATCATCTCATAACACATGATTCTAATAGATTACTCGTGACTTCTAAAACTTATTTGTGAACAATTTAATGATAGTCACTAAAAGATTAAAGATTGATATCTTCTTCTAGAAATTAACATATCCCATCCAAGGATTGGATGAATTTTGCAGGGTATAGCAAAGAGTATATTTATGGCATTGAATCATTTGTAGATTTTGCTTACTCTTATAAAGATCCTCATGGGGAGAAAATTCAGTGTCCATTTGTGAAATGTTGTAATATTCTTTTGAATCGAAGGAATGTAGTGTATGATCATCGAATATGCTTTGGATTCGTTAAAGGATATACTAGATAGATCAATCACGGGGAATGGGATATCAAGATTAATGTTGGTGCTTATATGGGTTACTCCCGTGATGATATTTATGGGTTGTTAAATGAACAATTTAGAGATGTTGTACAGGCTATAGGAGTTTATGATGGTCCAAATAAAGATGCCAAGAAATTCTGTAGCATAGTTTAAGAGGCAAACCAATAATAATATCCTTGTTGTATAGGTTTCTCTAAATTATCATTCACACTTTCCTTATATTTGTTGAAGTTTTTACATGGATAGAGCAATAAATCATTTACTTCTCTTTTAGAGTTATTAAAAGAGGAGATGACTGAGTTGAACATTCCTCAGTCTGACAATAAAACCAAGTCTATAGTCAAGAATCTTGGTCTTGATTTTGTGAAAATTGATGCATGTCCAAATGATTGAATGTAGTTTAAGAATGGTCATAACGATGAAGAATTTTGTCATACTTGTGGGGATTCACGATATATTAAATCTCCTAAAGTTGAAAGTGAGCACTAGTCTTCAAAAAAACTACATCGAGTTTCAGCAAAGACTTTAAGACACTTTCCCTTAATTCCTATTCTCAGTAGGCTATTTATGTGCTCAAAGACGACAGATTATTTGAGGTGGCATGAAGAGGAACGTTCTAAAGATTGAAAGTTAAGGCTTCCCGCTTATGGTTTAGCATGAAATTTTTTTTGATAGACCACACCCATATTTTGCACTAGATTGTTGCAATGTAAGACTTCGCTTGTCAATTGATGGATTCAATCCATTTCTCACTATGAGTATATCACATAGCACATGGCTAGTTATGGTGATGGTTTATAATCTGCCGCCTTGGATGTGCATGATATCAGAATATTATACACTTTCTTTTCTTATAACTGGGCCGCGATCACCTAGAAATGACATTAATATTTACCTACAACCATTGATATGAGTTAAAATTATTATGGGATTCATGTGTTGAAACATATGATGTTTCCAGAAATGAAACTTTTCAAACGCAAGCAGCACTTATGTGGACTATCATGATTTATTTTCCTGCATATGCTTTGTTATCATGTTGGAGTACAAAAGGAATGTTTGATTTTCCTTGTGGTAACTGTGGCACTAATTCTCGCTATCTTAAACAAAGTCAAAAAATGTGATATATGTATCATCGTATTTTTCTACTCATGGATCATCCATGGAGATTTTACAAAAGATCATTCAATGGAAAAACTGAATTCAGGCTTCCTCTACATCAATAATGAAGATCATAGTTGATCAGGAAAAAAAAAAGGATCATGCAAAAGCCTGTATGATTTGAAACATATGGGAATCAGGAAGAACCTTCATCCACAAGATACAGAAGATAGTAAGAGAACAATGTTTGCAAATGAGTTCTTCTCAATGATAAATGGAGAGAAATAAATCTTGTGTGAAGTTTTAAAGGCAGCCAAGCTACCTGGCGGTAGTGGCTCCCAAATAACTAGGTGTGTGCACTTTGATGAAAGAAACGTGTATAATTATAAAACCCATGATACTCATTTCATGTTACATTACTTGCTTCCAATACCAATTAAAAACGTTCTTCGTGATCATGTGGCTATTCCTTTGGTTCATCAAAGTTCCTTCTTCCATCGTTTGTACCAAAAAGTAATCACATTGGACGAACTGGAGTGCTTAGAAGTAGAGACCATAGAAACATTAAATCAATTGGAGCGAATGTTTCCTCCTTCATTTTGATATCATGATTCATTTGCCTATACATTTGGTGAATGAAGTGAGATTAGGTGGTCCAATTCAGAATCGATGGGTGTATTCCACTGAAAGAGAAATGGGTACATTCAAATAATAGATTCTCAATAGGCGTTTTTTCCAGAAGGTTGCATAGCATAGACACGAGTGGAAATACATTTCATGAATTTATTTTCCAAATATCTACATCGTGATGTTAATACAAGATCTAAAAGAATAGCGCGAAATAATGTTGAATGTGACCCAAGTAATGCAGAACATGTGAGACTGTTTTCTAACAAAGGAGTTCCTTTAGGAGAAAACAAAACTAATCCAATCATATTAGATGACAAGTCACTAAGTTAGTCACATGCATACTTATTGGGAAATTGTAACAATGTTCAATAATATATTAGGTACCTTAATTTGAATGTAGTATTCTTTATATATAATTAATTTTCAACTTATTTCATTTAATATTTTAACAAATATAGTAAATATTTTGTAGAGAGAATGTGCAAGAGGTTAATAATCAGTCACAGAGATATAAATCGAGCAAAACCAAGAATCATTGTCAAAACTTCTCTCAATAGTTTGAAACTTATGCTTTGCAAGAGGATGTGCCTGATTTGACAAAACAATTGTCTAGAGGACCAAAGTTTATTGCAAAAAGATATTCTAGGTATCTCATAAATAGATATAGATTCCATGTTAGGCAGCATGATACAAGGTGTAAACACAAAATAGTGGTGTCACACTAATTGCCTCAACTACAAGCTTTGCAAGCTCAAAGGATAAAAATCCGATTACTGTAGATTTGACTTATTATTGCAGAATAGTTGATATTGTTGAATTAGACTATTAAAGCAATTTTAAGGTTGTTCTATTTAACTGTCAGTGGTATGAGGTTCAAAAAGATTATTATGGCCTTACTTATGTCTATTTTAAAAAGAGATGCTCTCAAGAAGAGACTTTTGTGCTTGCATCTCAAGTACACCAATGCATCTATATGATTGATCCATATGATCAGGATAAAAATAATGTGATGAAGATTGTTTTAAGAGACATGTTGAAACTGGGTGATGAAGTTGAATCTAATCTCCCACAAAGTTATGAAAATGATCCATCTGAACATTCGAAGGGTCCATCTATACGAAAAATTAATGGTGAAGTGCTCTTAAATAAAACTAATTAACAATGAAAAATTATTGATGTGCCTTTGGAGGAATTTGTCACTCAACAACTTGAAGTCGAGTATGAAGAGGAGTTTGAGGATGAGTTTAAAGACGAGTCTAAAAATGATTATGAAGATGAGTTTTCAGATGCGCTTGAAGACGAGTCTGAAAATGAGTATGAAGATGAGTTTGAAGATGAAATCGTGTCTAAAGAAGAGTTTGAAGAAAACACAACATGAGTTTCTTTATTGTTGTGATGATCATATAGTTCTCACTCACTGTTTTTTTTTTGTAATTTAAGAGTTTTTTTTGGTACAACACATTAATATATCTAATATGTAGAATCTAAGATAAGATCGATACAATGTTTAAGCATTATGATTTCTTTTTTCATGCGCCCAATTGTTGATTGGTAAAGTAATTTATATGGCTTTCTTATCTGATTATTATTTTATTGAGGAACCTATACTTCTAGCAAGCTGATTATTGTTTTATTTGGTTGTTTGTTATTTATATACATTCTGGTTTCATTTTATTATCAGGTAGTTGGCATTAGAGTCATTCAACTCTATAATTTTAAGTCGCTTCTAGTTTGGTCGTTGTCTGGAGATTGTCGCTTCGAGAGAGGTACAACTATTTAACTTTATGCAATTTAAGTAGTAAGAAGCTCTCTAGTTTTCGAGAGGTACATGTTCCTTCGAACACATTTTTAACTTTGGAAGTTTTGCCAGAAAGGTCTGGGGTTCTTTGTTATTTCCCTGGGTATCCAAAAGGATTATAATTCTGTTAAATACATGGCGATGACATGATAGAACAGTGCGCACAGAATGAATCTTTTTGTTTCACACTGGCTTAGTTGATACGATTTATGTTGGTTTCTTATCTGATTATTATTTATTTAAGGAACATGTACAAATAGTTGATCATCAAATTCTTATATGTTATGATTGGTTTAATCTATTTTATTAAAATTAATCGAGTCTCATTTAAATTTGTTCTAGTCATCTTCAAAAAAAGTTGCTATGTCTGTGTTGCTGTCACAGTAAACTAAAAATGCCCCCTGTATATTGATGACTTGTTTTTTGATTAATTTTTTACCCCAAGAAACTTGTGTAGTATGATTTAGTTAAGTAATTTTTAACCCAAGTAGATCCTCAATTGTTGTGTGCACAATGTTCCTCTTAAATTAAGGGTGATGAGATAGTGGAACAATGTGTACATATTAGTAAGATTATCAGTGCTAAGGTTAACATTTGATAATCATTGTGCTAGTGAGTACTGTAATAAATTTCGTGACTTTGTTACTGTAATGCCTCTAATTAACATGGATTGTCATGTCGTGTTCAAACTATTTTTTAGCTCAAACAATTCAAGAAATAGGAATGCAACTGTTTAAATCTTAAGAGTCTTCAGTCAACATTTCACCCCAAGGTATTGTTATGTCTGCATGTTACAGAGAGGGGCCATCAGAAGCCTTTGACAAAGATTGTTGTGTTGATTATTGAGTTTTTGTGTGTGTGTGACATATTATGTAATTGAAAATGAGTTTTGTAATTACATCACTGTTTTGTATAAATTCTTTAATATTATACAGTACAATAATATAGAAATTCATGAAAAATCAGGAAATTTTTGAGATTCTAGAAATTATAGAAATTCTGAAAATTTTAGAAACTCAACTATTGCAATCTACTATAATAAGCTATCCATTTGTCATCATTATATAAAAATTACATTGCCGCTACTTATTTCACTTAAACAATCATATTATTTTTTAGGTTTACTTACTACTGGGAAACAAATTGAAGAGACTTAAACTAAGCGAGAAGAATGAATCAATCAACAATGTTAAGGAAAAAGGGTTCGAATCTAAACAAAGCTCAAAGTCAATTGAAGAATCTTGATATCGATATGCAATACCATCAAGTGCTGGATTGGCCAACAAATTCAAGATTAAGAGAGAAGAACTTGCAAATGAACGCAATGATGAAACTAAGAAGGAGCATGCACCAATACATAAAAGAAAGAATTTTGAGTATTTCATTCCACAACAACGAAAGAGTAAATTGCTCGGACACAAATAAGTCATTCAATCATCTTCAAGGGAAGATATTAGAACCTCACGTATGATTGAAGGGAAAGGATAAACTAAACAGAGGTTATTTAAATCTAAAGAGTCCATTCAAGATAATGGAACTAAACTTCCTATGAGTAACTCTAGGTTCCATACGTCATTCTAGAAAGATGTCGCTGCTTCAGCACGTGTGACTAGAACAACACTAGGTAATGGAGAGTTACGACATGATATTGAGAACCTATTGAACAAAAAAATGTGAAGAGCAAGTCAGTTCAACAAGCCACTAGTGTTGGTCAGATTCTGGATAAGCAAAAGATTTAAAATCAACACGATATTCTTGATCTACCAAATTGCATGCAGGTAAAAAGGAATCCGTTCATACCAGCTAGTACTCTTGATCCTTTATAAAAGATCAAGGGATACACATAGATGATGAAACAAAATGTGACAACTACACAACAACTGATGTTGAATTTATGCATACTTATATTATTAATGAATAGAACAAAAGATTGGATGATCTTGTGGATCAAGATGAATTCGGTGAAGATAAATGTGATGTCGAAGATGAAATTGACATTGACTGTAGTACAAAAGGTATGTATTAAATCTTGTAAGGTTTAGAACTTATTCAAAAAGAAGTACCTTATTTCCCATCTGTTACATCAATCTAGAAATATCAAAGCCAAAAAAAGTTCAAAGACATACAACATGTAAGGATATTCATGAAAGAAATTTTAAAGAAAGAAAGGAGGTGACATTTGATAAAGGACAAGCGGTGGGACCAAATAATAAAATAGTGTCACAATTAAGCAACTTTATAGGAACTATTGCAAGTAATCCTAGATTCATCAGCTCTATGTACACTAGTTGGCATGTGGTGCCGAATGATACTAAAAAATGCATGTGGGAATACATCAATGTAAGAACAATCACTCTTGAGAATGCATATTTTATTATGTTTTTACTTACTGAAACTAAATATATATTATTTTGCATAGTCCAAATTTCTACTTCTTGTAGAAGGAAAGTAGTGGGTAATGACAGGTCTTCAAGATGCTTTGAGGCGACAAAAGCAAAAAATTACAAAAAAATTTTTTGATAAAAATAGTACCCTTGAGTATATGCTACAAAAATGTCCTGATGGCATTCCACATAATCAATTCCGCTAGTTGATCGAGTATTGCAAACACCCAACTATTCAAGTAAGACTAAAATGGTGCATTTCTACTCCTCAACTAATTTTCATCATATCTATTCTTTTTATACATATCAATTAAATTATCTCTTGATTTTTAACAATAGGCCATATGTGACATGAATTCTCAAATGGTAAAAAAAAGTTGAGGCATCGGATGAGACATATTAATTTTGCTAGAGTACGCATGGTATTGGTAATACATACCTGACAATGCATAGAAAATTTGATTTTAATTTTTTTGTACTTTATAAGAATTTACTGATTTTTTTAAAATTTATTTTGACAAAATATGTAGCGTGCATCCAAAGACAACAACGAAGAAAAGTCAAAGCCTTTAATGTTTATTGCAACTTGTACGAAGACGGAAAAGGAAATCCAGGCTGATACCCAAGTTGCAATAGTAAGTATTATAAATAGGATTAATAATGAATTATATTCAGACTTAACATTTATATTGTGGGTGTTTGAGTACATTGAATTTTATCACGTATGCCTTCTTCTTCTTCTTCTTCTTCTTCTTGTTCTCCTTCTTCTTATGCATCTTCGAGGAGATATTAATTATTTGTTGATGTAGTTGATTCTTACAAAAAGTTATCATAATTTTAATGCTTGATTGCTATCATAGGATTTGACATAAAATAGTACTTAAAATGCACTATATATGCCAATTTTATTCAATAGGTTGAACTTCAAAATCGCCGAATTCTAGTGAAATAGCTGATGATACATTTAGGTCTGTATTTGGAAAGGAGAAACCGATCGAGTTAGGTGAAGTTCTTTGAATAAAAGGATGGAATTAATAACCAAATAAAAGCTTGCAATTGAAAATATTCGTCGCTAAAGGAAGGAATGGAGTGAAGAAAAAAAGTGACATGATCACTTTGAATTGCGGCATAAAAACAACCCAAGATTGAATTTTCAAGATAAACACGGGTGTGTTTGATCTATACCTGTGCTCACCTATGCTTTGCAAAGTAGTGCAGAAGTTGTAAGAGCACAAATCTTCCATATTTTCTTCGGGGTCAAGCTCATGATTCGGTTTCTTCAAAAGGTAATTGTTTGTTTTAAAATTCTCTGTTATTAGTGTGAAATATTATTTTTTCTTCTAGTTTAGTTCTTTGTTGTGTTCTTTATAATGAAATTCCAAACGATTTTACTTATATTTAATCTTTGATGTTAGTCATATTACTTTGTTTTAGTTGTATGAGGTGTGTATTATGTTGAAGGAGAGGAAATATAAGGATTTTGGGTTGTGTATGAGTTGACCTGAATGAACTACATCTATCTTCAGAATTTAAAACCTCATAATCATCTTGAATGGTCTTCTCTCTTCTTGCAGCCCTCTATTTTTTGTTCAATGTATGTTAAATCTTTATCTTATTCAAGATTATGTTTGTCATTTTATAGCATTCCTTGTCTTCTTACTAAACCTTTATCCTGATTTATTATTGAACCTAGCTTTCCATTGACCTGTATCAAAGACCTCTTATTGACCCGTATTTTTTGAAGTCAAAATAAAATTAACATGGGCTTTAGTATATTGAAAAGGGATATCCATAACCTCCTGCAAACCAAAAATCATTTCATTCGTCCAGGTAGATTTCTTTTCCTTCAAATTGGTAGTGTCCTGCACTTGCTAGCCATATCAGCAACTTCCTTAACAACAATATTATCTAGGGGATTAGGGAATGGAGTACCTGCATCAACTGAACCTTTATAATATTTTGGCACTTCAATGTATGCACTGGAGATGCAGTCTAATGATGCACCTTGCCCTATGCTTCATGTCATTGAAAATACCATGTTTCGGTTGTTATATATTGATTTTAGTGGTCATTCTAAATTATATTATGAACCTTATTTCCAGTGTTCATAGCTGGTTCATTTGAACTATTTTTCATGTTTCTGTGAGTGTTCTCAAGCTTAGTATGTTGTTAGTGTTGGAATTATTATTAATTTATGTCTCCATTGTATCCTTATTTATTGATTATTTGTTTAATCCTTCATTGAATGATCAATGAAATTATGAGAAGTAGAAAGTGAAGAATTAGTAGTCTTACCTGTGTGATCAGTCTTACCTATTTGGAGATCAAGGCAAGTACAAAGAATTATCCTACAACATTCAAGACGTGTTAGTGCAGAATTATGAGAAGTAGGACATGTACCCATTCAAGACTTGTTAGTGCAGAATTATTAGAAGTAGTAAGTGCAAAATTACTAAGTAGTTTTGTTGCTTCTTATGGTACTACAATCCATTCAAGACTTTACTAATGTGGATTTCTGGAAAGAACAGTAAGTACAAAAGTAGGAAAAAAATCGTACTGCAAATTTATAACTTCTTTTCGTAATGCAATTAAAGAAATCTATAATCAAAACAGTGTATTCTCATGTCTATGACAAACCTCTAAATTCCTTTGTTTCATAAAAAATTTTAAGTTCAATTTTGGAGAGCAAAGAACAAAAGACTGCACAAATATTGTAGTCCATATAATGTGTAAATTTAACATAGAAATTGTATTTAGATTTGGATTGGTTGTCTTACAGGGAATACTTTTCAATTATGCAATTCAACAATTATTGCACGAAATTATAATTTTTTTTAGTGTGCAGGAATATACCGATATTTGAGTTAGAATTTAGCCAGAAGTAAACTCGATCTATTGTAGTGAAAGATGAAGAATTTTTGTACTATTGTCATATACGTTTGAATGACACATTTTGTATTTTGAAATTTGTTCAAAAGTAGAGATCTTAAGAAATCACTTTCTATGTTTGGTTGTACATGAAATATTTCTCGAGGTATTGAAAGATATAGCGTCGATTTAATGATAATTAAATTGGTGTTTGTAGGTCACTAGTATGTATGTTATATATATATTATATATATATATTAGCTATAATATTGTCTAGTGTAGGATTATATATGTTAGAGTTACAATTGTAAGTGTTGCCATAGGTAGATATAAAGTTGAAACTTTATAAGTATTTCTATCGGTAGATATAAAAGTACACTTTGTAAGTGTTTTTATAGATGAGATATAAAGCTACACTTTATAAGTATTGCTATAGATGAGATATAAAGTTACACTTTAAAAGTGTTGCGATAGATTAGTTATAAAGTTACACTTTATAAGTGTTGCTCTAGATGAACAATAAAAGGAAAACTTTTTAAGTGTGACAAATAACTCTTAAAAGTCAACACTTTTAAATGTAGTCTAATAAAAAATTGGTGTTGCTAATGCACGTTTACAAAGCGTGCCCTTATACATATTTGACTACGCTCTTTAAGTATAGCCAAAGATGGCAACATTTAAAAAGTATTTCATAATGTTGAAGTTTACACTTTTTTTGGGAATACCCTAAAATGTTTTGTTGAATGTCCAAATGTGTAGACTTTTATCCAACGTCACACTTTTTGTTAGTTTAGACTACACTTATGTGGTGTTGTCATAGGCCAAAAATTGTGTAGTGCCATGAACAAAAGTATGAAATTAGTAATAGAATTCAACCCCAAAAATGATTTTTTTCCACCCTATTTAAAATAAAGTAGAGTCCGAAATTAAAAGCATCTAAAATAAGAAAAGTTTGTCCAAAACGCGGATTCAATCGAAGACCCCCACAGATGGTCCATCGATCAAACGACGGACTGTCGACTACCTCCGTCCGTCCACACTTAGCATCTTTTCTCAACATTCACTTTGCATCTTCTCTGATCCAATCGACGGACCAACAACATAGTTCATCGATACACCTACGGTTCATCGATGTTTCTAATCGTTCCATACTAATCTTTTATTCAACATCGGGTACTAGGAAATTCTTTGATCACATCTATTTTATTCTAGGAAAATCCTTTGATCACTCAACGGAGCGTCGATCCTTTCATGGCCCAACACATAGTAAGAATTCCCCGAGTTGCTTCCAGATACCTGAACCTCCAATCAACAGTCACTACTTAAAGTCGTCGTATCTGCGTTGTGTTTACTTTCTGCAATAATCTCTTACACAAAACCCGGCATTTTTGTTGTGGATAAAACCCATTTCCTGCAAAAGAGAAGATTAAAGAAAACACCGAAAAAAATTACGACAAACAAAAACTTATTGGAAAGTACCATGAAAACCAAAATCTAATGAAAATTTTCATGAACGTACCATGAAACCATGGTACATTAGTCAATTTGTGCAATGTATAGGTAGAGTTCCATACCCCGGACTATACTAAAGAGACAAATCAAATCACCCTAGTAAACATTCATTTACTTGTCTTTCTTTTTACATGAGGGAACATACGCCTTAATCGACATAGACCATGTGAGCTAAACATTGAATACGGCGTCATAAAACCCCACACCAAAAGAAGGTGGTCTACAAACCAAAGTAGAACCAAACATGACATAGATTTGTAGGTGGATCCACTAGCTAGTATCCTATGCTGGAAACATAGTTCAACAACTAAAATATGTATTAGAAACCTATAGTTCCACATTACATGGAAGCCTCTATCTCATGAGAGTCATTATGAACCTAGCTTCCTACTAGGGAAGGGACACCTCTCATATCTAGTTCATCGGTACTTAGCTTAAGTCCCTTCGTGAGAGTAAAATGTAGTGTCTTTTCTAATAAACATGGTCCATAGGTATAGACAGAATTAAACTCATGAATATCTACGTACGATGGATGCTGTCTGAGAAATTCGATGTGAATTTCCTTTAATCCTAACCCTTTGTATGTTAGAATAACATAATATAGTTATCTTGTGTAAAACATACAAGAGAAAATAGTGAATTGCATTTTGCTTCTAAGATACTTATTCAAGAACTTACGTTCAACTTAAAACATTCATATCCATAACATAGTGAAACACTCATTAGTTTAATCAATAATAAATCTTCAAATCATATAAGA
The DNA here is from genome assembly GCA_027704765.1 of Solanum habrochaites. NCBI lineage: Eukaryota > Viridiplantae > Streptophyta > Magnoliopsida > Solanales > Solanaceae > Solanum > Solanum habrochaites. Next base: position 15,068,689 of record JAKWJA010002492.1, on the reverse strand, counting down.
GATCAATGCATAATGTAGGATAAAGGAAAGAGTCACTTAAGAGTTCAATTTAGTTTTAGTTCCAATCCCTATGTTTACATGTCATCTAGTAGTAGCAACAACCATATGTAGCCATCATCTAAAAAGGAACATGCATTACACGAGATTCAAACATAACTAACCCTATACGAAGAAATTCATGTGAAATCAACCTTATAAAACAAATACTTTTCATTGAAAATCATGAATCGATGTTAGGAAGATAATCCATTTTGTAGAGTAAAAACCCTAGAATTGAATTTCTTGAAAACTTATCTTTTACAGGACCTCTTGGGGAAAGGAATCCCAAGGGTTCAAAACCATACCTTATAAATGAAGAATCCAAAATAATTGGATGAAACGCTTGAAGTCTTTGTCTTCTTCTTTCAGCTCTTTTTGTTCTTCAATAGGGTTTGGAAATAAGAGTGCTTCTTGAGAGGATGATATGATTTTCGTTGACTGACATGATTGGACGTGTTAATAATAAAAATTTACTTCTCAACGGACCACTAATCAACAGTATCTGGTCCGTCTATGAACATTAACAAATAAACGATCAGCCCAATTTAAAACATGGGTCTTTTTAAGTAGTGAAATACCAAAACATACGACTTTCACGATTTTGGGGGTGCGTTCGGCATCGCAAGAGGACAAATCGATCGACTTTCTTTAAAATTTTGTTGAGCTCAGTGAGTTTGCGTTTCAGCCTCGGTTTATCGGAAGGAATTCCCCACTCATTTTGAAGCCGAACACCTCTTGAGGAACGCGCTCCCGACGTGTTACTCCAATTCTGCCTACTCGTAGGCTGCCAAGCAGCTTGCCCACTCATGTTTCTTTGGAGTGTTGTTACAGGACTTTTGAACCCATTGTACTAAACAGTACATATAAAACGGTCTCTTAAAAGTTTTGTACTTCATTTGACACTTGGAAACCTTCACTCAACATAGGGACGTCAAGTAGTTCAAATTAGCTAGTTTCTAGAGGTCAATTTCTTTCTTTGTCGATTGGCTCTAACATTTTCTAGATGAGTTTATTACATTAATATAGGTATGGAAACATCATTTTAAAAATTAATTAATAGATTAAGATCTATTCTAACACATGGCATTTCCGGAGTGCTATATTATCCACCCCCCTAGGAACATTCTTCCTCGAATGACACTAAAATATTTTAGATGGAAAGAATAGAATCAATACTAGAATCCCAACTAATTAACATAAAAATCATAATGATGCACAACTCCTTTCAACACATATCACAACATTACACATAGCACTAAATTCATGATGCAGAAACATATAAGAGCTTAACATGTCATAAGCACATAGGGGGGAATTTCCTTTCAAATTTATCATGAGCTGTATAAATAAATAACGAGGTTGTCCAGCTATCATTCTTCTAAGACCCCACACACAACAAAACAGCAAAAGCCAAGAAGACATGTGCATACATAATTTCATATAAGTTCAAGAATAGAGTATGAAAGCTTTCTCTTAACTCGTATTGGTATGACTTTTACCATAACATGCACCTATTTAGAAAACAAGTAAATTTCATGATTATTCATTAATTTAATTACTAAGAAGAATGTCTAAGCTAAAGTAATAAAAAGATGAGGGTAGCAAAACTTCATTCCGGCTTCAGCCTCCCATGTTTCTCTCTTGACAAGATGGTTCCTCCATTGAACCTTTATAGAGGCAACCTCCATGTTCCTTAAATTCTTCACATGGCGATCTAAGATCTCAATCGGAACCTCTTCATAAGACAGGATCTTATCCACCCCTAAACCTTCAATAGGAAGAATGGATTATGGGTCACCTATGCATTTCTTGAGCATAGAAAATGAAACACTGGATGAACCGAAACTAGTTCACTAGGTAGTTTCAACTCATAGGAACCTTATGGCCAATTCGTTGTTAAAAAAATATATACAGACCCCAAAAAAACCCCAGGCACTAACTTCACTTTAGACGAATCTCATAACCCTTTGGATAGTGAATGAAATCTCAAGTAGACATGATCAAAATGTTTGAACTGTCGAGATCTCTTCTTCTATTGGGCGGTATAAGAACATTTACCGGACTATAGGAGTGTCTCAATCTATCCTCCTAATCATTCAAAACCTTCTATAAGCTTGATAGAACAATCTCTTGACCTAAGTGAGTGAGGACCTCACCGACGCAAAACCAATCCAACAGAGATCTACACTTTCTACATAAAGATCTTAAAAAAGGCACCAATGGAGATGCTCGACTTATAGCCATTGTTGATGAACCGAGAAACTCAATCAAGGTAGCATGATCATCCATACTTTTTGAAGTAAAAAACATAGGCTCTTAACATGTCTTCAAGGGTCTAAATAATACGTTCAGCTTTACCATCCATTTGAGGATGAAATGTGGTACTAAGTTTCACTTGAGTACCTAGATCCTTTTGAAAAACCTTCTATAAAAGAGAAGTGAAGTTGTCACCTCTATCGAAATGATGGATAAAGGATTTCCATGAAGACTCAAAATCTCATTAACGTAGAATCTTTCATAATCTTCGGTTGTGTAAGTTGACTTAATAGGAATAAAATGGGATGATAAGTTAACCTATCAACAATAATCAATATTGAATCATTTTTCCACCGGGTTCAAGGCAACAAAATGACAAAGTCCATTTAAACTTCCAAGAGCTAAGATCCATGATTTTGGTCAAACCACCCGGTTTAAAATTCTAAGCTTAAACTTGTTGGAAATTCATACACTTAGCAACAACCTATGTTATGTCCCTTTTTAAACCATCCGACAAATAGGTATCTCTAAGGTCAGGATACATTTTGGTCGCACCTGGATGTATATAATAGTGAGAACCATGCACTTCTTCTAAATTTGATTTCTCAAATCCTCAACATATTCTACACATAATCTCCATTGGTTCCTAAGAACACCATCCCCCCATGGGAGAATGGGTCATTGAGCTTAAGAAGTACCGATTCCTTCAACTCCAAAGCTTACTAGTGGACAAGAGTTCGCTGCTTAGATTTCAGCCTCCACCAACTAATGGAGATTTGGAGTTGATGATGGACCATGAAACCACATTTGGCGAATCTCTAACGAACCACCTCTAATCGAACCAATCTAGGACATTCTTTCAGAAGTTCTTCTTTATTCTTCCACATTAGATACAACGAAAAATCAATATACCCACAGTCGTACGGAATCAAAGAAATCAGCAACCAAATTGGACTGAAAGGGTGTTGGTAAAGGGAACTCATGTGGTATCCTAAGACAATTTTCTAACCATCTTCTCTGTCGGAGATTTAACTCCTTTTGTTTAACCACATATTGAAGAATTTTATGGTCAATAAACACATAAATATGTACATAATATAAGTAATATCTCCATGTTTTCAAGGAAAAATCTACACTGGCTAACTCAAGATCATGAGTTGGGTAATTTTTCTCATGAACTTTGAGTTGACTAGAAGCATAAGCAATCACCTTGCCATGTTACATGGGGACACATCCCAAGCCCACTTAGGAAGCATCACAATACACTACAAATCCTTCATTATTCTCCAGTAAGGTCAACACCGGAGCGGAAGTAAGCTTATTTTTGAAATCTTGAAAACCATTTTAAAAAGTTTTCGACCACTCAAACTTCATCTTCGTTTTTTTCAAGGCTATCAAAAGAGAAGCAATAGACGAAAACCAATCAACAAACATTCTAAAATGCCCAGTTAGACTCAAGAAATTTATTATGACTATGGGAGTCAAAGGTTTAGGCCTATATCTTACCACATCCATCTTCTTAGGATCAACCTCTACACCATCACAAGATATAATATGGCCAAAAAAGTAACTGACCTTAATAAAAATTCACACTTTCTAAAATTGGCATAAAGTTTATGTTCTTTCGAGGACCTTGGACAAGGGAACTCAAGTGACTCTCATGCTCATTTATTACGTGGAGATATATAAAAATTAAAATGAAAAAACCAATAAAAAATGATTACTACGTTATCTCGGAACCCAGGTCTATTGCATGGACGGTCCACATGGAACGCCGCCAGGGGCATTGTTAACCCAAACTACATAACTGAGAAACTTCATAGTGACCAGGATCTAGTTTGGAAAGACATTTGGGAAATCTTCACCTCTATGCCCCTAGTTGGTGAATATCCTGACCTTTATAACGTCAATCTTGGAAGAGTACATTGGAAGGATTCTTTTTCTCTATGGTGACCTTATTAAGTTGGAGTTAATCAATGCACATTCTAAGGGAAGGGGCCCATCCTTCTTCCTAACAAAAATGACCGGAGCACCCCATGGAGAAATACTAGGTTGAATGAAACCCTTGTGTGCTAAATCATTGAGTTGGAGTTTCAACTCTTTTAATTCAGCCGGAGCCATCCTATATGGTGGAATTTAAATGGAATTCGTATCCGGTAATAAGTCAATGTCAATGTCAATTTGCCATTTGGGAGGAACTCCTGGAAGGTCATTAGGGAAAACCTCAGGGAATTCACTACAGGGCTTACTCAATAGAAGGAATTTCACATTCTAGGTCCTTAACCCTCAAAACATGGAATAAACAATCTTTGGCTATGATCTTACAAGCCTTCAAGCACGAAATAATGCAAAACCCTTGGCATAAAATTCCCCCCCTTCAATTTTAGAGTGGGTTCATTAGGGAATTGAAATATTATCCTTGTTCTACAATATATGAAACCAAAACATGCATGAAGCCAATCCATATAAAAGATTATATCAAAATAAAAAATGTCAAGTTCTACCAAATCAGCAAGAGTAACTCTATTGGGGAAAAAACCAAGCATTACAGTTAACATTTCTATAATTGGGCAACATTAGCAATAAATTCTCTATAGACTCTTTTGGCAAACCAAGCGTATCGAATCGGTTACAACAAAAAGGACGTGTGTAAAACAAAAAATCGGGAAGTACATCAAAGTTCTGCTACTTAAAGGTGATAAAAAAGATAGAGTAAGCAACTGGATCAAGCAAATGAATTAAACATTAGTTGAGAGAAAAACTATGTTAACAAACCCATCAAACTTCAGCGAGTCTTATTGTATCACCCCTAGCCTTGAGTGAATTAGACAAAAGTAAACGATATAGGGAACTTCGCGACAGAGAACACTTCCATGTCTCCACCCAAAAAAAGAATACAAAGCGAATCCAATAAGAGGCTCTGATAGATTACATGGCAACAATCGACAAAAGCAAAGAAGAAAACCCCGCAAACAGAAAAACTAAGGGGAGCGCGCTTGGTTTGAGCTTGTGCCATTCCCTTGCCTTGTCTCGTCCGCAGTAGTACAAGTTCTTTCACTTTTAATCGTCACCCTTGCAACAATTTATAAAAACTATTAAGTACGCAACAAGGATTCATCATATGTTTCCGTTCCACAATTACCACAAATTTGTCTCCTTTTGGTGGTCAACATTTCTCCCCTTTTAGGTTAGGATTAGAACCTCTACATTTGATCTTGTAAAAAAACGAAGAAGGAAATTGATTGTTAAATAATCTTCTAGGAAGTTGGATTGTCCTTGCACTTGTCAAATCTTTCTTGGATGATACTTACTTTTAAAAAGGACATTGCTTCTTAGATCTTTAATCTCTCTTCCTTAAAAGCGATCTATCTCAACATGTGGAGCATGAACCATCAACCTAGAAAGATCCATATAATCATGAAGAATGGTTGCACGAGATTCTTGTTCAAGCTCTTCGGATACGCCCATCACAAAATGGCTCATCTCATCCTTATCATTCGAAACCAAAGAGGAAGCATATTTGGACAACTTAATGAATTTCAGGGGCTATTCCTTTACACTAATACCTCCTTAACGAAATTTTATAAACGCCTCTACCTTAGCTGCTTTCCCTTTTCTCCCTTGGGATAAATTTGTGAAGAAATGCTTTTTGAAGATCTCCCAAATCACGGAACCACCTTCTAAAGCCCTACTATCCTTCCCCTGAGTGTACTATGTCTGACCCACATCCTTAAGTTGATAAGCAGCAAGTTCATCCTTCTTAGTAGTACTCACCCCCATAGCAAAAAAAGTATTTTAGACCTAATCAAGGAAGTGTTGGGGGTCTTCATCAACTTTAGATCTATAAAACATAGGAGGATTCATCCTCATAAAATCTCTCAAACGGCTAGACATAGTGCTATAATTTTTGTTTGCTCGAGGAACGACCTCCCTGTTAACTTGTGTTGTAATGCCCTGAGCATTAGTGGTGATGGATTAGGACATTTGAATCAGGGATGCCCTCACCTCACCATACGTCATTGCAGGAGGATTTACCGGAACTTGATCATTTGCAGCAACTTGCACTAGAGGTGGAACTTGATTGCCTTGGAGAGTTGCTCCCGCATTCGCAATCTCATCTTCCTTCTTGTGTTCATCGCCTAAAACCACAAGAAAGTGATTATATTCTAACATACACACAGTGTCAAAACTCTAGAGGCACGACATAGGAATATCATAAAAAGAGAAATATCCTAGTCATCACATAGCCTCTCATCCATAATTCAGACGCGCTTCACAACCATGAATAAGATATTGTGTAATTTGGTTTAGTGAGACATTGATTCTAAAGATGTTTTACCTCATGCTCTGATATCAAGCTTGTCACACCCAAAAAGTACACCCAGATGTGACCGATGTCGTCGTCTTCTCAAAAGAACAGACAAATCTCTTAGTGTTTGTCATAACATGTCATTTGTTAAAATTTGCGGAAAATTAAAAACATTTACATACTTATGTGAATTGTACTTAGACTTCATACTTAATATTCATAGTATTATACGATATTCTAAAACTTTGTATCACATGTATAAAACCATATAAAGAGTGAAAATTTGGACTAAGCCTATAAATAATAAATATGCCATGTTGGCCTTAATACAAAAGAATCCAAACAACATAAATAGAAATAGACTATTCTTAATAACAACTAATGTTTTAAAAAGCTAGAATATAAAAAATAACATCACCGAAAATGAGGACCTACCAACACTTGAAGAAAGAGTTCAAAGATTCTTTAATCGAACTTCTTAATCTTCTATGGCTGGAACCCAGTACATTGTAAATATAAAGAAAATGGCGGGTTAGTAGTATTGCACACGACTAAGTTTGGATTGTATTGCCACATAAAACCATTAAAGAAAATGCATGAAAAATGATCATTTATCTTCTATATGGAAAAACATGCTAATTCAGAGCATGTACTTCAAATGCACATTACCGTATAACAATGTTTAAAAAAGTTAAAGTAATTTCCATATTCATACATGACAATGAATGATCATAACAACAAACACATATTCATAAAGGCATGTTAAACATTTCCTATTCAAATAATCATAAGAAAACATAACAACAAAACATTACCAATGATCCCAGCCCCAACCTACAAGTGTTGCGTCGTGTGAAGCTCCCATTAACCACACACAAACAAGTTACCCTAAGATAGGATACCATACGTAAAGCTTAGCTTCATATAAACCTAGAACATGGTCGTCATCACTCCTATAGCAATATAAGAACAGTTAATCAGACATAACCACAATTATTAAGAGTAAGAACAGGATCATAATCATCATTTACCATTCATAGTTAGGCATATAACATAAGAAACATCTCCTGGTTTCCGTAGAGATCAATTTGTGCAATGTTGAGGATAGAGGTCCCATGCCCCAACCCTATACTATATTAATCCTAATTGATCACCTAGTAAATTTTTAATTACTTAGCTTTTTGTACAGTGAAGGATCAGATGCCTCTTAACCAAAATAGACAATATGATCTAACATGAATACGGTGTCATAAAAATCCCACACCGAAGAAGGTTGTCTTACTGATCAAATTAGTAGAAACAAACATGACATGCTTTCTAGGTGGATCCCTAAGATGTTTATACTATGGTTTGCCAACCATAGTTCAAGAGACTAGGAGATGTATTAGGACACCCTTAGTTAAAACATTAATGGCAGCCTCATCTCATGATAGTCATTGTGACCAACCTTCAAATAGGAAGGGGAGACCTCTAATATCTAGTTCATCCGTGCCTAGCTTGGAATCCTTTACTGAATAAACCTTTAAGTGTGACTTTTATCATAAAAATGTGACGCGGTCATAGGGATATAAAACTCCTTGTATAAAAGATGATCACGAGCTCTTAGAAGTAGATGAGAATTTCGCTTCAGCGAACCCGTTTGTATGTGAGATCTAGACATAAATAGTAATCTTGTGTTAAAGGATACAAGAGAATATCATGACTTGTATGGTGCCATGTTCTTATCATGACTCATAAAGTAACTGTTTCATAGCCCCAACAATATACCACTACCAAATCTCCATCTTCCTAACATTATTCATCTCAGGATTTATAGGCTAACATAAACATTGTAGAGTAATCACAACTTTGGAATACTTACCTTTTTCTTCCACGAACCTCATTCAAGAACTTAAATTCAACTTACAAAATTAATAACCATAACGTAGTGAGGAGTTCTTAAACCTCGCGTCGCGAGGCTGCCCCTCACATTTTGAGGAAGAACAACTTGTGAGGAACGTGTGTCGCGACCTGTTCCTCCAATTCTGCCTGTTTGCAGGCTGCCAGGCAGCCTGTTTAGGTCCTCCCCAAGGACCCTTCGGTTTTCCCTTGGGGTGTTAATAACGGACGTTTTGACCCTTTGTACTAAATAATACCTATCAAAGGTCTCTTAACAAGTTATGAACTTCATTTTACACTTCGAAACCTTCAACCAACATAGGGACGTCAACTAGTTCAAGTTAGCTAGTTTCTGGACGTCAAAGTCATTCTTTGTCGTTCTGGCTCTAACCTTTTTTCACATCTAGGTTTACCTCCTACACGTAAACAGTGTCTTCTTCCTCTTTGAGGACTAATACTAGCCTCTTAGCTTCCATCATCACATAAATAAGTCAAATTTAGCGGAAAACTTAAAACTTTTTTATTTCTTCTACTTGGAGGTTTACATAGACCTCTATATACACATAATATATATATCGAGTATACATAGACCCTTCTTATACAAAGGTTACATAGCTTTATAATCTCATACCATCTAAATTATCATAGCAATTTGGAAATATCCCTACATCAATGTAAAGAATCCACATATAGTCTTATACAAATCGTACTAAAATGAAAATAGAATGAACATAAGAGTCATAGAAAAACAAAGCAACTCCATAAGCGCGATGTAACACCCTAATATGAACTAGAGTGTCATGAGGGTTTCTTGATCTAATTTTTTTGTTAAACTGAGATACATTAGTGTTTTTAGTCAGTGTCTGAAGTTTGGTTAAGTTTGGAGGTCAAACGTCCAAGAACCTTTATAACGTTCGGAAGGTGTGCCTTAGAAAGTGTTTTGCGTCTTGAGGTGTTTGAAAGAGTTTTACATGTTCGTTTTAATCTAAATTGATGTGGGATGTTTCTAAGATCTAGACGACTATCTTTAGGGGTTTTAACATTTTTGGTTATGAATCCATCTAGGAACCCAGAGGAGGCACCTAGAAGAGGACCCCAAATCTAAGAACAAAAAAAATTCCGAAACAGTGTCATCGGACGAGGCATATCGATGGCCAGTAGACCAGAGGGTGACAGTTATTGACCTAGTCTGTCTTTGATAGTTTTAATCTGGCGTTTGGAAATTTAAGGGCCTGAAGGTTTGTGAGTTTTAGGACCAAAAACAAGAAGCCTAATAAAGATACGTCAATTCATCGAAGGTAAGACATGGGAGAATCAGATGGGGGACTGCAAAATGTTGTACAAACACCACCCCCTACCAACAACCCTACATCCCCCGACCGCTAACACCCCCACAACTCACATACAGACTTACACAACCAACAGCCCCTGACGTGAACGGATTAGACCTGTCAGCAGCCCCTTTTATCATCCATACCTCGTGCCGGTCACACGCCCATCCTCTTCCTCATCTACTCACCAGACGGTTTATTCCTCACTGCTCCAGCTTGGGGTCGTTTGTATAAAGTCATTCCAGTATTTTATTCACTCGGATTGTGAATTTTCGTGTACTCAAGGTATATGTTGATTAGTTTGTAAAAGTTTCCTATACTGAGGACGAAGACCGCTCACTCCAATTTCAAAACTCCTCTCTAAAGGAAAAAACTCTACTCTAATGCACCATTGGAGCTAAGACTTCTTTAGGTGGGCAAGGAGGGCTGATATTAGGACGTGGTTCTTCACCAGAATTGAGTGCGGTTTTCCTTCTCATTTAGGTATGGTTAATCCATCCTTGGAAACACCCTAGTATCCATTAAAGGAGTCATTTTCTAAAAGAATTTCAAAAAAGGTTTTCAACTCTACGGTGCTTTCGCTTGTATTCTTTGTTATATTTGAAGTTTTTTTAAAGCAATGAAGTCTTCTTGTTTCTTTGGTAAAAGTGTTGATAATGATTCGAATATGTTTCTTTTAGTATGACATTTGAATTGATTTTAATATCCCCCCAAATAACACTACATGAACTCATGTTTATGGCCATATTTCACAACGTTATTCTTAAGGAAATATGTTAAAAATGAACATGTTTGGTGTTACACTAGGTATTATAAATTTTGGTTTTCTTGTATTGTTATTATGATTTAGCTACTGCCCTAAGGGACTTATTATGATAAAATATTTAGAAATTAGTTATAGGTGGTGATGTTTTGGTTAAATGGTGAGTTTTGTATTGTATAATTCCTATTATAGATTGTTTTTGAGTTGTATGGTCCACCTTCTTGGTGATGGTGTTTATTTGGTAAACTTGACATTATTTAGTAAGTATTGTGAGTGTGGATTTTAATGCCTAATATGTGAAGTATATGATTATGTGAAGCATGTAAACTTTCTGAATTGGTGAATGTTGTCCTAAGTATGTATGGAAGTTTATATTATTTAAATGATGCCGATATGCAAGATGTTCTCACAAGTAAACACATTCACTTAAATGAATAGATGAAGCTATGTTAAGTAAATAGAGAACTTTTGAGGTGGACACTTTTCGTGAGTTGAGATGAAGTATTTAGTAACAACCTCACTACATCTTAAGAGCTTTCTAAGATATGTCAGCGGATGAATGTCCTTCATGAGTTGAGATGTGGTGTTCACTAGTTATCCTTAACCTTAATTATAATTGTTTAGAAATCCCATGGGGGTGATATCTAGAACAAAAGAGTATTGAAAGAAGAAAGTGGTATACCCTTGAGAGTTGAGATGTTTGATTCCATGTACCTCTTGAGATGAAAGTCCTTGGTCGTAGAGAAATAAGTTACTTAGTATAATCTCCTGGATACCTTACACTACTATGCCCCACATAGGTTAGCTATTGGGAAAGCATGTAAAGCTTAAAAAAAATAGAACTTACTCTTACGTACGGTGTGGATCCACGTAGGGATGCCCATGTCGTTGCTCTTATGGTATACATAGGTTTAATATAACCCTCACAAGAATTGAATGACTTAAAAGTCTTCTAAAAGAATCTTACTATTAGGGTTAGGGTGGTTGGTTATGGACGGATAACTAATCCATTGCATAACTGGACCTTCCGGAAGGGAAGGTCTTGGTTTGCCAACACCTTCTTAAGAGTGTAGCTAAATATGATAGCGGGTGGTGGTTACGGGACTCCATCATAATCATTATTCAATAAAGTAGGACATTCTGAAAGGGAAGATTTTGGTGTGTTGTTTGGTGTTCTTCTATGCCTTGTGATTGAGTGGTGACTTATTCTCCCGAGTGGAGTAAGATCTTGGTGAAGAGTCTTAAGGATCTAGTTGGTGTGTATTTGAGGAGATGTTTAGACGTTTAATTCATTTCACATCTTGGAGAGTCTTAGGATAACCTAGGTTAGGAAACTTTTACGGAAATGAGCTCACTTCCTCATTGGCAATACATTGGAAGTTCACTATCTTTGTAGTCTCTTTAGTTCACTGTAATGTTTTACATAATTCACTATAATTTTGGTTAAGTTATTGTAAAGTGCTCAATCCAAGGGAATCCATTAGGAGCACTAAGTGGAATGATAGTATGAGATGCTACTCTGACATCGCACTTAGTGTGACCTATAAGTACAATTTCAGAAGGGTACTTAAATGAAGTAGGTATCAATGAATTTTTTCCACATGTTTAACTAAGAGTGTTGACTTGATCTCCATGAGAGGTAAGCCTATGGTTGTTCATATTAAGGATCACTTTGGTATGCCTTGAAGGGGGTGTATGGGCGGTCCCTTCTTGTCTTACCATATGAAGTCTTAGGATAACTTTGTTAGGGGAACTTCAAAGGTAAAGAGTTCACATGAGTTGGACTATTTAATTCACTGTAATGTCCTAACTAGTTCATTGTAAAGTCCTAATGTTATTGTAATATGTGCCTTTCATCGAACATTTTGAATGTTCTACTTTATGTGTAAAGTGATGGTCCTTACTTTACTATTCCCAACTCATAATCAGTGAATGTGAATTTATATAATATTTCTTTATGTTAAAGACAATTTTACTGACATGTCCTTTTTGAGTTTTTTCATATGACTGCTTTAGTACTTCGTTTGTTTACTAACCCCATATTTCTAACTCTATAAGGAATAGATTGGAAGCTTTTGAAGGTTTGCAGGTGGAATCTTGGAAAATTTACCTGTCAAGATTGGGTATGTCCTCAATTAGGAGGACATAGTCCTATGGTCCTCGTTCTGTTCTAACGCCATATTAGTGTATTTTCCTCCAATGTAAAATGTCCGTATCCCTATGATATTATGTCGTGTCTTTAAGTTGGCTTGTGAAGATGAGATTCTCTAAATATTTGTGAAAGACTAGTTTTTATTAAATGACTTGAATAGTTTTAATTCCGTACTACTTTTTATATCTTATGCAATAAACGATAATTAACGGGCTTGTACAAGATCCCAAAGGTTTAAGTACTCCTTGCCACGAACCGAGGGTTATCCCTAACTTCTACGGGGTACCTTCGGGTCATGACAGACTTGTTATCAGCGCATAATGTTATGGAAAATATTTTAGGGTCTTAAAAGTCACATAAGCCACATCTAGTAGTATCTTAGTCATAGGTGTGAGTAGTGACGCATCCATGGACAAGAGGATATCTGACGATAGAAGTTTCACTTTCTTCTCTATTCTAATGTCGTGCCTTAGAGTTGAGTCATATAAGGTGTCTTTTCTCAACCTCTTCTATTTGTGTTTACAGGACATGATTATGAGGAGATCAACCTTTATAAGGGAGGAGGGAGGTGTATATAATTAGAGGATCCCTCCCCATGTTGTCAAAATTCCTTTTGTTGTCCTAAAGGAAGAAAATGAAGTTGTTCCCCTCCAAGAAAATTAAGAGGTTCCCCTCCAAAACCTCAACATACTCAAGTGCTTCAAGTGCCTCCTATGTTTCAAGCTTCTTTTTTAGGGGGATTATGACTATGCGGGTGGGGCTGACATAATAAACTGACCCCCAACAACACGATTGCTTCAAAAATCATGTCGTCAACAATCACTTTATTGCCCAAGCTAACCAAGGAGCTGGACGCCCACCAAATACTAGTACCCCCTCTTCCAAAATTCGCAAATTCATGAAGATGAACCCTCCCGATTTTCATGGAACTAAGGTGGATGAATATCCACAAAGTTTCATACATGAGGTTTTAAAAGTAGTAGATGCTATGGGTGTTTCTCCTATGGAGAAAGTGGAGTTATCCGCTTTTCAACTCAAAGATGTGGCTTAAGAGTGGTTTGGGCAATGGAGGTTTGAGAGACCATTACAAAGAGTACCAATATATTTGGAGGAATTCAAAGATGCTTACCTCGATAAATTCTTTCCCCTAGAGTTGAGGGAGAAGAGGATGGTTTAATCTATGAACCTTCGTCAAGTTGGAATGAGTGTGCAAGAGTAACTCTGAAATTCACCGAACTCTCAAAGTATGACCCAACCATGGTAGCCAACTCTAGGTATAGGATGAACAAGTTTGTGATGGGATTGTCTAGCTTGGTGTAGAAAGAGTGTTGTACGGCAATGCTCCTTAATGACATGGATATTTCTACGCTCATGCTCTATGCACAACAAATTGAGGACTCCAAAACTAGGGAGCTAGGGATAGAGGGTAAGAGACCTAGGTAAAATGATTCTTGTCACAAAAAAATTTAGAAGAAGTTCTATCACCGAGATTCTTCCATGGAAAACAATGATAAATCTCCAAACCAAAATTCCCATGGTGGTGGCCATACTTTTGAGAGGACTAGGTTCACTACTTGAGGTAAACAACATTTGGGTATGTATCTTGCTTGAGTGGATTGTTGGTTTGCATGTGGTAAGAAGGGACACAAGATGAGGGACTGCCCTAACATCAAACAAAGAGTGAATGAGGTCAATCAAGCTTCCCTAGATCCTAATGCTCTAAAGAAGAACCCTCCCTATGAGATGGGATCTAGGAAGGATAACTAATCAAGAATTGATTATACCGGTAAGTATTAAATCTTTATGATTATAGTTTTATGTTATAAATGAGTTTATATAGTTTTATACTTCATATGATCGTGTCATCTTGATAAATTTCTCAAAGAATGGATTATTGAAAAATTTGACATGCTTAACATTGAATAAAAAGAATGTTCATTGTAGAAATTCTCATTTATTTGAAGAAAATTATTTTATCTTGAATTATAGTTTCAATGTGTTTTAAAAAAATTATTTAAGTATTTTTAACGTTGAATAAGGTAGGTCATCCATAAAAGAAATAAAAGGGTAAATTTTGAACTTGTGATGTTTTGCTAAAGTGCTAGTGTGGCAATGTTTTTGAAAGTTTGAATTGGTGATCCTTGTTAGTTTATGCTTTAATTTTTAATTTCTGAGCCTTTATTTAAATGTTTTATGTGGTTCTAAGTGAGTCCTTATTGTTCTTGATGTTTTAGTGTCATTCAAGGACGAATGTTTTTCTAAGTTGGGGAGAATGTAATGTCCTAAAATAAAATAAGGTGAATTAGAGTATTGTATGTGTTTATTGATATGATTTATTGTTAAAATGAGTTAAATTAGTGTTAGTAGGAATTTCTAAAGTTTGGTTAAGTTTGAAGGTCAAACGTCCAAGAACGTCCATGACGTTCGGAATGTGTACCTTAGAAAGTGTTCTTGTGTCTTGATGTGTTTTAGTGAGTTTTACTTGTTCATTTTAATCATAATTCATGTGGTATGTTCATATACAACTATTTTTAACGGTTTAACATTCATGTACAACTCCATCTAGGACCCTCGAGGGTCCTAGAAGAGGACCCCAACTCTAAGACAAAAACTGCCAAAAATAGTGTCCATCGATGAGCTAATCGACGACCAGTAGATCAGGCGATGGCTCTTCGACCTGCTTCGTTATTTTTACATGAATGTCTTCACGTTTTGGAGTTGCATACCCAAATAACGATCCATCATCAACAGGACGTCGACACATTGACGGTCCGTCCTTGAGAGTCGTCGATGGGGGACTATAAAAGTTGTATCGCCTGCTGCCAGCTAGGGGTGTTTTGTGTAAATTCACCCCAAGTATTTTAGGACCCTATGATTATAATTTTCCTGATTTTTAAGGTATATTAGATTAGATTTAAGTCTTTGACCTTTACAAGACCCCTCACTTCAAATATTCAAACTCACTCTCTAAAGAAAACTCTCGCCAAGTCACCCTTGGAGATAAGACTCAAGGAGGGAAAAAAGGGATGGTTTAGACGTGTTTCTTCACCAAAATTAGTGTGTTACTTATCATTTACATATGGTATCCATCCTTGAACCGTTTTCCATTCAAGGAGTCATTTCCAAAAGATTTCATAAAGGATTTTCAAACTCTACTTTTTTCTATCTTTGATTTTAAGCATAGGTCTTTTTGTAAAAGTTTTTTAATGATTCAAATAAGTTTCTTCAAGTATAAATTTATTATTTTAATGTCAAAATCATAATGAACTCATGTTGTTGCATATCTCAAATATTTATCTTAAGAAATGGGTTGAAAGTAAATGTTAGAGTAGGGTAGACACTTTAGTTCTTGATGTGGATCATTATGGATTAGATACTTCTTCTAAGGGCCTTATTATGAATGAAGATATTGAGAAAATTGGTATAGGTGGTGATGGTTTGGTTTAAATGTTAGCTGAATTACTTGTATTGTATTAATTGATCTACCATTGTTCTTTAGTGGAAGTCCGCCATTCTGGTGGTGGTTTTTATGTGATTGAAAAACTATGATATTATTTAGTAAGTATAGATAGATTTTTCTTTGATATCCTAATATGTGAAATGAATTGATAGTGAATATTTAATTGCATGTTTGTCTTAGATTATTCCTAAATGAAATATATGATTATGTTGATCAATGTAGGCCTGAAGCATGTATAAAAGTTAAAATAAATGAAATGAGATGTTAGAGAATAGAGATGTTTTGAGGTGGACACTCTTCATGAGTTAAGAGATGTGGGTGTTCACGTAGGGGTATTCGTTAATTTTAGTATTAATGTTTAGAATCCGCGGGGTTAGGTATAGCACAGAGGAGGATATGATGAAGTAATGGGTTACACTCATGATTTGAAAGAAGTGGGTTAATCAAATGTACACTTGATATGAGTATCCTCGTAAAGTAGAGAATGAGTTTAATTAGTAAAGATCTAATTATCCATTAACTATGTTGTGTGGCATCGGGTAGATATTGGTAAAGGCACTGTTAAAGGTTTAAACATAATGACCTTACTTACAAGGCAATAAGGATCTTCAGTCAGATAAGGGTCAATATTAGATCATGTCTAAGCTCTATGGTCTATTGTCGGTTAAGATAACCCCCCACAAAATAATTATTGAATGAACTATGTCTTCTAAAAGAACGTACTACTCAGGGTAGGTTGGTGTGGTTAGGGATGCATTCTCTCATCAGAAGTAGGACATTTTGAAACGGAAAGTCTTGGTTGGACAAACCTATAAAAGAGTCTTCACCACGAAACTAGTGTAGGTAGGGCCGGGACTGGGATGACATCTACTCAAATGCAGCCACCCGACAAGTAGGCATTCCAGCAAGGGAAGTTTTTGTGTGTTGTTGGTGTTTCTTCTAATAATCTTATGATTGAGGGTGGGACTGTTCTCTCGGAGGGAGTAAGCTTTGGGGGTAGTCGTAGGATCTTCTTGGTGTGTATTGAAGGAGGTGTTTAGATGTTTCATTCATGTCATACCTTGGAGAGTCTTAGGATAATCTCCGTTAGGAAATTCTTCATGAATGAGCTCACTTCCTCATTGGCAATACCTTGGATGTTTAGTATCTTTGTAGTCTCTTTAGTTCACTATAATGTTTCACATAATTCAACGTAATATTTGTTAAGTTATTGTAAAGTGCTAAGTCCAACAAAATCCATTAGAAGCACTATGTGGGAGTTGTAGTATAGGATGCTACTCTCACAATGCACTTAGTGTGACCTATAAGTACTATTGGAGAAGGGTACTTACATGAAGCCGGTATTAATGAATATTTGGCACATGTTCAACCAAGAATGTGGACTTTATTTCCATACACGTTAAGCCTATGGTTGGTTGTGTTAAGGATCACTTTGTTGTGCCTTGAAAGGGGTGTATGGCTAGTCCCTTCTTGTCTTACCATAAAGAGTATTAGGATAACTTGGTAAGCAAAAATTCAAAGAAAAAGGGTTCACATGACTTTGACTATGTCATTCACTATAATGGCCTAACTAATTCACTGTAAAGTCCTAATGTTACTATAATATGTGCCTTTCTTCTAATAGTGCCTTTCTTCTAAAATTGTGAAATTTCTACTTGATGTGTTAAATGATGGTCCTTATATTATTTCAAATCTTAATTCATGAATGTTATAATTAGTTGTCATAAAATCTTATTTTACTAAAATGTCCCTTTTTGCATGTTTTTACATATGTCATACTTAGTACATTGTTTTGAACTAACTCCATACTTTTCTGTACTCTTTAGTATAGGTTTGAACCTTTTGAAGGTTTTTGAAGGTGAAGCTTGGGAAATCTACTACCTAAATGTTGGGAGTCTCCTATTTTCAAGGATTATTAGTTTATGTTTCCTAGTTTATTCTAAATGAGCTACGTAATGTATTTTTATCTTAGGTCCAACGTTTTTAAAGGGGTCGTGTGCCCAATGATCTGATGGTTGGGGTCTTTCGATATAGCTCGTTAGGTGATGAGATTCTCTAAATATTTATAAAAGACTAGTTTTTATTAAATTCCTTGGAAAGTTTTAATTCCGCACTACTTTTAATGTGTTATGTAATGAACACTAGTTAAAGGGCTTGTACAAGACCCCAAAGGGTCACGTACGCCTTTCCACGAACTGTGGGTTTTCCCTAACTTCTGAGGGATACTTTCGGGTCGTGACACGAGATATTGGCATTGCCCTCAAAAAGTGAGGACCTACCCACTTTTATGGTAGAGAATATCCAAGTCTTCTTCATGTCGTCTCGAACCAGCCTTAAACGACCGTAACCTATAAGTTGGGGGAAAAGAAATAAATGGGGTTAGTACGCCACTTGTGCTTAGTATGAGAGCGTATGCACATATAATTACAAAACATGCTAAGAAAAAGGACATTTCAATAAGTGTGCATTTTTAATTTAAAATCTTCATGCATATACAACACAACCATACCAATCAATGTTTGCCATTTATCAAGTCATATGCATATTCATCACAATAAACTCAAGTCAATCCTTCATATCTTGTAAGTAGATACATACTTAAGTAACTCCATCATCAAGTAATAGTTAAAAATACGAATGAATAAGAGTGCATTTCATTATAACAAAGTAAGTCAATTACCGATGAACCCCTATAATGTCAACAAGTGCAATGACCAAGTGAAGTCCCACAATCTTACTCAATCAAGTAACCCAACAAGAAACATGAGTAACACCCTATTTCACATAATGTGTTATTTCCATACACATTTCACCTTACTTTGATAATATAAACCAGCATATACTTATAAGTTACCTAACCAACATATAGTATCAACAATGTGTAAGTTCATCATATGCATATCATACATCATTATAATAATAAACATACATAATATCCTTCTAAGACTCCCCTCAAGGCTAACTAGTGCAATGCTTATGTAGATACATACACGCCTACCTAGACTAAGGCTGAGAAAAACCCCCCCCCTTTTAGGTTCTCCTAATTAGAGGTCCAAATGATTTAATTAATTTTACTTTTTTGGAATGTCGGGTCTCTAAACAACAATAGAACAGATCTAAGTGTGGAATCTGGTGTTGTAAAACCTTACACCAATTGAAGTTGGTCTATAGACAAAAGTAAAATCAAACATAAAAAATGTAACACCCTAACACGAACTATGGTAAAACTAGAGCCTCGTGAGTGTTTCTTGAGTTTTTTTTTTAAAATGAGATAATTTAGTTGTCTTAGGTTGTGTGTGAAGTTTGGTTAAGTTTGGAGGTCAAACGTCCAAGAACATCTATAACATTTGAAGGTGTGCCTTAGATAGCTTTTGTGTGTCATGATGTGTTTTACTAAATTTTACGTGTTCGTTTTAATATAAATTAATGTGGGATGTTCCTTACACATAGAAGACTATTTTAACGGGTTTAACATTCGGGTAGGACTCCATCTAGGACCCACGAGGGTACCTAGAAGAGGACCCCCGTCTTGGCAACAAACTTTCAAATTTGTGACTAAACGACAACCCAAATGACGGTTCGTTGGTCAACCAATTGTCGTTGACCATGGGCTTCGATTGGACCTGCAAGGTAAGTTGGTCAGGATAAAAATTAACCCATGTACCAAACCACGAGATCAACCAACGGACCGTTGGTGGACAGACAGTCCATTGGTCCCCAACAGTCGATTTAGACTGTAAATAAGCTGTGAAATTTCTGCCAAGCTAATTAAGTAAATTAAAACTCCAGATAAAGGCCCCGACTCTCATTAGATTAAACACAACTCACAAAACAAACCCTCTTCCTTCTTTTTTCTTTCTCTCTTTATTTAGAAGAAACCATTGAAGACTAGCCAGGGAAGGGTTTTGGGGTCTTAGAAGGTACGATTTCACCATCAAATCTTCATCAAACTTCGAGGTATGGGATATAACTAACCTTTGATACCTCTTTCCTCAAAGGGTTCCTTCAAAATATTTTCAAAAGTTCGGTTTTCATGTGTGTTCTTCTCAATCTCAAAAATTAAATTATTAATTGATTTTTTTATGTTTTCTATTGGATAATATGAATAGATTAACATGTATTCTAAATTAATTATGGTATATCTTGATGATTTCATATTATTTTTATATGATGAGCCTTTATCCTTAGCCCTAGATTTGACATTGATATGAATTAAGTTGAAATTGGTTCGATTGACTTGGTATTTGGTTGACTTGCGATTAATTGATGTTTTTACGTTAATCATTAAAAATTAGAGAAAATTTTAGTCTTTTATGATAGTTCTTGATATGATGATATAGGTTAGAAATTGAATTAACCTGAGTGCCATATCTTAATGTATGATCTATTATTGATTTGTGATGTAATGATTCTCCTAGCCTTGTCGTCATTTTTATTATTGAATTATGATGTTGACCATCTGAATTGGATTGAATTGAGTGTTTATGGTAAGATCTTGATGAGAAAATATGAAGGAGAATTCTTAAGTCTTATGATCTCTATCCTTTACATCAAATTATGGTTAATTGTGATTAAGCAATGATCTTATATTGGAGTAAGCCTTGTATTAGGATTGATAGGGTGGTATGATGTTAACTTGAAATGTATTGACTATGTTGTGGGGTTCATTAAGGTGTATATGTTATAAGGATGGTCATGACTATCAATAGGCGTTATTATGATATGAAACTCTAATATGCTAATCTCACTTATATGAATTGTAACGAACATACTTATACTCATGCAATTTTTATTGAGCTATTGATGATGATGATTATACAAGGGATAGACCCTATGACCTAAACTAAGATTTGATTGATAGGGATTAAAGGCATTTTCAACAAAGAGACTTAGCTTAGCACCTAGTGAATTTGATAATGGGAGGTTAGGACTTCCCATGGATGAAGATTCACCCTATATTTCTAAGTCTGGTGTTAACTTCCCATAGAGGTATACTCATCCAATGGATTGCCATGATAGGAGGACCCAATTGCTAAATGGTATGTAAAGGGATTATACGTATCTCCTAGTTCTTGAACTATGTGGCCCCAATAGGAACACTAGCTGGTGGATCCACCTAGAAAGCTACGTTTAAGTCACGACACGAAAGCACCCCCTAACACTTAGGGAAAACCCTTAATTTTTTGCAAGGCGTACTTTAACCTTTAGGGTCTTGTACAAGCCCTTGATATATCATTCATTACATAAGCCATGAAAAGTAGTTCAGAATTAAAACTTTTCACGACAATTAATATAAAAAGCATTTTTTAAATAAATACATAGAAAATCGCATCGTTAGAAGCTAACTTAAAACACGCCATAATAAACTTTGGGACAGGGCCCTTTTAATTTGAAAGAGATACATAATATATCTCAACCATAAAAGAAAAAAAACTTAAATAAGAATAGGATTATGACCTCGGATATTATGAGGAAGATACCTTTGTCTGGAGAGAACTTTCCTAAGCCTATTGCCTTCTACACTTCAACCGTTGCTTCAACAAATATCCAATTAGGATGATAAGAAGTATGGGGGTTGGGTAGTACAAACCATGTTACTACGTATGAGCATTATGCAAAAATATGCAAAAAGGGGAATTTTAGTAAAATAACATTTCATGGCAAATTCTTACAACTTCTCTAAATTTAGAAGTAAAAAAACATAAGAAATATCATTTAACACTTAGAGATGAATTTCCATAATTTATCAATAGGAAGCACTTTACAGTAAACTCACAAAATAGTAAACTCACAAAATATTACAGTGAACTAAATTTGAACATTACAATGAATTTCCATCAACTTTATAATGACTACAATGACTCTAAAGTAGTGGACTTCAAAAGTATTTCCAATGAGGAAATAAGCATCATTTCCGTCGGAGTTTCCCTTTCTAAGGTCTTTATAAGATTCACTAAGGCAAGACATGAAGGAAACACACATATGACTCCTTCAATACACACGAATGTGACCTTCAAGAATGCCTCTCTTTTTGCAATATACGCTCGGGGAAACAAGCACTAAACTCAATGGACAATACATAGAAGAAAAAACCCAAAACAAACCAAGAATTCCCTTTCGGATGGCCTATCTTGTGCAGATGAGTAGAGATAGAGTTCATTACCACCACCATACCCTAAGTAGTACACTCTTTTACAAGAGTTAGAACCAAGACTCCCTTCGGAGGTTCTCCCTAATGCAAACGGAATATAAATAGTGTCCTTACCACCAACCTAACGAGTAGTACTTGATTTTATGAGAATTAGTTCATTCAAATTTAAATAGTCTAACAAAAACACTCCCTTTACGGAATGCATACCGAGCGTGTGCAAGGATTAACTAGAGTTCCCATTTCCACTACCTACCCTAAAAGTATGTACCACCTCTTTGCGAAGACTTAGGATTTCGTTACTTTTGTGGGGAGTATTTAACGGAAATAGACCATGAGAGTTAAAACATGGGAATTTCGAATAATTCCCTTACGGAGGAATGGCCCCTCACTTGCCTTAAGGTGAAGCCTTACTTTTAGATTTTAGATGGCTTTCCCATGCTACAGATATGGGGGGCACTGATTAAGGGATAAGGCACCAAATTTGGCTTACTAAGTAAACTCATTCTCTACTACGAGAGTTAGATCATCTCAAGAGGTATACATGTAATACAACCTCACCTCACCGAAGTTAACACCCATCTCTCCTATTCCTCTTTGTGCAAGGCATAAGATTACCCATGGATTCCAAAACAGCTATACTATAGGTTAAGGGATAAACTAGTGAAACACCACATTTCCATTAAAGGAGAGCATTCATCCTACGACCCATCTTAGAAAGATCTTAGGATGTTCGTGGGGTTGCTACAAAACACTTCATCTCAACATCACAAAGAGTTTCACCCCAAAACTCCCCTTTAAGACGACCATAGATTCATCATTCATTCAAGTGGGAGTGTATTGGGTACATGTGAGCCCACCTTGCTGTTATAGCTTCATTTTCCTTTACAATTAACTTAATACATGCTTAGACCTTAATTCATCACATCACCCAACTCTTTAGTGCTTCAAATAATCATTTAAGTCTTTATAATCATACTTAAAACATTTACTTATCAGAAAACAAGCTCATAAAACAATTAACAAGAATAACTATATTAAAGAATAT
Source organism: Solanum habrochaites (assembly GCA_027704765.1). Classification (NCBI taxonomy): domain Eukaryota; kingdom Viridiplantae; phylum Streptophyta; class Magnoliopsida; order Solanales; family Solanaceae; genus Solanum; species Solanum habrochaites. Next base: position 15,045,305 of record JAKWJA010002492.1, on the reverse strand, counting down.
ATTGTAGCCTACTTCACATAATAACTTCATAAGGCACATTTGAAAAGAATGGCTTATTTATCATCTTAAATCACATAACAAGACTTCATATCCTCATTCACAATAAACTAGTAACTCCACATTCATAAAATTTGAGTAAACACCGCAACCAAGAAGGTGGACCATACCAGTCAAAAGCATTTTATTACTAAAGCTTAATCAACTTAACAAACTTACCCTTTAATCAAAGATTTCTTCACCTACATCATTTGCTCAATAATTCATCATAATTTATCCCTTAGTTAGTAGCTAAACATCAAAAACAACATGAGGAAACCAAAGTTCAAAAATTACAAAACTAAGCTCATTTAACCCATTTATTAAGCCAACATTAGATGAAAAGATTTAACATAATTTAGTTAATTTTTAACCTAAAAATCATCAACTAACATTAGAAACATAATTATTAAGTCATTCAAAACATTTTCATGCTAGACGCATATTCAGATTTGAAGATAGAAGAAACTAGGATTGAAAACTCTTTTTCAAATATTTTATAAAGGGGCTCTTTGAATGGAAGAGAGTTCAAGGATGGATACCATACCTCACATTGAAGAAATACAAGTTATTTTTTGTTGAATAAACGACCACCAACAGCCCTCCTAGTTCCTTCTTGACTTCTAGCTTCCATGGTGACTTGAGAGAGTTTTCTAAGAGAGAAGGGTTTTGGGTTTTAGGAAGAGGAGTCTAAAATTAGGTTCAAGGGTTTATAACCCTAAAAATAACTTTGTAGGTTCATAAAAGACTTGGGGTTAATTTACCAAACACCCCAAGACTTGGCAGAAATTTCACAGCTTATTTACTAAATGAACTAACTTAAGAAGTGTAGGAAAATTTTTGTCCCATTAACGAGACCATAACTGACGGGCCATTGGTCCATTGACGACCAGGCGTCCCTCTGTTATGCACAACCGTTGTTTTTGTAAGGGTCATGTGTAGGCAACGTCTACAACATTTTGTCTAAGTTTTGGACAACAGTTGGCATCGATGCCCCATCGATTCACACATGAGCCGTCCTTTGACCCTCGTGATTGCACACTGCCCAGGCAGTGTTGCCTCCTACTTTCTAGGGTCCTCCTGAAGGGCCCTTGGTTGGTCCTTGGGTAATATTACCTAAATTGTTCAACCACAAATCATCTTAAACATACCTTTCCACAAATTTTCATGTATTTCAAACTTCTAAAAGCTCTTCAAATAGGCTTAGGCATTGTAGTACCTCTTAGTACTAGTTTCTGAACATCATAGACGTTTATGAATGTTTTGGTTCCTAAACTTCCTTGATGACATATAGTCATTATCATAGGTACTAAAGTAGTGTTTAGACATCATGGCACCTATGTTAGTTCTTACGACTCGTCTTGGATTTTCAAAATGTTACACCTCATCAAATTAAGTTTATTACATTAATCTAGGTCTATAAACATCATTTCAAAAATAATTGACTAGAATATGCTCTAGTCTAAGTCATGATATTTTTGGAGTGTTACAATTCTATTGCTTGTATATTTTATTAATGTGAAGGTGCATATGAATTATGTGTATATGTGAAAACAAAGCATGAGTTCTTCTAATTGAGGATATCTGTCTATGATAGACTATGATGGTCCTGGTGTGTATACTTTATGTTGAAGTATGATTCTTTCTAATTGACTATAATCTTGCGATGAAATATGCTAATGTTTTATATAAGTGGGTAGGGTGACTTATAGATGACTTTGTTACTCTATGTGCTTCATGAAGGTTATTGTACATGTGATAAGATGCAGTATGTTTATCTTTTTCTGGTAGACCTAAGTCCCTCTATTTGATACATGAAAGATATCAATCTGACTCTTGAATTAGTAGGCTAAAACATCTTTTTCATATATGTATATGTGCGATTGATATATTATCTTGAACATTGATAAAAGATTCATTTATGTGGAACCTTTAACCTAGATAGAAAGTTATAATATCCTTGAAATTGGGAAAGCCGTAACGTTATGGTATCCGTCTTGTGTGAATGAGGACCTTAGGGGAGTGTTGGCTAGGTGGAACGACATGAAATTCATTCCTTAGGGAAAGTCAGTGATTTAGAAACCAGGTATGGAAAGCCCTAGTGGACCCCTCTTTGGTTAAGGTGATTATGATAGGTTGAAGTACTACATGGCTACTCTTCAATATGCCCTGATTGAAGTACTATATGGAGAAAAAATACTAGCACGAGTGAATTTTGTAAACATTGGGGGAAGTCTCTAGTTAAGATGAGACTACAGTACAAAAGAAACACTTGATATTACTTAACCATAGTGCCCTACATGGGGTTGGTCCAGTTTCACCAAGTGTCAAGTAGCCAAACTCTCCATACCGCGTAGGGTTTAGACTCTGGATTCCAGCCAGGTCAGGTATTTTCTATATAAGTATGCCCATTCTCCTTTATGTGGGTACTTTCTAAGTATTGAAATAAGTTCTTAACAAACGTTTAGGTTAGTTTAATGGGGACACTAATCTAGAATGGCACGAGTAGAGGCCTTGAAGATGGTTTTAGTATGTTAGGTTTCCCTAGGTGTTTCCTAGGACCATTAGCGTGAAGTCTTCTAAATCTAACGGATCTTAATTATGACTTCAGAATGCTTATCTACCTGAGTTAAAAATAGGTTGAATAAAGTATCATATCTAGGGTAGCTTCGAGGGTTGCTGAAGTAAAGTTGAAGACAGTGCATAGGTGGTCTCTTCATGTTTTAATCAACTGAATCTTAGAGTAGTATGAGGTGGTAATTTGAATATTAGGTAGCGCATAATCTTATCTTATGTAGTCTTAAGGATTATTTCTGTACGCTTGGAGAGGGTGTATGAGCGGTGTCTTCTTGTTTTATGTAAGTCTTAGGATAACCTTTTATAGGAGTCTTATATGCTTATGTGATCTGAAGTATTGATAATTCTAATATGTGGATTACATGGAATGTGACTTACATGCAAATTTTGGTGTTAAAGGTGTCTCTTATACTTATGTTATGAATATTTTCTCATAAAGATTATGTTTTATACAAATGTCCTCTAAACATAATTTTATGCATTACACCATATTTAGTGCATTCCAATGTTCTAATTCCATATATTTTCTCTATGTCTAAAGGTGTAGGTGGCATTTGAGAGGAGTCATTTGAAGTGAAGCTTAGTCATTAGAACCCATTCAAGCAAGTGATTGTATGTCCTCAATTGTTCCAAGGACATCACTCTGTTTAGATTTCTTTGTCAAAGAAATTATAATAGACTTAGCTATTTTCTATATTTTTTATGTATGGGTTGTACCCATGATATTTGTGTGTCTAAGATGCCGACTTGAGATTTAGCCTTTATTTATGATTTTCTCTGAAAGATATATTGATGTACTATTTGATTGTTTGAAAAATTTAAATTCACACTACTTTTCATACATGTATGCAATGAATGATATCTAAGGTCTTGTACAAGTCCTTTGAGAGGTCAAGTACGCCGCGTAACAAATCAAGAGTATTGTAAATTCTTAGTAGTACTTGTGGGTTTTTACTATCACAATTGGATTCTAGACCCTAGACGAGACCGCACGTGACCTTTTGTAGTTGTGTCACACACGTGAGAGACGTACGCCTACACACTCCATCCCGTATCATTAATTAGGACACACCACTTATTAATTTTCGTGCCGAAAATCGTGACTTTTTGTTACTTTTAAATTCAGCATAAGACATTCTACTTAAGCTGTCATAAAACAATTTTTTAACAATCAACCATCTATTTTCTCCTCCAAGATATAGATCATCAAATGAAAGACAACTAGTTCTATATTACATTAGTGTATCCTTTCCACAATGGCAACAAATACCATGTAGAAATAAGATGAGAAGAAGAAAACACTAGTGGAACATTAATCAATAACTCAAAAACTATATACTAAAGCTATAATATCAATGGGAAAAGACGTACTCGAATCCCCCTTTCCCCTCCCCCCCTCCCTTTCTCCCCCCCTGTTTCCCCCCCCTTCCAGCATGAGGGCCTACAAAATCCTAATGAATGATCCACGTCCGAGTAGATTCACCGTCGACCTGTAAGCTCTAAAATCTACATGTGCCTGCACCTAGAAATGTAGTGTTATATGTGATTAGTACACACTTGTACTAAGTGTGGATATATGCAAGAACACACCAAGGACATGCATCATTGATCTTTCCTATTGATATGAATTATGGAAAGTCAACTCAGTGTACTTGCCAATTTCGGATAAGGAAAGTCATGCCATGAGAGTAAAACACATCATTATACTTATCATTTTGCAAACAAAACATAACATATTACACATATCGTATCACACAGTTCATATCATTCTTTCATATGCCATGAGACCTCTGGAAATCATGGACACTCGACAATCGACTTCCAAAAATTGGGGGTTCAACATTATGGGGGACTCAACCTAGGGGAGCTTCCTTAAAAAAAACTAACAGAGTCTGCTTCATTGTCATTCATAGTATTTCATGATTATTCATTCATAGGACTATGTACCATCAGTCATTACCTAGGATGTAATTTAAGACTCTCATTGGGTTCGTTGGTAATTGATCAATAATAACCTAGTGTCCTAATTAATTCGACGTTCACTTCTTGATTATCCTAGCAAACAATCTTTCGGTATATTCATTTCAATATGTTCAATCATTGGAGGTTGGCCTCATTAAATTCTTTGGAAAACTTTAACCTAACATACGAGATCCATGTGCGTATAATGAATCAGTGTGTGCCACCACACGAAAAAAAGAAGTTGAAATAACACGGCCCAAAGTTGACCTAACATCGCTAGCGATCTAGGGATTCAAAAACTGCTATGATACTATATGTGGAAGTATATATGTTCAAAGATTGGAGATATGATGCGACCTCCCATACCCGGTATGCCCCGGCCAATCTCATCTCATGAGAGTTATGTGACCTTGCGCTTCTCGAAGAAAGGCTATACACTGTTCAAAGATAGCCTATTGGTGGCTCAATATATGTTCCACACATTCACCTCATACATCATGGAAGCTGAATTCTAGCACGAGGACATTCATAGATCCTAAAGCCACCTCCCCCGGCCCCTATCACCCTCCACCCTCACCCCCCCTCCCCCCCCCCCCAACCTTGAACCCACTCCCGCCCCCCCCCTCCCATCCCCGTTCCCCCTCTCCCCCCTAATTTCCCCTCCCATTTTCCCCTGTTTTCCTTCCTTCCCTCCCCACCCCCCCCCCTCCACCTTTTCCCCCTTATTTCACATCTCATCATTAGATATGTATTGCATGAACCTTCATAACCGTCACTTAGAGTGTTCATAGAGCTGCGTTGGAGTACGCGAACCACCAGGTTAAGATGTTCTACCTAAAACCTTGCTGACAATTAGACCACTGGTCCACATTATTATACAAGTCCTCTTCATTCGGCCACCAACCAACACAACTTCTAAGATCATATACCAATCTTTTATCTGTGTGAACTCTGCGTAGTATTCCGGAATATCTGCGAACCAGGCCTCTGCTCTGCAACAATCCTGTGTTGCAAATCATCCACATTGGTACACACCAGCAGTCGGTCATAGTACCTAAGTACGCCATCACCTCCCAAAGCAAAAAGACTCATCATTCTTTATCACTTTGAAGTTTCGCTCCATTCAAAATAGGATAGAGATGCTGACACCCTTTTCAATTATACACGCCAGGATTGATTTAACCCGAGAACTAGGATCGAACTATGAAAACACCTCACTAGTAGTTTAACCAATCTCACTCCCAATCTTGCCAAGGACTATGTACATTTCTTTAACAAAACTCCTTCTTCTAATTCTAATATGGGATGTACTTCCAATGCTCATCCTACTAAAGCATCATCGACGCCAGGAGCCCGTGCTGGATGGTAATGGACCATTCATAATATAGTCCTTCAACATTACAACCATCTCCGGCCTACCTAGATTTTGGAANAAATCTATACTACACTAACAATTACCCATTAAGATATCTCGGCAACACTATTCTGACTAACACTTATAAAGTTTTTCCTGAAGTAGCTTGGAAACTTTAAAGCGTGAAAGAATTTTTAACCTTTAGCTACATAACTTTGGCAGCACTTCAAGGTATACTCTTTATGGATAAGCTACACTTCAATAAGTGTTGTTAAAAATTACTATAATTGACCAACGACCAATTTACTATTGACCATACTTTCTGAAATGTCGCTAATGTAACCTTTTGGGGAAAATTTTTATGTCCTAATGAAAGCCAGTCTAACCTTAGGATAAGCCTATAGTGGTACATAGGCATCCCAAATTGCCAATAATTGGAGAACTATAGCCTATATAGAAAATTGGCAAGCCGATCTTAGTCAATTTTCTATATATGAATACGGAATATACTTTTTGTTGTCGATACGAACCCAATCCCAAGATTATGTTCAATAAATGTACCTGGCATGAAGACCCTAAACTAAAAGAAAATTGTTTAAATAGTTCACACAAGTAAGTAGGCATCCAAGTGTTCAAAGACTAGTAGCGCATTCCACATACCATTTAAAATGATCATGTAAATTAAGTATCTGTCCAAGGACATAGGAGTGTCCTTGGGACATAAGTAAACATTTAAAAATGAACATAATAATAGTTGTTAGGAAAGTGCAACCAACCCATGGGCCAGCACATGCCCAGACATGTGAATAAGCTTGCCAAAGTAGGGACCCACCCTAACCGAATCGGTATGGTCAAGTAAACGGGGAAAAACGTGCACAATTCATAACTCCATTTGGGGGCCTAACCTACCTACAATTCTAGACTCTAGCCTACTTCCCTAAATAACTAACTAACCTAAGAATAAACCGAATTGACCCATAGTGGCACCCAACAATCTCGGACTAAAAACTTGGTGTACCCTAACCTATACTAGTTTAAGAGCAACCTAATATACCTAGGATGGTCAAAAAGTTAGTTATGGTCCTATTACTACCGGGGTACCTTTAGTAATTCCCCTAGTTACCTAATTAATAGTATTTAGCACTCTTTAATTTAATTCAAAGGCTAAAACAAAAACTAGAAAGGAAATTTTTCAAATTTTGTAGTTAAGACAAGAAAGGGACAACGCTAGTAACCTAAACCTAGGATGTCCAAGAGTTAGTAAGGTCCTAAGAAACATTAGGAATACTTTATTAAGTAACCTAGGCTACTTAGCTTAATTCAAGTTATATCTTAATTTAATTAATTTAAAGGTCAAAACTGAAATCATCAAGAAGTTTCAAGATTGTCGGTTGAGATAAGAAAAAGACAACCTAGTATTTAACCTAGGATGGTCCAAATGATTAGGTATGGGTTATAACGACTTAAGGTTACTTAGTCATTACGCCTAAGTTACTTTAATTAAGTAACTAGTCCATTTAATTATTAAATTAAAGAGTTCAACAAAAATGTCCTTATTCTACGTAAATAATGCAGAACACGTAGCTTAAGCGATGATGGCCTAAAGGGTGATTATGGTTCCAATGACTTAGGGTGTACTTTATTACGTCCCGTAGTCCGTAAATTCATTAAATGAGAAGTTTATTTATTAATATAAAGTACAATGTTGACCTAACCACATTCACCACCAAAATTAGATTTTAGGAGGTCAGTACATCTCCTATGTTTAACTCATCTTAGGAGGGTTTTTATACAATAGTTGATTAATATGTTTAATTAACTTATTAAACCCTACGTTAATAGACTCACGTCATTAATAAAAACCTAAAAAACACGCTCAAACTCAATACAACGACTAAAGCAGAAAACAAGCGTGAGAAACAGGTAAACAAACGCAAAGAAAAACATAAACAATTTCTTAGACGATTTTCAGGTTTCTTCACAATTTCTTTACAAGTTGGGCTCTTAGATTAATTTCCTACTTAAGGTATTTGTTTCTTTCTATCATGGAATTCCCTTTATCCAATAAGGTCCCCCCTTTTCCAAAAAAACGTTCAAACTCATAATTTCAAACTAGGTGTTTCCCAATGATATTGTTAAACTTCCACTCCCTACTTATCCTTGTTTTCAACTCTTTAAGTATATATCCTATATGTATATTGAACATTTGTTGGTATTTGGGTTATCACTTATTTTATAAATTCTTGATTTATTAATTATTAATGAGGTACTAGTTAGGATTCGATGATTGATTGATTAGTAACACGATTAAGGATTAACTAATGCTTCGATTTGTGGTTGAGAATATGAGTTTGTTATGATTTTTTATGAGTTTGCTCTACTGTTATAATGGTTTTCATTGAATTATAATTAAAGTTAATTGAATGTAAAAGGTTGATTACCACAAATGACGTTTATGACCACCATAGTGAATGTAAACACGCATTGCGACCCTGGTACTTACTAGCCAACACATTTTGCTAGTCAACACTAATGTCCCAACATACCTATCCACCGAACTGATAACATAATACATTGAATTGTAGTTATAACATTCATAAATAATCAAAAGCTACGTCATGGATATCTAATGCCAAATAACTTCATAACTTTTGGCAAAACACAAGCATTGAATGGTTGCTTGTAAATTATCCAAAGATTAAACTTAACTGTAGTTCAAAGTTTGGCTTATGCCATAAATTTGTCTACAACATGAGTTTCAATATATTTAATAAATTCGCTATGTTCCAGGAAATTAACTTGAATTGAATGTGTCAGCCTTATTCCAATAAACGGCTAACATACATCATCTAAGAGTGTGAAATGAATTGGATATAATGTCATCTTTTAATATTAAAATATTATCTAATGGGTAAGGTATAAACTAAACATATGATTTTAATTTGTCTGTGGCAGATAAATTAGCTATTAGTCATTTTCCATCAAATTTTTCTCTAGCAATACTAATTTATAATGCCAATCATAGTAACCAAAGATTGAAAGACAATATAAGAACCAGCTAAGGTAATTCAGTGACTCCATATCCAAGGCATGCCGCAGTCATTGGGAAATCCCAAACAATCCCTAACCAAATTAACTATGAATATATGTAATTCATTGATTGAGTTTCTCCGTAGTCCCTAAATGATGATCTAAAGCTATCAAACGAAAGTAAGGCAAGTACCGTGACAATAACATAATTAAAGAGTTTCATTAAGAAAATGAGCAGAATGAGGTGTTTAACAAAGAATGAGACAGCCTCACTTACACTAAGCTACTAGGTTAAAATACTCCGAATGAATGGTGTTAAAAAAATGTGTGAGACAAATTCTCATGTATACAAAATGTTATTTAAGGACAATTCAAATTTCATCAATGTAAAAAAAGGATGAAAGTCTCAATAGTGTAATAAATTTACGAAAACGTACTTACATATGAGAGTGTAAAGCTAATGAAGAGCAGTAGTCTCTATGATATATCCTCTAATGAAAAATTTGAAACTGATGTTATATGAATACTAATGATGAGAATGAAAATCATCGAATTGATATAGGAGTCCTTATACTAGAAGCCTACTCTATGACGTATGTGTTTGAACGAAATGTAACTTTATCTTGAGTGCACCGTCGACGAGCTATGAGCTGTAAATTCCTTTCTTCAGGAAGGGCGGAAGGGTTCCGTAACTCTAATGAGATGAGACTTCTGGCATGACGGGTATGGGTCTCTCTTATATCTCCTAGTCTTTAACCTAGACTGCTATATAGGGATCTGGGGGGTGGGTCAATTCCCATGTCGATAGCATGTTTTTGGGTAACTTTGGGCCGGTGATACCGACCCCTATTTTCTTGGGGGTAGACATAAGATTTCATATAGTCACATGAATTAATGGTCGTTTAAAGGTTGGAGTTTCCTCAATGTATTAAATTAATGAAATAACAGATACCGAAGGTGGTTTGTGCAAGACAATCAAGAGGGTTAAATCAGATTCACGTATGACATTAGGTCATTGTTGGTCATTTGCAACTCAATCACGATCCCGATGGGAGTCTAAACATCATTCTATGTGTATAGATTGGGGTTTACCATACAGTCAGCCTACGAAATGAATGAAAGTAATATATTTGAATTAGAATGAACAATGAGGGACTGCTCTATATGTTGCTAAAGAAGGCCCTCGGGTTTAGGTCCCATATGTTGGGTTGGGTCCTCATTGAGAAATTCTTATTCTTACATCCACACATTTCAAAATTTAATCAAGTATATGAAATGTATATATAAAAAACCTTGAAAGTTATTAACGCAATGGACATGATTAATAGAATTGCTTATGAAGGTCTTAGTTATAATAGTGCAAAAGAATGACCCACTATAATGTAGGAAATCATTCCTTAGTCCTGAAATTATTTCCATCGATTCTGATGGGTATGAGACTGACAAGGAAATCATGTCATTTGTAATGTAACAATATAGACCAAAGGAGTTATTCAACTACAAACCAACAAGAAAGAAAAAGACTGAAAAATAATCTAAGTTCAAAGAAGGAGCTTCTCGTCCGAAGAGGATCAAACTCAAATTTTTCGGCCTGTTTTTCTAGTTTTATGTGGATGATACTCATGTTTTTGTAATCATAATATAATATGATTGTGTTGCTTTAATGCATTTAAATATACATCCTACTTACCACAATTCACATGTAGCCGATTTGGAAATTCTCATAGTCTTTTCCCAAATGGCAGTTATTTTAGGAAGAACTTTCTTTGATCATGTATAGCCTTATGTGTATGTGTGCATACACCCATGATTAGTAAAGGTGGTGTACTAACCCCTAATAATTACTATTTTTATAGGTGTAGGTCAGAGGATAGGTTGACAACACTTTCAGTGGTTTGAACTTTAGCGTTTCTCCAAACCATTTGGTAGGTCCTCATGATTTCGAGGATACTACAGATTTAGTCTAGCCTTAGTTTTAGATATAGCTAGTGGATGTTTTGCCTAGCGTTTATTTCACACCTTTATTTCAATTGTTTTTAATAAGGCCATGTTTGGCAAACTATTTATGATATATTCATCTTTAGTTTCAAATTGATTCTTTATGTTAGATGGTTGTTCTATTATGTTAAGCTTAGTATATGATGTATCTAGTTAATAATTATATTAAGTCTATGTACCTTCATATACTATAACAAGTTCAATTTTTTTCACAATTTAACTACATGAATGTGATGAATGCAAGATGAGGCTTGTCTGCGACCTCTGAGCGGTCAACGACGCCGATTGCGATCCGCATTCCAGAATCTGGGTCGTGACACCTATTTTACTAATTGAAAAAACTACACCTTATAAGTTTTGCGTTAAAATTTTTCACTAAAACAGTTAATTTTTTAATCTCCCTCGAATTAATTTCAACTCTCACTCCCATTTTTATTGGCTAAAAAAAATTAATAAATCATAAAACATTTAACTTTTGACTCCTTCCTCTTATACTTGAATTTCCTCCTTCAGCTTCCTCTTTCACTTTTCCGATTCGTTAAGGAGCTGAAGAACTAACGTGAAGAAAGCTGAAGAACAACTTCTCTGTTCTGATACAGATTGTGTGAAAAACAGGCTGAAGAGTAGTAGAAGTCGACCAAGATTTGAGTTGCAGAGGTGAATAACTCAACTCGTTTTTTCCAATAACTATTTCTTCAAGAGTAAGTACGATTCTCTTTTCTGATACCTATTTCTTCAAGCGATACTCAAACAGTTCCTATTGTTAGCTTAAGTGTTTGATTATTTTTTTTTTTGTGTTTGCAGGACTTAATGGACTTTTGGGTGTGAAAATGGTAACTGAAGGCTAACACTGTTTCCTTTTCTCTCAAGTTTTTCCTTAATAACAACGATGTCAAACAGATTGTTGGACGTAGGGTCTATCAGTTAAGAAATTTCACTCTATTTCACTCTGAAAGTCTAAATTTTAGCTTTAGGTTTTTAGTATCTTGTGTTTTATATGATTTTTGTCAGTATGAATTGTATTTTAGCTTCATCACTTGATTTTTGGGAGTGTAGGCGTCCTATTTACCTCTTTTTTCATTGTTGGGGGTTGGAAAAAAGTTGGGATTTATTTGAGCAAAAACCTCTAAAGTAGCTGAAGAAAAGAGTTAAATATACGTCTATATATATAGATAAACATTAAAGGCAAGGAGGTTCAAGTGTCAATAAGAGTATGTCATTTTCTAATTTGTTTCGCAAATCAGTTTTCCCAAGCTTTTTTCGAGTCCAAGATTCGCCTCCAACATTCTATCCCGTTGTTTAGTGTTTCAAGTTTCTTGGTGAGATAGTTTTTTTGTTCCCCTGCTCATCCCTTCATTCACTTCCTAAGAAAGTAGTTGTTTTCCCCATATTTGCCGGTGATTTACTCTACCCTCCATTTACACTCCACTTGTGTAATTATGTTGTGTTGTCGTTGTAGCCGCCACCGTCACGCATTGGTTAACACTATGTTTTTTTAGTTGTGGCTGTAATAATAGTAGTGGCATATTCTGATATCACAATCTGCCGCATTAAGATAACCGATCAGGTTTTGATTTGTTGTGTGACGTAGAAACGTAATATATCACAATCTGCCATTGATATATCTATTTTTTTGTCAGACATCAAGATAAAATCGCTCTAGCTTAAGGGGGCTTGTTGTTTTGTTAACAAATACTTTTCCCCTACTTGGCCATAAATGATTCTGTAAGTAGGTGACTCTGTGGTTCTTCCATTGGTTTTCATGTTAATTTTTGCAGATGCTTAAGATTTTTCTTGTTCTTATTCTTATTGCTGGTATTGTTGCTTGTCCATGTTTAATATCTTTCTTGGACTACTAGGTAGATCTTGAAATATGTTATATTGCTCCCTGTTTTCTAGGTTAATAGTTTTGTTTGTAATGCAATCAACTAATTGATTAGCTTCTCTAAATGTATGCACTATCTGTATTTGAATTGTCTCCATAATCATATGCATCTCCTCTATCCTATTAATTAAACTCCTAGGTACCCTCCACTCTCATTGAATCATGTTCTTCAGACTTAGCGAGTCAGTCTCTAAAATAGCCTTTTTGATTCCACACCTCTTGCGGTAACTTAGTGCTTTCCAAATTGTTGTGGTTTTATCTTCCATGTTTGTTGTGTTTCCTATGCTTTGTGTTTCTTCATATACTACATCTCCTTGTCTTCCTTATATACAAAATTCATAAGAGTTATCTCCTGGGTTGCCTTTGCTAGCGCCATCCGTTCTCTCATGGGTTCCTTAGGGTGGTAGAAGGGGATCTATGGTCTTGATTGTGCACGTTTCACAAAGTCATGGGATTGGCCCTCATAAAAGGGTGGTAGAGAGAAGAATAATGTACGCTTTCTTCTCCTCTTGCTCTCTTGTCAAGAAGAGATTGCAGTTTTTGTTGGTTGAGAATGCTGCGTGTTAGTTTTTGATATGAACTTGAATCTTATTCATTTACGATGTAATGTTTATAACTTTTATTTTAGCCCTTGGCCCTATATATATTTCTACTTCTTCATGGTTAATTAATGACATAATTATAGAGAATATGAGATTTTAGCCTACTATCTATTAGCTGTGTTGATATCTAGATTCCATGGTTTTGCCGTTTCTGGTTGTTATGCTGATTTGAACTCTTCGTAGAGTTGATCTCTTCTAAACCTCTTCATAGTGAGTACTGCGTGAGACCTAGAACTATGTGTGAGAACTTAAAGAAATAACGAGGTATATTGTGCTTCTGGAGATTCCTAGTTTGCCGTGGACGTGTGTTTACTGATGAGAGCTGTAAGCCTTGTTTATCATTCATCAACTTCTTATTTTGTAAATTTAAAAGTTCAAGTAATAGAACTTTTATAAATTGTTTTTTTTTTCTTTCTTCTCATTATGCGCAAAATACTTGGTATCTAAATCCTAGCTGCGAGATTTGAATTTAATTTAGCGTTTAAGCGTTTGAAATAAGTAGCTAGCCTCCAGGCTTCACATTAATTTCTTGAATCAACATTTACCCTTTTGAAACTTCTTGGAGGTTTTCCCTTGTAGTTTTGGCTCGAGATTCCTCTACTTGGATCTTGTGTATGGCAATTTAGTAAAATCAGTAGTACAGGTTAGAAGTAAGTTTACATTACATACAGTAAGTTATAGATTGCACTTACCTTAGCTGCTGAATATGCAATACTCATCTCCTCTTATATAGACTGCTTCAATCTGCGATAATAAAGTGCAAGAAATTCTGGTAGATGACCATTCATAAGTGTTCTGGACCACCATGGTTTTTTCCGATGGGTTATCATAACCATGTGCTTCCTTGTGAATTAAGTTGCAAGAATGAGTCAGTAAAAAGATACGAGGTGCAGTTTAATGATCTTTCGAGATCTAGGTGATGTTTATAATAAATCATACATTTGATGTTTTTGTGTTTTACTTTACTTAGCCTCCGCTTTTTCATGGGGCTTTGTTTTGGGGCCCTTCTAGCCTGATTACACAAGTCCTGCTTAGAGTATTTTCCGATACCGTTCTCTGCTCGATCTTTGGCCGGAAGGGGACTTGAGTCTGATTGAAGAGAATATAATAAGCGGTTGTTTGCCAGCCAAAACAATGTGAAACACCAAAAACAGGAAATGTAAAAAACGGTAGATAATCCAATAAATAGGTTGTTACAATCGTTGAAATGTTCCCTTTCATATGCTTATTCATGCCATTCTAGTGGTCGGGGGCCAGTGTAAATTCAAATGGTGGCGGTCACCGGGGGGGGGGAGGGAAGGGACAGGGACACACGTGACGTCACAGGAGGTCACACTGTCTGGGGCACCACACACAAGATTAGGGTGGCACGAAAACCATATACAACATCTTTCGTCCGTCGAAAAACCCATCGTATTCCTTAGTATTTTTATGTGAAAAACACTAACAATTCTATAGTGCTCAATAAGGCCCCTCAACATCAAGAGTCTGGGAACCCTAGCTGCATAGAATGGATCGCGGTGGGGAGGCAAGCGTGGCGTCGCGCGTGTTGGGTAAAAATGACTAATATTGAGCATTTTAAATTCATGATTATTCCACTAACTTATAATTTTGTTTTCAATGTGCGAAAAGGTCATAATTGAAGTGTATTAGTTGGTCATCAGTACTCTATCTATTGTATGAAAAAAAAATTTTAACTATTGTCATATTTGTTTGAATTCCTTTGATATTTGGTATAGATTGACAGTAGAGATTTCTAAACAATCATTTTCTATGTATTGGTTGTACAAGATATGTTTTAAAAGATTATTTATTATATATAGCTTCAATTTAGTTATTAGCTAATTTTGTGGTTTAGATCATTTTATTATTCATATATCTTTCATTATATGATTCTTTATATTATATCACAATATCAAAAAATTATGTGTTAAAGCAACGGAAAAATTTGGCGGCAAAAAGTCTACACAACATTTCCACACTTTATAAGTGTTGATTTAGATGACATATAAAAGAAAACCCTTTTTAAATGTGACCAATAACAAAGCAAATGCCACACTTTTAAGTGTATTATAATCAAACAAAAAGTGTTGCTAATGCACCACAACAAAGCGTGGCCTTATACCTTTTATGCTACGCCCTATAAGTGTAGCAAAAAATGGCGACATTAAAAAAGTGTTGCCTAATGTAAAAGGTTACCCTTCTTTTGGCTAACCCTAAAAAAGTGTTGCTGAAAGTCCAAAAGTGTAGCCTTTTATCAAATGCCACACTTTTTTCTAGTTTAGGCACAACTTTACTGGGGTGGTCGTAGGCCTAAAATGGTGTAGTGCTAGTTCATAACCTAGGGTTAGGGAATGGAGACAATTCATCACCTCTTCCAAAATACTAGGTTACACATCAAGACCTACTAAAATTGAAAAATAATACATAATAATATAATCACAATAACTAAAAGAAACCCTAGACAATACAATTTAGAAGAACAAATTCGTATTAGAAAGAAACCTATATGAAATCATCTTTTTGAAAAAAAAATTTGAAGAACCCTTTGGGGAAAGAAATCCCAATGGTGAAGAGTTACATACCTTGTTAATCTTTGAAGATTGATGGTGGAAATCATCCTTCTTTATACCTTAGAACCCTTAGAATATGGTCTACTGTGGAGTTTCTTTGGGAGAGACAAAGTAGAGAGAAGGAAGAGCAATTTGGGTTTGGGAATTTGGAGATCTTAAGTTGAGTTTAGACTTAAGGTAGATTATATAGTTAATTAAGAAAGCTAATTAACAACCCCCTAATAACTAATTAAAGCCCTAACTAACTAAATTATTTAAATGAACCAATTTAACTTAATAGTGAACACTCAGGTAGGACCTAGGAGACCACGATCGATAGTCAGTAGGTCAATCGGGCCCTTACCGTCACCGTCCTACATATCCTTTCTCCTAGTTCGACTATGTTATTGGTCATTTCTTGAAATTGGCTATGTTTCCATATACGGATCCATAAACGCAATGTAAATTGACCTACTCCTTTTCGCCTGCAAGTCATAGGTAGACACTGTATATAGAGCCTCACTAGGCAACTTTTGGTCAAAATGGAAGGGTCCACATTAAGGATCCTTACGATGGTCCTTGGGGAGTCGTACCCAAACATTTAGACCCTAAACATCTTCTAATATGTATTAGACACCTTTTCACCAAATTTCATCAACTTTCAACTCTTAAAACCACGTGAAATAGGCTAAGACACACTAGCACCTTTTGCACTAGTGTCTAGACGTCATGGACGTTTCTTGACGTTTTGACTCTAAAAAATCTTAAATTACTTTAATACAATATTATTGACCTTAAAAAGTGTTGTAAACCATAAATAATTATGTGAGGCTCTATATTTGGTGTTGAATTTTTGGGGCATTACATTATCTCTCTCCCCCCCCCCCCCCTAGAAATATCCAACCCTGAATGACACAAAAAATATTTTGAAGGTAAAGGATAGACTCAATTCTAGAAGCCCAACCAATAACATTTAAAATAAATACGAGTGACAACTCAAAATAACATAATCAACATTGAATTTAAACAAAATATCTGAAAACATCAATTGCAACATATTAGAGCTCAAAAACATAACATGAGGAATTATTTTCTCATTAATAACAAGAGATCAACTAAACATATGGAGTCATTTATGTCAAAATTTCTTTCAAAACATATCAACATGCTCAATCTCATTTCATAGAGGAAACATCACACCAAATACACAAATAAGTGTAAAAATTGAGCAAAAGAGCTATTTCATATGAAACTTCATTTTAACAAAAACATTTATCATAAATATGCACATCTTTGACAAGCAAGTAGAATTCAATTTTTACATAATTTTTTTATTATTAATAGGCACAACGAACCTTAATCAACAAAGAGATGAGGGTAACGGGACTTCATGTCCGCCTTGGCCTTCTATGTTGCTCCATCAACTAGGTGGTTTTACCATAATACCACTACGAAAACCACCTCCTTTTTCCTCAATGTTTTTACTTTTCTATGAAGGATTTCAACCAAAATCTCCTTATAGGAGAGGTTCTGATCCACACCTAGACCCTCAATAGGAAGAATCAACTCGACATCACCGATACACTTCTTAGCATTGAGATATGGTACACCGGATGAACCGAGGCTAGCTCACTAGGTAATCTCAACTCATATGTAACCATTCCAAATCTCATCACCACTTTCATTGGTGAAATTTTTAAATAAACCTTAGCACCATCTTAAAATTTTTTATCCTATCTCCTATGGTTGACATTAGACTTTTGCCGGCTATATGCTATTTTAAATCGATTCCTTATCATATAAAATTTCTCTAAAATTTTGTAAATAAATTAAAGAAAAAAGAGTGAAGACTCGCCCACTTAAAACCAGAAAATCAGAGATCTACATCTCCTATCATACAAGGCCTTAAAAGCAGCCATGGATATACTTGAATGGTAACTATTGTTATAAGAGAATTTAACCAAAGGCAAGTGCTTATCCCAATTTCCCTTGATATCAATTACACATGCTCAAAGTATGTTCTCAATAGTTTAAATAGTACATTACGCTTGACCATTCTTTTCAAGATGAAAAACGGTGCTTAACATCACCTTTTTACCCAACCCTTCTTGGAATGACCTCCAAAACATAAATGTTAATGGTGCACCCCTATCATATATGATGGATAACGGGATACCATGATGACACACAATATCATATACGAAGATCCTTGCATAATCATCCGCCAAGTACGTGAACTTAACGGGAATAAAATAGGCGGATTTGGTCAACCTATCCACAACTACCCATATAGGGTCATTTTGCCTTTGTGTCCTAGGAAAACCTTTCACGTAGTCAATATTAATTTCTTCCTAGTTCAACTGGAACTTGTATTTCTTGAAGTAAGCCACTTTTTTTTGTTCTGAGCTTTCACTTGTTGGAAAATTAGACATTTCGCAAAAAATTCTGCCACGTCCCTTTTTAAGACTTCCCACCAAAACTCATCTCTAAGGTCATAATATATCTTTGGTAGAACCCCGATGAACGTAAAAACGAGAACCATAAGCTTCATAAGGAATTCAGATTTTTCAAGTCATCAACATCAGGCACACACAACCTTCCTTGATACCCCAAGAGAACATCCTCCCGAAGGAGAATGACTCATTAAGCTTACCAAGAACCGATTCCTTTAACTCTATCAATGATTGACCTAGGTGTTGCTTAGAGTTCACCTCAACCCCCAAAGAATATTTGGAGTTACGATGGACCATACAACAACCATTTAAAGAATCTTCCAATCTAACACCTAAATAAGCCAACCTATGAACATATTTCACTAGGTCTTTCTTGGATTATTCCACATGACAAACACTACACTTCTTCATATGACTTAGAATATCTGACACCACACTGGCTTTGCAGGGGTGGTAGAGAATAATCATGTCGTAATCTTTCAACAATTCCAACAACCTTCTTTGTCGGAGATTTAACTCCTTTTGAGTAAACATGTATTGAAGAATCTTCTGGTGAGAATACACATCAACATGCACACCATAAATGTAATGCCTCCATATTTTAAGGCAAATACCACAGCCGCTAACTCAAGATCATGAGTTGGATAATTCTTCTCATGCAACTTATGTTGTCTAGAGGCATAGGCCAATACTTACCCATGTTGCATAAAGACACACCCTAAGCCCTAAGGATGCACCACATTGTACAAAAAAGCCATTGGTACCTTCAATAAAGTCATCACCAGAGTGGAGTCATTCAAAATTTTGAAGCTTCTTCCACATGCCTCCGACCACTCAAACTTCACATTCTTTCGGGTCAAAGTAGTAAAGGGAGAAGCTATGGATGCAAAACCATCCAAAAACCTCATATAGTATTCCGCTAGAACCAAGAAATATCTAATGTTGGTTGGAGGGAATGGTCTAGGAAAGTTCTTGACATCCTCGATTTTCCTTGGATCAACCTCAACTCCCTCACTGGAGATAATATGACAAAGAAATGCCACCGACCTCAACAAAAAACTCACATTTTCTATAATTGGCAAATATTTGTTTTTTCTTAAGGACTTGTAACACTACTCTCAAATGGTCAATCAGTTCACCCTCATTTTTCGAATATACCAAGTCATCGTCAATGAAGACAATGACAAATGAAACTAGGTAACTTTTAAAAACCGTATTCATGAGGTCCATAATAGTTGTTGAGGCATTAGTGAAACCAAGTGATATTACAACGAACACATAGTGATAATATCTAGTTTGAAATGCCGGTTTTGGTATATCCTCACATCTAATCACAAGATGGTGATACGCCTATCTCAAGTCAAAATTAGAAAAGTATTTTACCCCTTGGTGTTGATCAAATAAGTCATGAATCCGCGGGGGAGGATACTTGTTCTTAATGCTGACTTGATTTTGTTGGCGGTAATCAATGTACATTCGAAGGGACCCGCCCTTTTTCTTCACAAACAACACCAGAGCAACCCATGGAGAAATACTAGGTCTAATGAAGCCTTAGTCTATTAAGTCCTTTAGTTGAGCCTTCAACTCTTTCAATTCAGCCGGAGCAATCCGATAAGGAGTAATTAAAATAGGGTTGGTATTTGGCAACAAGTCAATACCAAAATTAGTTTCCCGTTTTGGAAGGATTCTAGGAAGATCATTAGGGAAGACCTTCTTAAATTCCCTCACTACGGGGACTAACTTAATGGGATGATTTTTGGAGTCTAAATATTTGAATCTTACAATGTGGAATAAGCACCCTTTCGAGATCATCCTAATGACTTTACGCAAAAAATGATACAACCTCTAGGAATAAAATCACTCCTTAGACTCTATGATGGATTCATTCGTTGAATTGAACTTAATAATTCTTGTTCTACAATCAATAGAAGAAGAAAAATCATACAAACATTCATCACCAAAATGACATCAAAATCAACCATATCAAGTTCTACTAATTCAACATGAGTAACTCTATTAGGATACATTATTGGAAAATTTAAGAAGGTAATTCCCTACATGAGGGAATTTAAGAAGGTATCTATCATAAAGATATTCAACCTCATGATCTGATACCAAGTTTGTCACATCCGGGGAGCACCCGTAACCGACATCGTCGTCCTTGGAGAGGACTAAGACTAGCCTCTAAGCATTCATCATTATATTTCACCGGTTAAAAAGGGTGTAAGATTGAAAATTTTTCATTTACATCTACATTATGAGTTTTACTTACACCTCTCTCTTATACATGTTATATAAATAGGGAGTTTACACAAACTCCTCTTATAGTAAGCATTACTTAGACTTCTACTTTTATTCCACATATACAATATACACAATATAAAGTCTTATAGACATGTCTTACATAAAACAATCTAAGTTGGAATAGAACAATTAGAGAATAGGCCTTACACAAATGTATAAATGCCAATCAAGGCTTAGAACAATGTCTACGACAATGAGAGTGAAACGAATGTCATTAGATTATAGCAAGTCACATAGGTAGAATCAGAAAATGCATCATCCCCAGATCTTGAGGACATACCCACATTTGGAGAAATGATTAAAGCCGTCCTTCTAAATTGGTCATGAACCCTTTAACGACCAGAACCTTAAATGTTTGGGAAAAGAGGAAATAAGGGTTCGTAAATCAGTTGTACTAAGTATGGAAATATATGCACAAACAATATAGGAATCATGCAAAAAGGGACGTTTATTCAAAACCATGCCAAGTTAGCCTTATGCACAACCAAGAAAACATGTAAGAAAATGAACATATATTCATTAAGATAATTGCATATTTAACACAAGACCAACATCATGTTATAACAACAAACCATGTATAAAAGTTCATAACATTACAACATATATTAAAACCTTACTCATAACCCACCATCAAGTCTACAAGTACAACGACTAAGTAAAGAGCCATAACATTACTCAACCAAGCAAACTAAAAAGGGATCATAGGAAATGCCTAACATCACATAATATAGCATCAAGAGTAGTCCTCATCATAGTTATTAATATAGAACGATATCATGTTCAAATGTTAAAACATCATCATATAATATCATAAATATTATAAAGACAACATATGCATATTTTCACGATCAGAGAGCACTTACTATTTAGGATGGCAGTGTCGTCCTCTCAGAGGACTCAGATAACTCCTTAAACTTCGTCATGACATGTCATCAGTTAAAATTTGGAAAAATTAAAAACTTTTACATAGAGTATGTAAGGTATACTTAGAGATCTCACATAGAAGCTTACATAGTTTTTTATTAGAGCAACATACTAAACATATATATGAAAGTCTAAAAACGGTCTCACATAAAAACGCCAATAAAATGTCAATATGCCATAGAGGCCTTATTGCAATAAAATCCAAAGAAAATAAGACAGAATAAAGATTATTGTTAAACTCTTGAAGTCTTCATAAGATAAAATAACAAAATGATTGCATATCTGAACATGAGGACCTACCAATACTGTGAGAAAGAGTTCCAAACTTTTTCAATCGACCTTCTTAGCCTTCAATAGTCGGACCCTACATTTGTAGTTATGTAAAATAAGGGGTTAGTACGCCACATATGCTAAGTATGGGTATATGCACATAAATATATAAGGACACGCATGATAAGAACCATTTCATTAGAAAGCATGCTACATCATTTGAAAAACACTAATTCACATACAATAGAGCATATACAAGATAAGGATCACAAAAACATAAAGGATTATCATGACCAATTACAAATCATCATAAAGTCATATTAACATTTCATGTCTATTAGATCATTTGAAACATAAAATGCAAAACACTAACCAATAATCTCATCAAAGCGTACAAGTGCAATGATCATGTGAAGCCCCGTAACCCCACATAATCAACTAAACAAGAAAGGAGACCGTAAGTAATCCTCTACTTCATGCATCTTTAAACATAAGTAGTCATTATCACACATATCAATATAGACTTACATATTAATCAGCATATCCAATATTATGTAAGAGCAATGTCACATATCATAAGCATTATGCATTTCATGTTCATATAACATGATAACAATCTCCTATGGCTTCCCTTAGAGTCAACTTGCACAATGTCTAAGTAAAGTCTCATACCCCTACCTATACTAAGTAGACTCCTCAAGTCACCTTAGTCAATGTCCATTTACTTGTCTTTCATTTTATATGGTAGCCTCTATCTCATGAGAGTCATTGTGAAACTACCTTAAAACTAGGGAATTGACACCTCTCATATCTAGTTCATCGTTACGAAGCTAAAGTTTCTTTCTAAATAACCTTTAATTCATCATTTATTCATAAAATCTTATCATAGGTCATAGGAGATTAACTCCTTGTGTAAACATGATCATAAGCTCTTTTAGGTTTAGTATGAGAATTTTCTTTCATCAAAACATTCAGTTGTGGGATTCTCATATCATAATCATAGTGTGTAAGGCATACAAGATAAACATCATTAACTTGCATTATCATATCCTTACCAAGATCCCACATTTAACATATTCATTTGCCAACATATTTGCATAGGAACATCATGCATACTTCCATTCATAGCTACATCAATTATAGGCCAACATATACATAATAAAGAAATCATGACTTTAAAAGACTTACCTATTGATTCTAAGAACCTTCATCAACAACTTACGTTCAATTTACAACAATAATCCAACAACATAGTTAAATACTCAATAACATTACCAATGCCAACCCTTCAATTCATATACAATACACATTTGTAGTTAATGATAAGGGAAAGAGTCATTAAGGAGTTCATTCAAGCTATAGTTCCAATTACAACATTTACATGCTATCAAGTGATCGATATAACCCAATAAAAACCATTATTTAGAGAAGGAACATGCTTCACACAAAATTCAAACATTACAAACAAATTAGACAACAATATGTACTTAATTAACTCTACAAAAATGTTATTTTTCATTATTAGTCAATAACCTTGAGTTAAAAAGAAAACCCATTTTAAAGAGTAAAACCCCTAGAAGTTGGGTTCTTGAAAATATTCTTTGAAAGGACCTCCTGGGGAACAAATACAAAGAATATAAAACCCATACCTTATTGATGAAGATTCAACGAATTTCAAATCAAAATATTGAAGTCTTCATCTTCTTCCTTAAATTTTTCTTGCTCTTCAATGGAGTTTGAAAAGAGTGTTTTTCAGAGAGATAAGAGGGATTTGTTTAATCTGATTTGAAGTGCGTGAAAGTTGTCTAGAACTGACCTTAAATCATTATAAAATTGTTTAATAAAATACCCAAAATCCCCCTTACTTAAATGGGTCTTTTTGTGAAGTTAAATTGACGTAAAACTACCGTGAACGAATCTAGGAAGTTTCTGCACATTGTAGGGTCAGTGTCACATTTATTGTTGAATATCCGAGTTGAGATAGAGATCCTCGTAGAGGATACGCATCGCAAGGCAACTTTTAGGCATCCACGTGTTGGCTGTGAGTAGCGCAAAAGCCCTCATTTTCTGGCTGCACTGAGGCTTCTTTTGAATCCTATTCGCCCAAGTTCGGGTCCTCCTCATGGACCCTTCGTGCTACCCTTGGGAAGTTGTTACTGGACGTTTGGACCCTTTGTACTACATATTACCTATTTTTATTATTTTTACACGTTTTTGTCTTTATTTGACTCTCCCAAAACATCACCAAACAAAGCGATGTCAACTAGTTCAAATTAGCTAGTTTCCGGACGTAGATGTCTTTTATTGTCGTTTTGGCTATCAACCTTTCTAATTGAGTTTATTACATTAATATAGGTATGGAAACATAATCTTTATTATTTTTTAATAGGTTAAGGTCTATTCTAAGCCGTGGAACTTCTGGAGTGCTACCTTGTCCCTCCCTTTGGAACATTCGTCCCCGAATGACACTAAAATCTCTTGGAGGGTAAGTATAAAGTCAATACTAGCAGCCCAACCATCAACAACAAATAATCATAATGAGTTAGCTGATTGGCTTACTTCACAACTCCTTGCAACACATACCACAACATTACACATAACAACTCAATTCATGATGCACAACATATAAGAGCTTAACATCTCATAACACATAATGAGGAATTTCTGTCTCAATATGAACATGAGCTCAAAATACACCAAAGATTTAACATGGTATCATTCTTATCAAGACAAAAACTATACAACAAAATCTCAATAAGATAACATTCTTTTATATATTTCATGTATATGCATATAGTTTGAAGGAATTTTCTTAATACTCAAATTGGTACAACTTTTTCCAAAACAAGCACCTATATAAAAAAAAACAAGTGAATTTCATATTATTCATTATTTGACATTTTAAGAGGAATGTATAACCTCAAGGAGTAAAAATAAAAGGGTAGAGGGACATCATATGAGCTTCGGCCTCCCATGTTGCACCCTCAACAAGATGGTTCCTCCATGAACTTGTACGGAGGAAACCTCCGTGTTCCTAAACTTCTTGACTTGGAGATCTAAGATCTCAACCGGAACCTCTTTATATAAAAGGTTCTCATTAAACCCTAAACCTTCAATAGTAAGAATAGAAACTAGTTCGCCTATGCATTTCTTGAGCATCGAAACATGAACCACCGGATGAACCGAAGCTAGTTTAATATGTAGTTTCACCTCATATTCAACTTTTCCAACCCGTTGTAATACCTCATAAGGACAAACATATCCGTTACTCAACTTCCCCTTCATACCAAATCTCATCAACCCTTTCATAGTTGAAATATTCAAATAGACATCATCACCTATTTCAAACACAATATCTCTTCTCCTATTGTACGTATAAGACTTTTGCTAATTATAGGTTGTCTTCAATCTATTTCTTATGATTCGAACATTCTCTAAAGCCTCATAGATAATATCAGGACCAGTGAGTGAGGACTCACCAACCTAAAACAATCAAACTGTAGACATACATCTTCTACCATAAAGATCTTCAAAAGGGGTCATGGATATGCACGAATGGTAACTATTATTGTAGGAGAACACAATCAATGTAAGGTGCTCATCCCAAATTCCTTTGAAATCAATAACACTGGATCTTAATATATATTCAAGAGTCTAAATAGTAAGTTCTGCTTGACCATCTGTTCGAGGATAAAAAGTGGTGCTAAGTTTTACTTGAGTACCTCAAACCTTTTGAAATGATTTCCAAAAATGAGAAGAGAATTTGGAACCTCTATCCGAAATGATTGACAAAGGAATCCCATGAAGACTCACAATCTCATTAATGAGATCCTTGCATATTCTTCGGCCGTATATATAGACTTAACGAGGATAAAGTTAGAAGATTTGGTCAACTTATCTTCAATAACCCATATTGAATAATTTTCCCTCTAGGTTCGAGGAAACCCAACAACAATAAAGTCCATATGACTTCCCACTTCCAAGATGGAACATCTAATATTTGGGTTAAACCACCCAATTTTAGATGCTCGGATTTGACTTTTTGGCAATTTTGACACAGCAACAAATTCTGCTTATGTCCCTTTTTAAGCCAGACCACCAATAGATCTCTCGAAGGTCATTATACATTTTGGTGACACACGGATGGAATACAATAACGAGAACCATGGGATTCTTCTAGAATTCGATTTATCAGATTCTCAACATCGGGTACACTTAATCTCCCTTGGTACTTATAAAAACCATCCCCCCCCTTGGGAGAATGACTCATTGAGTTCACCAAGTACTTATTCCTTCAACTCTATCAATAGAGGATCAAGATGTTGCTTAGACTTCACCTCAACCACTTATAATGAGTCGAAATAATGATGGACCATAAAATCACTATTTGGTTAATCTTCTAACCGCACAACTAGATGAACCAACCTATACACATATTTCACAAGTTCGTTCTTTTCTTTTTCCACATGAGACACACTACTCATAGTAATATGACTCAAAGCATGTGTAACCTCATTGGCCTTGCCGGGGTGGTAAAGGACACTAGTGTTGTGATCCTTCAAAATTTATAATCATCTTCTTTGTCGTAGATTCAACTCTTTTTGTTTGAACACATATTGAAGACTTTATGGATGCACACCATACAGGTAATGACTCTATATTTTCAAGTCAAAAACTACTATGGCTAATTCAAGGTCATGAGTCAGATAATTCTTCTCATGAACTTTCAATTTCATAGAAGCATAAGTTATCACCTTGCCATGTTTCATGAGGACACATCCCAAGACCTCTCGGGAAGCGTCACACTACAGTACAAAGCCTTCATTACCTTGCGCTAAGGTCAACACCAGAGTAGAGGTAAGCTTATCTTTAAATTCTTCAAATAAAATTTCACAAGCTTTTGACCACTGAAACTTCACCTTCTTTTGGGTCAAAGATGTCAAAGAAGAAGAAATGGATGGAAATCCATCAACAAACCTGCTATAGAACCCAGCTAGACCCAAGAAACTCCTTATGTCACTGTGAGTGAAAAATCTAGAACAATTTCTGATTGCACGGGTCTTCTTTCGATCAACCTCTACACCCGCACCAGAGATAACATAATAATAAAAGCAACCGACCTCAACCAAAATTCACACTTACTAAATTTTTCATGATGTTGGTGTTCTTTGAGGACTTGCAAGTCTAAACTCAAGTGACTCTCCTGTTCGTTTTAATTCTTGGAGTATCTAAAAATATCATCAGTGAACACAATCACAAAAAGTGTCGAGGTCATGTCCGAAAAGTCTGTTCATTAGGTCCATAAACGTCGTAGGGGCATCTGTTAACCCAAAAGTCATAACCATAAATTCATAGTTACCAAATCTAGTTCAAAAACCTGTTTTATGATCATCTTCACCTCTCACCCTAAGTTGGTGATACTTCGACTTTAAATAAATCTTAGAAAAGTTGTTAGCACCTTTGAGTTAATCAAATATATCATCAATCTGAGAGATAGGAGACTTGTTCTTTATAGTAACCTTATTGAGTTTTGAATAATCAATGCATACTCTAAGGGACCCATACTTCTTTACAAACAAGACTGGAGTACCCCATAAAGAAATACTAGTTTGTATCAAACCTTTGTCTAGTAAATGTTTGAGTTGGAGTTTCAACTCTTTCAATTAAGTCGGATCCATCCGATATGGAGGAATTTAAATGGGATTAGTATCTCGTAACAAGTCAATGCGAAAATCAATTTTTGGTTCGGGAGGAACTCCTGGAAGATCAAAATGAAAAACCTCTGGGAATTCCCTCACTATAGGGACTGAATCAATAGAAGGTGTTTCACATTATAGATATTTCTAACTACATGGTACAGACCACCCTTGGCTATCATCTCACGAGCCTTCAAGCAGGAAATTATTAGACCCCTACACATAGAATTTCCCTCCTTCCATTCTAAAAATGGGTTCATTTGGGAATTGAAATTTCACTAACATCATTCTACAATCTATGGAAGCAAAACAAGAATTATGGCAATCCATACCTAAGATGATATCAACATCAAATATGTTAAGTTCTACGAAATCAACAAGAATAACTCTATTGGGCAGTATTGCAAGACATTCTCTATCGACTCTCTTCCATACATACCACAGAGTCATCCATTGGGGTACAAACTGAAAAGGGTTCTATCAAAACATCGGGAAGTACATCGAACTTACTAGCTACTGAAGGTGTAACAGAAGAAAGGGTAGCACCCGGATCTAGCAAACCATTAACTTAAACGGAGAAGATTGTAACATATTAGTCATAACATCAGGAGAGATCTCTTGTTCACCTCTAGACTTTAGTGCATAAAAATTGTTCCTTTTTAAGCTTCGGAACTAGGACCGCCGATTGAGCTTGGCTACTCCCCTTTCCTTGACTCCTCACATTAGGACAATCTTTCACCATATGGCAACATTTTCCAAAACCATAGTAACTCTTAGTTCCAACAAGGCATTCACCCAAATGTTTCTTCCCACACTTACCACAAGTTTGTCTCTCTCTAGGTGGATAGAAATTTCTCACCTTTTGAGCCTTAGGGTTAGACACCCTATCATTGTGAGTCTTGGAGACATTTGAAGGAACATGGTTTTAAAACCTCTTCTTGAACTCGGAGTGAAAAAACTCTTTTTAATGGACCTCTTGGGGAAAGGAACACCAAGGGGGATAAGCTCATACCTTATTTACAAATATTCCACGAATTTGGAATGAAAATTTTGAAGTCTTCGTCTTTTTCCTTAAGCTATTTTTGTTCTTCAATGGTGTTTGAGAAGAGAGAGTTCTTGATAGAGATGAGAGGGATTGTTTAACCGGATTTTAAGTGAGTAAAAGTGGCCTAAAACTGACCTAATATAATTATAAACTCGTCCCCTAAAATACCAAAAATACCCTTCACTTAAATGGTCTTTTTTGTGAAGTTAAACTTCCTTGAAAATGAAGCGGACGAATATGGGAAGTACCTTCGCGTCACTGGGTGTATTTTATATATATTTTTGAAAATATGAATGAGACTAAAAGACTCGTGGAGACTCCGTGTAACGAGGCAACTTTTGCGCCGCAACGTGTTAGCTGCACGTCGCGCATAAGCCCTCATTTCCTAGCTTGCATCCTGCTCGCCAATGTTCGTGTCCTACTCAAGGACGCTTCAGGCGGTCCTTTGGGAGTCCTTACCAGATTTTTGGACCATTTGTACTACATACTACCTATTTAAATTCGTTTTACATGTTTTGGACTTCATCTGACACTCCCAAACCTTCACCAGACATAGGGATGTCTACTAGTTCAAATTAGCTAGTTTTCGGACATCAAGGTCTTTCTTTGTCGTTTAGGATCTATGATTTTCTAATTGAGTTCATTAAATTAATATAGTCTTGGAAACATAATTTTAATAATTTTTCAATAGGGTTAGCTCTAGTCTAAGCCAGGGAACTTCCGGAGTGTTACACATATCATTTACTCTATAAGAGCATAGGAACGGTTGAACATCCCTCTAAGGTTCCCCTCATGGTTAAGTAGTGCAATGTATAGGTAAAATCCCATACCTCTACCTATACTAAGTCAAATACCTTAAATCATATTTGTTAGAATTCACTTTATCACTTTATTTTACTATCATGAACAGTTGCCTTAACGAACATAGACCACATGACTAATGTGGACTCCGGTGTCATGAAATCCTACACATAAAGAAGGTGGACTAATTTCAAAGGTAGTATCAAAGCATGAAGAAAAAATCTAAATAGATCCACTTGTTAGTATTCATATGGTGTCTACATAGTTCAAGAACAAGGAGATGTACTTGGGACACTCTTTATTCCTTCGGAATTATAGTTTCCAATCTCATTTAGTAAAATAGTGAACCTACCTTCCCTACTTGGTAAGTTACACTCCTCACTACGGTAATCAACATATATCCTAAGGGACACACCCTTCTTCGACAAACAATACGGGTGCATCCCATAGAGAAATATTAGGTCCAATGAAGCCTTTTTCTACTAAGTCCTTAAGTTAAGACTTCAACTCTTTCAATTTGGCTGGACACATCCGATAAGGATGAATTGAAATGGGGTTTGCATATAGTAGTAAGTGAATACAAAAATCAATTTCTCGTTCGGTAGGGATTCATAGAAGATCATTAGGAAAGACATTAGGAAATTCACTTACTACGGCAATTAACTCAATGGGAGGCGCGAGTTCTTCTCAAACAAGTTATTTACACTTATTTTGGTCTTAAATCATAACTATTAAACATACGAGGCTCTAGCATAGGTCATGGAAATTATGGACTGCTAAAATATCCCTCCCTTAGGAACATTCATTCCTTCATATCATAATGAGTCACAACTCATAGGAGGAATTTCAACTACTTTCACATATAAACATAGAATTAACGCATAGGAACTTAATCCACAACTCATAACACATAAGAGCTTTATAAGTTACATCCCATAAAGAGGAAATACCTTCTCCATTTCAATATCTGCTCAACATGAACAATTTCAAATATTTGACACACTAATTTATTATCAATACAAAACCAGAACATGCCCAAAAAATTCTTATAACAGCAATAAAACACAATACATGCTAATCTGGAGTCCCTTTCAAAAGTGTCTTTATTAAACAATAATAACTTAGTTTCGATCGTAGGAGAATATCTCCTTGTATGATCATAGTAATTAGCTCAATAGGAATTGCATGAAAACACATTTCATTACAACACATATGTGAGATTAGAACGTTGACATTATTATATCATCGTAAGGAACATAGGTACTTCATAACCAACCTTATATTATTATATCTTAAGCTTAATCTCAGAATCACATAATCAATACATTTCAGTTACATCATCATACCCAACCTACATAATCCAATTACAAACTATACTTCATAATTGAAGTAAAGGTTTAGGATAACAAAGACATACCCAATCTCCTTCAAAAGTCATCATCAGGGTCTTACCATTAACCAATAAATTCCATCCAATAATCGGTAATATAATCGCTAGGTCAACTACATCAATACAATTCAATTCTATACTAATTTTTAACCTAGCGTTAGGGAATTGGGATCAATTCATCACCTCTTGCACAATACTAGGTTATTTCAGAGTCTAAATCTTTTACTATTATAATATGGTATCAAAACCCTTTTGAGATCATTTTACAATCTTTAAGACAAGAAATGATATGACCTCTAGGAAAAGAATTTTCCCCTATCTACTATAAAATAGGTTTATTTGGAAAATTGAATTTAAGAATTCTTGTTCTACAATCAATGGAAGAAAAACAATTATCAAACCAT
The DNA here is from genome assembly GCA_027704765.1 of Solanum habrochaites. NCBI lineage: Eukaryota > Viridiplantae > Streptophyta > Magnoliopsida > Solanales > Solanaceae > Solanum > Solanum habrochaites. The sequence continues at coordinate 15,014,022 of JAKWJA010002492.1, read as the reverse complement.
TAAATCCCCAAATGACATCAAATCAAACTTTTGGGAACTGTTTCAATAACCTAAATAAACCACATGATCTAAATGTGGAATCCGGTGTGATGAAACCCTAAACAAAAAAAGGTGGACTACTTTCCAAGGTAGTACCTAAGCATGAACGTAGCATTCTAGGTGGATCTTTCCTACGGGGGCAACATAGTTCAAAAACTTGGAGATATACATTGGAACCTCTTTATGCATATTGAATTATAGTCTCCATTCTGATGAGTATAATAGTGAACCAATATTCCCTACTTGCGAAGGGACACTCATCACTACTAGTTCACTATTTTCTAAGCTAGAATCCCTTTTTGAAATGTCCTTAGATCATATTTTAACAATCATAACCAAGATTAGGCCATAGGAGACTAACCTCTTGTATTGTCATTGTAATCAGCTTATTAGGAATTGAATGAGAATATCCTTTGAATACAAACCTCATATGTGATATCAACACATTATCATAATCATGTCATAATAAGGCACATAGGCAATTCATAAACAACCTTATATCATTACTTCTTTAACATAATCTCACACCTTCACATAATAAATACATTTAAGTTACATCATCATACAACACCTCAAATAATGGTGGAGTAAGGTTTGGGTTTGGGGGTTCGAGGTTGAGGGAGCCACAGTTTTTGGTAAGACGTGGTATTGGGTAAGTTTTGACTTGATGAGGAGAGTGAGGTTAGTATGTAGGGGGGGGTGGCAGTGGGGTGGAGAGGGGGGTCGGGTGGCGGGAGGGGTAACTTCTGGTGAATAGGATGATCGGGGTGTTTTAATCAAAGATATGCTTGAGTTGAACTTTATCACAATGTACATGCCAGCACAATTGAAGTAAAGGTTCAAGATCACAAAGTCTTACCAATTCTCCTTCACAAACAAACATCATTTCTCCTATCATTAAATAATCTAATTTTATCAATAAATATGTGTATAACATCATTCAATATTAACTAACACAAAAACTATGTCAATTGCATCAATACTAATTAAATAAACATCAGTTCATAACTTAGCGTAAGGGAAATTGGGTGCATTTATGATATATTCCACATACAAGGTTTAATCTAAAGAACTACAATAATTGAAAATAACAAAGAACAATATATTCATAATATTTATTAGAAATCAATAACAATGCAGTCTAAAACATCATTTTCGGATTATATGATTACTCTTTTTGAAACCAATATTCGAAGAACCCTTTGGAGAAAGGAATCCCTGTAATACTCCAAAAGTCTAAATCCTAATCTAGAGCCTAAAATGAGATTCTAAGTGTTTTCACACTGTATTAAGGTCAAATATAATGTATATAAGTCATTTAAAAAGTATTACAATCAAAACGTCAAGGAATATCCATGACCTTTGGAAACTAGTTCAAGAGGTCCGAGCGTGCCTTAGTCTTTATTATAAGGTTTTAAGAGTTCAAAAAGATGATATTTGGTGAAAAGTTGTCTAAAACATATCATAGTTGGTTTTTAGTCAAAACTTCCGAGTACTACTCCCCAAAGATCAACCGAAGATTCCTTAGGAGGACCTTTGCATTTTGGCTAAAAGTTGTCTTGGACTGTAATCATCGACGACTTGCAGGCAACAAGGCATGGTCAAATCGATGGGGATTTTATTTCCACCATCGATGGACACTCAATTAATTTCGGGAAGGGTTCATTTGGCAAGTATCTGACCAAGACGAATGATGTGCTGCATGAAGGAGGGCTTGGCTGTCGACTGACCTCTGACCCGTAGGTGGGGGTCTCTTTGGTCAGGTCACTGTGTTTTTTATAAAGTTTTCATTAATCCAATTAATTAATTAGGTGGTTAGTTAATTAGTTAGATGTTAATGTAGGTCTAATTAAGTTAGTTAATGACTTAACCTAACTGTCATAGTTCCTAAAACTCAATTATTCTTCCTTGTCTCTTCTCTCTCTCTCTCAAGGAAACTCCATAGAATACCAAGCAAAGGAGGGTTATAGGGAATCAATAAGGCTACTTTTCTCCACCAATCCTCATCATTAAAATGTTATGGTCTTTCTTTAACCTTTGGGATCTTTTACCTAAAGGGTTCTTCCAAAAATTGATTACAAAAAGAGGTGTTCCGTGTGGATTTTCTTCTATTACGAAATCGATCTTCTATGTTACTTTGTTTATGATTTCCCTAGATAATAACTAGTATATTATGATATGGTGTAATTCAATTATTATAGTTCTTGATTAATTAACCTAGGTGGTGAGGTAGATCATGAATTTGACCTAAGTCCCTAACCCTAAGCTATGAACTAGTTATGAATTGTTGTGTAGTGAATCAATTGACATAATTATTATGTTAATTACGATTGTGTTTTGATATTACACCCATTGTTGGGTTGAATTAGATTGTTGATGGTAAAACCTTGATGATGGCTTGTGAAGGAGATTGTTGTAAGTCTTGTGATCGTAAACCTTTACGTCAATTATGATTACTTGCGTTTAGTGGTGAAGTTATATTTCTGTATTACTTAAGATAATATTTATAAGAGTATTATGTTGAATTGAAATGTCTTGATTATGTGATTGTGAAATTATGCTTAAGGTGTAATGATATAAGGTTGGTGATGAAGTATCTATGTCCCATACTATGATATAATGATGTTTATGTGCTAATCTCACAAATGAGAGAAATAATTAAATGTTCTCTCATGGGATTCCTATTGAGCTATGACTATGACTATCTAAAATATAGACCCTATGACCTAATCTAAGATATGATTATTAATAAAAGACATTTCGAAAGAGAGTCTAGCTTAGCACCGAGTTAAATAGTACTTAGGTGTGTCCCGTCCCACATAGGGAAGGTAGAATCACTAATGTCCTCACGAGATTGGAGACTATAATTCATGTAGTATAAATAGTGTCCAAACAATATCTCCTTGTTCATGAACAATTTATCACCTAATGGAATAATTGCTAATGGATCCACGTGGATTCTATGTTTATTTTTTTGGTACTACCTAGGGAAGTAGTCCACCTTCTTTCGGTGTAAGTTTCCTTCAGACCAGATTCAACATTGGCACATTTGGTCTATGTTTGTTAAGACAAGATGTTCCCAAAAGTAAAATGAAGTAATAAAGTTGACTCTAACTAGGATGACTTTAGGGTTTTGACTTCATCTAGGTAAGGGTATGGGACTTTACCTATACATTGCTATTTTTAGCATTGAGGGGAGTCATAAAAGGATGTTCTTATATGCTTATATGCTTATAAATGTAAAATCATATGTATCTGTTGATCTTATATGTTAATTACACTATATGATGTTGGTTTCACTTATGAATATGTGGTTGGTCTCTATTGTTTAAGTACGATGATGTTTACTCCTAATAATGTAGTATGTGAAATGAGCATTGCTTATGGTTCTTGTTGGGTTTACTTGGCTGAGTGATGTTATAGTGACTTACTTAGTCATTGTACTAGTGGACTTAATGGGGGTTCATGAGTAATGGTCTTGATTTTGTTATCATATTATGAAATCTTATACATGCTTTTTGATATTATGACTTGATGATAGAGTGTTGCTGAGTATGTGCTCAATTATGTTGATATGCATGTTGACTTGACTAGATTTAGTATTGTGGGTCTTGTGATGTACGTTGTTTTAACTTAAGAAATATGTGCTATTGATTTGTATTAGCTCTTAAATGTGCGTAATGCTTTACAAAGTAAATTAACATGCTTTAATGAATTTTCCCATTTTAGCATGATTTCTTTGTTAGATGTGCATATTGTCATCTACTTAGTACAAATGATGTGTGAACCCTATTTTTCCCTTTTCCCCAACATTTTAGATTCCGTTCATTGAAGGGTTCACGATCACTTTAAAGGAAGGCTTGGTACACATTTCTCATGTGGGTCTCTGGTGTATGTCTGTCGTGTGTTCGCACTGGCGGAGTTAACCCGAGGATGAGGGTATGCCCTTCTCAATCACTCTACCTATGGTTATTTGCCCGCCCAGTGCCGTCTGCCTGCCAGAAGGGAGGCGGGAGGAGAGCAAGGCGGGGGAAAGTCCAAGGTCTCGACACACAACAATCATTTCAATCCAGTTTTTTTAGAAATTGTTAAGGGCCATATGTGGTATTTCTATATTTTTATAAGCTTATGCCCATGTTGATTTTACTAACTCCGTTTAGAAGGTTTAATATCAACTCCATTTTAATACTATATTATGTGTGTTGGTCCTATATGTGGCATAAATAGAAGACTTTGTAATCTCTTAGACAATGAGTCTATGCATTCTCGCGCCTTATTATATATGTGTAATCGGAGGTCTAAGTAAAACCGAAAGCCGTCAATATGGGCTAGCCGTTGGGCCGGCATTGCCTAACCCGCCGATTTATGGGTTGGGCTAAATTTTTTGGAGCCACATTTAATTGAGCCCATTTAAGAAAAGGGCTTTCAGTCCGGCTTGAATAAGCTGCTCATTTGGGGGGCCTTGAGAATAGTTGTAGGGCCGGCCCGTGGCAAATAAACATTAATTCAAAATATAATATATATTAAAATTTAAAAATAAAGAGAGTTCAAAATAAAAACAATTTAATATTTCATTTACATATTTAATACTTTTGAGTTGAAAAATAATTAATAAATATCAATGAAAATGCCAGTACCTCTTAGAGACTATGACAAAATCCCAGAGACCCACCTTAACTAAACTATAGGTTCGCTATCACCGCTTGATTTTTTTTTTGTAATTTTATACACCTTTTTTTTCTTATGTGGGCATTCCTATGTGACTCAACGCAATTGAGTTCGCTCGTAGATATTTGGGATGCCACGTAAGTCAAGATGTACAAAACAGTCACAAAAAAAATTATTAGGGGTAGTGCATTTTTCCCTAATATTATAAGATAATTTTTATTTTGTGAATTGATTAACCAGTAGTGGACATTTAAGGTCTCCGTTGTTTCTCATTAAGATTAAACGTCTTAATTTGGGAATACACTCTTAATAGTAAGATGTGGCATTAAGATCTAGATGTGGTGAATCTGAATAAATAGCTTAATATTAAAAATATTGTCCTCTGAATTTGAACCTAAATTATTGTGGACATTTTGTTTTCAATATATGAATTCACATATGAAATTAAACATTATATCAATAAAATTATTATAAAACCTTGTTAGTAAATAGAGTTTTTTTCATATAAAATATATTTTGAACATTTTTTATCGTAACACTGGTAATATGATTTATCTTTTAAGAACTCAACATCAATTCATCATTAATATGACTAATTTTTTGCACTCAAAATAACTTCCAGAATCAATGCAATTTTAAAATAGTTTATCTAGAGTCGTAAATATATATTCGAATTTATATTGATATCCATTAAATAATAATACTTTTCTTCTTACACCCGTGCTAAATATTAATAATCATGGGAAGTGCTTATCAATCAATATATTGATTCAATTTATGAAGTCAACGATTTATACTTAAGTTCATCTGACCCAAAGCCCATTACTATGGCAAGCAATGTAAGTTCACTCTACTTCAATAATAAAATAACTTTTGTAGTTGTTGTGATTTCGTTGAACTAAGATAGAAGTCTTCATTTTTTTGTCTGACTAGTGTTACGGCTGTGTTACAGATCTGATTCATTTCAGATATAATCAATACCCATTAAGAGCTTATAAGAAAATAAAACAACGCACCACTTAATGAATCTGAATCTGTAATAATAAGATTCATTGCTTAAAGTAAATACTAAGGCAAAAATCCGAAGGATTAAATTCAAAAACAAATGAGGCCTAACATATGGTAATAATTTTTTTGGGTCTATATTTATCATAATTTTTTAAATTATAATTCAACTTTAATTTAATAATTATAAAAAAATATAATTTTTTAAAAAGTGGGCTGGCCCAGCAGACCTGTAGCCCAAGTACTTGTGGGCTGGGCCGACAATTTTCCGGCCCACACCAAAAATGGGCTAGCCCATCCTGACCCGTAAAATATCAAAGCTTGTATGGGTTAGCCCGCATGGTATGGTCTAGCCCATATTGACAACTCTAAGTAAACCCCATGAAGTAGTTGTAGATGAAAATTTTTTATTTTCCACACTTTTTAACCTATGAAATGTAATGACGAAATTTAAGAGGTTAGTCTTAGTCCTCTGACGACACCGGTTACTTCTAGGGGGTGATCCACGGATGTGATAAATTTTGTATTAGAGAATGAGGTTGAATATCCCTGGAAAATGATTTCTCATTAAACCACGTCTATGTAGATTCTTATTCATGATTTTGAAGCGCTCCACACTTAGGAATGAGATAGTATGTGATGCTTAGAAACTCTAATCTCCTTGTGTTCCTATGTCGTGTCTCTAGCTTCTTGTTGTGTAGTTTCTCCTAAACCTTGTATCGTGGTTATAGGTATGAATACTTGAAGATAAATTGCTAGAAGATACGAGGAAGAAATTGCTAATGTTGGAGATGAATATAAGCATGTGCCTCCACTTGATGGAGTTGCTATGGGAGATGAATATAACATCGACTTTTTTAACTTTAACCCAAGCCATGAGATCTCCAACTTTTACTGTCACTTCACAAGTGCAAGCTATGACAGACCAAATGAATAGGGAGGTTGGAACTCGAGTGACTCAACAAGCTAACACTATGGCCTCTTGTTTGAGAGACTTTACAAGAATGAACCCACCTATGTTCTTCGGATCGAGGTCGAATGAGGACCCACAAGATTATCTCGATGCGGTCTACAAGATTTTCTATGTTATGGGTGTTACCTCAATTTAGAAGGCCAAGTTGGTGGTCTATCAACTCAAACACGTGGCAAAAACTTGATATGTGCAATGGAAGTATAAAGAGCACTAAGGGGTGGTTCGGTGACTTGGGAGATATTCAAGAAAGCTTTCCTTTATAGGTTCTTTCCTAAAGAGTTGAGGTAATATAAGGTGGAAGAATTTCATCAACCTTCATCAAGGAGGTATGAGTGTACTTGACTACTCTTTGAAGGTTACCATGTTGTAACAGTATATACTCCATCCTTAGTTTCAACCCAAGGGATGATATGGGTTGTTTGCTTATGGGGGTGTCAAATTACATTGTGGAAGAATGTAGTTTGGCTATGCTTCATTATAATATTAATATCTCTAGTCTCATGGTTCATGCTCAACAAGTGGAAGAAACTATGTTAAGGGGAAAAAATTGGGATGCCAAAAAGGCCAAGTCTTACTAACGAGGTTCCTCTAAGGGTAGGCTTCACCAAGCATGAAGCCAACATGTGGAAAGTGTGGGAAGAACTATTTTGGTCATTGCTTAGTTAGGACGGAAAATTGTTTTGGATGTGGAAAATGTAGAGACAAGGTTAAGGATTGTCCTAATTTTAATGGGAAAGACAAAGGTAGCGGTCAAGTTCAAGTTAGTGGTTCTAATATGCATGCGCCTAAGAAGAATCACTTTAATTCTTTACTCTCTAGGGCTGAAAAAGAGAGTTTTCCTGATGTGGTAATCGATATGTTACAAGTATTATCGATTGATGTACCTATACATTGCACTAGTTGACCTTGAGTGAAGTCATTGAAGGTTGTTCTTATGTCTTACAAACTAAATGTTATGCAGATGTTTACTTTACATGTTGATGATCCTATATGATGTGAATTTCATGTATGAACATGCTAATGTCATATGAAAGTGGTTTTAGATTCCATAAAGTCTCATATTGCCACGTCAAGTAGAGTCTCGATCATTAGTGTGAATGGCGACACATCTATGCACGAGAAGCTATAGGATGATAGAATTTCCCTTCTTCATTATTCTCATGTCGTGCCATAGAACATAACTCTAGAAGATCTATCTCTCATATTTTCAATTCCGGTGGTCATTTAGATGTGATTGCTTGGATGAGATTGTATCTCTATGCTTTAGGTATAAAAAGTGAGTTTTGATGCTTATCTTGGTTTTAAGGTTTCGTGAGTATGTGTGAAGGTGAGTTTTGCAATGATATGTTAATATAATACCCTTTGTGTCTATGTATGAGAATTATGTTAGATGACATGTTATGTTGAGAACTATATGTCATAATATCGCTAAAGCATGTTAGAAGTTGCTATGGTTAGAATGAGTCTCTTTTGGAATGGTGTATTGATATATGTTTTAATGATGGTAGCCTAATTTTATAATTTTAACTTCAAATGTTTAGTGATCACGTAAGAAAGCATGCTGCCCTAGGTATATGATTAAATGGTTCAAATGTTATCTTTGTTTATATCTGTGAACCATAATGATTGTTTTGTATGGATTAATGTATTTGTATAGGCTTGGTCTTAGAAGCAATAGTAGAATGTTATCGTTATAGGGTGATGATGTGAGTTCGGTTGACCTAGAAGTCATCTTATAGTAAAGTTGAATGAAAAGGAAGAGTCCTTAAGGTTAATTCTTCTCCATTGTTCGCGCTAATGTTGTATGACCTTGTTGTCTATTTTATTGTTGAAAACATTATGTGGTTTAGTATTACGACCTATCTTTATGATTGGGGATAAATTGCCTGGATGAAAAGGTTTAGAATGCCTTGGTTGACTTACTGTAATTCCTTTTAAAGTAGTAATCACATTAAGTGATGAAAATAAAAGTTGTTAAGTTTAAATCCTATTAAGGTTAGGTTTAGTTTCTCTAAATTTTGTTTACTCTAAGTGGGGGATGGTGTTGTGAGTTGTTAAGATGTAGATATTATCATCTTATGCTTCTATTCGTCCTTTGACTAGAAACTAATGAATTCATAATAATCTTGTTCATGATAGGATTTTGTATCAAGTATGAATTGCATGACCTCTATATGTTTGGTATGTCTTGATTGATACTACCTAAAGAGTATTTTGATGATTTGAAACTACTTGAAAATAAATTTTTTGATTAACTTCAAGATTTTCTCATGTTGATTGTGCATCTTTACATTCTAGTTGTGCATTTGCATTCATGAGATAAGGTAAGAAACATGTTTGAAGTGACTCTTAATGTGTAATGCTTAGCCTTATAATGAAAATTTGAGTCTCCTTAAAATTAAAATGACGAGTCTGTCAAAAACGACGTGACTTCTATGATTTGGAAAACATGATTTTAGGCTCACTTCTTAAAGGTTAAGGCATGACTACCTAGTGTCATTGTGAGTCCCTATGATTTGTGTTATTTTTCCTAGATGATGCTTATTGTGAAGGTTATTTCTATGTTAGAAATTGATATTTTAATAATTGACTTCATATTTTTTGTGATGTGCTTGGTGTGACCTACAATTTAGACTTCACAAGGAAGAAAACATGAGCATGCCTTGGTTTAAAAGTTGAGAAATTCTCATGTTACTATAAAGATGACCTTTGTGCATTTTCTTGAGTATGAACTCATGAGACATGTAAGTGTGTTAAGGAGAAGGATATTCCTCCATGGACACAATTAAACATGGTATGGTTGAGTATGACCCTCAAAGCACTACGTCTAACTAATAAGAATCTATTGTCAATCTAATTAACTTAAATCTATGTGCGTAGAAGTATGAGTCCTTAAATGGCCTTTGAGTATTATTTGAATAATCCTATGTGTGACCTTAAATGATGATCTCTTTAATAAAATTAAGTGTAATGACCATGTCATGATTAGGAGAAGGATATTCCTCCTATGAACGTGATAAGAGCCTTTGTGTTTGGTGCATTAAAGAGGGTGGAATAAATGTTTTTCTTGATTGTATTGATTAAGTGCTAAATGGTTTGATATGGTGTTCTTTGTATGTTTAGTGCATTAACTTCTATATGATAATGTTATGAATGATTTAAATTGCTTTACAACTCATTGAAAGTTCTTGTTGTGATTAAAGTGTTCTAAGTGTCATTCAAGGACGAATGTTCACAAGTGGGGGACATTGTATGACCCCCAAAATGATTTAGGGTGTCTAGAGCCTGACTTTTGCCTATAATCTTGTTAACATTTCAATAAAGTGATTTAATGTATGCTTGGGTGATTTTAAATCATTTGGAAGTCAAACGTTAAGGAATGACCAAGAGGTTCGACGAGTAGTCACCTAAGGGGCCTTATGTGTAATTATGTGATTGTGTGTGTGTTATGAGATTATGAGGTAATTATATTATTAAAAATGATGTTGTAGGAATTGTACTGAGTTTCATGAGGTTTTGTGGTCAAATGTTATAGAACGTCTGAGACGTCCGAAAGTTAGCCCTTGAGATGTTCATGTGTGTCTTGAGTGTGCCTTGCAGGTTTGGATGTGTTTTACGTGTTCATTTTGGGTAAAAATTGCATGGAAGGTCTACAAAATGTTAAGGTATCTATTCAAGTTGGAAACACACAGGTACGGCTTCCCAATGGCCCCGCAAGAAGGCCCACAAGAAGGACCCAAATGTTGTCGAAACACTGCCTTGGCACTATCAATCGGCTGAACCAAATGACGCCCCGTTTATTTAAAAGCCGCCCGTTGGTGGTGAATTCGTCGATGTTCACCTGCCCTGGATAAGGCTCATCCAAAAGACAGCCCAAGATCCAACCAACTGAAGCCACAGACACCACGTCGATGGACCTACTATGCATTGATGATGGCCTACAACTACTGCCTAGCGACTATTTTATTTAAGGGGTGAATAGGAAATTCACCCATATCCTAACCTAACCCTAATAGGTTAATTTAGTTATTTTTGGGTGTATATAAATGATTAAAAACGTAATAAACCCATTCCCAATCCCTTCTACACAAATTAGACTTGCCCTCAAAAAAATATTCTCTCTAGAACCTCCATTGAAGGAAGCTCAAGAACAACTTGTATCTTGGATTTCCATGAATTCTTCATCAAGTTTTAGAGGTTTTATTCTTGATTAAGGTATGGTAATCAATCGTCTCTATTTAATCTTTCCTCTAGATAGTCCTCTTAAAAGTTTTCAATGAAATTTAGTGATCAAACTTTAAATGTAGCCATAACTTCTTTCTCAAAACGTTTTAAAAGGCTTAATGATTATGAATTGATGATAATGTATTGGTTTTAACTTGAAATTCAATCCAATTGAATTTTTAACCCATGTCCCTTTCAAAACACGATTTATCCCTTGCATGGGCATTGTGATCATGGCTTGTTATAAGTTGAATTTTGATCCTATTACATTAAATTGTAAATGTCTATTGTTTATTACGTATAGTGATGGTGAGTTATTGATGAATTATCCAATTGGATCAATATATGATGATTTTTACATGACTATCCTATGTCTCTATGTGTTTACCATGATCTCGATTATAGAGCAATTGTGTAGGATTTCTATTACGCAAAGATCATAGTAAGTACTACCTTAGGTTAATATCATGGTTGAATTGTGAGTTTAATATCGTATGATATAATGAAAAAAGAATTTGCATGAATTGATCTAGGTTCTTCTACTCTATTAGTCTATAATACTATGCATGTGATGTGTCTCGGTTTTAGGTTAGATGAATCATGATTCCTTTTTAGTAATGAACTATTTAGATACTTACCAACATGTAAATTATTGTTAAAATATGATGGATGATCAACGATTTAGGGAGTAAGTATCATTGCCTATTTTCACTACTCTCTATGGAATTGATAGTTTAATACATATGTTGGTATCTTGATCTTGTAGGGATTTAAGAATGACTTTCTAATGTTAATTTTATATTTATCTACTTCCCTAGATTTATAAAATTTATTAAATATGATTTATGATCCATGCAAGAGAAAATGGTTAATGGCCTATATCTTCTACCTTTTAGTATGTTAGTGATGTGTTGTACTAATTTTTAGCATGGTCTTGTAGTAACTTATGCATGACTTCGTATATGAATATGCTACTTTAGCTACTTCCCTATACTTGAATTGTTGATGATAGATTAGTAATGGTAAATGATGACCAAAGTCTAAAGGATTGGTAAGAATTGCTCTACTATTCAACTTCTCTACTTCTCTATAGTATTATTTATGAAGTTTTGTATGGCTTTGTATGGTATGGTCCACTTATGGTGGTGATCTTTACTTTATTATCATTATATATGTATTGAACATGACCTAGAAGGTAAATTATTGAATATATGAGTGTGTGGTTATGATGATCACACTATGTGTAACTTGTGCCTAGCCATCTATTCTAGTTGTGAATCTACGTTAGGTAGCTAATGTTATAAGAATGTAAATAGTCATGTTAAGATTATCTATAGGTTCTTACATTAGTCAAATATTAAGAAATGATTCTCCCTACATTTGTACCCCTATATGAATGCATGAATAACAAAAGTTACGAGTCTTAAGTGTAATATGATGTTGACTTGTCTTATATTCTACTATGTGTTGTGTGGTCTATGCTCGGTTGTGATATGTTGTCCTAACACAGTTGAATCCCCAATGTGTTATTCATAGCCATTATGTGATCATATTGACAAATTTACACACACCCTCACTCTAGCTGCATGCTTACAAGTAGTATATGATCATAGTGTCTAATGAAAGGTTGTTCTCCATTAACTAGTGTCTACTACAATGCATATTAAGATAATGTCTATAAAAGTATGATATGTGTTTCCTTAACTAGGATGACTTGATAGGCGTACTAGTATGGGCAAGGGTATGGGACCTTGTCTATGCATTGCAAATATGTTCCTTGATAGGATAGTTCCTATGTTTGGTCTCTTATGTACATGGATATGAATACATGAGTATGTTATTAACATGACTTACATGCTATAATGTGAAGTATGTGGTATGATGAAGTATGATTATTCCTAGTGCATAAATGTGTTTATATGAAAGCAGGGCTAATATAGTTACACTTGTACACTTATCCATGAATGAAGTAAATTATGAACATGTGTGATCTAAAGGTGTTATATTAAAGGTTTGCTCACATGTATGTCACACACATGTATGATGATATATTCAATAGAGGGCCTCTTGAAAGGTGTGCATAAGAGTAAAGTAGATAGATGCTTACATATATCATGCATATGTGTAATGTTTTCTCATATGATATAGGTTTATTAAAGGACTTCTCATCTATAACCTATGATCTAAGCATATGGGGGAGTAAATCTCCTAAAGCCTATATTCTATAAGTTAATTTAATAAAGGCTTTTAATAAAAGGAACTTAGCTTAGCACCGAGTGAACTTGAAGTGAGGGGTGTCCCTTCCTATTGGAGGAATGTAAGTCACCATAATCCTCATGAGGTGGATAGCCTCATAGCCCAAGGGAATAGATTTGATGTTTCCATTATCCCTCCAAGTTGCATAACTATGTTTTCCCATAAAATCTAGCAAGTGATGTCACCTAATATGATAGCATGATACTCATGTCTTACCTTGGAAAGTAAGATACCCTCTTTTGGTGTGAGGGGATGACACCAAATTCACGTTTGGCTCACATGGTCTTATTGTTGGTTAAGGCTATAGCTTCCCGAAAGTAAAATGGAAAATGGAACTAAATGACTAAGACCCTAAAAAGGAATGGCCTAAGGGAGGTTACTTAGGATAGGTTGAAGTAATGAACCCACCTAGACATTGCACAAGTGTCTCCTTAGGGAGTTCTAGGAAGGTGATCTAAGGAGTATGATTATGGTTATGTCTTTGTAATACCTTGAAAATCCAAGACACATTGTAAATCCTAACATAGGTGTCATAATGTCTAAGAACTATTTCTATGTACAATTTTAAAGAATATAGGTTATTTAAGAGGTGTAATAAACAAAATGTTCAAGAACGTCCATGACGTCCGAGAGGTTGGTTCGAAGGGATGTTAGTGTGCCTTATTCTATTTGACTCAAATTTAGGAGTCGGAAATGTACGAAAATCGTTGGAAAGGTATCTAATATGTAATTGAGTGGTTTCATCGTTGAAACATTCGAGTACAACTCCCCAAGAACCAACCAAGGGCCCTTGAGAAGGACCATTGTAGTTTCATAAAACAATGCCTGTCAGTGTGCATCGACGGAACTGAAGACGGCCCATGTGTGGATGGACGGGGCGTCGATGCCACCATCGTTCCACACTTAGGCTTGAGGATAAGGCCCCTTCACCCGCGCATCCTCTAAACTTATTGTCAAAGTGTAGAGGTGCAGGCTATGGTCCGTCTGTGGATTGACGGAGCATCGATGCCATCGTCATCCCACACTTAGACAATTGGAAGAAGCCCCTTGACTAAACAGTGTATGACCAAGACGAAGGAGTGTAGTACAAGGGGGGGATGTCCGTTGACTCACAGACGCCCCTCGTAAGCAAGGTCTGGTCTATAAGGGTCCTAAGTTGCTTCACATTTTTATTCAGTTTATTTAATTAGTTAGGTGGTTTAGGGGTTAGTTGGGGATTAAGGAGAGATTAATTATGTTGATTAAGTCCCAATATAAATACCCTAAACCCTCTTTAACGTAACGACAACTCACAAATAAACTCTATTCCTTCTCTCTTATTTCTCTCTCTGATTGAACTCACCACTGAAGACTAGCAAGGATTAGTGTTTGGGGGATTGAAGGGGACGAATTCACCATCAAATTGTTGCCAAACGTTAATGTATGTGTTCTATTCACCTTTGAAACTATTTCCTCACAGGGTTCCTTCAAAAGAAATTTCAAAACTTGAGTTTTCTTATGGGTCTCATTGAATTACGAAATTGAAGTGATGGAATGAGTTTTTAATGATTTTTAGGGTTATATTGAGTATATTAATATGTAATTCAACTTGTTTATGGTAGTTGTTGATGGTTTTTTCTAAATTGAATAATATGATACTCCATCCCAAACCCAAGGTAGTGATCTTGATCTATATTGTATTGTGATCATTCAATTGAGTTGGTTATTGATTAGATTACTATCCTACGGTGTTATAATTATTAAATTAAGATGAATCATAGGCCTATCATGATAGTTCTTAAGATGTGATTTCTGGTTATGAATTATAATATGAAATTAGCTTATGTATATTGCCTCATGTTGTGAACTAGAGTTAAATTGTGTTATACAGATGCAATTGGCCTTGTTATCTTATTGGTTATCATTGTGTGATGATGTTACTCCCAAATTGGGTTGAGTTATGGGTTGACGGTAAGATCTTGATAATAGACAATGAGGAAGACTTGGTAAGTCTTAGAATCTCTATCTTTATTTCCATTGTGATTAATTGGTTTTAAGTCATGATATTACATTGGAGGATGCCTTATACTAGGATTATAGGGTGGTATGATGTTGAATTGAAATGTATTGACTATGTTGTGAGATTGATTAAGGTCCATGTGATATAAGGATGGTGAAAACTATCAATATGCCTTAATATACTATGAAATGTTAACGTGTTAACCTCATTTATATGAATTGTGATGAATGGACTTATACTCATACAATTCTTATTGAGATAAAGATGACGATGGTTATACAAGGGGTAGAACCTATGGCTTTAATTAAGATATGATTGATAAATAAAGGCTTAAAGATATTTCAAAAAGGGACTCTAGCTTAGTACCGAGTGAACTAGATTGAGGAGTGTCCCTTCCAACATAGGTAAAGTAGGAACATTACTTTACTCTTGAGATTGCAGACTATAATGCATGGCGTATAAAGAGGGTCCCAACTATATCTCCTAGTTCTTAAACTATGTTTCCCCCATAGGAATACTAGCTAGTGGATCCACGTAGTTACTATGTTTCATATTGTTGTACTACCTTAAAAAGTAGTTCGCCTTCTTTCAATGTAGGGTTTTATGACAATGGATTCCACACTAGCTCATGTGGTCTATGTTGGTTAGGGAAAGATGTTCCTGAAAGGTAAAACTAATTAAAGGACTTGAACTCTAACTTGGATAAACTAAGGGGTCTATTTTAGACTAGGTAGGGGTATGGGACTCCACCTAAACATTGAACTAGTAAGCCTCAATGAGATTCTTAGGAGGAAGTTCTTATATATGTGTATGTTATGATAATATGTGAATTATGGAGGATGATCATGGAACATTGTTGATACTATATGTTGATTAGTTTATTTACGAATATTCCTTTGGTTGTAATGTTAATATATGATGACAGGTCAACCTAAATGCAATGATATGTAAAGTTTAAAATTGGTCATGTTTTCTTGTTGAGGATACTTGATTGAATAACGTTATGGGGATTTGCTTGGTCATTGCA
This sequence comes from Solanum habrochaites, assembly GCA_027704765.1. NCBI lineage: Eukaryota > Viridiplantae > Streptophyta > Magnoliopsida > Solanales > Solanaceae > Solanum > Solanum habrochaites. Next base: position 14,997,831 of record JAKWJA010002492.1, on the reverse strand, counting down.
CTTCTTGACTTGATAAGGACTTGTGAGCAGTTGTCTCTCTTATTTTGATTAGTTTAACTCATATTCATTCTTGTGATATTATTTCTTGATATTAGGGTTGTACTAAATCATGGTTTCAAGTGTGTTGGGATAAGTATTAGTTGTTGAGATAGTAGGCAATTTTGGTTGGTTGATATGACTTACTTGACTTTTCATTAAGTTCCTAAAGGGGTAAAATTACATGTTTTGAATTAAAAGTCCCTTTTATCATGTTTTGATTGTGTATGTGCATAAGATCCCATACTTACTACATGTGGAATACTAACCCCATTTTCTTCCCTTTTCCCAAACATTTTAGGTTCCGGTAGTTGAAGAGTTTGGAAGGCGACATTATTGAAGGCTTTGATTCTTCCTTTCATCCAATTGGGTTAGGTACTCAACTTTCTAGGTCAATGTCATCATCTAGGTTACGGACTTGTTATGAGCATAATGAATATTTAATTTCTTTCGTTATAAATTGAGTACTATACTTTGTATGCCCTATATATGGTCTTGTTGAATTGATGTAAGGGCTATTCCCATATTCATTTAGACGCGATGGTTCAAGCCCTCTTGCATACCCATCCTTCTATCTATGGGTCTAAGGTTGATGAAGACCCCCAATAATTCAATCGATGAGGTTTAAAAGATACTATATGCTATGGGGATGTCTTCAATTGAGAAGGATGAGTTGGCCACATACAAACTCAAGGATGTGGCTCAAACATGGTATGTGCAATGGAGAGATAATAGGTCGTTGAGGGGTGTTCCGGTGACTTGGGAGATCTTTAAGGCGGCTTTTCTAGATCGATTCTTCCCTAGAGAGATGAGGGAGGAAAAAGTGGCAGAGTTCACCAGTCTTTGCCAATGAGGAAAGAGTGTCCATGTCTACACTTTGAAATTCATTAAGTTGTCCAAATATGCTCCTTCTTTGGTCCCCGATCCTAGAGACCAAATGAGCCTTTTAATGATGGGGTGGTCGGAGGACTTACAAGAGGTATGCCAATCGGCCATGCTACATAACAACATGATTATTTCCCATCTTATTGTGTATGCAAGAGGGGTTGAAAAGGAAAGGTAGCGAAAAAGTAGAGATGCTAAGAGAGAAAGGTCGTATGATGGAGGTTCTTCAAAGAATAGGCTTGAATTACAATACAAGACTAGATTTACGAAGCAGGTTTCTAATTAGGTCCCTTCCATATTCCCAAGATCTAGTGGTGATAGGGTGTCTAACCCTAAATTCGAGAAGGGAAAAGGTACTTATTCACCAAATGAGAAGCCAACTTGTGGAAAGTGTGGTAAAAATCACTATGATGATTGCCTTAAAGGGATAGATAATTGCTTTAGTTATGGCAAGAGTGGTCACAAGATGAGAGATTGACCAAACATGAAGAGTCAATACAAGGGTAGTGGTCAAGCTCAAGCAAGTGGTTAGTGATGCTCCAAAGAAGAACCGCTTCTATGCTTTCTGATATAGGAATGAGCAAGAGACCTCTCTTAATGTGGTGACTGGTATATTGAATTTTTTATCTATTGATCTATATGCCATTATAAATCCCGACACTACTTTATCATTTGTTACACCTCTAGTAGCTAAAAAGTTTTATATTTTACCCGATATTTTGCATGAACATTTTATAGTGTCTACTCTAGTGGGTGAGTCGGTTGTTGCAAAAAGGGTGTAGAGAAATTTTCCAATAATGTTTCCTAATAGAGTTTCTTATGTTGATCTAGTATAACTCAATATGCTTGATTTTGATATCATATTGTGTATAGATTGGTTGCATGCATCTTTTGCATCCATTGGTTGTAGAACAATATTGGTGAGGTTTAACTTCCAAATGAACCCATTGTTAAGTTGAAGGGGGAAATTCTATTCTTAGAGGTCGTATTAATCTTGTCTAATTGCATGCAAAATGATCTCAAAAGGGTGTCTATATCATGTAGTAAGAGTCCAAGATCTAGACTCCGAAGTTCCTCCCATCGTGTCGGTACCCATAGTGAGTGACTTTCTGGAGGTCTTCCCGAATGACCTTCCTGATATTCATCCCAAACGGGCAATTAACTTTGGCATTTATTTGATACCGGATACAAAATCCCATATCAATTTCTCCTTATCGGATGGATCCGACCAAGTTGAAGGAATTGAAGGCTCAACTAAAGGGTTTACTAGATTAAAGTTTGATAAGGCCTAGTATTTCTCTGCGGGGTGATCCGATTTTGTTTTTGAAGAAGAAAGATGGGTCCTTGAGAATGTGTTTTGACTAACGCCAACTCAACAAGGTAACCATTAAGAATAAGTACCCTCTCCGTCGGATTGACGAATTGTTTGATCAACTCAAATGGGCGAGTTACTTATCAAAAATTGACATGAGATCGGGGTATCACAAACTTAGTGTGAGAGGTGAGGATATACCAAAGATGTCCTTTCGGATAAGGTATGGGCACTATGAGTTCTTGGTCATGTCTTTCGGTATACTAATACTCCGGTGGCGTTTATGAACCTAATGAATAGAGTATTTTGAAATTTCCTAGAATCATTTGTCATTGTCTTCTTTAATAATATCTTGGTATATTCGAAGAATAGGGATGATCATACGGGTAATTTGAGGGTAGTATTCCTAACCCTTAAAGAAAATCAATTGTATACAAAATATAGCAAGTGCGAATTTTTGTTGAGGTCGGAAAATTTTCTTGGGCATATCAACTCCAGTTTGGGAGTTAAGGTAGACCCAAGGAAAATGGATGCAGTGAAAAACTGGTCTAGACCATTGACTCCAACTAATATAAAGAGTATCTTGGGTTAAGAGGGTTACTACCAGATATTCGTGGATGGTTTCGCGTCCATTGCATTTCGTTTGACTACTTTGACCCAAAAGAGTAAGAAGTTTGAGTGGTCAGAGGTATGTGAAAAAAGTTTCCAATTGTTAAAAGATAGGATCACTGCCTCTCTGGTGTTGACTTTACCGGAGGGTACAAAGGGTTTTTTAGTGTATTGTGAGCATCCCGAGTGGTTTTGGGTTGTGTGCTTACGCAACACGGGAAGATGATAGCTTATGCCTCTAGGCAACTAAAGGTTCATGAGAGAAATTACCCCACTCATGACCTTGAATTAGCTGCCATGGTGTTTGCTTAGAAAATCTGGAGGCATTATTGATATGGGGTTCATGTTGATGTTTTTACCAATCATAAGTGTCTCCAACATGTGTTTACCCAAAAGGAGTTGAATCTCTGACAAAGAAGGTGGCTAGAGTTGTTGAAAGATTATGCTATGAGTGTCTTTTATCACCCCGGCAAGGCTAATATAGTTGCGGATGCCCTAAGTCGTATAATTATGGGTAGTGTATCGCATCTTGACAAAGCCAAGAAGGACCTAGAAAGGGAAGTACATACATTGGCTAGGTTGGGGGTGAGGTTGGAGAGTTCTCCGAATGGGGGGTGCTATAGTTCATCATAACGCTGAGTCATCTATAGTGGTTGAGGTGAAGTCCAAACAACACCTTGATTTTGCCTTAATAGAATTGAAAGAATTTGTTCTCGGAAAGTTGGATGAATCATTCTCCTTAGGAGGGGATGGTGTGTTAAGGTACCAAGGGAGATAGTGTTTTCTCGATGTAGATGGGTTGAGGGATTGGATCCTAGAAGAAGTACATGGGTCCCGCAACTCAATTCATTCGGGGTCGACAAAAATGTACCATGACCTAAGGGAGATATATTGGTGGGAAGGTCTAAAAAGGGACATAACGGAGTTTAAAGCTAAGTGTACGAATTGCCAACAATTAAAGGCCGAACACCTAAAGCTGAGTCACTTACTACAAGAGAATCCAAATTCGTACTTGGAAGTGGGAAGAGACATCAACATGGACTTTGTTGTAAGTTTACCACGGACTCAAAAATCATATGATTTCATATGTGTGGTTGTGGATCCATTGACTAAGTCCACTCACTTTATTCACATCAAGTCTACATATTCAGCGGACGATTATGCAAGAATCTTCCTAGATGATATTGTGTGCAAAAATGGTATTCCGTTATCCATCATATTGGATCAGGGTGCACAATTCACATCTAGATTTTGGAGGTCGTTCCAAAAAGGATTGGGCACTACGGTGAAGTTGAGCATCGCTTTTCATCCCCAAACGGATGGTCAAGCGGAGCTTTCGATACATTCTTTGAAGATATGCTTAGAGCATGCATCATTGATTTTAAAGGGAGTTGGGATAGACATTTATCTTTGGTTGAGTTTGACTACAACAGCAGCTTATATTCATCCATTACCATGGCTCCATATGAAGCCTTGTATGGTAGGAGGTGTAGGTCTCCAATGTGGATAGTTTGAAGTGGGTGAGCAATCATTTTTTGGTCTCAAGTTAATTTATAACACTTTGGAAAAGGTTCATATGTGATAAGGAACCGGTTGCAAATGTCCTATTGTCGGAAAAATTCTTATGCAATCATAGGAGAAGGGATTTGGAGTTTGAAGAAGGTGATAAGGTGCATTCGAAAATCTAACCAATGAAAGGGGTGGTTAGATTTGACAAGGAAGATAATTTAAGTCCTTGTGTCGTGGGTCCCAATGAAATATTGTAAAGGGTTTGTAAGGTTGCCTATGAATTGAAACTTCCTAGTGAATTGGCGTCGGTTCTTTCGGTTTTCAATGTTTCTATGTTGAAAAAGTGTATCGATGATCCCGAGTCCATTCTTACTATTCAGGGTCTTGGTGTTAAGGACACCATCTCTTATGATGATGTTCTGGTTGAAATTCTTCATAGACAAGTCAAGAAGTCAAGGAATAAAGAGGTGGTTTCCGCAGAGGTGTTATGGAAGAATAATCTAGTTAAGAGTACAACATGGGTGGTCGAGGCCGACATAAAGTCCCATTAACCTCATCGTTTTGAGGATTAAGGTTAGTCATTCTTTTTAATAATATAAATATGACTAGATGTCAAAGTTTCTTGATTTTAGGGTGAAGTTTTGCACATTATGCAGTTTTGAAAAACTTACAGTGAAGTTACTGTAGTATTTCTCTTAAGAAATTGAAAATTTTCTTTTTGCTTGTTTTGAGTTATGTTGTGCATTTGGTACAGTATATCTTTATGAAATGATAGGTAGCATGTTGTTAAGTTGAACTTGATGCTAATTGACTCATGTAATGGACGTTGAGCTCATAAGTGTTATAGAAGGAAATGCCTCATTATGAAGTCTTTTGAGCCTTATGTGTGGTAATATGAGTTTTGATATTCCTTGTTGAAATGATATGATTTAGATTGATTTGATAATGTTTATTGGTTGGGCTGCTAGTCTTGAGTCTATACCTTCCTTCAAAGAATTTTAGTGTCATTCGAGAACGAATGTTCCTAGGAGGGGGGATAATGTAACACCTTGAAAATCGAAGACACATTGTAAAGACTAACATAGGTGTCATAAGGTCTAAGTACTGTTTCCGTGTCAAATTTTAATTAATATAGGTCATTTAGGATGTTTAAGAACCAGAATCTCTGAACTCATCGACATAGTGCAGAGGTGCCGGCTATGGTCCGTGTGAGGATCGACAGGGCATCAATGCCACCATAGTCCCACACTTAAAAGTTGAAGGAAGCGGGGTCTAGTCGACTCGAAGACAACCCGCAAGCGGGGTCTAGTCTATGAGGGTCATAAGTTGCTACACATTTTTAATTCAGTTTATTTAATTAATTAGGTGGTTTAGGGGTTAGTCGGGGATTAAAGGGAGACTACTTAAGTTGATTAAGTCCCACTATAAATACCCTCAACCCTCACTAACCTAAAGATGACTCACAAAAAAACTCTCTTCCTTCTATCTTATTTCTCTCTCTACTTGAACTCACCATTGAAGACTAGCAAGGTTTAGCGTTTGGGGGCTACAAAGGGACGATTTCACCATCAAATTGTTGTCAAACGTTAAGGTATGGGTTCTTTTCACCTTTGAGAGTCTTTCCTCAAAAGGTTCCTTTAAAATAGATTTCAAAAGTTGAGTTTTCTTATAAGGTTCATTCAATTACTAAATTAAAGTGATGTATGGAGTTGTTAATGATTTCTTAGGGTTATATTGAGTACATTAACATGTAATTCAATTTATTTATTGTAATTGTTAATGGTTTGGTCTAAATTGAAGAATATGATCCTCCATCCCAAACCCTAGGTAGTGATCTTGATCTATATTGTATTGTGATAATTCAATTTAGTTGGTTGTTGATTAGATTACTATCCTATGTTATTATTAGGATTATATTAAGATGAATTATAGGCCTATCATTCTAGTTTTTGAGATGTGATTTAGGTTATGAAATATATTGTGAAATTAGCCTATGTATCCTTCCTAAAGTTGTGATCTAAAGTTGAATTGTGTTATAGATATGTATTTGGCCTCGTTATCCTATTGGTTATCATTGTACGATTATGTTACTCCCCGAAAAGGGTTGAGTTATCGATTGATGGTAAGTCCTTGATGATAGACTATCTGAAAGACTTGGTAAGTCTTAGAATCTCTATCATTACTTCTAGTTGTGATTTATTGTTGTTAAGCCATGATATTACATTGGATTATGCCTTATACTAGGTTTATAGGATGGTATTATATTGAATTGAAATATCTTGACTATATTGTGAAGTTGATTAAGGTGTACGTGATATATGGATGGTGAAAAATATCAATGTGCCTTAATATATTATGAATTGTTAATGTGTTAACGTCACTTATATGAACTCTCATGAAAGGACTTATACTAAGGCCTTACCATCCGGAAACTAGCAACATTGAACTAGTAGACGTCCCAAAGTATGGGTTAAGGTTTTAGAGGGTCATATTGAGTTTAAAATTTTTTAAAATACTTTAAATAGGTAAAATTTAGTATGGAGGGTCCAAACGTTGAGTCACGACTCCCCAAAGACCACTAGAAGGGTCCTTAAGCCTGACCTGAACTTGGGAAAGCAGCCTGCGCGCAGCCAACACGGGGAGATCAAAAAATATCATCGCAATGTGGAGCCTATAAGAAGTCCAATATATCAACCTGTATATATACATAAATTGTAAAATTAACCCCGCGATGTGAAGCCACTTTCAAAATGCTTAAATGTCGTATTTTAATCAATTTGACTTCACAAAAAGACCCATTAAAGTGAGGGGTCTTTTTGGTATTTAGTGGGTGACTATATAAGGTATTAGGGTAAGTTTTTGGTCAATTTTAACACCCAAATCAAGTGTAAAAATTTAAATAAAAAATTAATGTCATCTCGCTCAAATTCTCTCTTCCTACAAACCTCCATTGAAGACAAATAGAGCTCTTGGAGAAGATCAAGCCTAAAGTTTCCAACCCAATTTCGTGGATTTATCATCACTAAGGTATGGTTTCTTTTACTCTTGGGATTCTTTTCCCCAATAGGTCCCTCAAAAAGATGATTTCTAAATCACCCAAGAAGCTAGGTTACCTTCTACACATGTGTCTTCTTTAAAAAAATGAAATTATGAATCAATTGAGATGAATTATGATGAATTAATTATGTCTAAGTATATATTGATTATAATTGATGATTTCCTATGAGATTTACCTATAACAATGTCCTTTCCCCAATTTCATGAAAAGCTTGAATTGATATGGTGGTTTGTGAAGATCATGAAGATGTAGATTCATTACATTGTTGTTGGTCATGAAACTATTTCTTGTATTAAACTTGTCTAAGTAAATGGTTATGTATTATTTTTAAAGGAAGTATGAAGGGCCTTTGGAAGGGCAATGAGTTATGTCTATTGGTTCTTCTTTGATTAAATTATGAAGTATGAGGTACTTAGATAGTAATACTCTTATGTCTAATGTGTGAGTTAAATGTTCAAGCTAAGGTATTCCTCATCATTAACCCTATACTATTGAATTTGTTATAAAATATGCAAGTATGTTATGATATGATTGAAAGTTGTTTCTCTTTATTATAATAAAGTGTTGAGTAAGAGGTTTACTAAATTATATGTGGTTTCCAAAGTGAAAGGATAGTTATGACTTACGAATTCCTATGAAGTATTGCTATAAGATGTTCACAAATGGGTCTATATGAAACTAATGTGATCTTGTATGATGATTATGATTATTACAAAAGCGAATAAATTCTTAGAACATAAAGGCATGTAAATTATATGGAGGTCTAATGCTTATCAAGTCTGGCCTCCCACATGGGTTTCCTCACGTTCGTAAGTCTGGATTCCAAAGTAATGTGTTTTCTGATGAGATGGAAACCTCCACCTTAGTAAGTCAAGGTTTCTAGCAACAATCTCCTTGACCCTTTATTATGTGACCACATATGACTCTAGCTTAGTTAATCCACCTAGATAGCTACAAAAGAATTGTTGAACCCAGATAGCTACATATTTTCTTTGAAGTATGTTATGTATCCCTTGACTAGGATGACTTGATATGTGTAGTTGATATGGGCAAGGGTATCTGACTTTGTCTATGCATTGTGTGTGCCTTGATAGGATAGTTCCTCGGTTTTTCATTGATGCATCTTCATATGGATGCATGAGCATGTTATGGATATGTCTTCAATGCTATGATGTCGAGTGTATGCTATAATAAAGTTTGAATATGCATTGTGTATATATGTGTTTATATGAAAGGATTGCTCATATAGTTACACCTACACTCATATGTATAAATAAAGAGAAGTATGAATATGTGTGGTTTAAAGGTATTGTGTGAAAGGTTTGATCACACGTATGTATACACAAACATATATGATGATCTACTGTATCCACCTAGAAAACTATGTTTATGTTTGGTTCTACTTTTGCCGGTAGACCATCTTCCATTGGTGTAAGATTTACAACACCAGATTCCACACATAGCTCTTGGTGGTCTATGTCAGTTAAGGCAAGTGTTCCCGAATGTAAAATGAAGTAATGGAGTAAACACTAACTATGGTGAATTAAGAGCTTTGACTTACCCTAGGTAGGGGTATGAGACTCTACATATTCCTTCAACTTTTACCTTAATTTAATCCTTAGGAAAAATTTCTTATTAAGTAAGACTAGCTAGTTGATCCACCTAGATATCTATGTTTATGTTTGGTTCTACTTTGGCCAGTAGACCACCTTCCATCTGTGTAAGGTTTGAAAACACCAGATTCCACACTTAGATTATGTGGTCTATGTTAGTTAAATCAAGTGTTCTCGAAAGTAAAATGAACTAATGGAGTAAACACTAACTAGGGTGACTTAAGAGGTTTGACTTAGCCTAGGTAGGGGTATGGGATTCTACTTATGCCTTGCACTAGTTTACCTTAAGGGAAGCCTTAGGAGGATGTTATTATGTATGTATGTATGTATAAATATAATGTAAATGATGATCTTACATTTTGATGGTATCTTATGATGCTTAACTCACTTATGAATACATGTCGGGTATATATTGCTAAAGTATGATGTTTGGCACTCTTAATTATATCATATGTGATTTTCGACATTGATTATGGTTCTCTTTAGGTTTAATTGATTCGGTAAGGTTATGAGGCTTAGCCTAGTCATTTCATTAGTTGATCTAATGATGGTTTAGGAGTAATTGTCTTGATTTGGTTATGTTGTAATGAACTCTTATTTATGCTTGTTGATATTTAACTTGTTGATACAGGTGTCCTGGTTATATGCTAAATTATGTGGTATACATGTTTTCTTGACTAGACTTAGTAATGTTTGTAGTGTGAGGTACGTGATCTTGAAAGGTACATGATCTTGAATTAATGAATATGTCCTATTGATTGGTATGGTCTTTTTGAATGTGCATAAGACTTTTCAAACAAATTACATTCTCTAATGAAATATACCCTTTTAGCATGATTATTATGATATGTGTGCATATGGTCTCATACTTAGAATATGAGATGTCCTAACCCCATTTTCACCCTTTCCCCATATATTAGGTTCCTTTCATTGAAGGGCAATTTAGACAACTTTGATGGAAGACTTGGAATTCTCTCTCATACACGTTGGCTAGGTCATCACTTTCCGGGGGCAATGCCACTGTCAAGCTTATGATTTGTTCTTGTTTTAATACTTTTATGTTCTTTACTTTTCATTTGCGTAATAAATATTGTATAGCCGATATGTCGCTTTAATACATTGATGTAGGATATTCCCAATTGATAAACTTTTGTTAGATGGTTATGAGATGAGACATAGGGTTTGAAGACTATGTTATATCTTATATATATATATATATATGTGTGAAATAAAAGTAGAAGACTAAGTAAAGTTCCTTTACGAAGGGTTTATGTATACTTTATATGATTATATTATGTTTATGTGACAGGTCTATGTAAACCTCAAGAGAGATATACAAAAGTTCTAATTTCACCTCATTTTTAACCTATGAATGTAATGATGTAAGCTAAGAGGATAGTCTTTGTCCTTGATGAGGACGGCGGCGCTTGTTACATCTAGGGGGTGCTCTTTGGATGTGAAAAATATGGTATCATATCATGAGGTTGAGTATCATTAGAGTCGATGCCTCACTTACAACACATATGTAGATTCTTATTTAATAATTGTGAAGAGTGTCACATTTATGAATAGGAAACTATAAGATACTTAAAAAACTCTCACTTTCTTGGAAATCCAATATCATGCCATGAGAGTTTTAACTCTATGTGTCCTTATCATCTAATTCTTTTATCTTAATTATAGGCAATGAATACTCAAAGAACAACTACTTGAAGACTTGATGAAACAGTGACAATACGGGAGTTCCTCTCCATGGAAATCAAGTACCTCTTCTCGATGAAGTTTCTAATGATGACCAATCTCCAATAAATCATCCTCCTTTGATAGATGATGACATAAGGGTTTAATTCTCCCAATGGCCCAACCATTACTACTAAAGTATAATCCATCCATACTCAAGCTCAAGCCATGACGACCCAAGCTAATCAGGAGGTTGTGCCCCGAGCAAACAAACATGTTAGTACTTAGCCTCCCGTTCGAGAAAATTCACAAGGATGAATACACCTATTTTCTATTGGTCCAAAGTTGAGGAAGACCTCCAAGACGTCACTAATGAAATATACAAAATCCTCCATGCGATGGGGTTGACTACTAGTTAGAATAACGAGTTAGCGACTTATCAAATATAAGATGTGGCCCAAACTTTATACGTCCAATGGAGAGATAGTAGGACTTTAATGGGTAGACCCTGAGTTGGGAGGTTTTCAAGAAGGATTTTCTTGATAGGTTCTTTCATAGGGAGAAGAGGGAATCCAAAGTGGTGGAATTTATCAAACTACGTCAAAGAGGTATGGGTGTGCTTGAATACTCTTTGAAATTCACTAAATTGTAAAAGTATGATCCTTCTGTTGTTTCCGATCCTAGGATGAAATGAGCCCTTTTGTGATGGGGGTGTCAATTGACTTTAAGTAAGAATGTCATTCGGCTATGCTACATGACCATATTAAAATTCTAGTCTCATGGTTCATGGTAAACAACTGGAAGAAGCAAGGGCTAAGAGGAAAAGTAGGGAAGTAAATAAGGACAAGTCCTTCGATGGTGGTTCTTCAAAGGGAATGATTGATACACAAGATAACACTAAGTTCAAAAAGAGGTTCTCTGCTCCAGTTCCTTACAAGTTCCCAAAGGCCCGTGATGATAAGGTGTATAACCTTAAGCCTAAAAAGGGAAGGAGTACTAGTTCACCAAATTCGAAGACTACTTGTGCCAAGAGTGGAAAAAGTTACTTCGGTGAATGTTTAGTTGGAATGAGTGATTTCTTTACTTGTGGTAAAAGAGGGCATAAGGTTAGATTTTCCAAATTTGAAGGGGCAAGGCAAGGGGAGTTGACAAGCTAGTTGTTCTAATGTTGTAGCTCCTAAGAAGAATCACTTTAATGCTCTCCGCTCTATAGGTGAGCAAGAGACATTTCCAGATGTGGTGACCGGTATGCTGAAAGTCTTTTCTATTGATGTACATGCTCTATTTGATCCCGATACTACCTTGTCATTTGTTAAACTTTTAGTAGCTAAAAGTTTGACATTTTGTCCGATATTTGGATGAACCTTTTGTGGTGTCTACCGCTGTGAGTAAGTTGGTAGTAGCAAAAAGATTGTATAGCAATTGTCCTATAATTTTCCCAATAGATTTACTCATGTGGAATTAGTAAAACTTGATATTTATTATTTTGATGTCATTTTTTTTGCATTTATTGGTGTGTGTGTATGCCTTTTTTGCTTCAATAGATTGTAGAACAAGGGGGGGGGGTCCAAATGAACCCGTTTTAGAGTGGCAGGGGAAAATTCTATTACTAGAGGTTGTATCATTTCTTCTTTGAAAGGTTATAGGATGATCTCTAAAGGGTGTTTATACAATATAGTAAAAGTCCAATATTTAGACTCTGAAATTCCTTGAATTGAGGTTGTCCCCATGGTAAGAGAATATCTGGAGGTCTTTCCTAATGATCATCCCGATGTTCCTCCTGAACGGGAGATTGACTTTGGTATTGACTTATTGTTGAATAAAAATCCCATTTTAGTTCCCCTTTATCGAATGGCTTAGGTCGAATTGAAAGAGTTAAAGGCTCAACTTAAATATATACTGGACAAGGGTTTCATTAGGCATAGTATTTCTCCATAGGGTGCTCCTTTATTGATTTTTAATAAGAAGGGTATGTCCGTTTGAATGTGCATCAATTATCCGAAACTCAACAAAGTCATAATCAAGAAAAAGTACTCTCTCCCTTAGATTAACAACTTGTTTGATAAACTCCAAGGGCAAGCCACTTTTCTAGGATTGACTTGAGATTGGGGTATCACCAACTTAGGGTGACATGTGAGGATATACCAAAAACGTCGTTTAAGACTAGATATGGTCACTATGAGTTGTTAGTGATGTCCTTTGGTCTCACTAATATCCCGGCGGCATGTATGGATCTCATGAATAGGGTGCTTCAAAGTTACCTAGATTCATTTGTCATTGTCTTTATTGACGATATTTTGGTATATTTGAAGAATGAGGGTGAACACATGGAACATTGGAGGTTTGTGTTACAAGTGCTTAAGGATAACTAGTTGTTTGCCAAGTATAGCAAATGTGAGTTTTAGTTGAGGTCGGTTGCATTTTTTTGTCACATTACCTCTAGTGAAGATGTAGAGGTTTATCCAAGGAAGACCAAAGGGGTGAAAAATTTGCCTAGGACTTTGGATCCTACCGATATTAGGAGTTTCTTAGGTATAGCCATTTATAATAGAAGGTTTCTTGATGGGTAAACGTCTCTTGCCTCTTCTTTTATAACCTTGACCATAAAGAATGTGAAATTTCAGTGGAGGAGGCATGTCAAAAGATCTTACAAAATTTGAAGGATAGTCTTACCTCCACTCCGGTATTGATCCTACCGTTGGGTACTAAGGTTTTTGTGGAATATTGTGATGTATCCCAAGTCGAGTTTTTTCTGTTTTTATGAAACATAGCAAAGATATAGCCTTTACATCTAGACAACTCAAAGCTCATGAGAAGAAATATCTGACACATGACCTTTACTTAGCGGTCATGGTATTTTCTTTGAAAATATTGATGCATATTCTTTATGGGGTTCATATTGATGTGTATAGAGACCATAAAAGTCTTCAATTCGTATTCACTCGGAAGGAGTTGAATCTCCGGCAATGGATATGGTTAGAATTGTTGGAAGACTACGACATGAGTGTTCTCTATCACAACCTAGGGTTAGGGGTTGATGATCATGTTCTACAATTTAAAGCAATCCATGACAATTAATCATTATTAAGTTCATCAACAACTCAATTCATACATTCAATTTCTTAATTGGACTAAACATACATGAAAACTTAACTTTTGAAATACAATTTGAAGTAATACTTTGAGTAAAGAGTCTCAAAGTTGAATTAGATCTCATACCTTAACGTTTGATGAAGAATTGATGGTGAATTTTCCCCTTTACAGGCGAAAAACACCTTTCCTTTCTAGTCTTCCATAGTACAAGTAGATAGAGATAGAAGAGAGAAGAAAGAGAGTTTATTTTGTGAGTTGTGTTTAGATTAATGAGGGTTACGGGTATTTATATTGGGAGTTAAATAAATTAATTAGTGTACCCTTAATCTAAATCAAAGAACTAAACCTCCTAATTAATTAAATAAACTAAATTAAAAACGTGAAGCAACTCAAGACCATCACAGATGGAACCCCGCCTACTAGCCGTCTATGAGTTGACGGACTTCCCCCCTTCCATCGTGCACTCTATCGTCTCGGTCAGAGACTGTGCAGGTGAGGAGCTTCCTCCATTTTTCTATGTGTGGGATGAAAGTGGCATCGACGTCACATCGACGCACACATGGGCCATCCGTTGTTCCGTCGTTACACACTGCCAAGCAACGTTGTCGTAAACTGCAGAGGTTCTCCTCAAGGGCCCTTGGTTGGTCCTTGGGGAGTTGTACCTCAACGTTTTGACCATTAAACAAATTAAACCCCTAATAGCTACCATTTTACCATTTTCATACATTTCCGGCTTCTAAGAGCTAATCAAATAGGCAAAGGCACACTAGTACCCCTTTGAACAAAATTCCACATGTCATGGACGTTCTTGGACGTTTTGGTTCTTAAACTTCCTAAATGACCTAAATCTAATACAATGGACTTAAAACTAATACTTAGAACTCATGACACCTATGTTAGTCTTTATGACACGTCTTTGATTTTCAAAGTGTTACATTATCCCCCCCCCCCCAGGAAAATTCGTCGATGAATGACACTAAAATTCTTTTGATGGAAGGATTACACTCAAGAATAGCAACACAACCAATCAACAATATCAAATCGAATTAAATCTTGTCATTTCACCAAGGCAATTCTTAATGTACAATTACCACACATAAGACTCAAATCACTTCATAATGAGGTATTTTCTTCTCACAATACATATGAGCTCAACATACATTACATAAGTCAATTAACCCAAAGTTCAACTTAACAACATTCTATATATAATTTCATAAAGTCTCACAATATTAAAGTGTGGAACATAACTCAAAACAAGCAAAAAGACAAAATTTCAAGTTTAAAGCACCAATTTCACGGTAACTTCACTGTGAAGTATTCAATAATTCGTATTTTGCAAAACTTCACCCAAAAATAAAAAAACTTCAATTTCTAGTCATATTTGTATTATTAAAAAGAATTACTAACCTTAATTATCAAAAGGATGAGGGTAATGGGACTTCATGGAGGCCTCAGCCTCCCATGTTGACCCCTCAACTAGATGATTCATGCATAGCACCTTTACGGAAACCACCTGTTTATTCCCTAACTTCTTGACTTGCCTATCAAGAATTTGAAGTAGAAATTCCTCATAAGAGAGGTTATCCCTGACACCAAGACACTCAATAGGAATAATGGACTCGGGATAACCAATACACTTCTTAAACATGGAAACATGGAAATACCGATGAAGCTAATTCAATTCAGTAGGAAGTTTCGCTTTATAGGTAACCTTACCAACCCTTTTCATAATTTCATAGGGACCCACATAACGAGGACTAAAATTCCCTTTTTTCAAATCTAACCACCCACTGCATTAGTGAAATTTTTAAATACACCTTATCACCTTCTTTAAACACCAAATCCTTTCTCCTATGATCTACATAAGACTTTTGTCCACTATAGGCAATTTGAAACCGGTTCCTTCTCTAAGGTCTTATAAATAAAATCGGGACCAAGAAGGGAAGGCTCACCCACTTTAAACTATCCAATAGGAGACCTATACCTCCTACCACCCAAGGCTTCATATGGAGCCATGGAAGTGGATGAATGAAAACTATTACAAACTCTACCAAAGGCAAATATCTATCCCAATATCTTTAAAATCAATAATGCACGCCCTAAACATATCCTCAAGGGTTTTAATAGTGTGTTCCGCTTTACCATCCATTTGAGAATGAAAAAGCGGTGCTCAAGTTCACCATAGTACCCAACCCTTTTTGGAATGATCTCCAAAAACCTAGATGTGAATTGTGCACCGCGATCCGATATCATGGATAATGGGATACTAAGGCGACACACAATCACATCTATGAAAGTTCTTGCCACTAAAAATTCCATATTTTATGTCTTCCCACATTCAAGAAGGAATTTGGATCTCTTGTAGTTAGACACCCGACTTCTAATGTTTGGCCTTTACTTGTTGGCAATTTGGACACTTAGCTACAAACTCCGCTATGTCCCTTTTTAAATCTTCCAACCAATATATGTCCATTAGGTCAGGGTACATTTTTGTAGAACCTGGATGAATTGAATAGCGGGACTCATGGACTTCTTCAAGGATTCGGTCCCTCAAGCCATCAATATTTGGAATACCAAGTCTCCCTTGGCACATTAAAATACCATCCCCACCTAAGGAGAATGTCTCGTTAAGTTTTCCAAGGACCGCTTCTTTGAACTCCACCAATGATTTGTCGAGGTGTTGTTTGTACTTCATCTCAACTACGAATGACGACTCAGAGTTGTTACAAACCATGAAACCACCATCCAAAATATCTTCCAACCTCACCCCAACCTAGCCAACCTATGCACTTCCCTCACTAGGTCCTTCATGGCTTTGTAAATGTGGGACACATTACACGTTGTCATACTACTTAGGGCATCTGCAACCACATTAGCCATGTAGGGGTGATAGAGGACACTCACATCATAATGTTTCAACAACTCTAACGACAATCTTTGTCAGAGATTCAACTCCTTTTGGGTAAACACATATTGGAGACTCGTAATGTCGATAAAGACGTCAACATGAACCCCATACCAGTAATGCCTCCATATTTTCTAAAGCAAACACCACGGCTGCTAATTTATGGTCATTAGTGGGATAATTTCTCTCATGTACCTTAAGTTGCCTAGAAGCATAGGCTATCACCTTCCCATATTGCATAAGCACACACCCTAAAACCACTCGGGATGCATCACAATACATAACAAAACCCTTCATACCCTCCTGTAAAGTCAACATCAGAGTGGAAGTGAGTCTATCTTTCAACTATTGGAAAATTTTCTCACATGACTCCGACCACTCAAAACTCTTACTCTTTTCGATCAAAGTAGTCAAAGGAGATGCAATTGACCCAAAACCATCCACGAACCTCAGATAATAACCCGCTAAACCTAATAAAATCCTAATGTCAGCTGGAGTCAAAATGGTCTAGGGAAATTTTTACCCGCCTATATTTTTCTTGGGTCTACCTCTACCTGTTAACTAGAGATATGTGCCCAAGAAATTCCACCTACCTCAATCAAAACTCATACTTGTTATATTTGACAAACAATTGATGTTCTTTAAGGCTTTGTAATACTATCCTCAAATAACCCATATGATCATTCTTATTATTCTAATGTACAAAGATATCGTCAATGAAGACAATGACAAATGAATCTAGGTAATTTTTAAACACCATATTCATTTGGTCCATAAAAGCCGCCGGAGGATTAGTGAGTACGAAATACATTACCAATAACTCATAGTGCCCACACCTAGTTTGGAAGGTCGTCTTTGGTATATCTTCACCTTTCACCCAAAGTTGGTGATACCCCAATCTCAAATTAATTTTTGGAAAGTAGTTGGCCCTCAAAGTTTATCAAACAAGCCGTCAATCCGAGGGAGAGGATACTTATTCTTAATGGTGACCTTGTTGTGTAAGTAGTAATCAATATACATTCTCAAGGACCCATCATTCTTCTTTATAAACAATATCGAATCGCCCCATAGAGAATACTAGATCTTATAAAACCCATATCTAGTAAATCCTTGAGTTGTGCCTTCAACTCCTTCAAATAGGCCGTAGTCATCCGATAATGAGAATTGATATATGATTTCTAATATCTATAAAATCAATTCCAATGTCAATTTACCATTTGGGAGAAATACCGGGAAGGTTATTAGGAAAGACCTCTGAAAACTCACTCACTACGGGGACGGACACAAAGGGAGGAACTTTGGAGTCTAGTTCTTGGAAACTTACAATATAGTATAGACAACCTTTTGAGATAATTTTGCATGCTTTTAGGGAAGAGATGATACGACCTCTAGGAATAGAATTTTCACCTTTTTACACAATAACGGGATCATTTGGGAAGAATCAAAGCCTTTGTCTGGTATCGGATAGACATTCTAAATTTACATCCATGTTTTGGAGGTCTTTTAAAAGAGGTATGGGTACTCAAGTTAAGTTAAGCACTATTTTAATCCTCAAACGGTTGGTCAATCGGAGCGGACTATTCAAACTCTTTCAGATATGCTTAGAACTTGAATAATTTATTTCAAAAAAAATTGGGGTGAGAATGTCACATCCCGATTTACCCCCTAGACGTTACCCGCGTCGTCATCCTTTTGCAGGACTAAGACTTGTCTCTTAGTTTCATGTAATTACATTCATAGGTTGAAAAATGTAGAAAAATTTAAAACTTTTCACTACATCTACTTGGAGGCTTACATAGACCTCTACATACACATAATATAAAGTCGTATCGAGAATACATAGACCCTTCGAATAGTAAGGTTACATTGCCTTGTACTTTTATTGCACCTATATATATATATACAAAAGAGAGAAATATAGTCTCAAAGATTGCCTCGTCTCATACAATCTAAACAATTACCACAATATGGGCATAGCCCTACATCAAATGTAAAGAAGCCACATATGAGTTATACAAGTCGTACAAAGTGAGAGTGGAATGAAAAATAAAAGAGTTAAACTCATAACAAAGAAACTTCATATGAAAGATATTGCCATAATCCTTGAAAATTTAGGATCTACTCACTTGGATGATAGAGAATATCCAAGTCTTCTTCAAGTCGGCACGAATGAGCCTTCAATAATCGAAACCTAAAATGTTCGAGAAAAAGGGAACAAAATTGGGTTAGTAATCCACATACTAAGTATGAGACCATATGTACATTTAATGTCAAAGCGTTCTAAAAAGGGACTTTTATTCAGAACATGTCATTTTACCCTTTTAAAAGCCTAATGCAAAGTCAAGCAAATCATCCCAACCAACCAAACATGCTTATTAACTCAAACACATAATACGCATTCTAACATATTTGAAACCATGATTTACTACAACCCTATCATCAAGGAATAACATCACAAGAATGAATAAGAGTCAATCATATCATAGTAAGCAAGAATACTACTCATGAATCCTTATTAAGTCAACAAGTGTGATGACCAAGCAATGACCCATAGCCTTACTCGAACAAGAAGCCTCAACAAGGAACCATAACCAATGTCTAACCTCACATAACATAACATTTAGATTTACATTTCATCTTATGTTAATAATATAACGTAAGGCATACTCATAAGTGCACTAACCAACATATAGTATCAACAATGTGCCAAGTTCATCATATACATATCGTATATCTTTGTAACATAATCATAAGTAAGAACATCCTCCTAAGACTTCCCTCAAGGGTAACTTGTGTAATGCTTAGGTCGAGTCCCACACCCCTTCCTATACTAAGCCTAGACCTCTTAGTTATCCAAGTTAGAGTCAAAGTGATTTAATTCATTTTACCCTTGGTAAAATCTTGCCCTAACCGACATAGACCACATGAGCTAGTGTGGAATCCTTTGTCATGAAACCCTACACCGAAAGAAGGCGGACTACTTGCCGAGGTAGTACCAAAACATGAAATTTAGAAACTATGTGGATCCACTAGCTAGTATTCCTATGGGGGAAACATAATATAAGAAATAGGAGACATAGTTCAAACCCTTTATATGCGCCATGCATTATAGACTCCAATATCAAGAGTAATGTAGTGCTCCTACCTTCCCTATTTGGGAAGGGACACTTCTCAATCTAGTTCACTCAATGCTAAGCTAAAGTCCCTTTTTAATGTGTTTTTAAGACTATTTGTCAATCATATCTTAGTTTAGGTCATAGGGTCTACCCCTTATATAATTGTCATCATCTATAGCTCAATAATAATTGTATGAATACACTTTCTTTTATAACAATTTATATAGGCGAGGTTAACACATTACATAGCATTTCATAATAAGGCACATTGGTATACATCACCATCCCTATAGATTTTACATCTTAATCAACCTCACAACCATTGTAAAGAAATTTAAATTCAACATAATACCATCCTATCAATCCTAATACAAGGCTCACTCCAACATTTCATCATGATTTAACCACAATTAATCACACTTGGATGTAAAGATAGAGATTCTAAGACTTCTCAAGTCTTTCTCATGGTTTATTATCAAGGTCTTACCATCAAGCCATAAATCATCCCAATTAGGGGAGTAACATCATCACACAGTGATAACCAATAAGATATTAATGCCAAGTGCATCTTTATAACACAATTGAACACTGGATCATAGCTTAAGATAGGATACATAGTCCAATTTCACAATATACTTCATAACCTAAATAACATTTAAAGAACTAGAGTGATCGGACTATAAATCATCATAATTTATTCATAATGAAACCATACGATTGTTATATAATAAATAACCAAATCAATTGAATGATCACAATACAATATAGGTGAAGATCACAACCTAGGGTTAGGGGTTGAGGATTATATTCATCAATTTAAACAAAAACATAATTATTAATCATAATTAAGTTCAATTACATGTTAATATATTCATTATATCATAAAAAAAATCATCAACAACTCAATTGACAACTTCAATTTCGTAATTGGATGAAATCCACATAAAAACTAAACTTTTGAAATCCATTTGAAGGAACCCTTTGAGGAAAGAGTCTCAAAGGTGAATTAGATCCCATACTTTAACGTTTGATGAAGAATTGATGTTGAATGTTCCCCTTTCCATCCCTCAAACCTCTTTGGTTGCTAAACTTGAATGGTGAGTTCAAGTACAGAGAGAAAGAAAATAGAAGGAAGAGAGTTTATTTTGTGACTTGTGTTTAGATTAATGAGGGTTAGGGGTATTTATATTGGGAGTTAAATTAGTAAATTAGTCTACCATTAATCCCTAACAAATCATTAAACCTCCTAATTAAATAAATAAATATAATTAAAAATATGCAACAACTCAAGGCCCTCACAGACGAAACACCGCCTACGGGCCGTCTATGAGTCGATAGACAGCCCCTCTCCCTCCATCCAGCACTCCGTCATCTCGGTTAGAGGCTGTGCAGCAAGGGGAATTCTTGATGTGCCTAATTGTGGGACGAGGGTTGCATCGACGCCATGTTTATCCACACAAGGGTCGTCTATTGTCCCGTGGATGCACACTACTATGTAGTGTTGCCCCAAATAGCAGTGGTCCTCGTCAAGGGACCTTGCTTGGTCCTTTGGGAGTCTTAATCAGACGTTTATGACATGTACTTAAACACCTTTTGTCTGATCATTCACCATTTTTCATATATTTTTTACTCTTAAAAAATCTAGTCAATAGGCTAAGTCACGCTAGTACCCCTTTGAATCAACTGTCGCACGTCATGGACGTTCTTCGATGTTTAGGTTCTTAAACATCCTAAATGACCTAAATTTATCAAGATAAACTTTAAAACAATACTTAGACCTCATGACACCTATGTTAGGCTTTACAACACCTCTTTTTATTTTGAAAGTGTTATAGAGAACTTACCTTTTGTGGAGTCCTAATATATTAATAGTTTTCATTCATCCATATCTATGGCTCCTTTTGAAGATTTGTATGGTAGGAGGTTTATATATTCTATTGGATGGTTTAAAGTGGGGTAGTCTTCGTTTCCTTGTCCCAACATGATTTATAAGACCTTAGAGAAAGTTCATATCATAAGAAACCATTTGCAAAGAGCCTATAGTTGGCAAACGTATTATGCCGATCATACGAGAAGAGATTTAGAATTTCAAGAAGGTGATAAAATGTACTTAAAAATTTCTCCTATGAAAGGGGTGGTTAGATTTGGAAAGAAAGGGATGTTGTTTCCTCGTTATATGGGTACCTATGAAATCATTCAATGGGTTGGCAAAGTAGAATACAAGTTGAAACTCCCTAGTGAACTATCTTAAGTTTATCTGGTTATTCACATATATGCTAAAGAAGTGCATTGTAACCCCAAGTTCATTCTTCCCCTTGGAGATCTTGGTGTGAAAGAGAAAACCTAATCATTTGAGGGACGTTCCAAGTTGAAAATTCGTTGATTTCAAAGGGGCGAGAGTTGACAAAAAGAGGTGGCCTCCGTAAAAGTGTTATGGAGAAACCACCTAGTTGAGGAAGCAACATGGGAGGGCGAGGAAGACATGAAGTCTCGATATCCTCATCTCTTTCCAAACGAAGGTTCGTTGTTCTTACTAATAATGGAAATAATGATTTAATTTGAAATTGTTTTGATTTTTTGTGATGTCATCCAAGAATGTGCAATTTATATTGAATGATATGCCCAAAATGAATTTTTTTTTTAAAAAAAGAGATCTTTTGCTTGATTGAACTTATGTGTCATATTTTTATATGTTTTTGCCTTCATGAAATGATATTGAGAATGTTGATATGTTGAGGCAGGAAGTTTGGTATAATTGAATCTTAAATGATATGTTGAGCTCATGTTGTTGTAGAAAGAAATTCCTCGTGGTGTAATTTTGAGCTCTTAACGTGTGAAAATAATATTTTGAGTTACATGTTTGAATGCCATGATTATGTGATTAATGATTTTGTGAAGCACACCTTGAATTGTTACTCATGTAGATTTGTGTATATTGTATCGTTTCTTTTTAATGTTTTAGTGTCATTCGTGGGTAAATGTTCCTGAGGGGGGCATAATGTAGCACTCCAAAAAGTCAAGAGCTAATATAGATCCTTGCAAGTGTATCTTAGTATATAATACTTTCTAAGACCTAAATTAATGTTTAAAAGACATCCAAGAAGTTGTAGAATCAAGAGGTCATGGAACGTCCATGACGTCCGGAAACTAGCTAAATTTTACTAGTTTAGTGTCCTTAGGTGTCAGGAAGGTTTGGATGTGTTGTATGAGGTATAATATTTGTAAAATGACTTTTGATAGGGAAAACTATATATATAGAGTAAAAACATCTAGGTCCAACCATCAAGGGTCGCCCTAGGGGTCCACAGAGGGACCCCGATCTTTGCCAAGAAAAAAGGAAAACGCCTAAGCAACAAAAATTAGAGCTGTTTTGGATTCAGCTTAAAAGCTGATCAAACGACTTAAAAGCTGATTTTTCGACTTATTTTAGCTGTTGGCAATACTCAAAATAACTATTTAAGTGAAAAAAAAATTAATTTTAAAGCAAAAGTTACAAGCTGGGGGTAGAGGTGTTCGGAGGCTTTTTTTTTATTTAGCTTATAAGCTGTTTTAGTTGACCACATTTTATTTTTTTGCATTCCTTAATATGTTTATACAATCTCAAATTCAACGAACATAACCCTAACATCTATTCTTCCATTTTTCCCTTTTCACGTTTGACATAGCAACTTGTCAGCACTGTATCACCAAAACAAAAGAAACTGCTTTATTTTACAAATAAGTTTAAGCACTTTCAAAAGTACTTTTTTAAAGCTGCTTTTATTAAGCCCATCCAAACGGGCCCTTACACACATGGGGAATAAGTTCGCGTCACGGACATGTGTGGATTTTTGGTCAAAAATCAAGTATACGTCCCAGAAAGGTTGCGGACTTCACTACCTGCAAAATTAATTTAAAATCTTTCGGGATCAACTCCGCTTTCCGGGACTTGTTCCACGAAATTCCAAAAATTGGAATCCAAGTTTGACATCATTAAAAGGTCCAATATAAGTGAGAGGTCTTTTGGATATTTCATGGGTGCCCATATATTGATTTTAGATCAGTTTTAAACACATTTTACCCACTCAAATCATAACCCAAAAGCTCTCACCACTCTCTAGTTTCTCTCTCTATTCATCCTCCATTGAAGAAAGAAGAAAGCTTGAAGGAGAAGATCAATTTCTCAAAGATTTCACTTCAGTTTAGTGGATTAATCTTCATTAAGGTATGGGCTCGTCACTCATGAGAACCCTTTTCCCCAAGAGATCCTTTTAAAGTTGATTTCTAAATCACCCAATTCCAAAGATTTTTCGCTATTTTTATAGGTTTTCTTCTAAACTTCAAATTGATTACAAATGGTAATTTCCTATGAATGATTCAGTTAATATTGTTGGTTAATAGATGTCAGCTGATGCAATTTCATGTAGATTATGTCCCATTCCCCAAATTCTCCAAATCTTAGATCTTGCTTATAAATTGATGGGAATTGAAGAATGTGTTGATTGTTAGACTTTTTTTATGTATTCTAAACATTTATGGAACGCCTATGGTAATGTATTGTTGGGATTGGATTGATTTTATGAAGAACTAGTGATGAAACCTATTCCCTTAACCCTACGTAATGAATTGAATTTAATTGGGATAGTGATAATGTAATTGACCTCATCATTGTGGTAATTACTATTGTGTGATGATACTACACCCATTATTGGGTTGAATTTAATGATTGATGGTAAGACCTTGATGTTGCTTGTGAAGGAGATTGGGGTATGTCTTGTGTTCTCAATCCTTTCCTTCAATTATGATTACTTCTGTTTAGTGATGAAGTAGTATTGAAGTATACCTTATGATATGATTTCTTAGGGTTGGTATGATATTAAATTGGAATATCTTGAATTATGACTTGTGAGTTGTTGTCTAAGATTAAATTATATAAGGACGGTGATGATATAACTATGTCACTTATCATAATGTTATTATGTAAATGTGCTAACCTCACATGTGTGATTGTAATGTAAGGACAATACTCATGCAATTCCTGTTGAGCTATGACCATGATGATTATATAAGGGATAAACCGTATGACCTACATTAATCTATTATAATTAATAAAGACATTAAAAACATTCCAAAAGGGACGTTAGATTAGCACCGAGAGAACTTGACAACGGGAGGTGTGGACTTTCCGTGGAGGAAGATTAACCCCATAAATCCACATGAGGTTTTGACTCCCCTAAGAGGGAAACACACCTTAAGGATTCTCATTAGATAAGGATCCAATTTACAATTTGAATGTAGAGAGTTCATACCAATCTCCTAGTTCCTTAACTATATTTCCCCCATCAGAAGACTAGCTAGTGTATCCACTTAGAAAGCTATGTATATGTTTGGTTTTACTTTGGCCGGTAGACCATCTTTCATTGGTGTGACATTTATAACACAAGATTCCACACTTAGATTTTGGGGGTCTATCTCAGTTAAGGCAAGTGTTCCCGAATTTAAAATGAACGAATTGAGTAACCACTAATTAGGGTGACTTGTGATTTTTGACTTAGCCTAGGTAGGGGTATGGGAATCTACATATGCCTTGAACTTTTACCTTTAGGGAACCCTTAGGAGGATGTTCTTATTTATTTATATGCTTATAAATATAAATAATATGTAAATGATTTAAATGATGTTCTTACATGTTGATGGTATCTTATGATGTTAAACTCATTTATGGACACATGTTTGGTGTATATTTCTAAAGTATGGTGTTTGGCACTCTTAATGATATGATATGTGAAGTTTCACATTTGTTATGGTTCTTGTTAGTTTTACTTGATTGGTTAAGGTTATGAGGATTTGCCTAGGCATTGCACTAGTGGACTTAATCAAGGTTCATGGGTAATTGTCTTGCTTTGGTTATGTTGTAATTAAATCTTATCCATGCTTGTTGCTATTAGAACTTCATGATAGAGTTCCCTTGGTTATGCGCTCAATTGTGTGATATACATGTTGGCTGGACTAGACATAGTATTGTTGGTATTGTGAGGTATATGATCTTGACATATTGAATATGTCTTATTAATTGGTATGGTATTCTTGAATGTGCATAAGGCATTTCAAAGTAAATTGCATGCTTTAATGAAATGTCCCCTTTTTGCATAATTATTATGATATTTGTTTATATGGTGTCATTCTTAGTGCATGTGATCTGCTAATCCCATTTCTTCTTTTTCCCCGATATCTAATGTTCCGATTGTAGAAGTGCTTTCGAGACGACTTTGATGGAAGACTAGGAATTCTCTCTCATACAAGTAGGCTAGGTCCTCACTTTCCAAGGGCAATGCCATTACCAAGCTTATGAAGTTGTTCTAGTTTTATGACTTCTATGTTTTTTCCTTTTCATTTGATTACTAAAGATTTTATAGCCTATATGTGGCTTTATTACATTACTAATGGTATATGCCTAAATTGATATAATCTTATTTAGATTGTAATGAGATGAGACATTGGGTTTTAAGACTATGTTATATCTTATATATATCTATGTGCTGTAAAAGTAGAAGACTAAGTAATCTTCATATACAAAGGGTCTATTTATACTCAATATGACTTTATTGTTTGTATGCGAGAGTTCAATGTAAACCACAAGATAAATATAGAAAAGTTTTAAATTTTCCGCATTTATAACCTATGAATGTAATGAAGTAAGCTATGAGGCTAGTCTTAGTCCTTGATGAGGACGACGAAGCCGGTTGCCGGTTACGTCTAGGGGGTGCTCCCAAAATGTGACACTCTCACATAACTTCTGTCACGTTAGTAAGTCTGGATTCCCAAGTTATATGTTGTCACATGAGATGGAAAACACCATGTTAGTAAGGCAAGGTTTCTAGCAACAATCTACTTGACCCTTAACTATGTGCCCACATCGAACTCTATCTTAGTTAATAAACCTAGATAGATACATACGAATGGTTGTACCTTAGGCAAGTGTTAACATTCTCTTTTTTATATGGAGTAGAACAGCGGATTTCATGTAGCTCACATGGTCTCATGTTGGTTATTGTACAACTTTTCCTAATGTAAAAGCAAATGAACAAGATATCTACGTGAACTCTTATTATGGTTCTCTTAAAGGTTACTACATGGTATGAGGGAGGGTATGAGACTTCTATTACACATTGCACATGTAGTATCCTAGGGGATTGATCTAGTAGTGTTCTTTTATGCTTATTATTATCATTATTTCTATTTTGATAATCTATGAGTAGCATTATTTTTAAATCATACGCGGGGCTGAAACAAACCATTCTGTCTCGAAATTCAAAATATAAGATTTGAAAATGCCTCTGCGGCGCACAGTAAACTCCATGTTTTTGATGCATTATTTTTAACTCATATTTGAGTTGGTTAAAATGTCTAACAAGTTCAGGGGTCTTTTCAGTAATTTGGGGAGGAATTATTGGTTTTTATAGAGCATTTTTACACCCCTAATTTCACCAATAAAAGCTAGACCCTCAGCTCAAAACAAAACCTCTCCATTCTTTTCTCAAAAACATCCATTGTTGAAACTTTCAAGCTCTCAGGAATAAGACTGTTTTACTCATGTGTTAATCCATCAATTGCGTGGGTTAGTCTTTTATATTAAAGTATAGTTTCTTCATCCTTGAAATCTCTTTCTTAAAGGAGTTAATTCGAATGATTTTTCATATATGATCACGTACATGAATTTTCCTATTTTGTGATCTAGTCATGAGTTCTTGCATAAAACGTTTTGAATCAATGTATTGTTATTGAATTGATTTTAATTTGATGATTATAACTTAAAAAAATCTATTAACCCATGCAAACTATGCAATTTTAATTTTAACTATTTTATGAGTTAAGTGGTCATGTCTCAATCCTTATGAATTCTAGTATAGTTATTTTTTGGCTATAGAATGATGTAAGAATTGTATTTGATTGACGCAAAGGCTGTCTAACATAGATAAATATATGTTGAATTGATTTAGATTCATTGAGCATTAAGATTTTTGTATTGAATTTATTATCATGACCATGGGTAAGGGATTTTTGGTATTGTATTGGACATTTAACTATAAATTGAAGTGGTGAGAATGGATTGATGGTACGCTGCCATAATAATATTTATTTTATGTAATGTAGGTTTTGAATGTTGTTGTTATTCGTATGGTCCACTTATGGTAGTGGTGCTCATGTGTTAACCTTGAGATGATGTGGCCTCTTCGACATTACCTTACGAATTTTATTGAACATGGCCTTTTCGGAATTTTTTAAGGAATGGTGATATTACAATGTTTAGATTGAATATTAGCAATGTGAAGGACTATGTAATATATCTAGAGTGATGTCTCTAGTTGTCTTACTAGTGTATCATGATAGGTTTACTTTACTATTACTGTATGATACTTGAACACAATTGAATACGTGATATGAAGATGAATGTTGAATGGAAGTCTAGGATCGGTAGACCTAAGGTGGTGCCCTTCTAAGAATGTCTAATATGTGGAACCTTCTATGTAGAAAGAAGTTTAAGAATGATCTATCCTCATATATAATGTGGCAGCCCTGGTGGACCAATCTTTGTTACGTGCATTATGACTAGGTAATGACTAAGAGATGGTACCTTTTCATATTACACTTTTAATAGAACTTACTCTATAAGAACAAAACTAGCATTGAGTGAATGTGTTATGGGATAACTCTACTTGAGAGGGAGAAAACATTTCAATGTATCTCTATTTTAGAAGGAGACTTGAGTGAATAAATAACCCTGATATTCTTTAACCATATTCTTACATGGGATGTTTTCTAATCGATGCTTTGATTGTAGATACCCTCTATCGGAGTAGGGTCAACTCCGGATTCCATCCCTACCTTGTATGGTCAATGTCGGTTATTTCCTATTCTCATCATGTGGGATACATTCTAGTATTTGATAAGTTCTACAACGTTTAGGTTGTGGAATGGGAAGATATCTGACATGGCACAGGTAGGCTTTTATGGTGTTAGAGTGTAGGTTCCTTATGTCTTTTCTAAGACAATTTTGTGAAGTCCTTAATGAATGAAATTTCTTCTAATTGACTTAATGAATAGTTATAACTTTAATGCATGTTGACTAGAATGTGCTATATGTAGAGTAGCTTTTAGGGTTGTTTAAGTAAGCTTCAAGAGGGTTTATGGACAGTATCGTCTTGTGTGACTTAGTTGAATCTTGGAGTAACCTTAGGTGGGGAGTGCAATGCCCTAAAACGAACTAAGGTAAACTAGAGCCTTGAGAATGTTTCTGTATTTGATTTGAAGTTAAAATGAGTTACATTAGTTTTCTTAGGCAGTGTGTGATGTTTGGTTAAGTTTGGATGTCAAACGTCCATAACATTCGAAAGATGTGCCTTAGATAGCGCTTGTGTGTCTTGATGTGTTTGAATGAGTTTTATGTGTTTGTTTTAATTTAAATTGATGTGGAATGTTACTATGACATATAAGATGATGTTTAGAGGTTCAACATTCGGGTACAACTCCATATAGGACCCACAAGAGCCCTAGAAAAGGACCCCACCTCTTGGTTGTTAGCTGCCAAAATAGTAAAAAAACGACGACCCAAGGGAAGGACCATTTGTCAATGAACGGCCCGTTGACCAAGGGAGTATATTGGATACGAATGTTAAGTTTGACAGGCTCCAAATGGAGCTAGGTCTCAACCAACTAGACCCCACCAACGGTTTGTCCTTTGACAAATGGCCTGTTTGTTGTTCTGCTGGTAGAGACTGTCCCAAAAGCTGTGAAAAATCTTCTTTTGCTTGGGGTGTTTGGTAAATTTGCTCCAAGTCTTTTACCAGCCTAGGAAGTTATTTTTAGTTTTATTTAAGTATATTAAAGTATTTGAAAACCTTAGACTTAATTTTAGATACCTTTTCCTAAAACCAAAACCCCTTCTCCCTTAGAAGACTCTCTCAAGTCACCATGGAAGCTAGAAGTAAGCAAGGAACTAGGAGGGCTGTTTGTAGTCATTTAGTCATCAAAAATCATTGGTATTTATTCAATGTTAGGTATGGTATCCACCCTTGACCTCTGTTACATTTAAGGATCCCCTTTTGGAAAGATTTCAATAAGAATTTTCAACTCTAGTTTCTTCTATATTCAAATTTAAATATGGCTCTTGCCTGAAAACGTTTTGAATGACTTAATAATGATATTTCTAATGTTATTTGATGTTTTTAAGGTTAAAAATTCATTTAAATAATGTTAAAGATTTTCATCTATTGTTGCCTTAAGAAATGGGTTAAATAACATAGTTTTGTAATGTTTGAACTTTGGTTTCCTTAAGTTGTGATTGATTTTTAGATACTTCCCTATTCAATAAAATATGATGAATTATTGAGTAAAATTAAATATATGATTGAAGCTTGGATTAAAGTGTAACTTGGTCATGTTGATCAAGTTTAGTTATAAAATGCTCTTGAGTGGTATGGTCCACCTCTTGGTGGAGGTGTTTACTTGAAATGTATGAATGTGAAGTTTCTAGTTTATTTTTAATGAGTCTATGAAGGCTTGTTATGTGAAGTAGGATTATAAATAATTCATTCTTGTTAAATGTGACTTATGAAGTTATTATGTAAAGTTGACTATAGTGTATGCTTGAATAAAGTTATTCTTCTTAATTGTTTATGATGATTTTTATGTGAAGTACAGTAGTATCGGGATTTTGTCTGATAGGAATTATATGAGTGATGGGAAAGCACCTAAGTGTGTGTATGATGTATGAAGCTGCTAAGCATGTATCAAAAGTTACAATGTAAATGAAAATGAAGCTTAGGTTGCAGGGTGTTCTTTCACATGACACACACCAAATCACAACTTGAAAATGAAATAATGAGAACGAAGTTACGTCTTAAATGGGTGTTTTGGGGTGAAACACTCTCGTATGGCTTAGATGAAGTGTTTAGTAGCATTCCCCACTGGATTTTCAAGAGCTTTCTAATGATATGTCGAGAGGATAAATTCCCTTGGTTTGAGTTGAGTGTTGGTGTTCACTAGTTATCCTAAACCCATAGTTGGAAAGTAAGTTTTATCTGGTGGAAAGTTATTGTCTAGCACCTGAGAAGGATATTGAAGAAGAGGTGGTTACAGTTCTCATGAGTTGAGATTGTTGTATTACAAGTACTTCTTGCGAAGGTTATACAACATTATTATCCCTCGGTTTAGTAGCGATTGTGTTACTTAGTAGCAATATCGTTATCCCTTAACTATGCGCCCGCATAGGTGTAGATATTGGTAAGCCATGTAAAAGCTATGAGTAAGACCTCACTTAGGAAAGTGAGGGGACCCTTCTCCGATATGGGAAGTATCGAGAATCCATGTTTAGCTCTCATGGTGTATGTCGGTTAAGCTAAATCCCACAAAATTAAAGAAAATGCTAAGTCTTCTAAAAGAGTGTACTACTTAGAGAAGGTAGTTGAATGGGACGTTATTTATCCATTGCATTAGGTAGGCATTCCAAAAGGGGAGTCTTACTGAGGCTTAAGTGAATTGAATGAACTAAGTTTCCTAAAAGAAAGCTACTCTTAGGTAGTAGTATAAGGGGGACGCTTAATCTACCATAGACTAATAGACCTTCTGGAAAGGGAGTCTTGTTTGCCAAGCCTTCTAAACGAGGTCCTACTTACGGTCGGTGGTGGTATGGTATGGGACGCCATCTACTCATTGCACTAAGTAGGCATTCCGAAAGGGAAGTCTTGGTGGGTTGTAGGGTGTTCTTCCAATGTGTTATCATTAAGTGGGAGCTCGTTCTACCGAGGCGAGTAAGACAAAAAGGAGTAATCTTGTGGATCCCTTTGGTGTGTATTTAAGGAGGCATATTTGTACTTCTCTCATTTCTTACCTTGGTGACTCTTATGATAATCCTTAGTTAGGGAAAATCCTAAGAAAATATGTTCACTTCCTCCTTTCTTGGCCTTTGAAGTTCGCTCCTTTGAATAGGATGAGTTCAATAATGGCCAAATGATTTCACTGTATTATTTTGTAGGTTTAATGTAAATTGCTTCCTTTTGTTAAAATTTTGGAAATTCTTTTTTAAGTGTTAAATGATGTTTCATAAGTTGTTTTACTTTTGAATTTATGAATATTTTATCTATTTGGCATGAAAGGTTGTTTTACTTAAATGTCTCTTTTTACATGTTTTTGCATATTTCATACTTAGTACATCGTTTTTTCCTAACCCATACTTTTGTATACTTTATAAGTATAGGTTTGAAGCAAGGTTGAAGTCTATGAGGAATAGCTTGTGAAAGTTCCTCTCAAGAAAAACAATACCCTCATACATCCGAGGTCATAATTCAGATCTTCTTAGTTTCTTTATGTTATGTCTTATTATGTATCTCTTTAAAATGTAAAGGTCTTTGTCCCAAAGTTTATTTTGTTGTGTCTTAAGTTGTCTTTGACGATGAGATTTTATAAGTATATATAAATAACTCCTTTTTATATTAACTGTCGTGAACAGTTTTAATTTCACACTACTTTTCATGTCTTATGTAATGAACTGTAGTTAAAGGGCTTGTAAAAGACCCCATAGGGGTCAAGTATTCCTTGCCATGAGCCGAGGGTTCTCGTTGATTTCTAGGGGGTACTTTCGGTTCATGACAGACTTGGTATCAGAAAATAAGGTTATCTGAAATATTTTAGGTGTGACGGAGAGAAATGTTAGTTTTGATATTATGATGGTTTTGTGACTAGATTAGTACATGTGAAGGTTAGTTTTTTAAAATTGTGATGTGATTTATGAGATATGAAGTGTTGTGATGAGAAACTTTGTGGTGATGTAATTATTAAGCATAGTAATAATTATAAAGACTGAATAATGTGCCTTTGGGAGCGAATGAGTTATCTTGTGACTATATTGAACGATGGTACAAATTCTTTAATGTGTAAATTTGAGGAATGTTGAAAGAGTATGGAGATTTTAAAGGAAAGTAAAGGGAAACCCTCTTGCGTGGTTAGTGTTTGGATAGTTGTTCTAGTGATTTGGGTTGAGGTTCTTGTGTAGGTTTTTCCTAAGGAGGAAGTGTAGTTTGAATGCCTAGTAAAGGAGTTTTGTTCCACGAAATTTAGTCAACTAATGCCTAAGAGTGGAATGAAGTTGTGTTTAAGGGAGGTTTTTTTGGCTTGTATCCTTAGAGGAAAGTATTATGCTAAACTGCTAAGGTTGATGTTAGTCTTGATGTGCATGAGTCGAGGGTAGGGTGAGTTCCTACCTTGTGAGAAGTATAATGGTGCTTTGAAGTGTGAGACCGTGAAGATGGATTTACCCTAAGTGGGGGAGAATGAGTTGAGTAGAATTACATGAAATGTACTTAGTCTAAGAGAATCCTCAAGGGTCACTAAGTGGGACTGGTAGTATGGGATGCTACTCTAACATTGCAATTATTGTAACTTACCAACTCTCTTCGGAGTAAGTTCATATTGTCTTGTCTCTCATATTGTAATGACATCTTATTAAAGTTGTTTGTAAGATGAATTATTGAAATTTTAAACATGTGACATAGTGAAGTTTTGAATTCACTGTGAGCACGTCCAAATTTTTAGGAAATTGCATTTTTCGATAAACTTTGTTTTCAATGTATTATGAGATGAGTTTATATGGTATTATACTTCATATGATCAAGCCTTCTTGATGAATTGCTCGAAGAATGAAATTTTGAAATTTTAAGCATGCTTAACAGTTTCACAGTAACATTCACTCTATGATTTTAGAATTTTGAGAAATTTTTTGTTTCCTTTGATTGAACATTCAATGTATAAAAAAGTGTTGCATATGATAATGTTTAATGATGGAGAAGGTAGTTCCTCCTTAAAAGAAGGTTAAGGTTGAGTTTTGAAATTTTGAAGTTTTGCAGAGAGTTATTTAAGTTGCTAGCAATTGAAAGTGTGAAATGATTCTCATTGCTAGTTGATTCTTTGATTTTGACTATTTTGATCATTATTGTAAAGTGTTATGTCATTCTAAGTGAGTCCCTTCTAGTCTTAAAGTTTTAGTGTTATTCGAGAACGAATGTTGTTCTAGGTGGGGGAGAATGTGACGCCCTAAAACGAACTAAGGTGAACTAGAGTATAATCAGTGTTTATTGAGTTAATTTGAAGTTAAAATGATTAACTTTAAATTAGTGTTCTTAGTCAATGTATGATGTTTGGTTAAGTTTGGAGGTCAAACGTCAAAGAACGTGCATGACATTTGCAAGGTGTGCCTTTGATAGCGCTTGTGTGCCTTGATGTTTTTGAGTGAGTATTATGTGTTCGTTTTAATCAAAATTGATGTGTGATGTTCTTAAGACGTAGACGAATATTTTTAGGTGTTTAACGTTCAGGTATGACTCCATCTAGGACCCACGAGGGGCCCTAGAAGAGGACCCCACCTCTTCGCAACAAGCTGCCAAAACAATGACGAAACAACCACCCAAGGGACTGTCCGTTGGTCAACCAAATGGCCCATCGACCATAGGCGTTGACTGTACCTGAAGGTTCAGTTGGACAGACTCCAAATGGAACTAATTCTCAACTAACGAGACCCCACCAACGGTCCGTTTGTTGGTCCGTTGGTGAAGACGGTCAAAAAAGCTGTGAAAAATCTTTTTTGGCTTGGGGTATTTGTTAAATTCTCCTCATGTTTTTTATGACCCAAGGAAGTTATTTTTAGATTTATTTAGGTATATTAAAGTGTTTCAAACCCTAAGACCTAATTTTAGACTCCTCTTTCTAAAACCCAAAACCCTCACCCTTAGAAAACTCTCTCAAGTCACCATAGAAGCTAGAAGTCAAGAAGGAACTAGGAGGGAAGTAGGTGGTCGTTTCTTCATAAAAAATTATTGATATTTATTCAATATGAGGTATGGTATCAATCCTTGAACTCTCTTCCACTAAAGGAGCCCCATTCTAAAGGATTTCAAAAAGTGTTCTCAACCCTAGTTTTTATAATCTTCAAATCTAATTATGGGTCTTGCATTAAAACGTTTTGAATGACTTAATAATGATGTTTCTAATGTAAGTAGATTATTTTAAGGCTACTAATACAATGAATCATGTTATACATTTTCATCTAATGTTGGCTTAAGAAATGGGTTAAATGAGTTTGATTTTGTAATCTTTGAACTTTGGTGTCCTTATGTTTTTATTGATGTTTAACTAATGCCTTATGGG
Organism: Solanum habrochaites; assembly: GCA_027704765.1. Classification (NCBI taxonomy): domain Eukaryota; kingdom Viridiplantae; phylum Streptophyta; class Magnoliopsida; order Solanales; family Solanaceae; genus Solanum; species Solanum habrochaites. Next base: position 14,962,835 of record JAKWJA010002492.1, on the reverse strand, counting down.
ATAATTTATGATGAAATATTCAGTAAATGATATAGTTAATGGAAGCATGGATTAAAGGGTAAGTTGGTTATGTTGATTAAGTTTAGTTATAAAATGTTCTTGAGTGGTATGGTCCACCTTCTTGGTGGTGGTGTTTGCTTGAACTGTATGAATGTGAAGTTACTACTTTATTGTGAATGAGGTTATGAAGGATTGTTATGTGAAGTAAGTTGATAAATATGTCATTCTTGTTAAAATGCTCCTTATGAAGTTATTATGTGAAGTATACTGGCATGTATGCTTGAAAGAAGTTATTCTTGTTAATTGTTTTATGAAGCTTCTTATGAGAAGTATGTTAAAGATTAAGTCTAAAGGACTCATATGATTATGTGAAGCATGTAAAGTGTGTAATGGGATTAATGAAGGTGTAAGTATTTATAGAAGTTAAATGTAAATGAAATGAAGATTATGTGCAAGGTGTGCTCACATGTACACACACCACTCCACACTTGGAAGTTTGGAATGAGCTAAGTTATCCTAAAGGGGAAGTGTTGGGGGGTGAAACATTGTTTGTGAGTTGAGATGATGTGCTTAGTAGAAACACCACTACATGCTAAGAGCTTTCTAAGATAGGTCAGAGGATAAATTCCCGTCGTGAGTTGAGATGTGGTGTTCACTAGTTATGCTTAACCTATTGTTTATAATGTTTAGAATCCGTGGAAGTTATGCCTAGAAACTAAGATAATATGAAGAAGACATACTTACACTTCGTGAGCTGAGATGTTGTATTCAAATGTACCTCTTGATATGAGTACTCCTCGAAATAATAAAATGAGTTACTTAGTAGAAATCTCCTTATCCATTAACAATGCACCCACATAGGTGTAGCTATTGGGCAAGCCATGTAAATCTAAGATTAAGAGCTCACCCTAGGAAAGTAAGGTGAACCTTCTCCAATAAGGGAAGTATCGGGATTCCATGTCTAGCTCTCATGGTCTATGTTTGTTAATTTAACTCACACAAAAGTAAAGAAAATGTTATGTCTTTTAAAAGAGTGTACTACTTAGGGTTGGTATTAGAATGGGAAACTATTTATCCACTGAACTAGGTAGGCATTCCAAAAGGGGAGTCTTAGTGACCCTTATGTGAATTGAATGAACTAAGTCTCATAAAAGATCAAACTATTTAGGATAGGTAGTGGAATAGGACGTGATCTATCCATTGCACTGAATATTATAGTAGGAAAATAGGCAACATTAGCATAATTGGACTTCACTTCACAAAGTCATCATAGAACATACTCATAATCTCATTCTAGATTTACTTGTGCAATGTCATGTTGAGTCCCATAACCTCAGACATACTAAGTAAACCTAAAGAGACTACTATCATGAACATGCACTTCATAAACAAAAAAGAAAACTATAGTCAACTTCATTCATGCCAAGCAACACCTTAATAATATAGTCATTAAGGCAAACATTATGCATGTAGGATAAGACCACATCGTATAGAGTCATACTATCCAATTCATTACAACAAGTAGACAATACTACGATGTCATGCATAAGAACACAAACATATTCATATACTTTAGAAATCCCCTCAAGAGCTACTTGTGCAATGTATAGGTGAACTCTCATAACCTCACCTATACTAAATAAATTCACTTAGGTTATCCTAGTTAGGATCCTTACATTACTTCCATTGTCCATTTTACTTTAGAAAAACTATAGCCTTAACCGACACTTATAGCATGGGTTCTAAACATAGAATTTTGTGTTGTAGAGCCTTGCATCAAGAGAAGGTTATCTACCTAGTAAAGGTACAACATTAACACATGCTAGCATATTAGGTGATATCACTTGCTAGATCATATGGGCAAGCATATTTTATGGAACTTAAAGGAATATAAGGAAACCCACTTTTTGCAAAATATGGCATTGTAATTATTGATCTCATGAGGAATATGGTGAACAAGTCTTTCCACATTGGGAAGGGGAACCTCTCATCTATGTTTAGTTGGTACTAAGCAAAGTTCCCTTTATTAAAAGTCTGTATTAAAAAAAATTATAAAATTAGGCTAAAGGAGATTGACTTCTCATAATCGTAGCTAATAGGTCATAGATTATACTTCATCAACCTAAATTATGTGAGAAGTCCTGAAGGAATTTTAAACATATGAAAAAATCACCCCATCTAGGTTTAGAGGTTAACCCTTGAGAAAACACCTGTAAGAGACCCTTTATGATAGCTCACTCATACAAGCAACATAGACATGTTTTCATGCATAAGAGTATAGCTGTATAGGTGTAACAATATGAGAAAAACTTTTATATAAACACATTTATACATCATGCACATTCATACTTCATCATATAACATAAGACATATTCATAGAATAATCATGCTTTTATAATCATGTAAATAAGTAACCAACCTAGGAACTATCCTATCTAGACACACATGTGCAATGCATAGACAAGGTTTCATACCCTTGTCCATACTAGCACACCTATCAAGTCATCCTAGTTAAGAAATACATAACATACTTCATAGAAATATACATTACATGCCTAGGAGTTGACACAAGTGCATATGTGAATTTCCTTTCATTAGACACCACGAACCTATACTTCTTTTAAGCATATATGAAGTGTGAGTGTGTAGACATTGGTCAATATGATCACCTAATGAGAATCCACAACACATTGAGGCAGCCATCCTCTTAGGACCACAATGCACATTCACCCATAGACCACACATAAAAAATTACCATATGAGACAAGCTAACTTTACATTACACTTAAGACTCCTAACATTACTAATCAACCCATTCACATAGAGGCACATACGTAGAGGTTCATTGATCATCAATACTCATCAATGGAGGCACCTAAACATAAGCCTAACATATTTTTAATTCACAAACTTTTACATTAACAACACAACCTAGATCACAACTAGAATAGAACAGTACACATGTTTCACATTTGGTGATCAACACCAGCACGCCTTCAGAATACATTGCCTTCAAGGAAATGATTATGGAACATATATAATGACTATAAAGTTAACACTGCCACTATAAGTGGACCACGCCTCACGATGCCTTACAAGGAAAATCATCTAGCAATTCCATAAGAAAAGTAAAGGAATAGAGCAACCTCACCAAATATCCCTTGCATTGATCATCAATGATAAATACTCATAATCCATCAATAAGGTAATTATAGGGAAGTAGCTAAAGATAACATAACATAAACACATTCGTAATTCAATTGCCCTATAATCAAGATCATGACAAGTGCTCCACAATAACAATTAATACAAATAGAAGAATATAGGTCAACCATTCAAACCATGATACATATATATCAATTTCACATAATTCACCATTACATTACATCATAGGGATTAGCTAATGTACAATAATCATATACAAGATGATGATTCAAACATCATAGAATTAAGGCCATATCATGTACACTACTTCACCAAACTCATCATAATTGATCACTCATCAATAATTCACCATGAATTTGAATACAAAAAAGTATCTATAGAAAATTCAACTTGTAGAATCATAATTCACTTAATATAAAATGAAGATCACAATGTCCACAAATAGGCTAAATTGTGATTTTAGATGGAAAATGGGATCATCATGTAATATGATTGAAATTCACTTTACAATAAGTACATTATCATAAATTCATCATGAGAAAGCTTTCGAAAGAAAGAACCAATCGCTAGATTGAAAACTAGAAAGTTTGATCATGAAATTTTAATGAAAAAACATAGTAAAGAGTTCTTTAGATGGAAGAATATCAAAAGATAAATGATCACCATACTTTATTGTGGGAGAGAACAACGAAATCTTCATGATAAATCCATGGGAATCCAATATCCAAGATGTTCTTGAGGTTCATCTCCAGTGGAGGTCTCTAGAAAGGTTTCTTTGGAGGCGAAAAAGTCTCATTTATAAAATGAATTTCGGAATAGGTATTTGATCTTAACAGTTAACTAAATATACTCAAAAACAGCTAAATAAATATCCTAAGGTCAGTTTAGGACATGGGGTGAATTTCATATTCATCACTTAATGAAACAATGTGTAGTCTACATAATGCATGTTCAAACGAGACACAACCATCAACGCCCAGTAAGTCCAATGACGGATCGTACTGTTGTTGGTCTTTCGGGTCTGAGGCTTGTCCACTGGCTTGGAACTTCTCCACGCTAAGTCTTTTATTAGACCTCCCCATCGATGGGGAGTATGTGCACCTACTGGACATCATTATCTAATAGTAGGTAGCCACTGCCAAGACAGTGTCTATGAAGACTTTGGGTCCTCCTTGATGGCCTTTTGCGAGGCCGTTGGGGAGTTGTACCCGGACGGTTCTAACATAAATACACATATTAACATGTGGAGGACCTTACATACAAATTTAAGAATCAAACAAGACTCGCAAAAAATCCAAACATGCTAGGCACACTCAAGTCACATATGCACATCTCAAGGGCTAGCTTTCAAACGTCATTGATGTTTGGCTTCCAAATGACATCAAATAAATCATAAAAGGATATAAATTATCAAGGAAGACCTCTCAAATATCTGCCGAGTCATCGTACATACCCTTAGTGCCCTATTATCCCTCCATTGCATGTACCAAGTTTTGGCCACATCGTTGAGTTGATAAGCAACAAATTCGGCCTTTTTAATTGAGGTCAGCCCCATATCATATAGAATATGTTAGAGCTCATAAAGGATATATTTAGAGGTAATTGCTTGGGAAAAGCTTCCCTTAGCTCTCCATCAGTCATTAATGGAGGAACAGCACGAAGTTGATCTTCAAATTGAGGTACTTGGTTGTCTTTTGGAGGGACCTCATTACAATGAGATCTCAAATTAGCCATTTCTTCCTTGGTTGTTCTAGCAGCTGATATTCAATCATTTATACCAATAAATACGATACAAGTTTTAGGTGAAAGAAAAGCACTAAAAAGAATCTACGTAGGAATACAATATAAGAATTAGAGTTTCTAGTCCATAGTCTCTCATTTCATAAGTTGTTGAGTGCGCTTTAGAGTTATGAATAAGAATCTACGTCCACTGTTTTAATGAGAACATCGTTATTGAGGGGATTCCAACTTCATGCTTTAGCCAAAGTTTGTCATATCTGCGAAGTACGCCTACCCCACAATCGACGTCATCGTCCTAGCAAAAGACTAAGACTAGCCTCTTAGATTTCATCATTACATTCATAGGTTAAATGTGTGGAAACTTTAAAACTTATTAGCTACATCTACTTCATGAGGTTTACTTAGACCTCTCGGTTACACATAACATATTCATAGCGAGTATACATAGACTCCTTGTATAATAAGATTACATAGTCTTCTACTTTTATGCTACATATAGAACACATACACAATGTAGTATTAAAAAGGGATATCTCATATTAAACCATTTAAATGGAATCAAACAATATGGGCACAAAACCTTACACAATATATGTATAAATGTTACTTAGGGCTTACAACAATATCTTGAAACACGTAGAATGAAATGATCGTCTTTAGACTATAACTAAGAATCATAGATAGCGTAATAAAAAGTCATCATCCTCGGAATTGAGGACATACGCACACTTGGAGAATTATTTCAAGCATTACTTCAAATGTGCTCACGAACCCTTCAACTACCGAAACCTAAAATGTTGGGGAACCAGGGAGAAATATGGTTACCACATCACTTCTACTAAGTATTGGATCATATGCACATACAACATAGAAAGTCTAATCAAGTAAACATGCATATCAACATAATTGAGAACATAATAAAGACAACTCTATCATAAATATATAATATCAACAAGCACACATAGTGTCATTTAGAGTAAACATCATCAAACTTTAGCCATAGCGACCAACCACATGTTCATAAGTGAAGCCAATCTCACATAGTTTCATTAACAAATAAAATAAACATGTACACATTGTTTAAATTTAAAAGCATATAAGCACATAAGAACGTCCTTCTAAGACTTCCCTCAAGGCTAACTAGTGCAATGTATAAGTAGAGTCCCACACCCCTACCTAGACTAAGTCAAACCCCTTAGGTCATCCTAGTTAGGGTTAAATTTATTACTTCAGTTTACCTTTGGGAACATCTTTCCTTAATCGACATATACCACATGAGAAAAAGTGGAATTTGGTGTCATCGAACCCTTTAGCAAAAGAAGTTGGACTACTTTCTAAGGTAGTACACAAAACATAAACATATCATCTATGCGGATCAACTAGCTAGAATTCCTATGGGGGAAACATAGTTCAAGAACAACGAGATGTTGTTGGGACCCTCTTTATGTTGAATGCATTATATTGTCCATTATCATGAGTAAAATAATGATACTACCTTCCCTATGTGGGAATGGGCACTCCTCACTTCTAGTTCAATCAGTGCTAAGGTAGAGTCCCTTTAGAAATTTCTTTCATTAAAATTCATAACTTAGTTTAGGTCATAGGGGTGTACCCCTTATAAAGTCACAGTCATAACTCAATAAGAATTTCATGACTATGTCCTTTCACTGCACTTCAAACATGTGAGGTTACCACACTTACGTAATAATATTATGATAAGGCACATAGGTAATTCATCACCATCCATATATCATTAAACCCTAGCCAACAACTCACAAGCCATAAATTAAGACATTCTAATTCAAGATCGAACCAACCCTAACCAATCATATCATAAAGTATACTTCAATATAGCGTAATCACTAAACATAAGTAATCATGAGATGACAAAATTTACCCCAATCTCCTTCACAAACCATTATCCAATATTTTACTATCAACCATCCAATTCAACTCAATAATGAGTGTAATATTAACACACAATAGTAATTAACACAAATATGGGGTCCATTGAAATCACTACACATTAATTCATCACTAGTTCATAACATAGGGTTAGTGAATTGTGTGAACATGATGATATATTCCCCAAAAAAAGTATAAATCATCAAGAACTATCATAATTTAATCATAATACATCATAATCTAAACATAATAGTAAAAAGAAACCATAAACAATAAGTAAGACCCCCAAAATGAATTAAGGTGTCTAGAGAATCACACGTTCCTTATAAGATTGTTAATATGTCAATTAGTTGTTTTAAAGCATGTATGATTGATTCGCAAGTTATTGGAAGTGAATAGCCAACCGAAAAGTCAAGACATTCAAAAATTAGCCCTTGGAATACTTGAGGTGCATAGTATGTTTTGATTGTGTGGGCTGTGGTGTTTTGTGATTAAAAATTGTCATGGAAGAGTCCTTTGAATTTGTATGAGGAAATTTTGGATGGGAAGGTCAGATTAAAAAACGCCCCAAAAAGACAAACAAAGGGTCCTTGAGGAGGACCCAACTTGTGGACAAAAGTTGATCCAAGTTGGCAGGAACTGCCCTAGTGTTCAGGGACGAGTTAACGGCCAGTGGAGTGGATCACATTCCGTGAAGTTGGTAGTGGAACTTTCTTATCAACTCGTAGACTTGGAAATACAATGTATTCACTTCCCCAACGACAATGGACAACCATAAGGGTCGTGAACCACCTTCACGGACAATGAAGGTTCCCGTGGAGTTTAAGGTTTTTCAAGGTTTTCTCCTACAATTTTTTGGGATTTAACTTTATACGAATACATTATGGTGATATTCATTTGATTTTTAGATTACGTTCATCTAAAGAGTTCCTTCAAAAGGATTTCAATGAGATTTTCATTATCAAACCCTCCAACTTCCAATCTAGCCATGTTCTTTCTGAATTTTGAATTTCAAAAGCATTTATTAGTATGCTTATATGTTGATGTTTTATGTGTGTACTTATTTAAATTAAATTTCAATTATTATCATTAATTAATCACATGTTCCTTCCAATTCTCAAATTAACCTATATCAGGGGCATTGTGATCTCGACTATGTGATTATTGAATTATGATCATAGCATGTTAAATAGATTATAACTACTTTTTTATATTCATATTTATGGTTAATTTTTGATGAATTATCCATGTGTATAAAGGTTTGGTAAGTATGACCTACATTCCTTCACATTCTATAGATTTATGATACAGTTTACATCATATGATCATGATCTTGGTTTGATTGATGCATGCTTTTGATGATGTTAGTGCAATTTTAGCTATTGACCTGGATAAGGATTTTTGATGAAATAATGGTATTGATCAATAATGATAAAGGCCTTGGTGAATTAGTAAGATTGCTTACTTTTTTTAATTCTCAATGAAATTGCTAGATTATTTGGCCTTCCATGACATTGTGTGGTACGGTCCACTTATGGTGGAGGTGTTTACTTCGTTGTCATTATATATGTGATGTTATCATGGCCTTGAAGTCAAGATATATGTATTATGAAGGTATAGTGATGATGATCACCCAATTTTGTAACATGCCTAGTTTCAATTCTAGTTATGATCTAGGTTGTGTTTTAACGGTTATGAGCATGTGAATAACTATGTTAGGGTTTGGTTTAGGTTCAGCAACGTATAAGTAGTAATGGTAAATGAACTCTTACCTATGTACCCCGATATGAATGTGTGATTAGCTAATGTTAGGAATCTTTGATGCAATGTGAAGTTCTCTTATCTCCTATGCCAAATTGTGGTGTGTGGTCTATGATTGAATGTGAATTATGGTCTTAAGAAGGAGGCTTCACCAATATGATGTTTTTGGAAATCATGTGATCTTGTTGACCAATGTACAGACACTCACACATTATGCGTGCTTACAAGTAGTATAGGTTTATGGTGTCTAATGAAAGGGTACACTCATATGCACTAATGTATACTACTATGCATGTAAAGTATATGTCCATGAAATATGAATGTACCCCTTAACTAGGATGACATATTTGGTGTACTAGTATGGGAAAGTGTGGGAGCATGTCTATGCATTGCACAAGTGTGCCTTGTTAGGATAGTGTGTAGGTGGTTATTATATGTTATGGGCATATGAATGCCTGATTTATGATAGGACGTAATGTTATGTGATATGATATAAATTATGAATTGGATAGTGTGGAAATTATTTCATGTGAAAGAATACTCAATTAGGTACACTTATAAATTTATGGATTTGAAGTGATGTATGTATGAAAATGTATGGACTAAGGGTATTTGGTGAACGGTTTGCTCACATATATCAATAGATATAGGATATATATATATATATTATTATATTGATAGATATATATTGATATATATAGATATATATATATATATATAAAAAAAGACAAAACCTAAAGTATGTCCATTACATTATGGTGATCTAGTCAATAGAGGTCTCTTGGAATGCGTCATTCCAAACAGTATCATAACTAAAATTGTGTTAAATATGCGATGTTCATGTGAAAGAACTTCTCAGATTAATTAGGCTGATTAACTCTCATCTATGACCTATGATCTAATAACATGGTGGGTTAAATCTCCTAAGACTTTTTTTTTACAAAGTATTAAATATTAATGTCTTTTCATAAAGGTAACTTAGGTTAGCACAGAGTGAACTTATATGAGGGTTTCCCATTCCCAATGTTGGAAGTCTTGTTCACCATTGTTCTCACGAGGTGGATAATTGCAATGCCTCAATATGCATAAAGAGGGTTTCCATATATTCCTCCAAGTTCCATAAACTATACTTGTCCCATAGGATCTAGCAACTGATATTCACCTAATATGCCAGTATGATGTTAATGTTTTACTTTGTCTAAGTAGAGCACCTTCCCTTTGTGTAAGCCTCTACACCAAATGCAATTATAGCACCCATGGTCTTAGTCTGGGTTAAAACATTAGTATCCCAAAAGTAAAATGGAAAATTGAAGTAATGTAAGGACCCTAACTAGGAGAACCTAATGTAAGTTGCTTAGTGTAGGTGGGGTATGGGACTTAACCTATCCATCAGACAAATAACTTTTGTAAAAGGAGGTCTAGGATGGTGTTCTAATGTATATGTATATGTTTATGTTCCTTTTCATAACATTGTAGTTTTGTATACTTATTAGGTGATGATATGCATGGAATGAGGTCATGTGATGTGTATTACCTTTAATGCATTACACGTTGTATTAATTGACTTGGATGATGAAGGTCTGTTTGAGAAGAGGTTTTCTATGATGGTTTTTTGATGTATGAAGTGTGTTAAGGCTTGTAGTGTCTTTGTAGGTTTACATAGTATGTGTGAGGTTATGGGACTTCACATGTACATTCCACAAGTAGGCAAAGAATTGAATTGTAAGTAGAGTTCTTGTATGTCTTTGTTGAGATAAGTCCATGTATGTTGACGTCACTATTGCCTTACTATGATTATGTTTGAAGTCTTGACTTGAATGTGTCTTGTGATGTGTTATACTTCTGTGAAGGTATGAGTTAGGTTATGAAGGTTCCATGTATGAGTGCCTTGTGACCTTTAAGTGATCATTGCACCAACTATCACTAGCGGGTCATTTGGGAAGATAAGAAGTTAAAAGGAAGAAAGCTTACTGTAAAATGAACTTACTGTCATTTAAAATGTGCTTACTGTAAAGTGGGGACTAATATGACTTAAATTCAATATGTTGTTTTATATGATGTATTACCATTGAATATTCCTATATGAAGTATTTCAATTGTATGATGCTCATTGTATCAAGGTGTTATGAAGTTTTAAGATACATGGTTTCAAGTAAAATGCGCTCTCTAAATGCATGTTTTTGAATGGTTTTCATACTTAGTGCATTCTTGTACTTACTCAATTCTTCTGTACATTTTTATACAAATTGTAGGCTATGGATGCTTAAAGGATGTCTCTATGGTGAGTAGCTTGATGATGTGTGTTTTCCAAGCACAAGAAAGGAATCCTTAAGATCCAAGGATGTCCTATGTCAACTGATGTTCTTGCATATGATATGCTATGAAAGTGTTAAATTTTCCACTAATTTTCCTATTACATTGAGGTGAATGATAACTATGGGATTGTATAATACCTTCGAGAGTTCAAGTACGCCATGTTACATTTAGTGGGTGCTCCCCAGTAGCGACAAACGTGGTATCAGAGAATAAAGTTTTAAAAGTTGTTTTAGTATCCAATGTCTCGTGTTGCCATGTCTAGTAGAGTTTTTTTTTTCATTTGTGGTGAGTCGCGACACTTCCATGAGAGGGAGGCTATAAAACGATATAATTTCCCTTCTCATCATTTTCATGTCATTCCATAGAACTTAACTCCATATAATCTCTCTCTTATGTTTTCTTGTTTGGTGGTCTTTTAGATTTTATTGCTTGGATGAGATGGTATCTCTTGCTTGAGGGTGAAAAGGTGAGTTTTAATGTTCATCTTTGTTTTATGGTATGATGAGTGTGTGTGAAGGTTTATTTTTGCATGCTTTGATGATGTGATGCCAATTATGGCTATATATGTGAATTATGAGAAAGGACATGTTATGTGATTTATGGTATAATATGGTTATAACTTGTTAAAAGGTTGTAATGGTTATAATGAGTTTCCTTCTTGGATGATATGTTGCTATATTGTTTTGCATGATAGTAATATCATGATATTGTTGAAGCGACCCCAGAGTAACATCTACAAGTTAGAGAGAACCCTTGTATTGCAACAAGGCATACCTTTGGGTCCTGGTACAAGTCCTTTAACTATCGTGCATTACGTAAAACATTAAAAGTAGTGCGGAATCATAACTATTCACGACATTTAATCTAAAAAGGAATTATTTCATAAATACTAAAAAGTCTCATCATCACAAGCCAAACTTAAAGACAATATATAATATCTTAGGTACACAGCCCTAAACATTTGAGTGAAATAGATATGTCTTAATAACAAATACTAAAAAATATGGATTATGTCTTCGAATATATGAGGGCATACCAAGTGTTGAGAGAGTAGATATAACCTAAAAAACTACCAAAAAGGGAAACAAACAGATGGAAAGGAATATAAATCGATTTTGAAGCAAAAATGCCAAAATAAGATAAAATTCTTTCTATGGTTATGCCATTACGAAAAGTTACCAACATGTAAATACCTCAATGGATTTGGTATAGATATATCCCCAAATTGCGCAACGTGCGGAGCGGAGGAATATGTGAAGTACATCTTCTGAGAAATTACATTAGTTAAAAACTATTGGGACGATTTGGGCCACCAAGACATAGTTAGGAGCTCAAGAGTCCAAGATGACCGCCAGTGGATCTTATCCATGAAAAAATCCAAATGTACCTTAAATCATCCTCTCGATTGGGATCTTTCCTTTTCTTTCAACCTATGGAATGTATGGCTCAGTTAGAACGACAATCATCACAAGAAATAGAGTAAGGATATACCAATATCATTACCATATTAAAGAGAAGTAGAATACTACTACCTAAAAACAAGACCACTAAGGTAAATAAACATAAAAAACCGCATGATAGTCACTGGTCCGCCCAAAAAGAATGATTAAAACTCAATGTAGATGGTTTTGTAAACCACAAATCGAGTAGTGGAGGAGCCGGAGGAGTTATCAAAGATAAGAAAGGTAATTGGGTGGCTGGTTTCTCAATCAAAACCAATGCTTTCAATCCAGTTCATGATGAAATATTGTCAATATATTATGGACTACAACTGACCGTGAACATGAACTTAAAAACCATTGAAATAACATTGGACTCGCAAGACGCAATTAAATTATTTCATGAAGGAACTGACTATTTTGCTAATACTATCTATAAATGCAAGGTATTGAGGCAACTGTTGATGAACCCGCAGGTGGCATACCTACTAGCTAAAAAGGGAGCAAATATGCAATCAATTGGAGTTTTGGTGAAATGAGATGCTCAACCAATCCTCCGTCAATGAAGCTATTCGAACTTGATACGAGGGGCATTAGTTTTTTTCTATCTTAGAAAAACATATTCCATAGTAGTAACTAGTAGCTAAGAGCTAAGAGTTCTTATAGTTCTAGACTTTTTGGGTTAATCCTAACCCTACCTAATAGTTAGGTTACGAACCATCTAGTTGTAATGATGCATACTAAATATTAATAATATCTTTTTTTTAACGGAAAAAAGAGAGGGTAAATTCCCAAACTTTCCCTTCTAGACTTCTCCTTGTTTCCAAACGTATACTTATAGAGTATAGAAATGTATTGGGTTAGTACAAATAATGTACTAAGTATGACATATGCAAAACAATGATAAAAGGAACATTTAAGTATATATACATTTTCATGGAAATTAAGTAAATCCTTCATGAATATAGGAGTAAAACAATATAAGAATCATCATTTAACACATAGAGAAGGATTTTCATAATTTTAACAAAAGGAACCATTTTATAGGAAAACATAGTGCCCTTATATTAAACTTAAACAAAGTTACAGTGAATTCATTTTAGCATTTCACTGAACTATTTTAATCCCAATACAGTGAATCCTTTAAGTCAAGCCAGAGGCAGCGTTACTCATTTCGTAGGGAACTTTCCCTAGCAAGGTTTCCTCACACTCACCATGTGAGATATGAAGAACACCATTAGGCCTTCCTTCAATTACACCATTAATCGACTTGGAGAACGCAAGTCTCAAATCAATGAAAGACATTTAGGAAGAAATGCTAAACATTTCACATAAGACCACCACCCAAGACTTCCCTTCGGAATTGCCCGACTTAATCAAATGAGTAGATGAGTCTCATTCTACCACCTACCTCAATAGTAAATTCTTTTAGAATACTTAGCTCATTCAATTCATATAAGAGTCAAAAAGACTTCATTTTCAGAATGCCTACCTAGTGCAATGGACAGATAGCGTCCCATTCCACCACCTACCCTCAGTAGTACACTCTTTTAGAATACTTAGTACTTTAATTGCTTTTATGGGTTTATCTTAACCGACATTAAACATGAGAGATATACATGGAATTATTATGATTCCTTTATTGGAGGAGGGTACCCTCACTTACCTAGAGTGAGGTCTTTCTTTTAGCTTTTACATGGCTTTCCCTATAGTTTCACCTATGTGGACGCATTGTTAGCGGATAATGAGATTGCTACTAAGTAACTCATTCTCTACTAACTAGGAGTACTCATGTCAATAGGTACATTAGAATACAACTTCTCAATGAATAAAGTGTAACTACCCCTTAATCATATCCTCTCTTTGTTAAGCATAACTCCCCACAGAAAGGCATTCATTCTCAAGCCTATATTAGAAAGATCTTGGGAGGTAGTGGGATTGATACCTAAAACTTCATCTCAACTCACGAAGAGTGTTCATCCCAAAACTCGCCTTCTTATTCTTATTCTTTAACTTCATCCATCCATTCATTCAAAGTGTGAGTTTGTGTGTACATGTGAGTACACTTTTCATATAAGCATCATTTCATTTACATTAGATTATATACATGCTTTCATAACAAGTTTGATTAAAACACATGAACAAGAATAACTTCATTTTCGTATTTCTTCACAGAAAATATGCATTATGTCTTCATTCAAATACACAATAATACACATTTCAGATAGTTCAAGTAACAACCGCCAACCACCGGTGGACATACCACTCAGAGCATTTCATAAATGAATCTAAGTGACATAACCAACTTACACTATTCCAAGCTCCATCACCTATAATATTTACTCAAAATTATAATTATAAATATCCCTTAGGGTTAATATAAACCAACAATTATCAACACACAGGAAAAACCATTCTCAAAGATTACAAAATCATGTTCATTCAACACATTCTCTAAGCCAAAAATTGATAAAAAGCTTTAACGTATTTTAATTAATGTTTTTGCATTATATAAACCAACTAACATTAGAAACATCATATTTGAATCCTTTAAAGTGTTTTTATGGAAGACCCATACTTAGAGTCAAAGATAGAAGAAGTTAAGGTTGGAAAACATCTTTTGAAATTCCTTAAAAGTGGCTCTTTGAATGGAAGAGATTTGAAGTATGACTACCATACCTCAAATAGAATAAACCCCACTGATATTTGATGAAGAATCGACCACCAAAAGCCCTCCTATCCCCTTTCTTGACTTCTAGCATCTATGGACGTAAGAGAAAGAGTTTTCTTGAGGAAAGGGTTTTGGGTTTTAGGAAATAAAATCTAAAATTGGGTATAAGGGTTTGGAAAACCTTAATATACCTAAAAGATGCTAAAAATATCTTCTAAGGTTCCTAAAAGTCTTGGGGTGAATTTACCAAACACCCCCAAGCCAAAAGAGAATTTTGACAGCTTTTTGGCAGCAGCACCAAAGCCTCCAACCAACAGACCGTTTGTCCACCGACGCCCCTTGGTGGTGGTTCGTTGGTTGAGTTTGCAACCTTCAAAACTTACAGGACTTCAATTCCAATTTACAGAAAAAGTCGACGGGCCGTCGATTTGTTAACTGATCGTCGACTTGTTCTATTGATGGACACTGCACATGCAGTTTTGGATCTGAGTCTTGGGACATTCTCTAAGTCATATCTTAAGATCGCCATGGACATTCTTAGATGTTTGACCTCCAAACGTCACCTAAATTCACACACTTCCTGAGGACATAATTATAACTCATTTTAACACCAAATTAACTCAAGAAATATTCACGAAGCTATAGTTCACCTTAGTTCGTTTAAGGATGTTACATTCTCCCCCATATGGAATAACATTCGTCCTCGAATGACAGTAAAAACTTTAAGACCATCAAAGACTCCATTAGAAGAACATAACACATTGAATCCTGATCATATTCAAGGGACCAACTAACAAGGAGCACAATTTCACATTTTTAAACACTTTGCAACTGAATCCCCTTGCAAAAACTTTTACATTTAAAAATTCACCCTTATTCTTCATTAATGGAGGAAGTACCTCTCCAGCAATAAACATGCTCAGAGCAATCGTTTGTAAATACATTAAAACCTTTGTTCATAAAAAATGTGATTTTGCAATTTTTGAATCTTTTTTACAGTGAATGCAAAAATCTTAATAGTGAAACGTTCTAAAAATCTATTAATTCCTCTTTCAAACAATTTTAACATGTTAGCATGTAAACATCAGAGATAACATTATACTTACATTATAACAGTATAACACATATTTAAATCAATCAAGCAATACCATTAGCTACACCATAAAAGGAGAATATACGTTGACTACCACTGGTTCCCCATGTAAGCATTAATATCATCACGAGCATAGAAACTCTTATACGCTCAAAGACACTCATTAACATAAGAGAAAATTGTAACTCATGTAATATGAGACTTTTAACATTAATAAACAACACATGATTTTGGCTCAAGCTTTATAAGTATATAAAAAAAGATGATGATATACATTTCTACAAATTCATTCGTCCCCCACTTAGTGTAAACCCCTCCTTCAAGGCCCTAGTACTCAAAAGTCCCACATGCTTCTTCACAAGGTAGGAACTCATACTACTCTTAACACACGATATAAAGACTAAACATCAAAGTCTACTAGTCAAGCGTCAAACACCCCGACAAACTGCTCAAATATAACCTTCATTTGAAACTCTTGGCACCCATAACGAAATCTCATTAGAACCCTTATTCTCTTTCCGCCAGTTAAGGAGATTCATTGGAAAACCAACAATCTTACCATATAAATTCACCATTTTCTAGATAACTCCACAACTCCTTTACTAGGGAATTATAATATCATTTAATTCCTCCTTTGAGTAAACACCCACAAGAACTTAACCCAATTACAAGAAAAAACTATGAAACATTTATCCGCACAAGAGTGACCTCCAATCATGGATTAGAAGCCCTCCTACTCACAACATCACCAAATCCATTCAACACTCTTCAAACTTACACTTCAATTTTTCTTATATCATGGAATGTAATCAGAAATATCTCATTTTCAAAAAAGGACCTTCATTCAAAACCATTTTAACCGTACCATGCTAGAATAATCAAAATTACAATTCACATTCATAACAATTCCAACCTCATAAGAACACATAGCCATAAATGGCATCACATTACAATCCTAAAAACAAATCTTCACATTTACTCTTCTAGCCATAAACCATAATAACATCAAAACTCACCTTTATCTCCCTCAAGCATAGTAACATCTCCCTTTCAAAGAAATCACACATAGAAAATTACTAGATGAAGGAGGAGAAGAGAGACATCTTATGGAAATAAGTTCAATGGCATGATACAAGAGTCATGAAAAAAGTGAAACTGTATCGTCCTATAGCCTCTCATCCATGGATGTCCCGCAACTCACACCAATGTACAGGACTCTCCTAGACGTGGCATGTGAGACTTTAGACCCTAAAGGATTTCTCATAAACATATTCTCTGATACCAAGTTTGTAACGACCAAAGAGTACCCCCTAGAAGTTAGGGAGAACCCTTGGATCAAAACAAGGCCTATTTGACCCTTTGGGGTCTTGTACAATCCCTTTAACTATTGTCATTACATAAGACATGAAATGTAGTGTGGAATTTAATCTTTTCATGACATTTAATATGAAATTATTTCCTTCATAAATACTAAGAAATTCTCATCGTCATAAGCAATACATAAACACACGACATAATATCTTAGGGACTCAACCTTTTACGTTTAAAGATATATATAATAGGTCTTAGTAACAAAAACCAACAAACCTAGAATATGTCCTCAAATATATGTGGACATACAATGTCTTGAGAGCGTAGATTCCCAAGCTTTGCCTTCTAGACATCTCATTTCTTCAAAACCTATACTTATAGAGTATAGAAAAGAATGTGGTTGGTACAAATAACGTACTTAGTATGGTATGTTGAAAAACATGAAAAAAGGGACATTTTAGTATAAAAAGATTTTCATGCCAATTAAATAAAACCTTCACTAATATAGGAGTATAAACAAAACATAAAGCAAACCAGACTTTCCTTTCGAATGCCTATCTATTGCAATGAGTAGATTGTCGTCCCATCCACCACCTACAGAAGTAGTACATTTCTTTTGGAAGACTCTATCATTCAATTCAGATAAAGACTCACCAAGACTTCCCTGGTGAATTCCATATAGTGCAATGGATAGATAGCGTCCATTTCAAAAACCTATCCTAGTAGTTTACACTCTTTCGAAGGTTAGTAAATTTCTACTTTTGTGGCGTCTAGCTCAAACTGCCATAGACAATGGATAGCTAAGGACATGAATCTGATACTTCCCTCATTAGAGAAGGGTCCCCACATGCCTAGAGTGAAGTCTTTCTTTTAGTTTTTACATGGCTTTACCAATAGCTACACCGATGCGGGCGCATAGTTAAGAGATAAGGAGATCGCTACTAAGTAACTCATTCTCTACTAACGAGGAGTACTCATCTTAAGAGGTACATTGTAATAGAAGTTCTCAACTCATGAGGTGTAACCACCCCTTCATCATATCCTCTCGGTACTAAGCGTAACTCCCCACAATTCTAAACATTATCTATTATAGGTTATGGATAACTAGTGAACACCACATCTCAACTCACAAAAGGAATTCATCCTAAAACCTATCTTAGAAAGATCTTGGTAGGTAGTGCAATTGCTACTTACACTTTATATGAACTCATCAAGAGTGTTCATCCAAAAAATCCCTTCTTATTCTCATTCTTTAACTTCATCCATTCATTCATTAAAAGTGTGATTGTGCATGTACATATTAGTACACCTTTCATATAAATATCATTTCATTTACATTAGATTCTGTCCATGCTTAGACCTTCATTGATCACAACAGACACATTAACATTCTTTACATAATCATATTAGTCATTTAGACATTATCCTTATCATACTTTTCATAACAAGCTTCATAAAACACATTGAAGACAATAACTTCATTTCCATCTTTATTCACATAACATGCCTTCATGGACTCATTCACAATACACAATTAACTACACATTCATATAGTTCAAGTAAACACCATCACCAATGGTGGACAATACCACTCAACAGTTTTTCATAAATGAAGCTAAACAACGTAACCAACTTACCCTTATTCCAAGCTTCCATAACCTGTAACATTTTACTCAAAATTTCATCATAATATAGACCTTATGGAAGTAGCTAAATAACAATAACAACACAAGGAAACTAAATCTCAAAGATTACCAAATCATGCTAATTCAACACATTCCTTAAGACGAAAATTGATAAAAACCTTTAACATGTTTCAGAGTTAAGTTTTAACATAAAAATAGCAAACTAATATTGGAAAGCTCATATTTGAATCCTTTAAAACATTTTCATGCAAGACTCATACTTAGAGTAAAAGATAAAACAAGTTCTGGTTGGAAAACCTCTTTTGAAATTCCTTAGAAGTGCCTCCTTTAATGGAAGAGAGTTCAAGGATGAATACCATACCTCAAATAGAACAAACCCCAGTGATTCTTGATAAATAATTGATCACCAACAGCCTTCTTAGCTCTTTCTTGACTTCTAGCTTCTATGGAGGTTTGAGAGTGGAAATGAAGTCTAAAATTTGTTCTTAGTGTTTGAAACACCTTAATATGCCTAAAATACCATAAAAATATTTTCTAAGGTTCCTAAAAGAGGAGGGAGAATTTTTCAAACACCCCAAGCCAAAACAGAATTCTGACTGCTTTTTGGCAACATCACCAACGACTCCAACCAATGGACTGTTTACCCATCGATGCCCCTATGGTGGTGGTTCGTTTATTGAGTCTGAAACCCTCAAAACATGAAGTCCTGTAGGTCCAATTGACAGACCAAGTCGACGAGCCTTTGATTGGTCAACTGGCCGTTGACTGGTTCCGTTGATGGATTGTGTCAGGCTTTTTTGGGTCCTTGTCTTGAGACCTTCTATTGGGCCCCTCCTCGGTCCTAGGTGGGTTTTTACCCAGACGTTAAACCCTTAACATAGTCTTGTAGTTCTTAGGAACATACCACACCAATTAAAAGCAAAACAAACATGTAAAATTCACTAAAACACACGGAGACACACAAGTACATGGTAAGGCATGTCTTTCAAAAGTCATGGATGTTCTTTGATGTTTGATCTCCAAATGTCACCAAACTTAACACACTGCCTAAGGGAATCATTATTTCTCATTTTAACACAACATTAATTCAATAAATATTCACAAATATCTAGTTCACCTTAGTTCGTTTTAGGGTGCTACTTTGGTTTAGGTTTGAATTCCTTTAAAAAGTATGGTAAATGAGTAGACAAGAATGTTGCCCTTAGTATATGTGCAAATATTTCATGTATTGATTTATAGGTATGATTACTCATAGTTGCCTTGTATGGATCGGAGTCCTTTGTATAGGATTTTAACTGGAGGTGAAGTTAGTGTGCTTACTTCGTATGGTGATGATGTGAGTTGAAATGACCAAGAAGTTACCTTACTCTTGTATTGAAATAAAAGAAAAAAGGACTTATGGTTAATTCTCCTCTATTATTCTCCTAAGCTTCTCATAACCCTTGATATTCATGCCGTAGTTGAGATCTTATGTTTTTGGGTAGTATGACCTAACTTCAATGTTGTTGATTTACTTTAGGTGTTGAACTTAGAGGAATTATGAGGTATGTGGTATTATCCCTTGATGATTGAGTTGGTGGACTCCTTGATGAGAGATTAGGGGTGATAAGCCTCAAGGATGTTGAACCTTCTCGTGTGAGAAGTATATAGGTTAGTAATCACTTTGAAGTGATGATGAGGGAGGTTTATAATCTAAGATCGTCTTGAGGTTTGGTTAAGCTGCTCTTGAATGGGCTTACCCAATGTGGAGGATGATTAGTTGAGTAGTAAGGTTGCAGATTTCTTATATTGTCCTTCTATTGTTACTTGGACTTCACTTCACAAAGTCATCATACAACATACTCATAATCTCATTCTACACTTACTTGTGCAATGTCATGTTGAGTGCCATAACCGCACACATAGTAAGTAAACCTAAAGGCACTACTAGCCTGAACATTCACTTCATACACCAAAAATAAAACCATCGTCAACTTCATTCATGTCAAGCAACACCTTAATCATATATTCATTAAGGCCAACATTATGCATGTAGGATAAGACTACATCATATAGACTCATACTATCCATTTCATCACAACAAGTACACAATACTACGATGTCATGCATAAGAACATAAACATAATCATATACTTTAGAAATCCCCTCAAGAGATACATGTGCAATGCATAGGTGAACTCTCATAACCTCACCTATACAAAATAACTTCCCTTAGGTTATCCTAGTTATGATCCTTACATTACATCCATTGTCCATTTTAATTTAGGAAAACAATAGCCTTAACCGACACTTATATTATGGGTTCTAAACATGGATTTTTGTGTTGTAGAGCCTTGCACCAAGAGAAGGTTCTCTACATAGTAAAGGTAGAACATTAACACATCCTAGCATATTAGGTGATATCACATGCTACATCGAATGGGGCAAGCATATTTTATGGAACTTGGAGAAATATATGGAAACCCACTTTATGCCGAATATGGCATTGTAATTATTAATCTCATGAGGACTATGGTGAACAAGCCTTCCCACATTGGGAAGGGGCTTCCCTCATATATGTTTACTTGGTACTAAGCAAAGTTTCCTTTATTAAAAGCTTGTATTAAAATTACATTATAAAATTAGGCCTTAGGAGATTGAATTCACATAATCTTAGCTAATAGTTCTTAGATTACAGTTAATCAACCTAATTATGTAAGAAATCTTATCACATGGACATAACATATGAAAATCACCATCTTGTTGAGGGTACCCTTGAGAAAATCTTTAATGAGACCTTCTATTGACTCCATCATCATACAAGCAACATAGACATGTTTTCATGTGTGTGTATGCATATATGTGAGAAAACATGTCACACAAAAACCTTAGACCACAAATATTCATAATTGTACTTCATTCATGCATAAGAATATAGGTGTAACTATATGAGAAAACCTTTCATATAAACACATTTATACATCATGCACATTCATACTTCATAATATAACATAAGACATATTCATCGATTAGTCATGATTTAATAATCATGTAAATAAGTAACCAAACTAGGAACTATCCTATGTAGACACACATATGCAATGCATAACAAGGTTTCATACCCTTCTTCATACTAGCACACCTATCCAGTCATCCTAGTTAGGAAATACATAACATATTTCCTATAAATATACATTACATGCGCGGAGCAGACAAAGGGCATATAGAATTTCCTTATATAGAGGACCATGACTTATTACTACTTTTAAGCTTAGAAGTGTGATTGTGTTGCTACATGGTCATATATGATACCTTAAGGGGACTATCAATAACACATTGAGCAATCAACCCCTTGAGGACCACAATGAAATACACGCTATACCACACATACAAATGTACCATATGAGAAAAGCAACTTAAAATACATTAAGACTCCTAACTTACCTAATTAACTATTAACATAGGGGCACATTAGGTAGGTTGTCATGTTCATTAATATCCATCAATTGCGCGGCACCGAAACATACGTACTACTATTTAATTACACAACTTGTAACATTACAACATCAAACATAGATCACACTAGAATAGAACAACTAGACCTGCTTACACATTTTGTGTAATCACCTGCACGCCTTCATCCTACAATTGCCTTAAAGGAAGATATGTCACATATATAATGACTATAAAGTTAACACCGCCACCATAAGTGGACCACACCACATGATTCCTTACAAGGCAAATCATCTACCAATTACATAAGAAAAGTAATGGAATAGAGCAACCTTACCAAATATCTCTTGCTTTGATCATCAATGATCAATACTCATAATCCATCAATAAGATAATTATAGGGCAGTAACTAAAGATAACATAGATCAATTTTACATAATTCACCATTACATAACATCACAGGGATTAGCTAAAGTACAGTAATCATATACGAGATGATGATTCCAAAATCATAGAATTAAGGCTATATCATGTACACTACTTCACCAAACTATAGAAGATATAGACTTCCATTCCTTGTTCATCATTGATCACTCATCAATAATTCACCATCAATTTTAATACAAAAAATTATCTATAGAAAATTCATCATGGTAGAATCATAATTCACTGAATATAAAATGATGATCACAATGTCCACAAATTGGCTAAATTGTCATTTTAGATGGAACATGGGATCATCATGTAATAGGATTGAAATTCACATTAAAATCAGTACATTATCATAAATTCATTATCAGAAAGCTTTCGAAAGAAAGAACCCATCGCTAGATTGAAAACTAGGAAATTTGATCATGAACTTTGATTGAAAAACATTCTTTAGATGGAAGATTATCAAAAGATGAAGGATCAACATACCTTATTGTGGGAGATAACTACGAAAAAGTCTCATTTAAAAAATGAATTTGGGAAATGGGATTTTATCTTAATAGTAAACTAAATATACTCAAAAACTGCGAAATAAATCTTTTATGGTCAGTTTAGGGCATGGGGTGAATTTCATATTCATCACTTAATGAAACATTGTGTAGTCTGTATAATGCAGGTTCAAACGAGAGACAACCATCAACGCCCAGTAAGTCTAACGACGGATTGTACTATTGTTCGTCTTTTGGGTTTGAGTCTTGTCCACTGGCTTGAACCTTATCCACTGGCTTGAACCTTATCCACACTAAGTCTTGAATGAAACCTCCCCATCGATGGGGAGTAGGTGCACCTACTTGGAGGATTTTTGTGGGGCTCTTGGGGAGTCGTACCCGGACGGTTCAAACAAAAATACAGATATTAACATGTGGAGGACCTTATATATCAATTTGAGAATCAAGCAACACTCGCAACAAATCCAAACATGCTAGGCACACTCAAGTCACATATGCATATCTCAAGGGCCAACTTTCGAACGTCTTTGGTGTTTGGCTTCCAAATGACATCAAATCAATCATACAAGGAAAAACCTTATCAAGGAAATCCCTCTTGAAGATCTCCCGAGTCAACGGACAGACCCTTGGTGCCATATTATCCCTCTATTGCATGTACCAAATTTGAGCCACATCTTTGAGTTAATAAGTAGCCAATTCGGCTTTTCAATTGAAGTCACCCCCATATCATATAGAATCTATTACAGCTCATCAAGGATATATTTAGAGGTCATTGCTTGGGAAAATCTTCCCTTATCTCTCCATCGGTCATTGGTGGAGGAACAACCAGATCTTGATCACTTTAGCAATTTCTTGAAGTTGAGGCACTTGGTTGTCTTTTGGAGGGACTTGGTTGCAATGAGATCTCAAATTAGCCATTTCTTGCTTGGTCGTTCTAGCAGATTATCTTTGATCATTCATACAAATAAACACGATACAAGGTTTAGGTGAAAGCACATAATAAGAATCTACATAGGAATACAATAAGATTAGAATTTCTAAGAATCACATAGTCTCTCATAAGTGTGGTACGCTTCAAAATTATGAATAAGAATCTACGTACACGTGGTTTAATGAGACATTGTTTATAGGGATATTCTACTTCATGCTTTAGTATGAAGTTTGTCACATCTGTGAAGTACCGCCTACACGCAATCGACGTCATCATCCTAGCAGAGGACTAAGACTAGCCTCTTAGCTTTCATCATTACATTCATAGGTTAAACGTGTGGAAACTTTAAAACTTTTTAGCTACATCTACTTCATGAGGTTTAGTTAGAACTCTCGGTTACACATAACATTTCTGTGAGTATAACATTAGACTCCTCGTATAAGAAGATTACATGTCTTTACTTTTAGGCCACATGTAGAAACACATACACAAGAGTATTAAAAAGGAATATCTCATATTAAACCATTTAAATGGAATCAAACCATATGGCCACAAACCCTTACACAATGTAAAAATGCTACTTAGGGCTTACAACAATATCTTGAAACTATAATCATCTTAAGACTATAACTAAGAATCATAGATAGAGTAATAACAAGTCATCATCCTCAGACTTGAGGACTTACCCACACTTGGAGAATGATTTCAAGCCTTACTTCAAAAGTGCTCATGAACCCTTCAACGACCGTAACCAAAAATGTTGGGGAACAAGTGATAAATATGGTTAGCACATCACTTGTACTAAGTATTAAATCATATGCACATAATATATATAAAGTCTAGTCAAGTAAACATGCATATCAACATATTTGAGCACATAATCAAGACAACTCTATCATACAATTATAATATCAAAAAGCACGCATATGATTTCATAACACCATAACCTAAGCAAGACCATCACTCATCCACCCCAATAAGTCCACTAGTGCAATGACTAAGTAAGGA
This sequence comes from Solanum habrochaites, assembly GCA_027704765.1. Lineage (NCBI taxonomy): Eukaryota > Viridiplantae > Streptophyta > Magnoliopsida > Solanales > Solanaceae > Solanum > Solanum habrochaites. The sequence continues at coordinate 14,937,479 of JAKWJA010002492.1, read as the reverse complement.
ACATAACCTTACTCAACCAAGTAAACACAACAAGAATTGTAAGCAATGCCAAATTAAGATATTATATCATTTAGAGTAAACATCATCAAACTTTAGAAATAGAGACCACCACATGTTCATAAGTGAAGCCAATCTCCCATAGTGTCATTAACATATAAGATTAACATGTACGTATCATTTAAATTTATAAGCATATAAGAACATAAGAACGTCCTTCTATGACTTCCCTCAAGGAATACTAGTGAAATGTATATGTAGAGTCCCACACCCTTATCTAGACTAAGTAAAACCCATTAGGTCATCCTAGTTAGAGTTAAATTTATTACTTCAGTTTACCTTTGGAAACATCATGTCTTAACCGACATAGACCACATGACCAAAAGTTGAATCCGGTGTCATCGAACCCTTTTCCAAAAGAAGTTTGACTACTTGGTAAGGTAGTACACAAAACATGAATATAGAATCTATGCTGATCAACTGGGTAGTAATCGTATGGGGGCATCATAGTTCAAGAACTATGAGATGTTGTTGGGACCCTCTTTATGTTGTATGCATTATAGTGTCCAATATCATGAGTACAGTAATGATCCTACCTTCCCTATGTGGCAATAGACACTCCTCACTTCTAGTTCAATCAGTGCTAAGCTGGAGTCCCTTTTGAAATTTCTTTCATTAATAATCATAGCTTAGTTTAGGTCATAGGGGTCTACCCCTTATATACTCATAGTCATAGCTCAATAGGAATTTCATGACTATGTCCTTTCAATGCAATTAAAACATGTGAGGTTACAACACTTACATAATCATATTATGATAAGGCACATAGGTAATTCATCACCATCCTAATATATTTACATCCTAGCCACAATTAAGACATTTTAATTCAAGATCGAACCAACCCTAACGAATCTTATAATAAAGTATACTGCAATATAACGTCATCACTAAACACAAGTAAACATAATTTAAGTAAAGAATTGAGATAACAAAACTTACCCTAATATCCTTCACAAGCCATTATCAAATATTTTACTATCAACCATCCAATTCAACCCAATAATTAGTGTAATATTATCACACAATAGTAATTAACACAAATATGGGATCAATTGAATCACTACACATCAATTCATCACTAGTTAATAACATAGATTTAGTGAATTGTGTCAAAATCATGATATATTCCAAAAAATGGTTAAATCATTAAGAACTAGCATAATTGAATCATAATACATTATAATGTAAACATAATAGTCAAAAGAAACCATAAACAATATTTAAGACCCCTAAATTGTATTAAGGTGTCTACAGAAACACATGTGCCATCTAAGCTTGTTAATATATCAATTAGTTGTTTTAAATCATGTATGATAGATTCGAAGTTATTTGGGAGTCAAACGCCCAAGAACGTCCAAGCCATTCAAAAGTTAGCCCTTGGACGTACTTGAGTGTGCCTAATATGTTTTTATGTGTTGCGTGTGTTTTTTGTGCTTAAACTTGTATGGAAGATCCTTTACATGTGTATGAGTGCATTTGTGATGGGAACATCCGATAAAAACTTTCCAAACACAAACAAAAGGGTCCATGAAGAGGACCCAACTTGTGGAGAAAAGTTGACCCAAGTTGGCAGGTTACTGCCGTAGAGTTCAAGGACGAGTACACGGCCACTGGAGTGGACCACAGTCCGTGAAGTTGGTAGTGGAACTTTATTATCAACTTTTTGACTTGGAAAGACAATGGATACACTTCCCCAAGGATTATGGACCGCCATAAGGGTCGTTAACCACCTTCACAGACCGTGAAGGTGCCCGTGGTCCCTGTGCGGGCTTTCCAAGATTTGATCTCCAAATAAATTCATTCTATAATTTATTAATTGAGTTTTATTTTATATTGTTTAGACATCAAACAAAAATAATTTAAGGTCTTTTTACAAGTCAAAAACCCATTTTTTCAAAACCCCAAATAAAAACCCCAAGTTCTTCTATCTAACCCATTGAAGAAGAAGGAAGACATGGAAGTTAGAGTTTAAGGTTTTTCAAGGTTTTCTCCTACAATTCTGTGGGATTTACTTCATCTAATAAATGTATGGTGATACATTCTTTGTAGGAACCCCCTCTCATTAAAAGTTCGTTCAATGCATTCAATGAGATTTCTTATCAAACCTCAACCTTCCATTTTCTAGCATGGGTTCTTATCTCAAAATTGATTTTCAAACTCATGCTAATATGAATTGATGTGTTGTACTGATTTTAATTAAATTTCAAATTTAATTTTCATGATTAATCCATTTTACTTCCCATTTACCAAAATTAACCTCTTATCAAGGGCATATGTGATCTCGATATGTGATGAATACTGAATTATGATCTAGCATGCGTTAAAAGATTATAATACTTTTGTATCAGATTATATTATGGTTAATTGTTGATAAAATTCTCTGTTTCAGGTTTGTAGTTGGTAAGATGCCCTTACATTCCTTCACATTACTATAGATTTATGATGTTTGTAGTTCACATAATATGATCCTGATCTTGTTGATTGAGCGACAGATTTTGCTTATGGTTAGTGAAATTTAATGTTACGACCTTGAATGGATTTTTGATGAAATATGGTATTTTCAATGATGATCAGGCCTTGGTGGAATTAGTAAGGATTGCTTACTTTTTTCTTAATCTCAATAAAATTGCTAGTTTATGCCCCTTCCGTGGCAATTTTGTGTTATGGTCCACTTATGGTGGAGGTGTTACTTCGTTGTCATTATAATGTGGATGGTATCATGGCCTCTTGCTGAATTAGATATCTGTATTATGAAGTTATGGTGATGTGATCACCCAAGTTGTAACATGCCTAATTTCCATTCTAGGTATGATCAGGTTGTGTAGCAAGTCTATGATACACGGAATAAGACCCATGATAGGGTTTTGGTTTAGGTCTGTTATTATGATTTTATTAATGGTAAATGACCCCCTTACATATTACCCCTATATGAATGTGTGATTACCTATGTTAGGAATCTTGGATGTAGTTGAAGTTCCTGTCTCCTATGGTAAATTGTGGGTGTGGTGGTCTTTGATTAGTGTGAAATATGGTTTTAGAGGGTGGATTATCCAATATGAGTTGTTGCAAATTATGTGATCTTTTGACCAATGTACACCCCCCCCCCCCCCACCCCCCCCCCCCCCCCACCCCCAACAATCACACATTATGCATGCTTACAAGTAGTATAGGTTTATGGTGTATAATGAAAGGGTATCCTCATATGCACTAATGTCTACTACTATGCATGTAAAGTATATGTCCATGAAATATGAATATACCCCTTAACTAGGATGACATGATAGGTGTAATAGTATGGGAAAGAGTATGGGAGCTTGTCTATGCATTGCACAAGTGTGCCTTGTTAGGATAGTTCGTAAGTGGTTATCTATGCTAATGAATATGAATGCATGATTAAGATATGAACATGTTTTATCTGATATGATAAAGTATGAATATGTATAGTGTGTAAATGTGCTCATGTGAAAGGACTACTCATATAGTTACACTTATACACTTATGCATTAATGAAGTGATGTATGAACATGTGTGGCCTAAGGGTATTTGTGTGAAAGGTTTGATCACATATATATATAAACACACTAACCTAAAAGTATGTCCATTATGAATATATGGTGATCTAGTCAATAGAAGGACTCTTGGAATGTGTTCCCAACAGTACCCTAAACTAAATTGTGCTTTAAATATGCTATGTCAATGTGAAAGAACTTCTAAAATTAATTAGGTTGATCAACTCTCATCTATGACCTACGATCTAAGAATATAAGGGGTTCAATCTCCTAAGATTTTTTTATTCAAAGTATTAAATATTAATGGATTTTCATAAAGGAAACTTAGGTTAGCAACGAGTGAACATATATAAGGGCTGTGGGAAGGCTTGTTCACCATTGTTCTCATGAGGTGTATAATTACAATGCCTCAATATTCATAAAGAGGTTTTCCATATATTCCTCTAATATGCTTGCCCCCATAGGATCCAACAACTGATATTCACCTAATATGCCAGTATGACGTTAATGTTTTACTTTGTCTAAGTAGAGCACCTCCCCTTTGTGTTAAGCATCTCCAACCAAACGCAATTATAGCCACCCATGTTCTTAGTTTGGGGTAGGTTTATTTACACAACAAGTATCCCAAAAAAGTAAAAATGGAAAATTGAAAGTAATGTAAAGGACCTAAACTAGGAGGCAACCTAGTAGTGCTTAGTGTAGGTGGGGTATGGGACTTAACCTACGCAATTAACAAATCAATTTGTAAAAAGGAGGTCTAGGATGGTGTTCTAATGTATATGTATATGTTTATGTTCCTTTTCATAACATTGTAGTTTTGTATACTTATAGTGATGATATGCATGGAATGAGTCTATGTGATGTGGTCTTACCTTTATATGCATAATGTTGATCTTAATGACTATATGATGAAGGTATTGTTTGACAAGAAGAAGGTTTTCTATGTTTATCTTTTTGATGTATGAAGTGTGTTAAGGCTTGTAATCTCTTTGTAGGTTTACTTAGTATGTGTGAGGTTATGGGACTTCACATGTTCATTCCACGTGTAGGCTTAAAATGGAAGTGAAGTCCATGTATGTTAACGTCACTATTGCCTTGCTATGATTATGTTTGAAGTCTTAACTTGAATGTGTCTTGTGATGTGTTATACTTCTATGAAGGTATGGGTTAGGCTATGAAGGTGCCATGTATACACCTTGTGGCCTTAAAGTGATGCATTGCACCCAAGTCATAGAGGGCATTGAGAAGATACTAAGTAAACGGAAAGGAAAGCTTATATAAAATAAACTTCCTGTAATGAAATGTTGCTTACTGTAAGTGGCGGGGACTATGATTGCCTTAAATTCAATAGTAGTTTTATATTATGTATGACATTGAATATTTAATGAAGAGGATGTGAATTATATGATGCTCCTGTTACACGGTTGTAATAAAGTTTTAACAAAAAGGCATGATGCATGGTTGCAACTAAAATGCCCTCTTTAAATGCATGTTTTTGAATGGTCGTCATACTTAGTGCATTGTTGTACTAACTTCATTCTTCTCTACATTTTTACACAAAATGTAGGTTACAGATGCTTAAAGGATGTCGCTATGGTGAGGAACTTCATATGTGTTTTCCAAGATCAAGAAAGGAATCCTTAAGATCCAAGGATGTCCTATGTCAAGTGATGTTCTTGCATATGATGTACTACGATAGTGTAAAATTTTCCACTAATTTGCCTATGACATTGAGATGAATGATAACTATGGGATTGTATAAGACCTTCTAGAGGTCTAGTATGTCATGTTACTTCTAGTGGGTGCTCTCCAGTTGGGACAAACATGGTATCAGAGCATGAAGTTTTAAAAGTTATTTTAGGATCCAATGTCTCGTGTTGCCTTGTCTAGTAGAGTCTTTTTCATAGGTGGTGAGTCGCGACACTTCCATGAGAGCGAGTCTAAAGACAATATAATTTTCCTTCTTCATCATTCTCGTGTCATTCCATAAAACTTAACTCTATATGATCTATCTCTTATGTTCTTATTTGGTGGTCTTTTAGATGTTATTGCTTTGAAGATATGTTATCTCTTGCTTAAGGGTTAGAAGGTGAGTTTTGATGTTCATCCTTTTTTTTATGGTATGATGAGTGTGTGTGAAGGTTAATTTTTGCATGCTTTGATGATGTGATGCCAATTATCGTTATACATGATAATTATGAGAAAGGACATGTTATGTTATGATTTATGGTATAATATGGTTATAACTTGTTAAAAAGGTTGTAATAGTAATAATTAGTTTCCTTCTTTGATGATATGTTGCTATATTGTTTTGCATGATAGTAATCTCACGATATTGTTGAAGCGACCCGAGAGTAACCCCTACAAAATAGAGACAACCCTTGGATTGGAACAAGGCGTACCTGTGGGGTCTTGTACAAGAACTTTAACTATCGTGCATTATAAAAGACATTAAAAGTAGTGTGGAGTTATAACTTCTCACGACATTTAATATAAAATGGAATTATTTCATAAATACTAAAAAGTCTCATCGTCACAAGCCAAACTTAAAGACATCACATAATATCTTAGGTACACGGCCCTAAACATTTGAATGAAATGGATATAAGTCTTAATAACAAATACTAAGAAATATAGATTATGTCTTCGAATATATGAGTGCATACCAAGTCTTGAGAGAGTATATATAACCTAAAAAACTATCAAAAAGGGAAACAAACACCACATGGAAAGGAATATAAGTCGATTTGGAGCAAAAATTCCAACCTAAGCATTTTTAATCAACATTACACATAATAATTATCCGTTAGGGTAGTTAGTATTTAAAAAAACAATATCAAACACAAGGAAACCATATCTCAAAGATACAAAATCATGTTCATTTTCAACACATCTCTAGCAAAAAAATTTCATTAAAAAGATATTAATATATTTTCATTCATGTTTTAGCATTAAAATAAAACCAACTAAAATTAGAACATCAAAATTGAATTGTTAAAATATTTTCATGCAGGAACCATACTAGAGTCAAAGATAGAGAGGTTGGAAAACATATTTTAACAATCATTTAAAAGTGGCTCCTGAATTGAAGAAGAGTTGGGGATGATACAAGACCCTAAAATAGAAGGAAACCCAACTGATATTTGATTGAATATCGACCACAAAAGCCTCCTATACCTTTCTTGATTCTAGCTGTTATGGACGTTAGAGAAAGAGTTTTATTGAGGGAAGGGTTTGGGTATAGGAATGAAGTCTAAAATGGTCAGTCTTCTGGGACATTATCTGAAGTCCCTTCGTGGTCTAGGGGGTCGTACCCAGAAGTTAAACTTATTAACATAGTAGTATAGGTATTAGGAACATCACACACAAATTTTAAACACAAAAAACACATTAACCTCACTAAAACACATGAAAACATACAAGCACAATCTAAGGCATATCCTGATAACTCCATGGACTTTCTTAGACGTTTTACCTCCAAACGTCACCAAAATTCACACACTTCCTCAAGACATAATTATAACTCATTTGAAAACAAAATTTACTCAAGAAACATTTATGAATCTCTAGTTAACCTTACTTCATTTTAGGATTCTACATTCTCCCCCATATGGAATAACATTTGTCCTCGAATAAAACTGAAAAGTTTAAGACCATCAAAGACTCAATTAGAAGAACATAACACATTAAATCATGATCAAACATTAATAGTCAAGGGACCAACTAACGAGGAGCACAATTTCATATTTTTAAACACTTTGCAAATCAAGCCCCTTGAAACAACTTTTACGTTTCAAAATTCACCCCTATTCTACATTTATGGAGGAACTACCTTCTCCAGCATTAAACATGCTCAGAGCCATTGTTTGTAAACACATAGAAACCTTTGTGCATAAAAAATGTGATTTCGCATATTTTTAACTTCTTTACATTGAATGCAACAAACTTAATAGTGAAAAAATTCGAAAACCTTAATCCTCTTTCAACCTTTTAACAATTTTAACCTCATTGAAACTCTTAGGCGACCCATAATTAAATATCATAGAAAAGACTCCCTTGGTCTCTTTTTCCCACCAGTTAAAGGAGGTTCATTTGGAAACAAACAATCTTACCATTATAAATTCCACCATTTGCTAGCTTACTCATCAAATCCATTACTAGGTAATCATAAATAAATCTCATTTGAGTAAAAACTACACAAGAAAATCAAACCCAACTACAAAGACACTATGAAAACCATTATCCGCACAAGAGAGTTGTCCTCAATTTAATGGATTAGAAACCCATCCTTATCACAACATAACCACATACATTCAACATTGTTCAACTTTAAACTAGTTGTTCTAATATTTGAATGAATCACAAGATATATATTTTCCCCAAAGGACTTCATCAACAATTTACACCCTTACCCATGTTAGAAATACCTACCATACATTTCACTCATAAACTTCCAACCTTCATATAAGACAACACATAGCCATAAATGGATTCGCATTACAATCTCAAAACCCCAATCTTCACATTACTCTTCTGGCCACAAACCATACTAACATCAAAACTTACCTTATCTCCTCAAGCAGAGAGAAACGTTCTCCTTTAAAGCACATAAAACATAGAAAACCACTACACGAAAGGAGAAGAAGAGAGAGGATCTTATGAAAAATGTTCAATGGCACCGATACAAGAGTAATGAAAAAAGTGAAACTGATCATCATATAGCCTCTCATCCATGATGTTCCCGAAGACTCACAAAAGATGAAACAAGACTTCTAGACGTGTCTTGTGAGACTTTAGACCCTAAAGGATTTCTCATAAACTTCTGCTCTGATTTCATGTTTGTAACGACACGAGAGTACTCCCTAGAAGTTAGGGAGAACCCTTAGATCAAAACAAGGCCTATTTGAGCCTTTGGGGTCTTGTCCAATCCCTTTAACTATTGTCATTACATAAAGTCATGAAAAGTAGTGTGGAATTAAAACATTTCACCACATGTAATATAAAAATTATTCCCTTCATAAATACTAAAAAATTCTCATCGTCATAAACCATACCTAAACACACGACATAATATCTTAGGGACTCGACCCTTTACATTTCAAGTTATATATAATAAATCTTAGTAACAAAAACTAACAAACATAGATTATGTCCTTGAATATATTTGGATATACCATGTCTTGAGAGCGTAGATTGTCATGCTTTGCCTTCTAGACTTCTAATTGCTTCAAAACCTATACATAAAGAGTATAGAAAAGTATTTGGTTACTACAAATAATGCACTTAGTATGGCATATTCAAAAACATGCAAAAAGGGACATTTTAGTATAAATGCATTTTCATCCCAATTATATAAAACCTTCACGAATATGGGAGTAAAAAGCAAGAATTTCCATAATTTTAACAAAAGGAACCATATTATAGTAAAAGATAGTACCCTTACAGTGATCTTAAAAAAAGTGAATTCATTTTAGAATTACAGTAAACTATTCTAATCCCAAAACAATGAACTATTTTCCATAGGAGTTTCCCTAGTTAAGGTACTAAGAGTCACTAAGATAGGACATGAAGGGAACGCCTATGCACCTCCGTCAATACACACCTAGGTGATCCCCAAGGCTACCTCTTCTATGATTACTCGGGTCGGGAGTACAATTCCCCACTGGATGAAAAGACATTAGAAGAATGCTCAAACACTTCACATAAGACACACCCAGATTTTGCTTTCGTAATGCCTACTTAGTGCAATGAGTAGACGGCGTCCCATTCCACCACCTGCCCTATGTAGTACATTCTTTTGGAAGACATAGCTCATTCAATTCATATAAGACTCGCCAAGACTTCCCTTTCGGACTTTCTACCTAGTGCAATGGATAGATAACGTCCGATTCCACCATCTACCCTAAGTAGTACACTCTTTTAGAAGGATAAGTAATTTCATTACTTTTGTGGCGTCTAGCTTAACCTAGACCATGAGATCTAGATATTGAATCCAGATACTTCCCTCATCAAGAGTGCTCATCCAAAAAATCCCCTTCTTATTCTCATTCCTTAACTTGATCCATTCATTAATTTAAAGTGTGAGTGTGTGTGTACATATGAGTACGCCTTTCATATAAACATCATTTCATTTACATTAGATTCTGTACATGCTTAGACCTTCATTGATCACAACAGACACTTTAACATGCTTTACATAATCATATAAGTCATTTAGACATAATCCTTATCATAATTTTCATAAGAAGCTTCTTAAAAAACCTTAACAAGAATAACTTAATTTCCATCTTTGCTCACATAATATGCCTTCAAGGACTCATTCAAAATACACAATTAACTACACATTCATATAGTTCAAGTAAACACCACCACTAATGGTGGACAATACCACTCAAGAGCATTTCATAAATGAAGGTAAACAATGTAACAAACTTACCCTTATTGCAGTATCTAAACAACAATATCAACACAAGGAAACTAAATATCACAGATTACAAAATCATGCTAATTCAACCCATTCCTTAAGACAAAAATTGATAAAATTCTTTAACATGTTTTCGCTGAAGTTTTAACATAAAAATCACAAACTAATATTAGAAACCTCATATTTGAATCCTTTAAATCATTTTCATGGTAGACTCATACTTAGAGTCAAAGATAAAAGAAGTTATGGTTGCAAAACCTCTTTTGAAGTTCCTTAGAAGTGACTACTTTAATGGAAGAGAGTTCAAGGATGAATACCATACATCAAATAGAACAAACCCACTGATGTTTGATAAATAATTGATCACCAACAGCCCTCCTAGCTCTTTGTTCTCTTCTAGTTTCTATGGAGGTTTGAGAGTGGAAATGAAGTCTTAAATTTGGTCTAAGTGTTTGAAACACCTTAATATACCTAAAATACCATAAAAATATCTTCAAAGGTTCATAAAATTTAACACTCCGTTGCCAAAACAGACCAAATATTAGCTTTTCAATTTTTTTTTATAGGTTTTACCAACCCTGGCATCGACGAACCTTATCCTGAACAATGGTACGTCCTGCATAAACATCAATGGGATCAGAAACTCCATGGACTTACGGTCCGTAGGTCAAGCAATGGTCCATAGTCTGTGACCGTCGATCAAGACTCCCTTTAACCAGTCTTTGACAAGAGCTATGGATGACCAGTATGGTACGTTGGTGGAAAATTAACATCCAGTTAAGGGGAAATGCAGTTGGGTAAACTTATAATGATCATAAATGTTAGCACAACCTTGTTAAAATTAGACCTCCGAGTAAAAAGTTATGCCCATTTTAGTAAAGGCCTGTCGAACAGTCCCTCACCATGGACCCAACGATGCAAGTCATTTGAGATTTGTTTGGCAGACTTTAAAAGATCGTCATTTTTTTGCTAAGTTTAGTAAATGTGGGTTTTGGTTGCAATACGTTTCTTTTCTTTGTCACATTGTATCTAGCGAAGGTATCTGCGTAGATTCACAAAAGATAGAAGCGGTGAAACAATGGCCCAGACGTACCTCTACTACAAATATCAGAAGTTTCTTTGGTCTAGAAAATTATAACAGAAGTTTCGTGGAATGACTTTCATCCATAGCCTCACCATTTGACATAGGTTATCAGGAAGATGGTCAAGTTCCAAGGTGTAAATGATGGTGAGGAGAAAAGCTTCACAAATGAAAACTAAGATTGACTACAGCCTAATGTCTGAATCTTTTTTTCTTTTTTTATTAAAGAGGGTTTTTCGATGGTTATGTGATCTATTGTGATGCATCCAGAGTGACCGTGTTGTGTGTTGATTGCCAAAGATATACGGTTATATCTAGTCCTCTAGCAAAGGCTTTAACCGGTGCATAAGAAGAGAACTATCCAACGCATGACTCGAGCTTGCAGCAGTGGCGTTTGAAAATATCGAAATGGAGACATACTGTATGGTGTTCATGTAGAAGATGTGTCCCCGATCATAAGACCATAAGTAATGTGTTCACCCAGAAAAGTGAATCTTCACCAGAGGGATGGATTGAGTTCCTTAAGGATTATGATATGAGTGTGATATTATAATCCTGGAGCGGCAAAGGTAGTGACTGATACTCTTAGTTAGATTATCTATGGGTAGTGTAACCAATGTTGAGGAAAAAAAAATAAAGGAGCTAGTGAAGGAGATCACAGGCTTGCTAGCTTGGGAGTTCGACTGCTGAACAGATCAGACAGCGGTTGTTGTTTTTGTATAGTCAGATATCGTCGAATCGTCTGCGGTTGTGGAGGTTAGGAAAGAAGAGAGTGATCTATCTTGCTGAACTAAAGGGTGCATTCAACATTCAGAAGAGTGGAGGTTTTCTCCAAGGGAGAGATGGTGTACTTGCTACCAAGATAATTATGTGTTGAATGGGAGAGTTGAGGCAGCATCTTCTGAAGAAGATCATACCTCTAGGTATTTTATTCATCCAGGGGCCACTAGATGTACCGCGATCGGCGGGAAGTATAGGTGGATGGACGAATGAAGAAGGATATAGACATCATTGTTAGTAATTGCCCAAGCAAGCAAGTCCAGGTAGACATCAGAACAGGAGGTTATGAATCAAGAGATAGATAATTCCTATGGGAGTAGGATGTGACTCAATATAGGATTTAATCAGAGTACCTGTAGTCGTAGACAAACATGACGCAATTTGGGTGATTAGTGGATAGGGATGGACTAAGTATTCTCGACTTTTGGCGATCTCAAGACTACATATTCGGCAGAGGACTATGCCCAGCGTTAACCTTACTAAAATTGTGATGTTGATGGGGTTCTTTGGTCTTCCCCCAACCAGTAAACCAAAACACAAACAAAAAAAACCAAAAAAACAAAAAAACAGACCGTGGTGTTGTTGTGGTGGAGAGGACGTGAGGGATTGGGGTTGGTGGGCTTGTAGTTGGACCCAACCCCAAAAACATACGTACCTTTGTGTATGTTTCGATTTTTCGTTTGTTTCTTGTGGTGTTTGGGACGTTTTGTGGTGTTTTGTTTTGTGTTGTCTTTTTTGTGGTCTTGTTTTGGTTTTTTGGCTTTTGTTTTTTTTGTTTTTGTTCTTTTTTTTTTTTTCTTAGATAGAGGTCCTCAGTTTACCTCTCATTTTTGGAGTATCTCAAAAAAAGTCTTGGGACTCAAGTGGAACTTAGTAAGAATTTCATCCACACCGGAGGGGCAGGCAGAGCGTACCAGTAGACCTTAGAGGATATGCTGAGAGCTGTGTGATCAATTTCAAAGGTTAGTTGGTACGATCACCTTCATCTTATTTGAGTTTGCTACAATAACAGCACAATTCCATATTTAGATGGCCCATGATAAGGTTTATAATGGGCGTAGATGTAGGATCTCCTAGTTACTTGGTTTAAAGTAGATGAAGAATTTGATAGGGCAGATTCAGTCATCTCAATGCTATGGGAGGAAGTTGCAACTCATAAGAGACAATTAAGACGCCCAAAGTCGTCAGAAATTCATGCCAATGTACGGAGAAGGGCACTGATTTCCAAGTGATGAGTGGGTTTTTTCTTAAAGTTCACCTATGAAAGGGGGTGGGGTGATGAGATTTGGAAAGAAAGGGAGTCAGTCCTAGATATGTAGCCTTTAAAAATCTTGAAAAAGGATTGGCAGGTGGAATATGAGTTTGAGTTTGCAAGCAAAATTAGCAGTAGTGGCATCCGGCTCTTCCCTACCTCACTCTTGAAGAAGTGTGTGGGTGACCCATACTCTTGGACTTAGAGAGTCTGGCAGTGAAAGATAGTCTTCTTATGAGGAGTGTACCAGTTGAGTTCTGGACCGTCAGGTTAGATTGAAGGTTGTTGAGAAAACAAAGAAGTCGCTTCAGTTAAGGTTGTGGAGGAAGGAAGTCGTCCGTAGAGAGAGCTACTTGGGAAGCAGATGCAGCATTGAATCCAAGTATCATTTTACCTTTTTCCTTCTGATCCACTCAGCTGATTAATAGTTCCTTAATTTTACAGTCATTCATGTGTAAATTCATTTTAGAATCATGTTCCCTCAGTTTTGTAATTTCATTTTTAGCGTAATTGCATGTACTCAAAACTCAATTTAGTTAGAAATCGGTGTTTAGGTTTAGTAGTGTGTTTGCATCTCTCTCCCTCTATTAGCTAGTTAGTCTTCATTCGAGGTGAATATTTTTCAAGGGGGAGATATTTTGTAACACCCTGTAGCTCAAACAGACCAAAAAAATAAGTTTTTGTTTTTTTTCTAAAAAAAATTGAAGGTGATTACCATTGGTGGCAGCGGACGGACCGTAGCCTGAACACGGGTCCGTCCTGCACAACCGTCGATGGATCAGAAACTCTCAAAAAATTTCAGCCTATACAAAATGGTAAGTCTTGGCCGACAGACGACTAGGGTCCGTAGGCAAAAGACGGTCGTTGTCCGTAACCGTTCGATTAAGACTCCCTTCAACCTTCTGGGCGAGGTATGGAATGACCAGCATGTTTGTAAGGGTACCTAGGTCCGTAGTTTAACCATAGGTGGAAAATTTACAACCAGTTAAGGGAAAATGAAGTTGGGTCAACGTAAAATATCATAACTCTTAGCAAAAAATGAATTAGGTCTCTCATAACCTACTTACATATAGATAATTGAATTATCTTTCCATAGAAACCAACCTTTGTAAAATCAAACCTCTGACTAAAAAGTTATGCCCATTTTAGTTATGGCCAATCGAACAGGCCCTAACGACGGACCCAACGACGGTGCGTCTGGCGCATGACGGACCGTCAGTCCTAGCCGTCGTGAGGCCCGAAAGCAACCTTCTCTGGGGTCTTTTTGACCTTTGCCACTCTGTTTAAACCCTAAGTTACGTCATTTTGACCCTAAATCATTAGATTTTAGTCAGTTTAAGCCTAGAAACATAATTTAAACATATCCAAGTCAAATTATTAAATCAAAAAGTTTAGAAATGAGAAGAGAAGAAAGAGAGGAATGAATGAAGAAAAAGAAATCAGGAACCCTAGTTTCAAGAATTGCCACAAGCTCCAGCAGTTTCAGGCCCTAAATAAGATTTTCCCGTTGATTTAATCACTAGGTACCGTGGGATTTCAATAGTGGTTTTCCTTTCACCCATGGGTCTAGTCTTTTGTCTGTTCTTGATTCTCTTATCATTGATTAAAACAAACTAGGATATATAGAGATTGATATAATGTCATGACTTTATTAATAATTTTCAAATAAGATTATCATGTATACTCAGATTCTCGCATGCATTGTAAGAAACTGTACCTTTTATTTCTTTCGTGCTTAAATTACATGTGCTAGTCATCTATTTCAAAACACTGCGGATTATACATGCCTCTTGGTTATAAATGCCATACTTACCAAATTAATTGTTGCCTCTTTGTTTGCATGTTTAGTTTTGTTTGAACTATTAGTATTTACAGAAATAAGATTTAATCAGTTATTTAAAATTCATAGGAGTAGGCATAATACCGAGTTGGGACTAGGGTTTAGCGTACCCAATAGTCCTCAAATCTACTAGCCATTGTAGGTTTAAGTCCCCTCTGTTCGCAATAAGTTTAGTGATCACGCCAGCATGCATTATTACATTGGCAGGGTATATTGGGTCCTCTGGATGGGCGTATACATAACACTCCACATTAGCTCATTGTAGTTTATTATCGGTTATTAGTAGCTCCCGCAATTTCTATGTCACTCTCTGCATGGACCATTAATAAGTATATTTAGTATTCAGTGTCAGCATTGTTATAAATTCGTATTGCATTCCAGTTAGATAAGAATCAGCACATCACGTCAGATTATTCTAATTGTTTTTGTTCTTGTTAAGTTATGTTTTTATTTCCCTTTAACTCTACCTACATGCTCAGTAACTTTAAGTACTGCCGCATACGTGGCTACATATTCTCGTGATGTTAGGTTCAGTTTATCAGTATCCAATCACGCAGAGAATCAATTCTGATCTCCGTTAGCAGATTCAGATGGTTTGAGTCGCTCCAGCTCCAAGGACAAACGTTCATGAGTTTCCCATTTAAGGTTTTAGTCATTTATTTTCAGTTTGACTAGGGTTAGTGGGGCTTTGTCAGTATTTCTATGTATAGTTGGAGGCTATTTTCGACATAGTGAGATTAACTATATTTTTAGTTAATCTTCTTGTGTTATTAAACTATTTTTTTTTTTCAAATAGCTCAATTATAGAATATGGGTATTCCCCATCTTTTCATTTTAAGTATGATTTTGCTTCCTCAACAGTTTATTATCTTTTGTATGCTCAGCAGGGTTAGCCTGGGATAACTTGTGGTCCTAGGTTCTGTGTCCGCGTATCGGTGGTAGCTCGGTGTGTGACATAAAAGAGGCAAAAGAATTTGCCAAATAACCCAAGCCAAAACAAAATTCTGATAGCTTTTTGGCAACATCACCAACGAGTCCAACCAATGGACCGTTTGTCCATCGATTCCCCTATGGCGGTGGTTAATTCATTGAGTATAAAAACCTCAAAACATAAACTACTGTAGGTCCAATTGATGGACTAAGTCGACGAGCCTTTGATTGGTCAACTGGCCGTCAACTGGTTCCGTAGATGGACATTGTCAGGTTGTTTTTGGTCCTTGTTTTGAGCCCTTCTATTGGGCCCCTCCTCGGTCCTAGGTGGGATTGTACCCCAATGTTAAACCCTAAACATAGTCTTCTAGGTCATAGGAACATCCCACACCAATTAAAAGCAAAATAAACATGTAAAACTCACTAAAACACATGGAGACACACAAGTACAATGTAAGGCATATCTTTCAAAAGTCATGGACGTTCTTGGATGTTTGACCTCCAAACGTCACCAAATTTAACACACTGCCTAAGGACGTTATTATTTATAATTTTAACACAACATTAATTCAATAAATGTTCACGAATCTCTTGTACACCTTAGTTCATTTTAGTGTGCTACTTTGGTTTAGGTTTGAATGCCTTTAAATTATGGTTAATGACTAGACAAAAATGTTGCCCTTAATATATGTGTAAATGGTTCATGTATTGCTTTATATGTGTGACTACTCATAGTTTCCTTGTCTTGATCAGATTCCTTTGTATAAGATTTTAAGGTGAAGGTAGTGGCTACTGCGATATGGTTGATGTGTGAGTTGAAAGACCAAGAAGGTACCTTATTCTAGTATTCAAAAAAAAGAAAGAGTCCTTATGGTTAATTCTCCTCTATTGTTCTCCTAAGCTTGTCCTAACCCTTGATATTCATGCTGTAGTTGAAACCTTATGTTTTTGGGTAGTATGACCTAACTTCAATGTTATTTATTTACTTTAGGTGTTGAAATTAGAGGAATGATGAGGTATGTGGTATTATCCATTGATGATTAAGTTGGTGGACTCTTTGATGAGAGATTAGGAGTGAGAACCCTCAAGGATGTTAAACCTTTTGGTGTGAGAAGTATATTGGTTAGTAATCACTTTGAAGTGATGACAAGGGAGGTTTATAATCTAACATCCTCTTAAGGTTTGGTTAAGTTGCTCTTAAATGAGCTTACCCATTGTGAAGGATGATGAGTTGAGTAGTAAGGTTGCAGATTTCTTATATTCTCTTCCTATTCTTACTTGGATTTAAGTTCAAAAAGTCATCATAGAACAAACTTATAATCTCATTCTATACTTGTGCAATGTCATGTTGAGTCCATAACCTCACACATACTAAGTAAACCTATAGACACTACTAGCCTTAACATGCACTTCATACACCAAAAAGAAAACCATAGTAAAGTTCTTTCATGACAATCAACACATTAATCATATATTCATTAAGGCCTACATTATGCATGTAGGATAAGACCACATCATATGGACTCATACTATACATTTCATCACAACAAGTAGACAATACTACGCTGTCAGGCATAAGAACATAAACATAATCATATACTTTAGAAATTCCCTCAAGAGCTACTTGTGTAATGCATAGGTGAACTCCCATAACCTCACCTATACTAAATAACTTCCCTTAGGTTATCCTAATTAGGATCCTTACTTTACATCCATTGTCCATTTTAATTTAGGAAAACTATAGCCTAAACTGACACTTATATTATGGGTTCTAAACATGGATTTTTTTGTTGTAGAGCCTTGCACCAAGAGAAGGTTCTCTACCTAGTATAGGTAGAACATTAACACATGCTAGCATATTAGGTGATATCCATGCTAGATATATGGGGCAAGGCATATTTATGGAACTTGAGGGAGAGTATATGGAAACCCATTTATGTCGAATATGACATGTAATTATTGATCTCATGAGGATTATGGTGAAAAGATTCCCACATTGGTAAGGGGGGCACCCCCTCATCTATGTGTCATTGGTACTAAGCAAAGTCCTGTATAGAAAGCCAGTATTAAAATTACATTATAAAATTAGGCTTTAGGAGATTGACTTCTCATAATCTTATCTAATAGGTCATAGATTACAGTTCATCAACCTAAATTATGTGAGAAGTCCTGTCACATGGATATAACATATAAAAATCACCATCTAGTTTACCCTTGAGAATACCTTTAATGAGACCCTCTATTGACTAGATCATCATACAAGCAACATAGACATTTTTTCATGTGTGTGTGTGCATATATGTGAGAAAACATGTCACATAAAAACCTTACACCACAAATATTCATATTTGTACTTCATTCATGCATAAGAGTATAGGTGTAACTATATGAGAAAAACTTTTATATAAACATATTTATACATCATGCACATTCATACTTCATCATATAACATAAGACATATTCATATATAAGTCATGCTTTAATAATCATGTAAATAAGTAATCAACCTAGGAACTATCCTCTCTAGACACGCATGTGCAATGCATAGACAAGGTTTCATACCCTTGTCCATACTAGCACACCTATCCATCTATAGTAGGAAATACATAAAAACATCTTTCATTAGAAAATAGAATTTACATGATCGGAGTAGACATTGTGAAGGATGATGAGTTGAGTAGTAAGGTTGCAGATTTCTTATATTCTCTTCCTATTCTACTGGATGTAAAGTAAAAAAAGTCATCATAGAAAAAAAATTATAATTCATTCTATACTTACTGTCGCATGTCATGTGGTTGGAGTCCATAAACCTCACACTACTAAGTAAACTATAGCACTACTAGCCTAACCTGCAACTTCATACACCAAAAAGAAACCATAGTAAAGTTTCTTTCATTGACAATCAACACATATAATCCTCTATTCATAAGGCCACATGATGCAGTAGATACGACCACCTATATGGACTAATTTAATATAATTTCATCACAACAAGTAGACAATAATACGCAATGTCACGGCATAAGAAAATAAAAAAATAATTCATATACTTAGAAATTCCCTCAAGAGCTACTTGTGTAAAAATGCATAGGTGAAAACTCCCATAACCTCACCTATACTAAATAAACTTCCTTAGGTTTATCCTAATTGGATCTACCTTGACATCCAGTGTACCATTTTTTTTAATTTTAGGAAAAAAACCTATAGCCTAAACTGACACTTATATTATGGGTTCTAAACATGGATTTTTTTGTTGTAGAGCCTTGCACCAAGAGAAGGTTCTCTACCTAGTATAGGTAGAACATTAACACATGCTAGCATATTAGGTGATATCACATGCTAGATCTTATGGGGCAAGCATATTTTATGGAACTTGGAGGAGTATATGGAAACCCACTTTATGTCGAATATGACATTGTAATTATTGATCTCATGAGGATTATGGTGAAAAAGACTTCCCACATTGGGAAGGGGCACCCCTCATCTATGTTTAGTTGGTACTAAGCAAAGATCCTTGTATAGAAAGCCAGTATTAAAATTACATTATAAAATTAGGCTTTAGGAGATTGACTTCTCATAATCTTATCTAATAGGTCATAGATTACAGTTCATCAACCTAAATTATGTGAGAAGTCCTGTCAATGGATATTAAATATAAAAACTCACATCTAGGACCATTGAGCATACCTTTAATGAGACCTTCTTGAATAGAATCATTCATACAAGCAACATAGACATTTTTCATGTGTGTGTGTGCCTCATATGTGAGAAAACATGTCACATAAAAACCTTACACCACAAATATTCAAATTTGTACTTCATTCATGCATAAGAGTATAGGTGTAACTATATGAGAAAAATTTATATCAAACATTTTATACATCCATGCACAAATCATTCAAATTCCAGCATAACCATAATGGACATATTCATATATAAGTCATGCTTTAATAATCATGTAAATAAGTAACCAACCTAGGAACTATCCTCTCTAGACACACATGTGCAATGCATAGACAAGGTTTCATACCCTTGTCCATACTAGCACACCTATCCAGTCATCTAGTTAGGAAATACATAACATATTTCATAGAAATATACATTACATGCATAGGAGTAGACACAAGTGCATTTGAGAATTTACTTGCATTAGACACCATGAACCTATACTACTTTTTAAGCATATATGAAGTGTGAGTGTGTGTACATTGGGTAATATGATCACCTAATGACTATCACCAACACATTGAGGCAGCCACCCTCGTAGGACCACAATGGACATTCACGCATAGACCACACATCCAAATTTACCATATGAGACAAGCTAACTTCACATTACATTAGACTCCTTACATTCCTAATTAACCTATTCACATAGAGGCACATAGGTAGGGGTTCATTTATCATCAATACTTCATCAATGATAACACATAAACATAACCCTAACATATTCATTCACAAACATATACATTAACAACACAACCTAGATCAAAACTAGAATAGAACACTAGACATGCTTCACATATGGTGATCATCACCACCACGCCTTCATAATAAAATTGCCTTCAAGGAAATGATCACGTCACATATATAATGACAATAATGTTAACAACGCCACCATAAGTGGACCATATCACACAATGCCTTAAAAGGCAAATCATCTAGCAATTCTATAAGAAAAGTAAAGGAACAGAGAAACCTTACCAAATCTCCCTTGATTTGATCATCAATGATCATTAATCATAATCCATCAATAAGATAATTATAGGGCAGTAGCTAAAGATAACATAGCATAATGAAATTCATAATTCAATTGCCCTAGAATCGAGATCATGACAAGTGCTCCACATTAAGAATCAATAGAAAATAGAAGAACATAGGTCAACCCTCTAACCATGACACACATAGATCAATGTCACATAATTCACCATTACATTACATTACATCACAGGGATTAGCTAAAGTACAGTAATCATATACAAGATGATGATTAAAACATCATAGAATTAAGGCCATATCATGTACACTACTTCACCAAACTATAGAAGACATAGACTTTCATGCCTTGATCACTCATAAATAATTCACTATCAATTTGAATACAAAACAGTATCTATAGAAAATTAAACAGGGTAGAATCATAATTCACTTTATATAAAATGAAGATCATAATGTCCACAAATAGGCTAAATTGTGATTTTACCTGGAACATGGGATCATCATGTAATAGGATTGAAATTCACATTACAATCAGTACATTATCATAAATTCATCATGAGAAAGCTTTTGAAAGAAAGAACCTATCGCTAGATTGAAAACTAGGAAGTTTGATCATGAACATTGATTGAAAAACATTGTAAAGAGCTCTTTAGTTGGAAGAGTATCCAAAGATGAAGGATCACCATACCTTATTGTGGGAGAGAACCACGAAATCTTCATGATATATCCATGGGAATCCAATATCCAAGATTTTCTTAAGCTTCATATCCAATGGAGGTTTCGAGAAAGGTTTCTTTTGGAGACGAAAAAGTCTCATTTGTAAAATGAAATTGGGAATGGGTATTTGATCTTAATAGTAAACTAAATATACCAAAAAACTGCTAAACAAATCTCCTATGATCAGTTTAGGACATGGGGTGAATTTAGTATTCATCACTTAATGAAACATTGTATAGTCTGCATAATGCAGGTTCAAACGATAGACAACCATCAACGCCTAGTAAGTCCAACGAAGAATCATACTATTTTTCGTCTTTTTCGTTTTGAGGCTTGTGCACTGGATAAAACCTTCTCCACACTAAGTCTTGAATCAAAACTCCCCAGCGATGAAAACTAGGTGCACCTAATGGACATCATTATCCAATAGTAGGTAGCCACATCTAAGGCAGTGTCTACGATGACTTTGGGTCCTCCTTAAGAGACTTTTGCGAGGCCCTTGAGGAGCTGTACCCGGACGTTTCTAACATAAATACACATATTAACATGTTGAGGACCTTCCATATCAATTTGAAATCAAACAACACTCGCAATAAATCAAAACATGCTAGGCACACTCAAGTAACATATTCACATCTCAAGGGCCAACTTTCGAAAGTATTTAATGTTTTGCTTCAAAATTACATCAAATCAATCATAAAAATAAAGAACTTATCAAGGATATCCCTCTCGAAGATATTCTGAGTCATAGGACAGACCCTTAGTTCCCTATTATCCCTCCATTGCATGCACCAAGTTTGGGCCACATCTTTGAGTTGATAAGCAGCCAATTCGGCCTTTTCAATTAAGGTAACCCCATATCATATAGAATCTATTAGAGCTCATCTAGGATATATTCAGTGGTCATTTCCATGGAAAATCTTTTGTTATCTCTCCATCGGTCATTAGTAGAGGAACAACTAGATCTTGATCACCTATAGCAACTTCTTAAAGTTGAGGGACTTGGTTGTCTTTTGGAGGGACTTGGTTGCAATGAGATCTCAAATTAGCCATTTCTTCCTTGGTCTTTCTAGAAGCTGATCTTCGATCATTTATACCAACAAACACGATACAAGGTTTAGGTGAAAGCACATAATAATAATCTACGTAGGAATACAATAAGATTAGAGTTTCTAAGAATCACATAGTCTCTCATTCATAAGTGTGGCACGCTTCACAATTATGAATAAGAATCTATGTACACGTGGTTTAATGAGACATCGTTTATAGGGATATTCAACTTCGTGCTTTAGTACAAAGCTTGTCACTTCTACGAAGTACCGCCTACACGCAATCAACGACATCGTCCTAGTAGAGGACTAAGACTAACCTCTTAGCTTTCATCATTACATTCATAGGTTAAAAGTGTGGAAACTTTAAACATTTTGGCTACACCTACTTCATGAGGTTTACTTAGACCTCTCGGTTACACATAACATATTCATAGCGAGTATACATAGACTCCTCGTATAAGAAGATTACATAGTCTAAACATACACAATATAGTATTAAAAAGGGATATCTCATATTAAACCGTTTAAATGGAATCAAACCATATGGGTACAAACCCTTACAAAATTTATAAATTCTACATAGGGCTTACAATAATATCTTGAGACAAGTAGAATGAAATGATCGTCTTTAGACTATAACTAAGAACCATAGATAGAGTAATAACAATTCATCATCCTTGGACTTGAGGACATACCAAAACATGGAGAATGATTTCAAGCCTTACTTCAATAGTGCTCACGAACTCTTCAACGACCGGAACCTAAAATGTTGGGGAATAAGGGAGAAATAGGGTTAGCACATAACTTGTACTAAGTATTGGATCATATGCACATACAACATAGAAAGTCTACTCAAGTAAACATTCATATCAACATAATTAAGAACATAATCAAGACAACTCTATCATAAAGTTATAATATCAACAAGCATGCATATGATTTCATAACATCATAACCTAAGCAAGACCATCACTCATCCACCCCCAGTTAGTCCACTAGTGCAATGACTATGAAAGGCACATAACCTTACTCAACCAAGTAAACCTAACAAGAATTGTAAGAAACGACCAATTTAGATACTATATCATTTAGAGTAAACATCATCACTCTTTAGCAATAGAGACCAACCACATGTGCATAAGTGAAGCCAATCTCACAAAGTGTCATTAACATATAAAATAAACATGTACATATCGTTTAAATTTATAAGCATATAAGCACAGAAGAACGTCCTTCTAAGACTTCCCTCAAGGTTAACTAGTGCATTGTATAGGTAGATCCCCACAACCCTACATAGACTAAGTCAAACCCCTTAGGTCATCCTAGTTAGAGTTAACTTTATTACTTCAGTTTATCTTTGGGAACATCTTGCCTTAACCGACATAGACCACATGAGCAAAAGTGGAATCCAGTCTCATCGAACCCTTAACCAAAAGAAATTGGACTACTTGCTAAGGTAGTACACAAAATATTAACGTAAAATCTATGCGGATCAACTAGCTAGTATTCCTATGGGGGCAACATAGTTCATGAACTATGAGATGTTGTTGGGACTGTCTTTATGTTGCATGCATTATTGTCTCAAATATCATGAGTACAATAATGATCCTACCTTCCCTATGTGGGAATGTACACTCCTCACTTCTAGTTCAATCAGTGCTAAGCTAGAGTCCCTTTTGAAATTTCTTTCATTAATAATCATAGCTTAGTTTAGGTCATAGGGGTCTACCCCTTATATAGTCATAGTCATAGCTGAATAGAAATTTCATGACTATGTCCTTTCAATGCACTTCAAACATCTGAGGTTAGCACACTTACATAATCATATTATGATATGGCACATAGGTAATTCATCATCATCCTTATATCATTACATCCTACCAAAAACTCAAAACCCATAAATTAAGACATCCTAATTCAAGATCGAACCAACCCTAACCAATCTTATCATAAAATATACTTCAATATAACGTCATTAGTAAACACAAGTAATCATAATTTAAGTAAAAAATTGAGATGAAAAAACCTTCACAAACCATTATCCAATATTTTACTATCAACCACCCAATTCAACCCAATAATTAGTGTAATATCATCATACAATTGTAATTAACACAAATATGGGGTCAATTGAATCATACACATCAATTCATCACTAGTTTATAACACAGGGTAAGTGAATTGCGTCAAAATCATGATATATTCCCAAAAAATAGGTTAACTCATCAAGAACTATCATAATTGAATCATAATACATCATAATCTAAACATAATAGTCAAAAGAAATCATAAACAATATGTAAGACCCACCAAATGAATTAAGGTGTCTAGAGAACCACATGTGCCATATAAGCTTGTTAATATGTCAATTAGTTGTTTTAAAGCGTGTATGATTTATTCAAAGTAATTTGGAATTCAAACGTCAAAGAACGTCCAAGACATTCGAAAGCTTGCCCTTGGACATACTTGAGTGTGCCTAGTATGTTTTGATGTTTTGCCTGTGTTTTTTGTGATTAAACTTGTATGGAAGATCCTTGACATGTTTATGAGTGAATTTGGGATGGGAACGTTCGATAAAACTCCCCAAAGACAAACAAAAGGGTCCTTGAGGAGGACCCAACTTGTGGAGAAAAGTTGACCCAAGTTGGCAGGTTACTGCCCTAGTGTTCAGGGACGGTTTCACGGCCAGTGGAGTGGACCACAGTCCGTGAAGTTGGTAGTGGAACTTTATTATCAACTTGTAGCCTTTGAAATACAATGGATACACTTACCTTATGACCATGGACCACCATAAGGGTCGTGAACCACCTTCACGGACCATGCAGCTTCCTGTGGTCCCTGTGCGGGCTAGCCAAGATTTGATCTCCAACTAAATTCATTCAATAACTTATTAATTGGCGTTTATTTTAAAAGGTTTATACATTAAATATAAATATTTATGGTCTTTTAACAAGTCAGAAACCCATTATTTTCAAAGCCCCAAATAAAAACCCCAAGTTCTTCTCTCTAACCCAATGAAGAAGAAGGAAGACATGGAAGTTGGAGTTACGGTTTTTTAAGGTTTTCTCCTACAATTTAGTGGGATTTACTTCATCTAATAAATGTATGGTGATACTTCATTTTTAGATAACCTCTCATTTAAAGAGTTCCTTCAAAGCATTTCAATGATATTTCTTGATCAAACCTCCAATCTTCCAATCTAGCCATGGGTTCTTTCTCAAATTGATTTCAAAAGCATGCTTATTATGATTTGATGTTTATTTACTGATTTTAAATTAAATTTCAACTTAATTTCACGATTAATCCATGTTCCTTCCAATTCTAAAATTAACCTATATAATGGGCATTGTGATCTCGATTATGTGATTATTGAATTATGATCATAGCATGTTAAATAGATTATAGGTACTGTTTTTTTTTCATATTTATGTTTTATTGTTGATGAATTATCCATGTGGATCAAGGTTTAGTAGTTTGTTAAGGATGACCTACATTCCTTCACATTCTATAGATTGATGATGTAGTTTACATCATATGATCATGATCTTGGTTTGATTTATTTATGATTTTGATTATGTTAGTTCACTTTCAGGTACTGACCTGGATATGGATTTTTGATAAAATATGGGTATTGATCAATGATGATCAAGGCCTTGGTTAATTAGTAAGATTGCTTACTTTTTCTAATTCTCAATAAAATTGCTAGTTTAATTGGCCTTCCATAGCATTATGTGGTATGGTCCACTTATGGTGGAGGTGTTTACTTCGTTGTCATTATATATATGATGTTATCCGTGCCTTTAAGGCAAGATATATGTATTATGAGGGTGTGGTGATGATGATCACCCATTTTGTAGTAACATGCCTAGTTTCCATTCTAGTTATGATCTAGGTTGTATTGCAAAGGTTTTGATCATGTGAATAACTATGTTAGGATTTGGTTTAGGTTCTGTAATTTAATAGTCATAATGGTAAATGAACCCTTACCTATGTACCCCTATATGAATGTGTGATTATCTAATGTTAGGAATCTTAGATGCGATGTGAAGTTCTCTTGTCTCCTATTCCAAATTCTAGTGTATGGTCTATGATTGAATGTGAATTATGGTCTTAAGAGGGTGGCTGCATCAATATGATATTGTTGGAAATCATGTGATCTTGTTGACCAATGTACACACACACATTATGCATGCCTATAAGTAGTATAGCTTTATGGTGTCTAATGAAAGGGTATCATCATATGCACTAATGTCTACTACTATGCATGTAAAGTACATGTCCATGAAATATGAATTTACCCCTTAACTAGGATGGCATGATAGGTGTACTAGTATGGGAAAGGGTATGGGAGCTTGTCTATTCATTGCACAAGTGTGACTTGTTAGGATAGTTCGTAATCATTAAGATTTGAACATGTCATACGTGATATGATAAAGTATGAATATGTATATTGTGTAAATGTGTTCATGTGAAACTACTCATATAGTTACACTTATACACTTATGCATTAATGAAGTGATGTATGAACATGTGTGGCCTAAGGGTATTTGAGTGAAAGGTTTGCTCACATATATATATAAACACACAAACCTAATAGTATGTCAATTATACATATATGGTGATCTAGTAAATAGAGGGGCTCTTGGAATGTGTTTCCAACAGTACCCTAAACTAAATTCTGCTTTAAATATGCGATGTCCATTTAAAAGAACTTCTCAGATTAATTAGGTTGATCAACTCTCATCTATGACCTATGATCTAAGAATATGGAGGGTTAAATCTCTTAAGACTTTTTTTTACAAAGTATTATATATTAATGGCTTTTCATAAAAGTAGCTTAGGTTAGCACCGAGTGAAATTAGTTGAGGGCTTCCCCTTCCCAATGTGGGAAGGCTTTTTCACCATTGTTCTCACGAGGTGGATAATTACAATGCCTAAATATTCATAAAGAGGGTTTCCATATATTCCTCCAAGTTCCATAAACTATGCTTGCCCCATAGGATGTAGCAACTGATATTCACCTAATATGCTAGCATGATTTTAATGTTCTACTTTGGCTAAGTCGAGCACCTTCCCTTGGTGTAAGGCTCTACACGAAATTCCATTCTAGCACCCATGGTCTTAGTGTAGGTTAAGATTTTAGTTTCCCTAAAGTAAAATTGAAAATTGATGTAATGTAGGGACCCTAACTAGGATAACCTAAGGGAAGTTTCTTAGTGTAGGTGGGGTATGGGACTTAACCTATGCATTAGACAAATAGATCTTGAAAAAGGAGGTCTAGGATGGTGTTCTTATGTATATGTATATGTTTATGTTCCTAATTCATGACATTGTAGTGTTGTCTACCTATTGTGATTACATGCATGATATGAGTCTATGTGATGTGGTCTTACCTTTATATTTATAATGTTAATCTTAATGACTATATGATGAAGGTTTTGTTTGAGAAGAGGTTTTCTATGCTTGTCTTTTTGATGTATGAAGTGTGTTAAGGCTTCTAGTCTCTTTGAAGGTTTACTTAGATCATCTCGATAGGGAGCTTTCCTTTCCTTTCAACCTATGGAATGTATGGCTCAGTCAGAACGACAATCATCACAAGATATAGAGCAAGGATATACAAACATGATTACCATATCAAAGAGCAGTAAAATACCACTACCTAAAAAACAAGACCACCAAGGTAAATAAACATAAAAAACCGCCTGATAGTCACTAGGCCGCCCCAAAAGCATGATTAAAACTCAATGTACATGGTTTTGTCAACCATAAATCTAGTAGTGGAGTAGCCGGAGAAGTTATCAGAGATAAGACATGTAATTGGGTGGTTGTTTTCTCAATCAAAACCTATGCTTTCAATCCTGTTCGTGCAGAAATATTGGCAATATATTATGGACTACAACTAACCGTGATCATGAACTTAAAAACCATTGAAATAGAATCAGACTCAGAAAACGCAATTCAATTATTTCATGAAGGAACTGACTCTTTTGCTAATATTATCTATAAATGCAAGGCATTGATGTAGTTGTTGATGAACCCATAGATAAAGTAGAAATGTAGGAAGCAAAACCAGGTGGCATACCTACTAGCTAAAAAGGGAGCAAATATGGAATCAATTGGAGTTTTGGTGAAATGAGATGCTCAACCATCCTCCATCAATGAAGCTATAGAAGCTGATAAGAGAGGCATTAGTTTTGCTATCTTAGAAAAAATATCTCCTGTACTAGTAACTAGTAGCATAAGAACTAATAGTTCTAATAGTTCTATTCCTTTCTTTGTTAATCCTACCCCTAATATAGTAGGTTATGTAACCATCTGATTCGTAATGATGCATTCTAAATATTAATAATATCTTTTGTTAACAGAAAAAATGAAAGGGTAAATTTGCAAGCTTTGCCTTCTGACTTCTCCTCGCTTCCAATCCTATACTTCTAGAGTAAAGAAAAACATGGGGTTACTACAAATAATGTACTAAGTATGGCATATGCAAAATCATGATAAAAGTGACATTTAAGTATAAAATACATTTTCATGGAAATTAAATCAGACCTTTATGACTATTGGAGTAAAACAACATAAGAATCATCATTTAACAATTAGAGAAGGATTTTCAAAATTTTAACAAACGAAACCATTTTATAGGAAAACGTATTACCCTGACATTAAACTTAAACAAAGTTACAGTGAATTCATTTTAGCATTTCAGTGAACTATTTTAATCCCAAAAAAGTGAACTCCAAAAGTTAAGCCAAAAGGAAGTAAACTCATTTTCGTAGGACTTTCCCTAGCTAAGGTTATCCTAACACTCACCAAGGTAAGATATGAAGGAAACGCCTGTACACCTCCTTCAATACACACCTAGGTGATCCCTAAGACTACCCCTTATAAATTTACTCGGCTTGGGAGAACATGTCCCCACTCAATGAAAAGACATTAAAAGAATGCTCAAACATTTCACATAGGACACACCAAGACTTCCCTTTCGGAATGCCCACTTTAGTGAAATAAGTAGATGAGTCCCATTATACCACCTATCTTAGTAGAAAACTCTTTTAGAATACTTAGCTCATTTAATTCATATAAGAGTCATAAAGATATCTCAGAATGCCTACCTAGTGCATTGGATAGATAGCGTCCCATTCCAACACCTACCCTAAGTAGTACACTCTATTATAAGACTAAGTACTTTTATTATTTTTGTGGGTTTATCTTAACCGACATATACCATGTGAGATATACATGGGATTCTGATAATTTCTTTATCGGAGGAGGGTCCCCTCACTTACCTTGACTGAGGTCTTTTTTTTAGCTTTTAAATGGCTTTACCAATAGTTACACCTATGCGGACGCATAGTTAACGGATAATGAGATTGCTACTATGTACCTCATTCTCTACTAACTAGGAGTACTTATCTTAATAGGTAGATTATAATACAACTTCTCAACGAATGAAGTGTAACCACCCATTCATCATATCGTCTCGCTGTTAAGCATAATTCCCCATGGATTCGCTGTGAACATCACATCTCAACTCACGAAAGTCATTCATCCTCAAGCCTATCTTAGAAAGATCTTGGGAGGTAGTGGGAATGATACTTAAAACCTCATCTCAACTCACGAAGAGTGTTCATCCAAAACTCGCCTTCCTATTCTCATTCCTTAACTTCATCCATTCATTCATTCAAAGTGTGAGTGTGTGTGTACATGTGAGTACGCCTTTCATATAAACATCATTTCATTTACATAAGATTCTATACATGCTTTCATATAGAGTTTGATTAAAACACATTAACAAGAATAACTTCATTTATATATTTCTTCACATAATATGCCTTATTCGCCTTATTCAAACTACACAATTAACTACACATTCATATAGTTCAAGTAACACTGCCACCAAAGGTGGACCATACCACTCAAAAGCATTTCATAAATGAATCTAAACAACATAACCAACTTACCCTTATTCCAAGATTCCATCACCTATAAAAATTTACTCAACATTTCATCATAATATATCCCTTAGGGAAGTATCTAAACAACAATATCAACAGAAGGAAACCATATCTCAAAGATTACAAATAATGTTCATTCAATACATTTTCTAAGGCAAAAATTGATAAAAAGTTTTAACATATTTTCAC
The DNA here is from genome assembly GCA_027704765.1 of Solanum habrochaites. Classification (NCBI taxonomy): domain Eukaryota; kingdom Viridiplantae; phylum Streptophyta; class Magnoliopsida; order Solanales; family Solanaceae; genus Solanum; species Solanum habrochaites. The sequence goes on along the minus strand of JAKWJA010002492.1, from coordinate 14,906,974 downwards.
TTATATTTTAGCATTAAATAAACCAACTAACATTAGAAACATCATATTTGAATCCTTACAAAAGTTTTCATGCAAGACCCATACTTAGAGTCAAAGATAGAAGAAGTTAGGGTTGGAAAACATCTTTTGAAATTCCTTAAAAGTGGCACCTTGAATGGAAGAGAGTTGAAGGATGACTACCATACCTCAAATAGAAAACCCCACTGATATTTGATGAAGAATCGACCACCAAAATCCCTGCTATATCTTTTTTGACTTCTTGCTTCTATGTACGTTACAAAAAGAGTGTTCTTGAGGGAAGGGTTTTGGGTTTTAGGAAATGAAGTCTAAAATTGGGTGTAAGGGTTTGAAAAACCTTACCTAAAAGACGCTTAAAATATCTTCTAAGGTTCCTAAAAGACCTGGGGTGAATTTACCAAACACCCCAAGTCAAAACAGAATTTTAACAGTTGTTTGGCAGCAGCACTAACGACTACAACCAACAGAACGTTTGTCCACCGACGCCCTGTCGGTGGTGGTTCGTTGATTGAATTTTCAACCTTCAAAACTTGCAGGACTTAAATTCCGATTGCCATACAAAGTCGATGATCCGTCGATTGGTTAACTGATCGTCGACTGGTTCTGTTGATAGACACTACACATGCAATTTTGGATCCTAGTCTTGGGACCTTTTCTAGGTCCCCTCGTGGGTCCTAGGTGGGGTCGTTCCCGGAAGTTAAACTTATTAACATAGTCGTCTAGGGATTAGGAACATACCACATAAATTTAAAAACAAAAAAAATAAAATTCACCAAAACACATGAAAACATACAAGCACAATCTAAGGCATATCTTGAGAACGCCATGGACGTTCTTAGATGTTTGACCTCAAAACTTTACCAAAATTAACACACTTTATGAGGACATAATTATAACTCATTTTGACACCAAATTTACTCAAGAAACATTTCACGAAGCTCTTGTTCACCTTAGTTTGTTTTAGGATGTTACATTCTCCACCATATGGAATAACATTCGTCCTCGAATGACACTAAAAACATTAAGACCACCAATGTCTCAATTAGAAGAAAATGACACATTAAATCATGATCAAACCTTCATATTAAAGAGACCAACTAACAAGGAGCACAATTTCACATTTTTCAACACTTTGCAACTCAATTCCCTTGCAACAACTTTTACATTTAAAAATTCACCCTTATTCTTCATTAATGGAGGAACTACCTTCTCTATCATTAAACATGCTCAGAGCAATCGTTTGTAAAGTATTGAAATCTTTGTCCATAAAAAAAGCAATTTCGCATATTTTGAACTTCTTTACAGTGAATGCAACAAACTTAATAGTGAAACATTCTAAAAATCCATTAATTCCTCTTTCAAACCATTTTAATATGTAAACATGTCAACATCACAGACAACATTATACTAACTCACAGTATAACATGATAACACATCTTTAAAGCAATAAGGCAATGCCATTAGCTACATCATAAAAGGAGAATATAGGTTGACTACCCAATGTAATCATAATATAATCAAGAGCATAGAAAATCTATACCGTCAAAGACACTCATAACATAAAGAGAAATGTAACTCATGCTAATATGCAAAACTTTAAACCATTACTAAACAAATATGGATTTTGGTCTTAAGCTTGACTAAGTATATAAGAAAAGATAAGGATACAAACTACCTTTCTACTAAATTCATTCTCCTCCACTTAAGGTAAATCCATCTTCAATGCCTCGTACTTCCAAGTCCCACTATGCTTCTCACAAGATAGGAACTCATACTACTCTTGACACACGATCATCAAGACTAATCAACTCTACTAGTCAAGCGTAACACCTGACAAACTCTCTTAAACATAACCTCATTGACCTTTTAGGCGCCACATAACTAAATCTCATAGAAAAAACTCCCTTTTTCTCTTTCCACTAGTTAAGGTAGGTTCATTCGGAAAACAACAATCTTACCATATAAATTCCACCATTTTTGTAGCATAACACCACAACTCCCTTACTAGGTAATCATATCATTATTCCTCCTTTGAGTAAAACTACACAAGAACTTCAACCTAATTAAAAGAACAACTATGAAACATTATCCGCACAAGAGAGCATCCCTCAATTCATGGATTAGAACCCTTTCCTTCTCACAACATCACCAGATCCATTCAACACTCTTCAACTTACAACTCAGTTGTTCTAATATCATTGAATGTAATCACAAGATATCTCATTTTCCAAAAAGGCACTTCGTTCAACCATTTTAACCCTTACCATTCTTAGAACTACATCACCATACAATTTCACATCATAACACTTCAAACCTCATAAGTAACGCATAGTCATAAATGACATCAAATTACAATCCTCAAAACAAATCTTCACATTTACTCATCTAGACATAAACCATAATAACATCACAACTCACCTTTATCTCCCTCAAGCATTGAAACATCTACCTTTCCAAGAAATCACACATAGAAAACCACTAAAAGAAGGAGAAGAAGAGAGAGATCTTATGGAAATAAGTTCATTGGCAAGATACGAGAGTAATGAATAAAGTGAAACTGTATTTTCCTATAGCCTCTCATACGTGGATGTCCCGTGACTCACACCAATGAAAAGGACTCTCCTAGGCATGGCTTGTGAGACTTTAGACCCTAAAGGATTTCTCATAAACTTATGCTCTGATACAAAGTTTGTAACGACCAGAGAGTATCCCCTAGAAGTTAGGGAGAATCCTTGCATCAAAACAAGGCCTATTTTACCCTTTGGGTTCTTGTACAATACCTTTAACTATTGTATGTACATAAGGCATGAAAAGCAGTGTGGAATTAAAACTTTTCACGATATTTAATATAAAAATTATTTCCTTCATAAATACTAAGAAATTCTCATCGTCATAAGCCATACTTAAACACACGACATAATATCTTAAGAACTCGACCCTTCACCTTTAAAGATATTTATAATAAGTCTTAGTAAAAAAAACTAACAAGCATAGACTATGTCGTCGAATATATGTGGAGATACCATGTCTTGAGAGCGTAGATTCCCAAGCTTTGCCTTCTAGGCTTCTCATTGCTTCAAAACTGGTACTTATAGAGTATAGAAGAGTATGTGGTTAGTACAAATAATGTACTTAGTATGGCATATTAAAAAACATGCAAAAAGGGGCTTCTTTGGTATAAATACATTTTCATGACAACTAAATAAAACATTCATTAATATAGGAGTAAAACAACATAAGAATCATCATTTAACCCTTAGACAAGGATTTCCATAATTTTAACAAAAGGAACCATTTTACGGTAAAAGATAGTACCTTACAGTGAGCTTAAAAAAAGTGAATTCATTTTAGAATTACAGTAAACTATTCTAATCCCAAAACAGTGAACTCCTTTCCATAGGAGTTTCCCTAGTTAAGGATAATCTAAGACTCACTAAGGTATGACATGAAGGGAACTCCCATACACCTCCTTCAATACACACCTAGGTGATCCCCAAGTCTACCTCTTCTACACTTACTTGGCTAAGGAGAACAAGTCCCCATTGAATGACAAGACATTATAAGAATGCTCAAACACTTCACAAAAGATATACCCAGACTTTCCTTTCGGAATGCCTTCTTAGTGCAATGATTAGATAGCGTCCCATTCCACCACCTACCCTAAGTAGTACATTCTTTTGGAAGACATACCTCATTCAATTCATACAAGACTCACCAAGACTTCCCTTTCGGAATTCAAACAAAGTGCAATGGATAAATACCGTCTCATTCCACCACCTACCCTAACTAGTACACTCTTTTAGAAGGGTTAGTAATTTCATTACTTTTGTGGCGTCTAGCTTAACTAACATAGACCATGAGATCTAGACATGGAATCTTGATACTTTTCTTATCAGAAGAGGGTTCCCCCACATGCCTAGAGTGAGGTCTTTCTTTTAGATTTTACATGGCTTTACGAATAGCTAAACCGATGTGGTACATTGTAATACAACTTCTCTACTCATGAGGTGTAACCAGACCTTCATAATATCCTCGCGGTTCTAAGCATAACTCCCCACAGATTCTCAACATTATCTACTATAGGTTAAGGATAACTAGTGAACACCACATCTCAACTCACAAAGGGAATTCATCCTCAAACCTATCTTAGAAATATTTTTGTAGGCATTACAATAACTACTAACACTGTATATCAACTCATCAAGAGTGTTCATCCAAAAAATCCTCTTCTTATTCTCATTCCTTAACTTCATCCATTCATTCATTCAAAGTCTCAGTGCGTGTGTACATATGAGTACTCCTTTCATATAAACATCATTTCATTTACATTGGATTTTTTTCATTCTTAAACCTACATTGATCCCAATAGGCACTTTAACAAGCTTTACATAATTATATAAGTCATTTACACATAATCCTTATCATACATTTCATAACAATCATCATAAAACACATTAACAAGAATAACTTCATTCACATCTTTGCTCACATAATATGCCTTCATGGACTCATTCACAATATACAATTAACTACATATTCATATAGTTCAAGTAAACACCACCACCAATGGTGGACAATACCACCCAAAAACATTTCATAAATGAAGCTAAACAATGTAACCAACTTACCCTTATTCCAAGCTTCCATAAGTAGTAACATTTTACTCAAAATTTCACTATAATATAGCCCTTAGGGCAGTAGCTAAACAACAATATCAACACAAGGAAACTAAATCTAAAAGATTACAAAATCATGCATATTCATTCCATTCCTTAATACGAAAATTGATAAAAACCTGTAAAATGTTTTCACTGAAGTTTTAACATAAAAATCACAACCTAATATAGAAACATCATTTTTTGAATCCTTTAAAATGTTTTCATGCAAGACTCATAATTAGAATCAAATATAAAAGAAGTTATGGTTGGAAAACCTCTTTTGAAATTCCTTAGAAGTTCCTCCTTTAATGTAAGAGAGTTCAAGGATGAATACCATACCTCAAATAGAACAAACCCCACTGATGTTTGATAAATAATCGATCACCAACAACCCCCCTAGCTCTTTCTTGACTTCTAGCTTCTTTGGAGGTTTGAGAGTGGAAATGAAGTCTAAAATGTGGTCTTAGTGTTTGAAACACCTTAATACACCTAAAAAACATAAAAATAACTTCTAAGGTTCCTAAAAGAGGAGGGAGAATTTGCCAAACACCCCAAGCAAAAATAGAATTCTGACAGTTTTTTTTCAACATCACCAATGACTCCAAACAACGGACCATTTATCCATCGATGCCCCTATGGTGGTGGTTCGTTGATTGAGTCTGAAACCCTAAAAACATGATGTCCTGTAGGTCCAATTTACGGACCAAGTCGACGAGCCGTTTATTTATGAACTGGCCGTCAACTGGTTCCGTTGACAAACACTGTCAGGCTGTTTTGGGTCCTTGTCTTGAGCCCTTCTCCAGGACCCCTCCTCGGTCCTAGGTGGGTTTTTACCCAAACTTTACACCCTAAACATATTATTCTAGGTCTTAGAAACATCCCACACCAATTAAAAGCAAAACAAACACATAAAACTCACTAAAACACATGGAGACACACGAGTACAATGTAAGGCATATCTTCCAAACGTCATGGACTATCTTGGATGTTTGACCTCCAAACGTCTCCATACTTAACACACTGCCTAAGGACATCATAATTTATCATTTTAACACAACATTAGTTCAATAAATATTCAAAAATCTCTAGTTCACCTTAGTTCGTTATAGGATGCTACTTTAGTTTAGGTTTGAATTCCTTTAAAAGTATGGTAAATGACTAGACAAAAATGTTCCCCTTAGTATACGTGTAAATGGTTCATTTATTGCTTTATAGGTGTGATTAATCATAGTTTCCTTATATGGATTTGAGTCCTTTCTATAGGATTTTAATTGGAGGTGAAGGTAGTGTGGTTACTTCGTATGGTGATAATGTAAGTTGATATGACCAAGAATTTACCTTACTCTAGTATTGAAAGAAAAGAAAGAGGCCTTATAGTTAATTCTCCTCTATTGTTCTCCTAAGCTTGTCATAACTTTTGATATTCATGCTGTAGTTGAGACCTTATGTTTTTAAGTAGTATGACCTAACTTGAATGTTATTGATTTACTTTAGGTGTTGAACTTAGAGGAATGATAAGGTATGTGGTTTTATCCATTGATGATTGACTTGGTGGATTCCTTGATGAAAGATTAGGAGTGAGAACCCTCAAGTATGTTGAACCTTATTGTGTGAGAAGTATATATGTTAGTAATAACTTTGAAGTGATGATGAGGGAGGTTGATAATCTAAGATCCTCTAGACGTTTTTTTAAGCTACTCTTAAATGGGCTTACCCAATGTGGATGATGATAACTTGAGTAGTAAGGTTGCAGATTTCTTATATTGTCCTCCTATTCTTACTTGGACTTGAAATGAATGAATTCCTAGAAGCTTGTTCATGATAAAAGTCTTGCATAAAAGTATGAGTTGCATGTTTTTCATATGTTATGTATGTCAAAATTGACCCCATGGTAACCATGTTTTGAAGGTTCTAATGTGCATAATAATGAATTTTGATCAAAGTCATGTTTTGTCATGTTGAATGTGCATCTTTATATTTTTGTTGACATTTAATTCCATGAGTTAAGGTAAGAAGCATGTTCGAAGTAACTTAATGTGTGGTGTTCTAATCCATCATTTATAAATTGAGTCTCCTTAAAAATGAAAAATGATGAGTCTCTTAAAGTTATGTGAGTTTTATTGTTTTAGAAGTATGATTGTAGGCTGACACTTGAAAAATGAACACATGACTAGCTAGTGTTCCTCTGTGTGCCTATAAATTGAAATAATTATCCCTAAATATGCATGTTAGGAAACTTCCTATTGTTGTGATATGTGCAATGTCAATTACCATTAAGTCTTCACTGAGACGAAAGTATAAGCATGTTCTGGTTAAAAGTTGAGAAATGCTCATTTAAAATAAAATTAACTTTGTACCGTGCTTGGGTGTATGAGCTCATGAGACATGTAAATGTGTTGAGGAGAAGGACATTCCTCCCGAAACATAGGAAGTTATTTCACGAAATTTTGATTTCATGCATGACAATAATAATTAAATTTTGTTGCATAATGAGTTCTTAATGAAATCAAATAGAAAAAACATGTTATGAATATAAGAAAGATATTCTTCCTATGAACATGACGAGAGCCTATGTGTTTGATGCATTTTAAAAGTGACTGAATAGGGGTTTTTGCTTACTTGTGTTCCATTGAGCGCTAAGTGGTTTCAAGATTAGTGTTCGTTATATGTTTGGTGCATTGACTTCTATATGAAGATTTTATGAATCATGTGAGCTGATCGATGGGCCAGTGATGTTTTCTTATTGTGTTTAAAGTGTTCCAAGTGTAATTCAAGGATGAATGTTACAAAGTGGGGGATATTGTACGACGCCAAAAATTAAATAGGTGTCTAGAGCCTCACGTGCCTTATAAGATTGTTAATATGTAAATTAGTTGTTTTAAATATTTATGATTGATGTGAAGTCATTTTGATGTTAAAGGACCACGAACGACCAACATTCTTAAAGATCAGCCCTGAGACGTGATTGAGTGTACCTAGCTAGTTTTGATGTGTTTAGTATGTATTGGATTTTAAACTGATATGGAACGTCCTAGAGATGTGTTTGAGTGTATTTGGGCTGGAAACATCGGGGAAAACCTCCCCAAAGACAAACAAAAGTGTCATGACCCGAAAGTATCCCTTAGAAGTTAAGAGAAACCCTCGTTTCATGACCAGGCGTACTTGACCCTTAGGGGTATTGAACAAGGCCATTAACTAGCGTTTATTAATGACATGAAAAGTAGTGCAGAATTAAAGTCTTTTCATAAATAAATTAATAAAAAGGAAATTTTTCACAAATACTTAAGAAATCTTGTCGTCACAAGCCAAACTGAAGACACGACATATAATATTGTAGGGACACGACTTATAACATTGAAATCAAATACATATTAAGTCTTAATAATAAAACTAGGAAACAACAGACTATGACCTCGAATATATGAGGACACACTAAATCTTGAGAGAGTAGATTTCCCAAGCTTCACCTTCGAATGTTCCAAAGAGCCTTCAACCTATACATATAAGGTATAGAAAACTATGGGGTCAGTACAAATAATGTACTATGGCATATTAAAAAACATCAAAAAGGGACATTTCAGTGTAATAAAATTTCATGAAATTTGAGTAAAACATTCAAGAATATAGAAGCAAAACTTCATAGGGAACAACATTTAAAACATAGAGAAGAATTTCCATAATTTTACACAAGAGAGGAAATTTACAGTAACTTTCCAAACCTTACAGTGAAATCAAAAGACCCTTACAGTGAACTATTTTGAACCATCACAATGAATCATCTAAAGAATTACCAATGAAATATCCTATTCTAAATAAGTGAACTTCCAAGGCTAAGCGAAGAGAAAGTGAACTCATTTCCGTAGGATTTTCCCTACCTCGGGATTATCCTAAGACTCACTAAGGTGAGACATGAAGAAAGTATGCATATGCCTTCTTAAATACACATTAAAGCAATCCTCAAACTACCCCTTTCGGCTTACTCACCTCAGAAGAACGATCCCCTCACTCAAGGACAAGACATTAAAAGAACACTCGACAAACAAACAAAGTCTACCCTTTCGGAATGCGTACTTAATGTAGTGAGTAAATAGCGTCCCATACAACCACCTATCTTAAGTAGCACATTATCTTAGAAGGTTTGGCACCAAGTCTTCTCTTTCGGAAGGTCCCACCTAGTGCAATGAGTAGATAGAGTACCATACCACCACCTACCCTAAGTATCACGTTCATTTTGAAGACTTAGTTCAATAAATTATTTTGATAAAGGTTAGATTAAGCGACATAGACCATGAGATCTAGACAAGGAATATAAACATTAACCCCTATCGGATGAGGGATTCTAACTTTCCTAGAGTAAGGTCATTTTGTTTAGATTTGACATGGATTTCCCAATAGCTACACTTATGCGGGCGCATAGTTATGAGATAAGGATATTTCTACTAAGTAACACATTCTCTACTCATTAGGACTATTCATCTCAAAAGGTACATTGGAATACAACAACTGTACTAACGAAGTGTAACCACCTCTTCTTCATATCCCCTCAGTGATGGGTTACACGGATTCTATAAACTTTAAACTATAGGTTAAGGATAGCTAGTAAACACCACATCTCAACTCATGAAAAGGATTCATCCTCCGACCTGTCATAGATAGATCTTAGGATGTAGTGAGATTTCTACTACACACTTCATCTCAATTCACGAAGAGTGTTCAGCTAAAAACTCCTTTATTTACTCAATATAACTTCATACATTGATTTAGGTGTATGTTTGTACTTGTTAGTATATCTTACATATAAGCATTATTTCATTAACATTATTTTCTATACATGCTTTAGAACTACATTCATCAAATTACCCACTTTACATGCTTCACAAAGTCATATACTTTACTTAGGAACAATCCAAACCAACTTATTAACTTCAGAAAACACAATACAAGACTTATCTTCAATATCACCTTATTTCATGTACTAGGCCTTCAAAGCCACAATCACAAAACATACTAAGTAATATCAAGTTCATCAAATGAACACTGCCACCAAGAAGGTGGACCATTCCACTCAAGAGAAATTCATCATAAGAACTATACAATATCGGCAACTCACCATTTAACCAAGCCATCATTCACTATGATAAATTTATCAATAGTTCATCATAATAAGGCTTTTAGGGTCGTAACCAAACAAAAAAAATAACATTAAAAAACCAAACATGATCATTTAATCCATTTCTTAAGCTAAAAGTTTGAAATATGCATATAATTAGGTTTTTAACATGAAAATCATCAATTCGTACAAGAATAAATGTAGTTAAATCGTTAGAACATTTTTACAAGAAAACCCATACTTAAAATCAAAGATAGAAGGAATTTGAGATTGAAAATTCTTTTGAAATCTTTTGGAATTGACTCCTTCAATGGAAAGAGGTTCAAGTATGGATACCATACCCCAAACAGAAGGAAACCAACTAATTTTTTATGAAGAACACGCCCAAACCAGCCCTTCTTTCCCTCTTTGAGTCTTAGCTACAATGGTGACTTTGAGAGAGTTTTCTTTAGTGATGGAGTTTGAATATTCAAGTGAGGGGTCTTGTCTAGTTCTAAGACTTAAAAATAACTTAATATAACTTAAAAAACTAAAATTATTGACCTAGGGTAATAAAATACATGGGGTGAATCTATACAAAACACTCCATTTTGGCAGCAACTTCAGCAGCTTATGGATGTAGCCAATCGCCAACCCAAGATACTTGGCGTCGATGAGACGACGACCCATCCTGATGGGCATCGATGACTTCAGAGGATGCATAAAAAGAGAGGATGAATTTCCCACTATGTATGAGACAAAGCTTCCCAGTCTACGGGGCATCAATGGGCCTACGCCCAGTAGACTGCCTCATCGATTGATCAATGTTCTTTGCAGTTTTGTCCAAGTCTTGGACGCTTCATCTAGGTCACCTTGTGGGTCCTAGGTGGGGTCGTGCACGGATGTTAAACACCTAAACTAAGTTTTATAGGTCTTAGTAACATCCTACATTAGTTTCTAGGAAAACAAACATGTAAAACTCACTCAAACACCTCAAGACACCCAAGTGCTTTCTAAGGCACACCTTCCGAACGTCATGGAGGTTTGACCTCCAAGGATAACCAAACTTCGCACACTGCCTAAGAACACTAAATTAAATCATTTTAAAACAAAATTAACTCAATAAACACTCTCTCGTGATCTATTCCCCTTAGTGTCGTTTTGGGGATAACCTTCTCACCCCATAGACCAACATCATCTCGAATGACAACTAAAACATCAAGAACAACAAGGACTCACTTACACAACCATAAAAGTAACCCAAGATCAACACACTAAAAATAATAGAATCAACTATCAAGGAGAATCATTTCACCCTTTCAAAACTCACCCTTAACCTTCTCCTATGGAGGAACTACCTTCTCCACCCTTAAACATGTTCACATACAAAAATTTTGCCCACATTGAAAATTCAATTAATACAAGCAAAGTTTTTTCAAAATGCAAAAAGTTTACATTGAGGTTCACTGTAACATTGCCCAACATACTCAAAATTTTAAAAATTCCATTCTTTGAGAAATCCATAAAGATGACATGATTATATTAATTATAAACCAAATAAAATCATTTCATAACATAAAAAAAATAATCATAAAGAGTTAAGACTTACCAAGACCATCAAATCCGGATTAGTTATCCTTCCTAGGTCCCTTCCCATAGGAAGTGGTCTTCTTTGGAGCATTAGGATCTAGGGAAGCTTGACTGACCTCTTTCCCTCTTGCCTTAACTTTAGGGCAATCCTTCAACTTATGGCCCTTATTACCACATGCAAAACTACCATCTGTGTTTCGATAAGACATCTACGCAAATGTTGCTTCTTACAAGTAGGGCACCTAGTCTTCTCAAAAGAGTGACCACCACCTCGGGATATTTGATTTGGAGCCCTATCCTTGTTTCTTATGAAGAAGTTTTCTCATAGAACCTCTTTTTAGGCTTTTGGTGACTACAAGCAATGTCGTACGTCACTCTTTCTCAACCAAGATAGACACTCCTATCACAAACGTGTTCATCCTAGCCATAGCTAGAGTTTCTTACCATGGTTTGGGCATGCTTAGAGATTTGGGTGAATTCGAGAGAGTACTCTTGCACACTCATTCCTCCTTGAGGAAGGTTCATGAATTCAACCATCTTCTTCTCCCTCCGCTCTAAAGGAAAGAACCTATTTATGAAAGACTCTTTCAATTCCTCCCAATCAACCAGACCTATCTAAAGATCTCTCAATCCTCCATTGCTCATATCTTTGAGTTGGTAAGCAGCTAACTCTTCTTTCTCCCTAGTTGTTACAACCATAACATCTACCACTTTTAAAACCTCACATATGAAACCGTGTGTATCTTCATCCACCTTAGTTCCATGGAATGTGGAGGGTTCGTCCTCATGAAATCCCAAATACTAGAAGCGGGAGTACTAGCATTAGGTTGGGGTCCAATTCCTTGGTTAGCTTGGGAAAATGTGATTGTTGACGACATGAGCTTGAGCCTTCATGAGTTGGGTTAAGATCATTAGGGAATCTCTCAAATCCACATTAGTCATATATCCCTTAGAAAAATGAGCTTGACGCATAGGAGACACTTGAGGCACTTGAGGCTCTTGAGGTTTCGAGGCACTTAATGTTCTTGAAGGGGAAACTCCTCATTCTCTTCCTCTAGACTAACAATAGGAACTTGGTCAACAATGGGAGGGATTCTCTCATTAGCTAAATCTCCCTTCTCCCTTCTAGCGTTTGATCTCCTTATATTCATGCCCTTCAAACACAAAGAGAAGAGGTTGAGAAAAGGCACCTTATTGACTAAAGTCTTAGGCACGACATTAGAATAGAGAAGAAAGTGAAACATGTACCATCCTATAGCCTCTTGTTCATGGATGTGTCGCGACTGACACCAACGACAAACATACTACTAGATGTGGCTTGTTAGACTTTAAGAACCTAAATTATTTCCCATAACCTTATGCTTTTATACAAAGTTTGTCACGACCCGAAAGTATCCCCTAGAAGTTAGGAGGAAACCTCATTTCATGACCAGTCGTACTTGACCCTTTTGGGTCTTGTACTAGCCCTTTAACTAGCAATCATTACACAAGACATGAAAAGTAGTGTCTAATTAAAACTTTTCAAGAATAAATTAGTAAAAAGGAAATCTTTCACAAATACGTAAGAAATCTCATCGTCACAAGACAAACATAAGACATAACATATAATATCTTAGGGACGTGACCTTTATATTGAAATCAAATACATATTAAGGCTTAATAATAAAACTAGAAAACAAAATACTATCTCCTCGAATATATGAGGACATACCAAATCTTGTAAGAGTAGATATTCAAAGCTTCACTTTCGAATCTTTCAAAGAACCTTCAACCTATACTCATAAGGTATAGAAAGGTATGGGGTTAATACAAATAATGTACTGAGTACGACATATGCAAAAACATGAGAAAAGAGACATTTCAGTAATATTAGATTTCATGAAATTTATGTAAAACATTAAAGAATATAGAACCAACACATTATAAGGAACATCATTTAACACATAGAGAAAAATTTCCATAATATTACACAAGAGAGGCAATTTACAGTAACTTTCCAAACCTTACACTGAAATCACAAGACCCTTACAGTGAACTATTTTGAACCATCACAATGAATCATTTAAAGCATTAACAATAAATTATCCTATTCTAAATAAGTGAACTTCCAAGGAAAAGGAAGAGAAACTGAAGTAAAGTATGCATATGCCTTCTTCAATACACACCAAAGAAATCCTCAAGACTACCCCTTTCTGCTTACTCACCTCGGGATAACAAGCCCCTCACTTAAGGACAAGACATTAAAAGAACACCCTACAAACCACCTAAGTCTTCCCTTTCAGCATGTCTACTTAGTGCAATGAGTAGATAACATCCCATACCTCCACCTACCCTAAGTAACACATTAATTTAGAAGGTTTAAAACCAAGTCTTCCCTATCATAAGGTCCTACCTAGTGCAATGATTAGATAGCGTCTCATACCACCACCTACCCTAAGTAGCACATTCTTTTATAAGGCTTAGTTCAATCAATTCTTTTGTGGAGGGTTAGCTTAACCGGCATAGACAATGAGAGCTAGGCATGGAATCCAAACATTAACCCTTATCGGATGAGGGATCCTCATTTGCCTAGACTAAGGTCATTCTTTTTAGCTTTTACAAAGCTTTCCCAATAGCTACACACATGAGGGCATATAGTTAAGGGATAAGGAGATTGCGACTAAGTAACACATTCTCTACTTACGAGGAGTACTCATCTCAAGAGGTAATTGGAATACAACATCTCAACTCATGAAATGTAACCACCACCTATTTATATATTCTCAGTGCTACACATAACCCCCACAGATTCTAAAAACTTTAAACTATAGGTTAAGGATAGCTAGTAAACACGAAATCTGAACTCACGAAATGGATTCATCCTCCGACTTATGTTAGAAAGCTATTAAGATGTAGTGAGGTTGCTACTAAACACTTCATCTCAAATCAAAAAAAAAAATGCACCTCAAAAATCCTCTATTTACTCAATTTAACTTCATACATTCATTTAAGTGTATGGGTGTACTTGTGAGCACATCTTACATATATCACCTTATTTCAAGTACTGGGCCTTCAAAGCCACAGTCAGAAAACATACTTACTAATATCAAGTTCATCAAATAAACACTGTCACCAAAAAGGTGGACCATACCACTCAAGAGCAAATCATAGTACGAATTATACAATAGAGGAAACTCACCATTTAACTAAGACATCATCCACTATAATGATTTTCTCACAAGTTCATCATAATAAGGCCCTTAGGGCAGTAGCAGAACGAAAAAAAACATAACAAAACCAAACTTCATACCTTACCCAAACATGCTTTAACCCATTTCTTAAGCTAAAAGATAGAAATATGCACATACATGAGTTCATTAGGGTTTTAAAATGAAAATCATAAATTTATACAATAATATACATTGTTAAATCATTAGAACACTTTTACAAGAAGAATCATACTTAAAATCAAAGATAGAAGGAATTTGAGTTTGAAAATCCTTTCAAAATCTTTTGAAATTACTTCTTGAATGGAAGAGGGTTAAAGGATGGTTACCATGCCTAACCACTAGTTTTGTATGAATAACATGTCCAAACCATACCTTCTTTCCATCCTTGAGTGTTAGCTCCAATAGTTACTTTGAGAGAGTTTTCTTTAGAGAAGGAGCTTGAATATTGAAGTGAGGGGTCTTGTCTAGGTCTAGGACTTAAAACTATCTTAATATAACTTAAAAACACTAAAAATATTGACCTAGGTTTATAAAATATTTTGCGTAAAATTTCACAAAACATCCCAAGTTGGCACAACTTCAACATCTTTTAGAAGTTGGCCATCAAGCTACTGGGCATTGATGGGTCGACGGCCCATTCTTGCAGGGCGTCGATGGATTAATAGGATGCATAAATGGAGGTGTTCGAATTCCCATTAAGTATGGGATGACTCGTCCCAGTCGACGGGGTTTCGATGGGCCTACTCCCAGCAGACTGCCTCGTTGATTGAGTAGTGTTCTTGGTAGTTTCGTCCAAGTCTTGGTCCCTTCATCTAGCGCCCTTTGTGGTCCCTAGGTGGGGTCATGTTAGGTCTATGGAATATTCCACATCAGCTTCAAGGAACACGAACAAGTAAAACTTAGTCAAATACCTCAAGAAACACAGTACTTTCTAAGGCACACCTTCCGAACGTCATGGATGTTCTTACCCGTTTGACCTCGAAACTTAATCAAACATCACACACTGCCTAAAAACACTAAAGTAACTCATTTTAAAACAAAATTAACTCAATAATCATTCACGAGGCTCTATTTCACCTTAGTTTGTTTTGATGAGTTATAAAAGTTTCCTTGAGGAGGACCAAACTTGTGGGCAAAATTTTTCCTATGTTGGCAGCTTAGTGTCTTAGTGTTCACGGACGACTTCACGGCTAGTGAGGTGGACTATTGTAAGACCCCTAAAATGAGTTAAGGTGTCTAGAGCCTCACATGTGTCTATAAGTTTTTTAACATGTTAATTAAGGGTTTTAAACTAAGAATGGTTTATTTGAAGTCATTTGGATATCAAATGTCCAAGATCATCAAAGACATTTGAAAGATAGCCCTTGAGACGTGCATGTATGACATAAGTGTTCCTAGCTTGTTTAGAGGTTTTGCGAATGTTTGTTTTTGGAGAAACTTATGTGTAATGCCCTTTACATGTTAAGCTATATATTTACGTTGTAAAATTCTGGGTACGACTCCCCATGGGCCCCGCAAAAGGCCTTCAAGGAGGACCAAAAGTCTTCTATGACACTACCTTGGCAGAATCTACCAACGACCTTCAATCAACGTCTAGAAGGTTCACCTACACCCCGTCGATGGCGAAGTAATAATTGGGACTTAGCCCGGTGGAGGATCAAGGCAGTTGTCAAGCCCCATACCCAAATGACGGCCTGCAAAATGGTCCGTTGATGGACCATCTGGGCGTCGATGGGTTCGTCAATGTAGCCTAAACTACCATGCACGTTTCTTATTATGAGGTGAATGGGAAATTCACCCTATATCCTAACGTAAGCTTAGTTGGTTTATTTGGTTATTTTATTGTATAGTAGGCGGGTTGACAACCCCATTCACAATTCTAAATTCAAATTAGACTTCCCTCAAAATATTCTCTTTAGAAACCTTCATGGACGATGAAGCTCTGGGTAAGCTTGTTGATGGGATTTCCAAGGGTTCTTCACCAATTTTTTGTGGTTCCTTTATATAATAAAGGTATGGTTATCCTTCATCTCTAGTAAATCTTCCATCTAGAGAGTTCCTTTAAATAATTTCAATACAAGTTTATGATCAAACTGCTTCTTCTTCAATCTAGCCATGGGTTCTTTCTCAAAATGATTTCAAAACATTATTATGATAAATTATGGATTAGCTACTCTTTATAATGCCTTTTTCAGTGCAATTATATGACGAACCCTTGGTCTCTTCCAAATTCATGATTTATCTTATGTGTGGGCATTGTGATCTTTAATTTATGTTGATTGAATTATGATTATAGCATGTTGAATAGCTTATATCTAATGCCTATTATGTAATGTGATAATGAATTATGCGGTGTTGGTAGAATGTGAATTTATGTTTGAAGACTTGATCTCTACTTCCAATCTACTATTAATGTATAATGTTCACTGTAAACTCGATGCTATAGTCCATAAATGTAGATTCGTTTATGTAAAGATAATTGTAGATACTGCTTTATATTGATATTGTTAATGAATTGTGGTTATGAATCCTTCATTATCAAAGTAAAGGTGTTTTGGTAAGGTTGATCTACGTTTCCTTATCCTTTATAGATTAATAATGTTATGCACATAATATGACCTCACTTCTAGGGTAGATGAAGCATGATTTAGACTAGGTTATTATGTCTTTAGCTATCTCCCTAGTTTTGTATTATTGGTAAATTATGAATGTTGATCATGATGATCAAAGAAAGGATATTAGTAAGTGATATATGTCTCTCCTCTCTTTATTGAGATGGTGAAGTGGTGTACATGGTAGTATCATCATCTTGTGGTTGTTTATGCATGATTTCGTCCATGTTAATATATATTTAGCTACTGCCATAGATATGGATTCTTTTATGAAATAAGAGTATTAACCAAAGAGGATCAAAGGTTCATGAATTCGTAAGCATGGATCTTCCCCTCTACTTTTGTTAGAATTGTTAGTTGATGAAGTCTTGTATGACATTGTGTGCTATGGTCCACTTTGGGGATACTTTTTACTTCTTGTTAATATATATGTGTGTTGATACTGGCCTTAAAGGCAATTGTATTATGAATATGTGGTTTTGATGACTTCAATATGTGAAGCCTATGCCTAGTTTCCTATTCTATCTACGATCTACGTTGAATTGATAATGCTATGAGCATGTAAATGGCTATGATAGATTTATGTATAGGTGCATAGTTACAAGAGTTTATTGTAATGATATAGTACGTCTCGAATAAATGTGTCTTATGCTTTAGTATCCATTCTATGATGTTCTGTGATGTATCATTTACTAGGATGACTTGATAGGTTTACTAGTATAGGCATCGGTATGGGACCTTGTCTATGCATTGGACATGTGTGTCTTCATAGGATAGTTCCTAGGTGTGTGATCTATGTACATTAATATGAATGAATGAGTTTGTTAATATAGGTGCATAGTTACAAGAGTTTATTGTAATGATATAGTACGTCTCGAATAAATGTGTCTTATGCTTTAGTATCCATTCTATGATGTTCTGTGATGTATCATTTACTAGGATGACTTGATAGGTTTACTAGTATAGGCATCGGTATGGGACCTTGTCTATGCATTGGACATGTGTGTCTTCATAGGATAGTTCCTAGGTGTGTGATCTATGTACATTAATATGAATGAATGAGTTTGTTATGAACATGACTTATATTTTATAATGTGAAGTATATGGTATGATGAAGTGTGATTATGCCTAGTGTCTAAATGTGTTTATATTAAGGGGTTGCTCATATAGTTACACATGTACAGTTATGCATTAATGAAATAAAGTATGAATATGTGTGGCCTTAATGAGTTATGTGAAAGGTTTACTAACATGCATGTACACGCACACATGAATGATAATCTAGTCAACAGAGGGGCATTTTAAAGGTGTTCTAAAGAGTACCCTAAAATAGATAGCTGCTTGAATATGTTACGTCCATGTGAAATTGTTTCTCACATGATATTGATTGATGAACTATCATGTATGACCTATGAGTTAAGAAGATGAGGAGTCAATCTCCTTAAGTTTAATGTTTTATAAAGTAATGTAATAAAGGCTTACAATAAAGGGAATTTAGCTTAGAACTTAGTGAACTCGAAGATGAGGGGTCTCCCTTCCCATTGTATGAAGGTAGGTCACTATTGTTCTCACAAGGTGGTTAGCCTTATAGCCAAATAAATTAAGTGATATTTCCATAAGTGGATAACTACAATGCCTGAAAAAGGATAAAAAGGGCTTCCACATGCACCTCCATGTTTCATAAACTATTCTTGTCACATATGATCTAATAAGTGAAGTCACTTATTATGATAGCATATGCTAATATTCTACATTGTCTAGGTAGATCACCTTTAATTGGTGTAAGGATCTAGAACGTCTAATTCCATTTGTAGAACCCACACTCTTCGTGTCGATTAAGGCTATAGTTTACCTAAAGTAAAATGGACAATGAAAGTAAATGAATAGGACCTTAACTAGGATAACCTAACTGTAGTTTCTTAGTGTCGGTGTGGGGGTATGGGACTTCACCTATGCATTGCACAAATAGCTCTTAAAGGAAGTCTTGGGATGGTGTTCTAATGTATATGACTACGTTTATGTTCCTTATATTCATGGCTAAGACTGTCAACGGACCGTAACCCACCGGGTCACCGGACCGTGAATGAACCGTACCAGGACCGGACCGGAATCCGTTGACCGGAATTTTGACCGGTACCTACGGGATTGAACCGTACCGGAATTAACCACCGGGATGTTTCATCGGTTCCGTCCGCGTTCCACTATATACCGGGACGGAACCGGAATGAACCGGACGGAACCGGATTTAACGGGACTGTATTAACGGGACGATATTTTTTCAATTACGACATAATTATTTTTTTTAAGTATCAATTAATAGTTTTTAAATTTATACTATACTTTTTAACTTCAAGTTTTTTAAAGATCTTTTATTATTTTTTTTTATTATTGTTAAGTTTGCAAGTAATCTAATAAGTTTGCAACATTTCAATCTTTTGAGTTATCCTTTATAAGTTATTACTTATCTTCATTAATATTTTCTTTTAATAAGTTTCTTTTACTACCTTGTCCTTGGTACCTATTCAATACCATAAACCTTTGGACATTTCCCACCGTCCCTTAATTACAAAAATTAAAAAAAATATCAATTTAATTTATTTAAATTTGGTAACAAATTACAATTTAATTTTACAACTATTAGTAGAGTACATAGCTTAACGCAGCCACCTCTATTAAGGGTTTTCTGTTTCAACTAATAGGCTCGAATGTAATACTAATAGTTTGTATAGTCCCCCCGTAAATCCTCTTTCTAAACTCAGCTAGGGATTGATTGTTGATCAACTTCTGGTCTTGGTAAAGCTTCGTTGACGATCTTGAATATTCGATGCCATCATCACTACACCTCCACTAGGTGAATCTAATGAAGTTCAAATTGACTATCTCACTTTGGAATTCCTTGATTTTCGAACGCTCAGCATGTATCCAGTCTCTAAATAACACTGATATTCCAGGCTTGTCCTTCTGCTAACGAATATCTTGTGGTCTCCATTTGAAATCTTGGCCGCGCTGAAAGCTGCCTCCGAAGCTACTAATATCCTTGAATTGGTCAAGCAACATCCTTCACCATCCTACTAAGTTTGATATTGCGCTCCACGATTTCTCCAAATTCTCCACCAGTTCAAATAGTTCCGGTAATACCATTATCGTTTGTAATATCAATCTGTACCCTGTTCAGATATTTAACAAATTCACATTCTTAGAAGATCCAAGACCAAGTGTTCTGTTTTAAATGTTGTTTACAAAGATTACTAACTAAAAGTTTTTTCTTCTCATTCAAATAACAAATTTTCCACACATGTATTTTAAGACGTTGTACCTTCGTCTTCCTCTAGTTGGGAATACTAGGGGACGATAGTTCCAACCGGAGGTGGAGATTCAATACTATACTATTGCTGTATTGAGGTCGGCGGCGGTGCTAGTCTTGTATCACTAAATCTACTTCTTCATCTACATTTAAAATTGTTCATGTCCGTTTTCCTTTCCACTTCTTTCATTTTCTTGATTAATACCATAATGTCTTTCATAGAGTTTCATGGGGGAAGTCGGACTATCTAAATTAATATTTATAGGACCGGGACGGGAAAATTAATTCATTCACATGCGTAATTACTCTATATTTATTCTAACAAGAGGAATTTTAGATTTAGACGAACTAGCAACACACCTTTGTTAGTTTTTTACTAATTTTTTTTACTGATTCTTACTAGACCTTTTTTACTCTCACTTTTTTAGAAGAATCCCTGATATAAAATTTAAATTATAAAATACGAAACTTAACAAGACAATAATATAACAATAACAAGAACAAACTTACAATTTAATAATAACTAGCAAAAAATCATATAGATTAGAGAGTGGAACGAAGTTACCAACCGTTTTGTATAGAACAACGATTTAATGAAATTAAAAATATTGATGTCGAAACTTGAAAGTTGAAGAAGATTCCCTCCTCCGAAATACACCAAATGACCAATGATATAAGTTATTAATAATAATGTAATATTTATTTGGAAAAGAAAAAAAAAAAAAAAAAATATATTCTCGCAAATCTCAGATTATATTTGTAAGTTTTAAACTGTATAATAAAATTTTTACACACAACTCTAATTTAACAACAAAAAACTTCAGTTTTAATTTTTCCGTTTAAAATTTAAAGGCGTTCATCAGAGGGAAAAGGGTAGGGGGCGGGGGGGGAGGGGGGGGGCGAGGGGGGGAAGGGGGTTTCTTTTCTTCTTTCTTCCTGCCTGCAGCTCTGCACTGCATGCTGCAGTGCTGCTTTATGCAGACTGCAGTCTGCAGGCTGCATGGCGGGCAGGGCATGCAGCGCGGGCAGGGTGGGCGGGGAATTTAAAAATTTAAATTTTAAAATTAATTATACAAAAATATCATATACATTATATAAAATCTAAAATAAAAAAATTAATATATATTAATAAACCGGACCGGAACCTGACCGTACCGGACCGGAAACGGAATGAACCGGGATTAACCGGGTACCGGACAACAAAGACCCGTTACGAAACGGAGTAAGTCAGGTGGTAGTCAGTAGGAAGGTGAGCGAACGAAGTTGTGGAGAAGGTGGATGGCGGGTGAGTATGGTTCCGCCCGTTCCGTGTTACCGGTTTAGACTATCCCCCCCCCGATCCTCCCTGGCCCGTCCCGTAGGCAACCGCCACCGGACGACCGAACGGAACCTGGAAACGGTACCGTACTCCCGTTCCGTTGCCCAGTCTTATGCATGGCACTGTAGTCTTGTCTACTTGTTGTGATGAAATGCATTGTATCGGTCTATATGAAGTAGCCTTATCCTTATGCGCATAAAGTTGTTCTTAATGCCTATATTATGAATGTCTTGATTTTCATTACTGAAGTTGTCTATTCATGACATGTAAATGTATGAACTGAATGTTATGATGCTTGTGGTCTTATGATAGGTTTACAATTTATGTGTGAGGTTATGGGGCTACACATGTAAATTGAACTAGTAGAGTTAGATTAGGATTATGAGTATTGTATTATATTGTGTCTAATATGAATCATGTGCCTTTTTATTAGAAAAGGTCTTATATAAATGAATATGTCGAGTTGAAAGGTTGTATGCAGGAGTCCCTTGGGGTCCTAAGGTGACGCTTGAGTATGGATAATGTTATGGGAAATTATTCATGCATTGCACCAAGTATTCATTAGAGGGATTACTTGGGAAGTTAAGTGAAGTCAAGGAGTTAGAATAAAAGGGAACTCACTGTTAAGAGAAAAACAAGGTTATTGTAAAGAAGAAAAAATGCTCACTGTAAAGTGGTCGTAAAATGCCTTAAATACAATGTATGAATTTATAAGATGTTTGATCATTGAATACGACAATATGAAGTATGTGAATTACATAAATTCTATTGTATCATTGTTTAATGAAGATTTCTAAAAAAGGTATAACACATAATTTCAAGTAAAATGGTTCTTTTAAATGCATGTTTTTGCATAGTTTTCATACTTAGCGCATTCTTGTACTTACTAAATTCTTATCTATATTTTTACACAAAGTGTATGTTATACATTTTTAAAGGATGTCTTTAATGGTTAGGAGCTTGATATGTTATTGCCAATCTTAAGGAAAGGAATCCTTAAGTCAAAGGATTTCCTATGTTTTATATTTAGTGTAAAGTCTTGTAATATTTTACTTATGAATTATGTTATAAGGGTTGTGTCCCTAAAGTACTGTAATGATGTTGAGTCTAGGATGGCAAAAAGATACTAGATTGTTTAATTATGTATTATGATGTTTCTTATTTATGAAATTGAAGTTCTAGAGTAGGATTTGCTAAGAATGCCTAAATTTTTTGCCAAATTTTCCTATGAAAATGTGATGAATTATAACTATGGACTTGTATAAGAACTCCGAGAGGTCAATTACGCCTTTTTACTTCTACGGGGTGCTCCCCGGTCGTGAAAAACATGGTATTAGAGCATGAGATTTATGAAAGTAGTTTTAGGTTCCCAAAGTCTCATATTATCATATCTAGTAGAGTCAAGATAATCATTGGTGAATCAGGAGACATAACTGAATGAGAGGATATAGGACGATAGAGTTTCTCTTATTCATCATTCTCATGTCGGTCAATATAACTTAACTCTATAAGATCTCTGTCCTATATTTTCTTGTCTGATGGTCTTTTAGATGTGATTTCTTGGATAAGATGATATACACTATTCTTAAGAGAGAAAATGTGAGTCTGTTTCTTATTTTTGTTTCATGGTTTCATGAGTATGTGGGAAGGTAATTTTTTTAATGTTATGTTTATATGATGTCCTTTGTGGCTATATATGAAGTCTATGTGAAACGACAGGTTATGTTAAGAATGTATATCATGATATGGTTAAAGTATGTTGATATATCGTGGTTTCATGTTATGATTAATATTTTTTCCTTAAGTTTAGTGTGTCCAAAAGCCTTTTTCTGCTAATTTTTATGTAAGTTTCTCTTTATTTGCAGGAAATCTGTCTATACGAGGATTGCGAAAGTTTTTGAGCGAGAAATACATAAAAGTACCACCTATGGGGCTTGTGACGATTCGTCGTGCCCGTGACGGTTCGTAGGTGGCATCGTAGTGCAGCTTCTGAAGGATGATTGGGAAGTCTGACCAAGTGTGGGTTACGGAGTGCGTGACGGACCGTCGTATCAATAACGGTCCATCCTGCTGGTTTTTCATGAAGTTCAGAGAAGTAGTTCAAGTATTCAAATTCCAAGAGTTTAATTGTTTTGGAACAGAGACCGTTGACGGACCCTTCTGCCTGTGACGATCCGTCATATCTGCCGTCGAGGATAATGAAGAGAGCAGCAGAAGAAATTGAACAAGTATGGGACGATGGAGTCCATGACGGTCCGTCGTGACCACAACGATCCGTCGCGAGGTCCGTCGACCCAGCCACGTTTTGAAAGATTTCCAGCAAATAGAGTCCTTATGTAATTACGTTTTTATTTTTTTATAAATAGTTTGAAAAACCTCGTTTTAGAGGTTAGACCTTGATCATTGTTAGACTCTTGCTCATTGTTAGACTATTGAATTAATTTTTTAGGACCTTTTTGTGAGATTCTTGATTATTTGGGGAGATTCGTGTCAATTATTGGTGATTTTTGTTGATTAACTAAGCAAACTTTCGGAATTTTACTCTTTCCTCATTAAATTAAGTACATGAATTCTTATACCAATATAGTTGGAATTTGTTATTATGACTATGGGTAACTAAACTCATTTACTAGGGTTCTGGGAACCATAGGCAACTAATGATGTAAAACCTAACTAAAATAAGCAATTCTAGAATAGTGTCTTGCATGTATTGATAATTTTTTCCCTTAGATGTCTTTTTACAGATGCCAACGTTAGAACTTCGCCTTAATGCTACTTGCGGACCATGAGTAGATAGAGGAAAAGCATTATCAACATAGATTTAGTGTATACTATCTAATGGCTAGTCTTGATTGGTACGAGGTAATAACTTAGCTTAGTCAAATACGAATACGATGCGTAATATGAGGTATCTAAGGGTTAGTATAGCAACACTGTAGCCGACCAAGGTGCAGATGAAATTTTCTAGAATGCCAGAGCAAGGATTTAGAAATACATAACTTATACTAACTTTGCATGCAAGATACTAGTAAAAATTGTTATAGTTTTTTTTTTTTGAATTTAATGTTCTGACCCTTGTGGGGAACATGTAAACCATAGTACTTTGATTAATGATTAAACTCCAACATTCGAAGCTGTTAGTTGTCCGCCTTAATTTCCGCTAGTTATTTTTCATTTATTTAGAAATAGAAACCCCCTTTTATCATTTTTTTTTCTTTCCAGGAGAATTGATTGACAATAGTAATAATAGATTTGAATGTAAGTCAACTATTTTTCTTGTGGAACGATTCAACCTCATTCTTTTGGGTTATTTCCTTGACACGACCGCTTTACTTCTTATTTGAGAAGTAAGTTGTAGCGTATCATATGTTAGAAGTTTTTATGGTTAAAAATAAATCTCATTTTTGAATGGTGTGTTTTTATATGACTTTTCATGATGATAGTCTTATGATATGTTTTAGACTTTAAATACTTTGAAGAGTGTGGTAAATATCTAAAGATGCATGTTGACTAAGTATATGTGTTTAAATGGTTCAAATGTTACCCTTTGTATATGTGTGTTTCTTCATATGCCAGAAGGGAGATAGCTGTCTTCCGTTAGTTCACACCCTACTTTTGTTTGCTATACCTATACTTACCCTCACATTCCGCCCTTCCTCTCCCTCTTCTTCTTCTCCGCCACACTTTTTTCCCCCCAACTCCTTACCCGCGAACGGGCATCTAACGTTGCTAAAATCACCCCCGTGCTCCGTACTTGTTTGGATTTGAGTCTTTTTTATAGGCTTGGTCCTACAAGAGACGGTAGTACGCTTATCTTTTTAGGGTGATGATGTGGGTTTGATTGACCTGGAAGTTACCTTACTATAATGTTCATAGAAAAGTTGTGGCTAAGTCTACTTTATTGTTTTCCCCTATTACAATGACCCTTGGTATTTATAGTATTTTTGAAAACCATATATGATTGTATAATATGACCTAACTTGATGATTGAGGATAATTTACCTAAATGATAAAGTTTAGAATGCCTTTGTTGACCCTATATTAAGTTACTGTAATTCCTTCTAGAGTGGTAATCAGTTTTAAGTGATGATGATGAAGGTTGGTAAGATAAAATCCTTTTTAGGTTGGATTAAGTTTCTCTTAATTGGGTTTACCCTAAGTGGTGGATGGAGATAGGAGTAGTAAGGTTGTTGATATGTTAATCTGTCGTTTTTATTTTTGTCCTTATTACATCAGCTTGACCACTAAAGCGTCCTAGACATTGTTTCATGATAAGAGTCTTGTCATTCAAGTAATGAGTTGCAATTCTCCATCATGTTTTTGTGAGTATTTGGTTTACATTATGTTTTATACTTTTTCACGATTCTTAAATGTATGAAAGTTTGTTACATCAAAATTTTGATTTTTCTCATGTTGATTGTGCATCTTGCTATGTTAGTTGTGTATTTAACTTCATGTGATAAGGAAGAAACATGGTTGTAGCCCCTTTTTATGTGTAAGGTGTTAACACCCAATTTTTATCCTCCCCGAAGATAATTAATTCTCGAGTTTCCTAAAATTCCAAAGAAGTTGAAATAGTTGACTTTATAAGATTCAAATGTTTTCAAGTTATTTTAAGGTAACATTAGTCGATTTTTTATAGTTTTGAAGCAATGTATGTATGTCTGTATATATATCTATAGATATATATATATATATATTATATTATAGACACACACACACATACTCTTATGTTTTTTATACTCTTAATTTTTTATAAATATTTGATAGTCGTGTCAAAAATATCTTAGTTTTACTTAAAACCTTATTAATTTAGTCCTAGTGACTTGTAGTTTAAATCCTTAGTTTGTAGTTAGATTTATTAGTTTACCTAAGTGTAGTTTAAATAATATATATGTTTTATATGATTTTGTATATAATTGGTTCGTTTAATAAATATGTGAAAATCGTCTCAAAGATATTTGTTTTTTACTTAATACTTTATTAAATTGATTTTGTCTAAATTATGAGTTTACATCTTTGAGTTATTTATTTATGATTAAGTTAACTATTGTGTCTTTTTAAAATTAAGAAGAACGCTAATTAATTAATGTGGTTTCGTTTCATCTAAGTTTTTAACCGAATTAGCTAATCAAACTCGACTTGGCTGTGCCCTAATTTCATTTTGTCAAATTTCAATTTTGATTTGGATCAACTTAGTTCTCCCACATAACTTTGTCAAAATGCGTATTGGGCCTTTTGCCTTACTTCTTCAAGCAATCCCTAAGAGAACCCAACTCTCCAACATCCCACCAAGTCTTTACCTCTTTAACCGACCCGGCCCACTCTTTTATCTTTTTACAAAATGTCCCAGGCCTGTCTCTCTTGTTCTTTCTATTTAGCAGAGCAACACAGAAAGAACCAACAAGAATGCTTAAGGATGCGCGTCCCCGACCACTACCCTGTTCGGCATCTACACAGCAAAATGGTGTGCGTGAGTGACAAAGAATGTCCCACACGCGCCTCATAAAGACACCAAATGGAGTAAAATGTGTAGCGGAGTTCAGAGAAAAACAATAGCTTTATACGCGTCTCCCTCTTTTCGTGCAGACTTTTTGGTATATTTTCTCCAGCCATGGCAGTATGAGGATGTGTCCTTGCAGGCGCGAGATCACGCCATGCCTCGGTTCAAGGACAGAGAGATGACCGAGACTGTCAGCTGTCCATTTTAGCTTTTGGGTTTACCCAAAAATTGGGATTTCCTGGTACAATAGCTTTTTTCTTGGCTTTGGTTTGAATTTTTTAAAATTTTGGGAATAAAAGTGGAAGCTCAATTCTGCCCCCAATATTTGTAGAA
This sequence comes from Solanum habrochaites, assembly GCA_027704765.1. Classification (NCBI taxonomy): domain Eukaryota; kingdom Viridiplantae; phylum Streptophyta; class Magnoliopsida; order Solanales; family Solanaceae; genus Solanum; species Solanum habrochaites. Next base: position 14,879,340 of record JAKWJA010002492.1, on the reverse strand, counting down.
ATTCTCCTACCTTCACCAATCCGAACCCTAGATATTTCCCATCTATATATAGACTTGGTTTCTTCTATGATGGGGGTTGGACGATTTGTGGGAAGAAGGAAAATAATGCTTTGAAACTCGGATTTAGAGACAGGGTTGGAAGAATTAAGGAGATTTTTGGGCATCGAATATTTTTTTTATTATTGTGATATTTGGGTCGAAAAGTGAGATACATTGCTTGAGAAAACTACACTGAGTACACCTTTAGTTAGGAGAATAGTTGTTAGTTTCAATGCTAGGCCTTAATTTCCTGTTCAGTATCTTATTTTGTGTCAAAACTTGAGTTCTTTTATTTGTGGATATAAGATCTTCTCCTGCTACTCTTTCTCCCATTTGTTTCCCTAAAAGAGGTAAATCCTTTCTTGACTCCATTTAAATTACATTATCTTCTCCGTTTTCCTTATGATGTGTCCTTACTTGTGTATGTGATAAATTTATGTATTAGTCTCATTTCGATCTTTAAGATAGTATTCAGGTAATGAGGGTCAACTAGTAACATCATTTCTTCAGGTGTGCGTCATTTGAGTGTAAACTTTGCTTTGGGTTAGTTCAGTGTTATTTGTTACTTTACCAAGTGTCATTCTTGTTTGAGCAAAAATTGTTAATTTCTGTTGGTGCCTTTTTCTCAAAGTCACACATTTTGATATTTTGAACATAAATAGTATAAATTCGTTTGTTCTGGCGTCCTTATTCTAATGAAAATTACTTTTCTTCTATCAATATTGTGATGTTGAGGGAAGTAATATATATATATATTGAATATAAAAAAAATTGAGGTAGAACCTCATGTTTCAACTAATGCATAGTTTGTATGTCATCCAAACATATGTTCGACATCTTCATCATCTTTATTATTTCACATTCAATAGAAAAGTTGAGTTAACCATTAATACATGTGACTATACATTAAAATTTTCTGAAAGCATGAAGGATTCATTTTTGTGGGCTGTGTTGCTCCCACTGGCCGTTGGGTTAATATTTGGATGGGGTATATTTGTTTATACAATACTTATTGCTAAGCATAGTCTTGGTCGGAATGGTTTCTTGTTTCCTTTAAAGATTATATGGCGCTAGCAAGTTGTGGATTAATTCTTCTAAAATTTTGAGAAGTCTCAGATGTGTTTCCTTTCATTTTTATTTTAATTTACTTCATTTTTTTCTTCTTGCTAATTGCTGGAACTATCCTCTCATTCAAACTTTGCTTTAATCTTTAATTACATAAGGCCATTACAGTGCCCTATAGTAATTTAAGACTTATGATGTTCACTTTACTACTATTATTATAAATGTTGTCATGATTACTATCGTTATTATGATTATTATAGTCATTATTATTGTTATTGTTATCGTTATTATTATTATTTTTACAATCCTTTCAACTATGAGAAGTAATATATGAGTTCAGCCCATGTTATATTTCCCTACTCCCTAATAAATTTACTAATTCGTTAGTCACAAGTTTTATTTACTTTTATTACACGTGTCATTAGTTTGGGTCCCTTTTGGGACTCCACTCTTTGCATTTCTTCGAATTGAATCATTTATGTTAGTTATCCTACCTTTAAAGATCGATGAGAAAGCTCGCCTTGGTTTATTTATTATCTATTGCTTAATGTTGGACTTTACCCCTCTCCTCTATGCTCATTCTTGCTTTAGTATTTTCCATTATTTATTTTTCTTCTCCGAATTTTGTTGTTATTAGTTGTTTATGATGTGGTCAACTCTATTTATATTTTCTACTACAGCTATGTCTTAGAAAAATTATTTGTGCTAATTTAGGGACTTACGTTATCTACTTGGAGTTGCTACTATCCATACTGAATTTCGTATGTTTATAGGTTCAATTTACTCAATATTCTTCAAAGCACCAACTTATGATCCTTTCGTTAATATATTCTTCTTTATTTAAATGAAATCGGTCTTATGGACCCCACCATATAATTTCCTTGGGACGTGGAGGCCTGATATACTTCCGTCATTCAAGCCAGCCAGTATCAAATGAGGCATACAGGTCCAAATGTCGAAAATGCGGAAGCAGAAAAAGGAAAATGGAAAAATTGGACCAAAGAGTCCAAATTTATTTTTCCGAGGGTTGTATTTTTTATCTTTGGGCCTAAACCCCCTTGTCGCTTTGCTTTTGGTTTAGTTTAGGGCACATATAAATCAAATGGGCCTAAAAACAAAATGGGGTAAAAAAACAGGTGTAGGAGCACAGAAACAGGATTTGGACTAAACTCTCTCTCTATCTCTATCTCCCCTTTATGTCTTATCGCGTACTTATTTTATTGATTGACGTTTGTCTTAGAGTTAAATAATTCAAATCCCCGCATGACACCATTTTGCTTAAATAAATTAATCAAGTCTATATGGATTAAGAATAAATGAAATTCAAAAAAAATTTAAATATATCACTTAGGAAACTAAGTTAATACTTCACTTTTTGACAAATTTTAAATAGTTCTCAATTACAATCAAGTGAAAAATATATTTAGACAATCAATTTAGTTGTTGGATAACTGCAAGTTAGCACATTTTACTTGTCGTAAAAACCTGCTTAAAATATAAATATGAATATTTGAATCCTTGTAAAGTTTTCATGTGGTTTCCTGTTTAAATCTTTAAAAAAACTATATTTTTTGCTTGATTTTTCTTAAAATATTAAGTGGCAACTCAAAAAGTTAAAAAATTATAAAAATATTTTTCTTGAAATAAAATTGAATGGCGAATCTGCTAGAGATTTGAAGGATTCTAACCTTAAACTAAACTTATTTGTCTTTGTGAAATAACTATTTAATTGTTTCTTTATCGTATTATTTATATTGTTGCATTTTCATGGCATTAACTTCGACAAACGGCAAATAGTCTGCATGATGATAAAAGGGAGTTACGTGGCTTACCACGACTTCTTTCAGAAAACACACAAGTCTATCTTTGGAAATAATTAATGAATAGTCTATCTTTGGAAATAATTAATGAATAGTTCTCTTGCGGTCATCCAACGTCATTTATTAGCTTCACTCGGTCGTCTGTTTAACTTGGGTAACCATCACTTTTGAACCAATTCTAGTCAACGTAAGAGATACCAAAACCAAAACCGAATCTAAGTGTTAGCCTAAGACGACTTAATACCCAAGGCATAAAAGTCCATTAGTTAAAACCGCCAAAATCATGTCCAAGGTCTCCGACCTTACGTCATTTCATTTTGTTTGACATTTGAATTAAGTACATGTGGAAACCAAAAGTGTGGGGTGGGGAAACTTAATCATTTTTTTTGTTGGTATGAATCGTTTACCAATATTCGATATGGTTATAGAAGCACCGCCTTTATTCAAAATATGTTATAACGACCTCGAAGGAGATCACAAAAGAACCCTCAACAAGAATGTAGGTGCATTGACCAAGCTAGTCAACATAACTTGTTGTCCTGAGCTAATAAAAGTTCTCACATGTTATAGGAACAACGAGAAAATGTTGTTCTGATTAGGAACTGCAGAAACTACCCCGACAATCTAGGAACTTTGAGATTTCATCGACACGGTCGGTACATGGTTTGAAAAAAGGTTAAGAAAAAAAGAAGGTATCTTAATCCCTAACAAACCTTCTATCAAAGAAATCATATGCTGTTTTGCGTTGGGATGAGTTTACGCTTAGTGGGCCCAAGAATCTAGCGTATCATTTAGGGATCATTACGTTAGATTTGGGCATGCAAGCTTTTATGCAAATTATAATAAAGAGTTCAAAATTACCTATCGGGAATGAAATAAAATCTGACATTTGTCATTTGCTATTGCACTATTGGGAACAATTGTCTTTCCAAACAAACTGAGCGTAAGCATCACCACTTGAGTGATAATACTCGCGCGTACTTTGTCCAAAGAGTTTAAAAATCAAGGACAAGTAAAGTATTATCCCGTCGCTCCGGTCATACTGTCAGATAGGTATTGAGTCCTAGGAAAATATAAAGAGGGACATTGTTTTTTTCAAGGATGTAACGTGCTTCTTTAATGGTGGATCCTAAGTCATTTGGGAGAAACTGCATACCTTAGATAATAATAACACTCTTAGGCATTTGAAGGAAATTGGGAAAATCTAGAGAATTGAAGGACTAGAGAATGATGGGCTTAGATTTTTTCAGAGTTAAGAAAAGAAGATCTCTAGTGGATGCTAGATCGCTTCATTTCGAAAGATGTCTTCATAGAGGGCCGTAGAAAAGTCGTTTTCAATACCAAGTATCCGGGGAATCCATCCATATGCACCCTTGTGAGACCTATGACAGTTTGGAAGGAGGAAAATAATGCCTCGAGAGGCGTACTTCCACGCCTATGTGTATGATATTGGGGATGACAGAGTTGATGACGTACAAAAATTCTAAGGGAATGGAAAGGGGCCAAGAGAATGAAGAATGAAACCATCGCTCTAGATATGTTTGACGGCGGATACTATGGAATTTATAAGGCTTAGCTGAAAAAGATCATACAAAGTATGTCCTCTCCGGCCCTGAACATTTGTCGCAATATGAAAGACAAAGAGACCAAAGTTGTGACTCAGTAATTGGAAAGGCTAAGACACAATTTTGATGAGTTGCACTTATAGGTTAAAGAGAAGATAGAGGGGATGCAATACTCGGATTGGGATGAAAAAGACGCTGGAGCGAGGCTTACCTGCTGATAGTGAAAAACATGTTTCAGCAATACACTACTCACGAAAGTAGTGGAGAAGAAGGTCCATCGTGGACAACATAGTGTACTTCGCCCTGCGCGGGTTTTTCTATATGTATTTTTGTCATTTCTGTACGCTTAAATGGCCCTTGCGTAGGTCCTTCGCTTTGCATTTTGTTCCTTATTTGCTCCTATTTATTTCTCTTGTGAATAGTAACTATTCATATGTGAAATTTTCTTGGGGGTAATTAATTGGTTCAATTCCACACGTACATCGTTCAAATGCACTAGGCCAACCCTTGGCACAAAAAGGTCCCTTGTATGATTAGGATGCGATATATGTATTTTTCGAGTCTTTAGTTTCCTAACCGAAAAAAAATCATATAACCAAATCCTAAAAAAGAACACTACTTTTCCATCTCAAGAAAGGTGAGATCACAGCTATGGATATAAGCAAGAATATCAAGATTTAACCAACCAAAGAGTACTTACAATTGCTTGAAGATAGGCTCCAAGAGACTATGGTAAAGAGATTAGAGGTAGAGGTTTCCACTGCGGCCTTTAAGGCCTCAAGCATGCAACTAGAGGAGGAGTTTACAATTAAGATAATGCGACGCGCTATGCTGAAGGAAAGTATGGTCGATATGCAGAGCCTATGCGTAAAGTACCCTCCCCCATATAACACACTCTTTGTTGAAAACATGAAGTATGAGATAATGAACGGAGAGTCAGAGAAGGGGGATGTCTATAAACATTGGATATTTGGCAGAAGGGGACCAGAAATCCACTCTCGATGTATATCTTCAGGCACATCGAATTAGGATAGAGGTCATTTCGTGCGCCCTCATTTATGAGAGTTTTTAGTCTAGGGGTATTATGAAACCTAGAAAGAGGATCACCTCCCTAGAGGGATCGGAGGACATTCACAAAACCTTTGTGTATCATCCTTACAAGAAGTGACACACGATAGAGGATTGTGTGGAGTTTAAGACCCATGCCCACAACCTTCTCGACGCCGAATTATCACAGAACAGGTGGGATGAAAGCGTCATCATTGCTTGTCATGTACCGAGGTTCGACATACCGGTTATTGAAAAGACAAAGTTCTACCGTTGCTCTTTCCCGTCATTCAAGAAAATAATATTGGAGGTCTACTTGCAATTTTTTCGAAAAGGAGACCTTTCCCCTCTCCATAAGAATGTGGAACTATTACATTTTCTTGGAAACAAAGTTCGAAAGCATTGCCCATATCACTGACACTGAACATAGCATTGATTGTCTTGAATTTCACCAATAATGGAAGCCTTCGTCAACATGAGAAAGATTCAAGTTGAGTTTGTTGCCCGTGACTAAAGCTACTCAAGAAGAAAAATGGCTGAGTAGGAGCCGCATTTATCTGTAGGAGTTCTATTTTTTGTTTTTCTATTTCCCTGTAATCGTTTGAGAATGAATAAAAAAATATTTCTTTCTGTTTTTTAACTACGTAGTGCCTGAATTCTCCATGTAAAATATGTAGGAGGTCTTTCAAGGCCCCACACCTATCTTTCAAAATCTTCATTATCCCCTATTCATGATACAAGAAAATATGAGGCTCAGATCAACGGACATCGAAAGAGATGCAGCAATGAAGACCTTCGATCAACATGATTTAACCTTTCTAAGATAGTGTCAAATTAAAATAAGTAAACTTTAAAAAAATATGTTTCCCATTTACTAGTGGGTTAGCATGTACTCAAACAAAATAAATTGTGTGTGTTTAACTATTCTCTGTGTGATATCTCCCATTATGTATTCTGAACTCAAACTAACAAATTTCCGTTTGAGTTGTTTTACTCCATAAGTACATATAAACTTGTTTGTGTTGATTAAACTTGATGACCATCCCTACGTCACTAGATCTAAACGGCCTGCACATTACTTTCTCGGCCAAAGCTCAGATAAGGGAAAAGTAGTAATGGGGGACAACAACAAAGAAATAAGTCTTACTTACATTGTGGTGGGTCAAACCACCATAGAGGATCCGAATGGATTTACTATGCACCTAATGCAGCATATTGCCGAGGTCAGGGTAGAAACGTAAATGAGACAAGATTTGCCTCCACAAGATTTTAATATCAATGCTTCAACTTAGGGGAGGCCTCCGCTTTACTTTCCCTCTTCAAACATGGAACAGGCTCATAACTCACCATCTACTCCTTCTAAAATCCCTCAGTCGTAGATTTAACCATAGAAAATCGGCAGTATGCCTCAGCTTCCTACCAGACTCAACTACCTCCTCAAAACCCCAATACTCTAATACCACCTCCCGCTCAAAATGCTTATCACCAAACACTCCATCTCTGCAAAACAAAAATATATTTCATCCCCAAACATCACTCCATCACCAAAATAAACATACTAACTCCCAAACCTACCTTAAAAATTAAAAAGCTACTCAAAATGTCCCAAGTCCTTCCGTCGCTCCACCCCTACCCAGAAAAACAACTTTCCAAATTCTCGTCCCCAACGAGCAGGATGTGAATCGTTCTGAGCTCGGCCAATATGAAGAGCAAGAAAGAGAGTGGAGGTCGAAAGAAGAGTCTGTAATATAGACATAAAGGAGGAGATCCAAAGTGCAATGAAAAAGCTTTAGTACTCTCTTGACGTCGCCTATTTGAACTAAGAAGACTTTATGCATTCATTAGAATTCGGATCTCCCTAAAGGGTTCAAGATGCAAAAGTTTGATAATTTTTTAGGAAAAGGAACCCCTTAGCACATCAAAGGACCTATTGTGACCAACTCATGGGGGTTAGGAGAGATAAAGTTGTATTGATGCAGCTTTTTAGCCAATGTTTTAGCGAAGAAGCTTTTGAATGGCTTACATCTCATGAGACCAGATAGTGGCCTAGCTGGAAGACCTTGGCTAAGGATCTCATAGAACGATTTGCTTACAACGTGGAGATTGTCCATAATCGTTATTTGTTAGAGAAGTTGAAATAAAAGTCCAACAAGAGCTATAGAGAGTTTTTGTACCGATGGCAAAAAGAGGCAGCAAGAGTTTGACCTCCTATGTCTTAGATTTTTTTTTTTGAAGTGTTTGTGCAAGTGAAGGAACCCGAATATTATGATAGAATCATATTGCTCGTTGGAGCAAAGTTTGTTGAGATAGTCAAGGTAGTGAGAATATTGAAGATTGTTTGAAAACCGGGAAATTTGCTCGTGTTTTTGCTTTGCCGGGATCCTTGGCCTTGTTTGAAAAAAAGAGAAGACGTGTTAGTTGTTAATTATGAGGAGAAGAAAACCCTGAGAAGATCATCATCGTACCAAGGTCCTTCTCAACCTTTATAGAGTCCATATCAGGCTTATTATGCACAAGGTGATTATCATAATACTTCTCCCCCATATTACCACAACACCCCCATTCCATTTTTCAAAATATTTCCTCTTCCGTTATTAAAATACACCCCCATCTACCAAAGTGCTGCCCCTAACTGTGCCACCATGCAATCAAATGAATCGGCGCCTCCCTTGGTATACCAAGGTCTAGTATAAAAAATTACCCCCACGAACTACAAAGAACCAAATTACTAGACAAAGACCTATCCCAAATGTCCTAATGTCCAATACTACCGTCAGATGGCTCCTCCTCATGGCAACTATGATCCCCTTTGTCCTAGATTTGATAAAAAGACCGCCAAAACTGTTAAAGCAAGTGCCAAAAGCCGTACAAAGTTGTATGTGCGATTAACTATATAAGGTTATATATATCTAGTGGGGCCCAAGACAGTGGACACCCGCTCACGATTTTACAGACCTGATCAAAAGTGCATAAATCACTCCAATAGCATTGGACACGATACTGGTGACTATATTAACCTCATGCACAAGATCCAGGATATAATAGACTAGAACGTGGTGTCCCTTAAGATAGACGCACACAACGTCAACATTAATCCTTTGCCAATTCATTGGGGTGCCAACATCAATATGACAGAGACGGATGATAAATTGGAAATAGCCATGACTTCTTTGAGCATCAAGGAGAATAACGAGTTTGTGATTCTCACACTCGCAATGATTGTTGCCTTGGTACCAACAGAAACTCCCGCTAGACCAAGTTTTGTATTCGAAACCACTTTAGCTCAGGGTACGACAGGATCAGGAAGATGTTATACTCTAGAAGAGTTGTCCCATGGTGGAAAAAGAGAGATCAATTAAATCGGTCGATAAGCGAAGGTGAAGCTAAAGAATTTTGGAGAAACATGCCGCCGAAGGACTATATTATTGTTAAGCATTTTAAGAAAACCCCAGCTCAGATTTTTATGTAGGCAATTATAATGAGTATGCAACTATATAGGCAAGCCTTGATTCAGGCTTCAGATGAAATATATTTGTCCGTGGGCACCAACAGCGACAATGTCACGGCCATGACCAACCAGGTTATGCAAGGACATCAAATCAGCTTCTATGATGAAGAGTTGCCATTCAAATGGAAGATGCACAACAAAGACTTGCACGTGACTGTAATATGTACAGAAAGGTTCATAAATAGTGTCTTGATGGATGATTGGTCTAGTCTCAATAATATTCCACTGTTGACTCTGAGGCAGTTAAGGTTTGATCTTGGGAAGCTTTAAAAAAACAAAGTCAAAGTGAGAGCCTTTGATGGGGTACTGAGAGACACACTAGGGGTTGTAAACTTGGTCATTCAGATGGGTCCTGCAGAGTTCAATGCAAAGTTTCAGGTCTTGGACATGGACACCAGGCACAACCTTCTTCTAGGAAGGTCGTTCATGTACATGGCTGGGGCTATGCCTTATACCCTTCACAAGCTGATGAAGCTTGTCTAGAAGGAGCAGGAATTGGTTATTCATGGTGAAGGAAGTCACTCTTGTGGACATACCCCAATCATAGTTGAAGTCTCTCGAGGCATTGATTTCTACACGGTGGAGATGGTTAAAGCAACAGGTGATGATTTGGCTCAACTACCTCTTATGCTCTCGGTGTACAAGATTATTTCCATAATGATGCTCCATATCGAATTTGAGCTGAGTGTTGGATTGGGAAGGGATTTCCAACGAATTGTCACGCTTATTCAGGTTCCCGCAAAATGAGAAAGGTATGGTTTGGGGTACGTCCTCAAAGATGATGAGGTGAAGATGAAGAAGAAATGTGATCATGCTTTGGCCATTCCGATCCCTCATTTGTACAAGTAATTTCCGTTCCAGGAGTACACCGATCGCGATGGCCTTGAGGAACAAATCTAAGGATTAATTAAAGCGATGGGCGCTATCTTAGGGGACGAGGTCGAGATAGCTGGCATCCGTGATGTTGGGCCTAGAGATCAGCAACAAAATTTGACTTTTACACCAATATTAATTCCCCTATCATCTTGGTAGAAGGACACTGTTTATGCATGTTTTTAAAATCGGTGCTGGTCTGGAAGAGACCCGAGACCCACCATTTTGCAGTTTCATTAAATTACTTGATTTTTTAAATTCACCCGTCATGTTTAAAAGGCAACATGACCCTTGGCCATGACCAAAGTTTGCAATGTTTTCCAATTTTAATGAAAGTCTCTTCCATTGAAAACTTGTTCATTTTTTTATTTATAAAATCTCATTTTTCTAACTTTGTTTGTTTAAAATTTCAGTAATTTATATTTAAAACCTATAATGTCATGTCATGCCACGAGCTGAATGAACAAAATAAAGCAGGTGACGATGAGAGGGTGAATAATACGAAGAGGAAAAAATGTACCGCAATATGTTGGTGAGGAATTTTGGTAGTTCATCAAAATAAGTCGGATTTGGAAGAAACTGAGATTGTGAATCTGGGAGACCAAGAGTGTGTAAAAGAGGTCAAAATTAGTGTTCACTTTATTGAAGCTCAAAGAAAGGATTTGACTCATTTTCCTACGGAATACATTGACGTGTTCATTGGGGAAGTCAGCGACATACTAGGGAAGAGTACCAATGTGGTGTCTCACTAGTTGCCGACTAATCAAGGGTTCAGTCTAGTCAAACCAAAGGCTCAGATGTATAAGCCTGAGTTAAGTTTGAAGATTAAAGAAGAGATCACCGAAGATATTGAGTCTCGATTAAGCCTGACTAGGTTGGCCAATGGTATTCTAGTCGCAAAAAAAGATGTGAAGATCAAAATTTGTGTCGATTATAGGGATCTCAACAAAGTCATCCCAAAGGATAATTTTCCATTGCAAACATTCACATTCATATTGATAATTGTGCTTAGCATGAAATGAAGTTATTTGTTGATTGTTACGCAGGTTATCACTAGATCCTGATGGATGAAGAAGATGCAGAAAAGACCATTCTTATTACGCCTTGGGGTGTATAACATTTAAAGGTAATAAATTTTTGTCTCGGAAATGCCAGTGGTACTTATATGAGGGCTATGAAGACACTTTTCCATGACATGATTCACAAGGATATCAAGGTGTATGTAGATGACATCATAATCAAGTACCTTGACAGTTCGGATCACCTAATGTATTTAAAAAAGTTCATGGAGCTTTTGCGCCATTATAACTTGATATTAAATTCCACCAAATGAGCTTTTGGGGTGCCAGCCAACAAGTTGTTTAGATTCATAGTCAGCCGAAGGGGTATTGAGATCGACCCTTGTAAGATCAAGGCGATTAAAGAGTTACCTCATCCCAAGACTAAGAAAGAAGTGATAAATTTCATAGGGAGGTTGAACTATATCAGTCCATTCATAGCTCAATCAAGTGTGGTGCGTGAGCCTATCTCGAAGTTGTTGAAGAAGGATGGTTTGACAAAGTGGACTGAAGAATGTAAAACAACTTTGATACAATCAAGAATTACTTATCTAATCCACCAGAGTTGGTTAATCCGCAAGAAATGAGTCCATTGTTGCCATATCTTTGTATCTCAGATAACGAATTTGGATGCGTACTTTTTCATCCTGACAAAACAGGGAAGAAGGAACAAGCTATTTATTATATAAGCAAGAAGTTCACTCCTTACTAGTCTCGTTCCACTCTTCTGGAAAGAAAATGTTGTGCTTCTACTTGGATTGCCCAAAAATTTGAGGCAGTATTTGTCTTCGAATACTACATATATCATTTCCAGAATGGACTTGTTGAAGATCATGTTCCTGAAAGCAATGGATACCGGTAAGTTTGCTTAATTGTAGATGTTTTTGAGTGAATTTGACATTATGTATGTGACTCAGAAGGTGATAAAAGCACATGCCTTAGCTGATCACCTTGGAGAAAATCTTTTCGATGAAGAGTATGAGCCTCTCACTCTTATTTCCCCGAGGAAAAGTTATCATTTGTTGGTGAAGGTATTTCTGAAGCATACCCTGGATGGACAGTATTTTTTTGATAGATCCGCCAATCACCAAGTAAGAGGTATTGGAAACTGTTTTAGAGTTAGAATCTGGGCAGCATTGTCCTGTAGCAGCTAAACTCCTATTTACTTGCACGAACAACATGAAGAATATGAAGCATGCATTCTTGGGTTAAAGATGTCCATCGATATGAATGTTCACGATTTGCTGGTTATTAGAGATTCAGATTTGTTGATTCATCAAGTCCAAGGAGAATGGGTTGTGAAGAACCCAAATATTATATCATATGTGCAATATATAGAGAAATTGTTCATACGATTCCGTAATATTGTGTTCAGACATTCTCCCATAACACAAAATGAGTTAGTTGATGCTCTGTCCACCATCGCTTCAATGATTAAACATCCAGATACTAATTATATTAATCATGTGGATATAGAATTGAGAGAATATCATGTCCATCGTTCACATGTTGAAGCAGAACCAGACGGTTTGCCATGGTATTTTCATATAAACAAGTATTTGGAATCTTGTATTTATCCTAAGAATGCAACATTTAACCAGAAGAAGTTAGAACGCCGTTTGGCCCTCAACTTCTTACTATGTGGTGATGTCCTTTATAGGAGGACTCCAGATTTAGGTCGTCTAAGATGTATAGATGTTGCTGAAGTTGCGAAACTTATTGAAAAAAATGCACGCTAGTGTTTGCAGCACTCACATGAACGGGCTAACTTTGGAGAGAAAGATCCTTCGAGTTTGCTGTTACTGGATGAATATGGAGCATGTTTGTTGAAAATTTGTTCAAAAATGTCATATATGTCAAGTGCATGGTTATCTTATCCGAGTGCCGCCTCATGAACTCAATGTTATGAGTTCACCTTCACCCTTCTCAAGTTGGTGCATTGAATTCATTTTTCAAATATAGGCAGCCACCTCTAACATATACAAATTTATTTTGGTTGCCATTGACTATTTTAACAAAGTAGATTGAAGCATCCTCTTGTAAGTTGGTGACCAAAAAAGTTGTAGATAATTTTATTTGCAACAATATAATATGCAGGTCTGGAGTACCAAAATCTATCATTACTGATAATTGTGCAAATCTCAACATCCACTTGATCAAAGATATATGTGAGCAATTTAAGATTACTCACTGAAACTCAACCACTTATTGTCCTCAAATAAACAGAGTTGTAGAGACCCGCCAATAAGAACAACAAGAAGATTATGAGGAAGATGATTAATAATTACCGAGGTTGGCATGATATGTTGTCATAAAATTTGTTGGGATACGTAACAACTTTTAAAACATCGTTTGGAGCTAATCCATATTTACTTGCCTATGAAACAGAAGTAGTCATACCTGCTGAAGTTGAGATATCATCTTTGAGAATCATCCACGAAGCTGAGTTGAGTAATGTTGAATGGGTCAGGAAGAGGATTGATAAGTTCACCTTGGTTGATGAGAAGAGAATGGTCATGGTCAACTATATCGGCAAAGAATGGTTCATACTTTCCACTAGAGAGTTAGAGACACATATTTTTAAATCGGCCAGTTTGTCCTTCAGGGCATATCTCCATAAGGATATGTACAAAGGAAAATTTGTGCCGAATTGGCAAGGACCTTACATGGTTTGCAAGGTATCATCTGGAGGTAATTTGATCCTGTCGGAGATGGATGGCACCACATGGCAAAAATCGATCAACTCAAATGCTTTCAATTGATATTACATGTGAAACTTAAGTTTGTTTTTTCTAGTATTTCCTTCTAATTATAATATTTTCTTGTAATCTTTTTGTTTATAACCCTATACCTCTTGTAATGAGTTATGTCTAACCTGAATTTTGAAGAATGAGATACTCAAGTGGCCTATTTCGTCCTCGGTCACCCCATTTATCCTTTTTGGGTTTCTTTGTATTTGATTTAGATTCTACCTAAATTCTTAAAAAGGAGATATGTAGGCGGCCTATGTCGGCCTCGGTAGGTTTCTTTGTAAAATTTCTTGTTTTTGTTAACCTTTTAATTGGGGAACTACGTTTGACCTGAATCCTGTCTCAACGGGATACTTAGGCGCCACTAGGGCTCGGTCATATCTCCCATAAGATCACTATTTTTCTCTTCATAATGGAAACTAGGACAGAACTTTTGAGAGGGACTCAAAAACACTTGACAAGAAGATTTTCCCTTAACTGGTCAAGACTGAAGTTACTTTGAGATTTGCAACTAGGATAGAAATTTTTAGAGGATCTCAAAAATTCCATGATTTACTCATCGGCAGTTAAAGATAAGTCGCGTCATGTAATTAGGATAGAAATTTCGAGCATGACCTCAGAATTTCAACATAGTTTTATCGGTAGTCTAGACTGATTTTGAATACTCCCCAGAAAATAATCAGATATACCTCCTAGAATCAGACACAAAGAAGTTCGCTAAGCATGACTTGATATGATACTTGGAAGTAACTTTTTTCAAATACCAATTTTTGATTATTTATTTTTTCGTAAAATTTTCCATTTATTATTCACTTACTTTGGAATAAAATATTTTGTCTTATCTTTCAAGAGTTGGGAGATCAGAAAATCAATCGGAGATAGCATGACAGAGAGTAGACAATTGAAGAAATTGACACAGATCAGTTTGTTTTAGAACTAAGGATTTTCTGTGGACGCATGTTTATAGGTTTGCTCTAAAATCAGCAAAATTCATCCGATCGATGAATATGTAGAATCAAAAGGCGAAGGAAGACCTCCCAAAACTAACAACTTTTTTGTGGATGGAGGAAATATTTTATGTTGCTTATATAGAAGACTTATTAATATGAATGGTTTTATTTCATCAAATTTCCATCAACATGAAGTCTATAATGAATGTCGAGCTCGATTCAGAGATGAATCAAATGAAAACCCCAATAAAGACAGTTTATAGTTTTTCATCATAGATGTCATCTGCATCATATTATTAAAAATGATAGTATTACTACCCGAAGGTTCATTTTGCCTGAATTATAATTGTACATGATACTCTAACTGTAGGGTCATTTTATTGTATTATCAATAAAGACGATATTATTATCTATAAGGCATCTAGAAGATCACTATGTTTCTCAATTGAAAGCATTATTTTCATTTCGTACCAAGGATGGCATCAAGAGGAAAAATGATGCATTGCGAGTCAATATTCATGCATCAAAGAAATTCATGCATCGTGAGTCAATATTCATGAATCGCGAGTCAATATTCACGTATCATAGAAAATCATGCATCGCGAGTCAATATTCTTGCATCCCGAAAAATCATGAATCGTGAGTTAATATTCATGCATCGCGGAGAATCATGCGTTGCGGGAAGATATTGATGCCTTGTGAAAAATCTTATACACCACATGAATTTATTTATGCATCACCAAAAATCATACATCGCGAGTTAATATTCATGCATCACGAAAAATCATGCATCACTAGTCAATATTCATGCATCGCGAGTTAATAATCATACCTTGTTGATATTCATGAATCATGGGATGATATTCATGTCTCGAAGAAAATGTCATGCACCGCGATAAGATATTCACGAATCACAAAAAATCATGCATCAGGAGTAAATATTCATGCATCGCAGAAAGTCATCAATCGCGGAAATTCATGCATCGCGGAAAGTCATGCATCGCGAATATATAATCATGCATCACGGAAAGTCATGCATTGTAGAAAATTTCATGCATCGTTGAGAAGTCATGCATTGCAAGAGAAAATTCACGCATTGCGGAAGAGAAATCATGCCCTGCAGAAAAGAAAATCGTGCATCCCAAGTGAAATATTCATTCATCATAAGAAATAAAAAGCAACCGCATCCTTTTATTTAGAAAGAGTAAACTCCAATAGTTTATAATGAAATTTACTTGAAGGAGTGTTATTTCAGTCTTCGTCGTGAGCATACGAGAGGATGAATTCTTCAAAAGCCAACCACAGGTGCGGACCACACCAAGAAGGATGCAACCAATCTCCAAGTGTTTTAATTAAGTTTTTTCATGTATGCATAATTTTTTTAATGTCTTTTGGAAGTCAAACGTCCAAGAGCGTCCAAAACTTTTGAAAGTGATCCCTTTAGATGTGCATGTATGACATGAGTTTGCCTAGCATGTTTGGAAGTGTTAAGAATGTTTGTTTTTGGTGAAACTAATAAGTAGGTCCTTGACATGTTAAGATTTATATTTATGTTGGAAAAGTCTGGGTACGACTCCCCAAGGGCATCGCAAAATGCCCTCAAAGAGGACCCAAAGTCAACCAATACACTGCCATTGAAGGGTGTACCAACGACCTTCAATTGATGGCGGTTCATCTACGCCCCGTCGATGGTGAAGCATAAATTAGGAATTATCCTGTTAAAGTCTCAAGGGAGTTGTCAATCCCCAAACCCAAATGACGGCCTGCAGTACGGCCCGTTGATGGACCTACTTGGCATCAATAGTTCTTCCAATGCAACCTACAAAATAAATGTCGCACACGCTGTTTCATAATTGGGTGAATGGGAAATTCACCCCATGTCCTACCCTGACCATAGCTGGGTTTTTTTTTTAATTTTTTGGGTATAGTAGTTGGGTTAAAAACGTAAAACCTCATTCCCGATCCTCAATCTAAATTAAACTTCCCTTTACCAATATATTCTCTCTAGAGACCTCCATGGGTAATGAATCTCAAGGTCAACTTGTAGATGGGATTTCCATGGGTTCTTTCAATGTTTCTGTGCAAGTTCATGATCAAACTTCTTCTTGTTCAATCAATCCATGGGTTCTTTCTCAAAACGATTTCAAAAAAGTTATTATGATGAATTATGGATTATCTACAGTTTATAATGACGTTTTAAATCTAGTTACATGATGAACCCTTGGTTTCCTCAAAAGTCAAGATTTATCCTATGTGTGGGCTTTGTAATCTTGAATTTATGTTGATTGAATTATGATTCTAGCATGTTGAATAGCTTATATTTACTAACAATTATGTAATGTGATGATGAATTATGTGTTGTTGGTCCAATGTGGATTGATGCTTGAAGACTTGATCTTTACTTCCTATTTATTGTTAATGTACAGTGTTCAGTGTAAACTTTATGCTATAGTGCATGAATGTAGGATTCATTTATGTAATAATAATTGTATCTACTGCCTTATATTTACATATTGATGAATTGTGGGTATGAATCCCTCATGATCAAATTAAAGGAGTTTTGATAAGATTGATCTACCTTTTCCTACCTGTATACATTGATAATGTTATGTACATAATGTGACCTCACTTCTAGGGTAAATAAACCATGATTTAGACTAGGTTATTATACCTTTAGCTACTAACCTAGTTTGGTATAATTGGTGAATTATGAATGTTGATCCTGACGATCAAAGAAAGGAATATTAGTAAGTGATCAATGTATCTCTACTCTTTATTGAGTTGGTGAAGTAGTGTGTGATAGGATAATGATATTGTGATGGTCTATGCGTGATTTTTGTCCATGTTAATATATATATATCTACTCTCCTAGATATGTATTGTTGATGAAATATGAGTATTGATTAGGGAGGATCAAAGGTTGGTGAATTGGTAAGAATGGCTCTTCCCCTGAACGTTTCTATAGAATGGTTAGTTGATGAAGCCTTGTATGGCATTGTGTGGTATCGGACACTTATGGTAGCGGTGTTTAATTTTTGTCAATATATATATTTGTTGATAATGGTCTTGAAGTCAATTGCATTATGAATATATGGCTTTGATGATCAAAGTATGTGAAGCATATGCCTATTTTCCTATCCTAGCTATGATCTAGTTTTGATTGCTAATGTTATGAGCATGTGAATGTATATGTTAGAGTTATATCTAGGTTCTTCCTATGATGAAGGTCTTATAATGTCTATGTGAAGTAAATTTAATATAGCTGCATAATGACTAGAGCTTATTAAATAATATTGTAGGTCTTGAATAAGTGTATCTTATGGTATGTTATCCATTATATGATGTTATGTATTGTATCATTCACTAGGATAACTTGATAGGTGTACTAGTATGGAAAAGGGTACAGGACCTTGTATATGTATTGCACGTCTGTGCCTTGATATGATAGTTTCTAGGTGTGTGATTTTTACGAGCCGCAAGTACTCCCTAGAAGATAGGGTATTCTTGAATGCAACACAACACACTTGACCTCTCGGAGGTCTTGTACAAGACTCTTGACTTCATTACATAACATCATGAATGAATGGAGGGAATATAAAAATTTCATTAAGCATAAACCAGAAGGTCTTTAATAAAAGCGCGGAAGCATCTCTAATGACATTGTCTCAAAAACCATCTATATTTGACATGAATGAAAAGAATTGGGACGCCGACTCATGAAGTCAAAAATATAAATAAAGACATAAAGGAACATAATGGTCCGTCCTTGAAGCTATGAGGACTCACAACTTCTTCTCTTCTGGGAAACCTCGGAACTCCACCCTTCAAGCAACTCAATGTTCTCAAGATCCTACATGCACAACATGTAGGCAATATGTGTTATTATATATGTACTAATGGAAACTACATACCAATATTAGATATCTCAAAGGATTAGTCAACAATAGACATACTCATTAGAGATAAAGCTATAAGCATATCATGAATATCATAACATAATAATGCATCATAAATTATATAAGAGTTCATACTTACTTACTTACATGTCATTCTTACTCAAGTGAATGACACCACAAGCTACCTTAAAGAATACTTGTGCAAGGATAAGGTAGCATCCCGTATTACTACCAAAGCTAAGTACCTCTGTTTGGTCATCCTTGATCATAATCCATGATAATAATTAAAACCTATGTTCTTCATACTATAGATTACTATACTCTTGTGTTCATCTAAAAAAATGCTTGTGCAATGTACATAAGGAAACGCATACTACTCCACATACTAAGATTATCTTAAAAGACCTCCTTAACATGTTCACCCTTCATAGATTCTTTATTACTTAACCTAGGCTATGAAGATTCTCTTGTATTTAGTCTACTATACTAGGAAAGACCACTTTAATCAAATCCTATCTTCAATATCTTCTTCATTAGTGACCCTAGGTTATACCTTGTGTAATGCACTCATGATGTCCATACAACCTTTCATGAAAGGTACTATTTTTGGATCCTTTCTGTATTACTTCTTACTTTGGATCCTAGCCCCTATTTTTATATTTTGAACAATATGAGATACTTCTTTAAGCATGTCGAAGTTCCTTAATCATATGGATCCTACTAGATACTTTTTAAAGAATGTCTTGATCCCTTAATCATGAAAACTACGAGATACCCCTAAGGCTTGTCCAAATTCATTCACAATTTATGAACATTACGAGATATCCCTTGGGCATGTATAAGTTCATTCTTTTATTTGAACACTACGAGATGTTTCTCAAGCACTTCTAAGTTCATATGATATGGAGATCTCTACTAGGATACCTTGACTCTACTACGTGAATTACTCCCGCATTATGAGACCTAAGTTGATAGTCATCACAACTATTAGGTGTGGCTCTCCTTTTTACATGGAGTCCGTAACCTTGCTAGACTGTCCCTCTAACTTTGCATATTCACTTGGATTCAATCATACACTCCAAATTTTTCTTGTCAAAGCTTGCTCAACCTTCTCTCATGTAGGGATGTCTTAGACAATCTCCTCATGATCATGTGAATCTATCACTTACATTCAATCATCATAAATCTACAGCGAACACTATGATCCTAAGGTTGATTATTCATCAATTCATTCTATCTTAATTCATAGGTATATTATACGATCTTCTAGCTTTAGCTTTTTTCTCAAATTCTTCTTTACTAGGTGAATTTATTCAGAATTCATTCTTAAAGATTCAATTTCATCAAGACCAATCTTAATTGATCAAGTCAATTTTAATTTATATCAAGGTGATTCAATAATAATCAATTAACATAGTATGCAATTGAGTACGAAGAATTCACACAATTTTTTCATCTATCCTCTAATGGCCTACGATCAACATGATCACCTTCAAATCTAGTTAATATATTTCACCATAAAAAACTCCATAAAAACAGCATATAATCATCATATAAACATAGTTTGATGCTACGCACTACATTGACATCACAATCAAGCCTTACCCATAATGTAATTAAAAACCTCTCTTGAATGGGGTTCTTTGGATTCACAATTGAACGGAAACTAGGAAGCTTCATGGATTGATGAATCCATGAACTAATAAGCTTAAAATACCTTATATTAGATCCTTCAACCCAACTTGAAAGGTTGATAAATTTTTCCTGAAACTGCCTCCAATTTATCTTCGTCTTCAATGCTGGTTTTGGAAGAATTTAGGGAGAGAAAGGTTTTTTATTTGTAGTCTAGGGTATTATTGGATATTGTGATGCTTACATACTCTTCAAATACATAAAATAACCACCAATAATTAATCCCTAAAGTTACCAAAAGACCCCTGAACTTATTCATTAATTTAAAAACTGAAATTTTACTTAAAAATGACGCAATCAAATCTGGGCACTAACTGCGCGTCACTGTGGCATTTTTGATTCTTGGTTCAGGAAAATAGCATGGGAAAGAATGTTTCATTATTTCCCTTCATGGAAGGTAAAAAAATTTCCCTTTGCGTGATGGCTCCGCGGCGCGCATCCATTGCCAGATCTAGGCTGCCCGGCAGCTTCACTGGCCTACGTTTAGGTCCTCCTGAGGGACCCTTAGGCTGGTCACCGGAGTGTTTTTCTTGGATTTTTCGACCATTTACATGTCATAATATGTATAGGAACAATTTATACTCAATTTAA
Organism: Solanum habrochaites; assembly: GCA_027704765.1. Taxonomy (NCBI): domain Eukaryota; kingdom Viridiplantae; phylum Streptophyta; class Magnoliopsida; order Solanales; family Solanaceae; genus Solanum; species Solanum habrochaites. Next base: position 14,858,486 of record JAKWJA010002492.1, on the reverse strand, counting down.
CCATCAATAAATATTTCAATACTACACTACAAAACACCACGACACACTAGTTTTACTTCGACTAGTTTCCACACGTCTATGATGGTATTGGACGTTTGACTTCCAAACATTTCAAAATCTTTATATACTGTATGTATAAATTATTATAAGTCATTTTAATAACTTATGAGCTTATGATACACATGTTAGTTTCAATCTTGACCTAGCCCATTTTGAGGGTGCAATAGTGATCAACGTAGAAGAATATGATAGCTTGAGTATGTTATGAACATATCTTATATGCTACAATATGAAGTATATGGTATCATGAAGTGTGATTATACCTATTGTCTAAATGTTATTATATGAATGGGTTGATCATATAGTTACAGTTGTACACTTATGCATGAATGAAATGAAGTATGAATGTGTTGCCTTAATGTGTTATGTGAGAGGTTTGCTCACATGTATGTATACACACACATGAATGATGATCTAGTCCATAGAGGGGCACTTGAAATGTATTCTAAAGAGTAACCTACACAAGATAGGTTCTTGAATATGCTATTCCCATTTAAAACGGTTTATCAAATTATAAAGGTTGATGAACTCTAATCAATAACCTATGAGATATAAATATGAAGAGTCAATCTCCTAAAGCCGGACGTTTTAAAAAGTAATGTAATGAAGGCTTTTAATAAAGGAACATAGCTTAGAACCATGTGTACTTGAAGATGAGGGTTCTCCCTTCCCATTGTAAAAAATATGTCACCATAGTCCTCACGAGGTGGTTAGCCTCATAGCCAAATGGCTTAGAGTGATATTTCCATAAGTGGATAACTACAATGCTTCAATATGCATGAAAGAGTTTCCACATGTACCTACAAGTTCCATAAGCTATTCTTGCCACATAGGATCTAGCAAGTGATTTCACTTAGTATGCTAGCATGTGTTAATGTTCTACCTTGGCTAGGTAGCGCACCTTCCATTGGTGTAAGGCTCTACAACACAAAATTCCATATTTAGCACCCATGGTCTTAGTGTCGCTTAAGGCTATAGTATTCCTAAAGTAAAATTTAAAATGAAAGTAAATGAATAGGAACCTAACAAGGATAACCTAAAGGTACTTGCTTAGTCTCGGTCGGGTTATGGGACTTCACCTATGCATTGCCCAAGTATGTCTTAAAGGAAGTCCTAGGAAGTGGCCTTATGCTAATGTGCATAAAGTTTGTCTTAATGACCATATTATTAAGGTCTTTCATGGCATGAATTAAGTTGTCTATGCTTGACATGTAAATGTATGAAGTGAATGTTATGATGCTTGCGGTTTTATGATAGGTTTACTAAGTATGAGAAGTTATAGGGCTTCACATGTACATTGCACTAGTAGAATTAGATTAGGATTATGAGTAAGGTATTATGTTTTGTCTAATGTGAAGTATGTGCCTTGTTATATGAAAAGGTCTTATATGAATGTATATGTTGAGTTTTAACGTTGTATGCATGAGTCCCTTGGGGTCCTAAGGTGATGCTTGAGAATGGATATTATTATGGGACAATAATAATACATTTGACACATAATTAAAGACTCTAGTCTCTTTTTTTCATCCTAGATTCAATATCATTACAGTACTTTAGGGACATGACCCTTATAACATAATTCATAAGTAAAATATTACAAGACTTTACACTAAATATAAAACTTAGGAAATCCTTTAACTTAAGGCTTCCTTTTCTTGATCTTGGGAATCACATATCAAGATACTCACCGTTAAAGACATAATATAGAATTTATAAACTACACTTTGTATAAAAAGGTAAAGAAGAATGGAGTTATTACAAGAATGCATAAAGTATGGCTACCTTGCAATAGCATGCATTTAAAATGGACATTTTACTTGTAATCATGCATTATGCCATTTTCAGAAATCCTCATAAAACTTTGATACAATAGCATTTATACAATTTACATACCTCATATAGGGATATTAAATGATCATACATCCTATAAAATCATACATTGCATTTAAGGACTTTTAGGACCACATTATAATAAGCATTTTTTTTCTTTTCAGTAACCTTCTTCTTCTCTTTATAATGAGCTCCCTTTTATTCTAACTCCTTTACTTTAGTTAACTTCCTATGTAATCCCTCTATTGAATTCTTGGTAATTGTGACATTTATTATATATGAAACTGATGTTCTAGCATCTGATGTGCTAAGAATGTTTTAAATTTTCCGCTAAATTTACCTATAAGAATGTGATGAATGATAACTATAGACTTGTATAAAATTTTTTAAAGGTCATGTACGCCATATTACTTCTCGGTGGTGCTCCCCGGTCATAACCACCACGGTCCGAGAAGTTTGTCGTAGAACTTTTATTAGACACTTCAAGGCTTTGAAAGGTAATAGAGACACTTACTCAACGACCACGAACTGTCATAATGGTCGTGAATAACCTTCACGGACCGTGAAGGTGGCCGTGGTCCCTGTGAGGGCTTACTAAGATTTAATTTCCAAATAAATTCCATTTAATCATTTATTAATTGGGGTTGATTTTAGATGGTTTATACATTAAATATAAATAGTTTAAGCTCTTTTAACAAGTCATAAACCCATTACTTTCAAAACCCCAAGTTCTTCTCCCTAGCCAAATGAAGAAAAAGGCAACCATGGAAATTGGAGTTGAAGGTTTTTCAAGGTCTTGTCCTACAATTTCATGGTATTTCCTTTATATAATAAAGGTATGGTGATCCTTAATCTTTACATAACCTCTCATCTAAAGAGTTAATTCAAAGCATTTCAATGAGATTTTATGATCAAACCTCAAATTATCCAATCTAGCCATGGGTTGTTTCTCACATTAATTTCAAAAGCATGATTATGATGAATTTATGTTTATGTACTGATTAAAATTGAATTTTAATACAATTTCATGATGAAACCATGTTTCTTCCAATTCTCAAATTAGCCTATATCATGGACATTGTTATCTCGATAATGTAATTATTGAAATATAATCCTAGCATGTTAAATTAATTATAACTACAGTTTTACATTCATATTTATGGTGAATTGTTGATGAATGATCCATGTGGATGAAGGTTTGGTATTTTGGTAAATATAACCTACATTCCTCCACATTCTATAGATTTATTATGTAGTATACCTGATATGATCTTGATCATGTTATTATCGATGCATGATTTCAATTATATTAGTGTACTTTTAGATAATACCCTAGTAGGGAGTTTTGATGAAATATGGGTATTGATGAATGATGATCAAGGCCTTGGTGAATTGGTAAGGTTGCCTACTTCCTCTACTTCTCTATAGAATTGCTAGTTTAATATACCAATTGTGGGGTGGAAGCGGAAAGAGAGAGAAGACAGTAATAAGAGAGAAATATGGATGAAGGTGTGTTTTATTTATGAAGGCAAAATGCCTCTTTTATAGACACAATTTACACCATCATACTATTTACTTTACCTAATTTGGCCGACAAACTTTTACCTTATTTGGCCGACACACTATTACTTTACGACTTTGTAACATTTGGCTTTTTCAGCCGCGCAAAACACAAAATAAAAAGACTCTTACTTTATACATAATATGGCTGATATTTCAGGCGACACAAAACACGAAATCAGATTTACAGATAATAATTTTACAACTATTTTTTTTTTTTTATTCGTTTTGAACGGCTGGTATGACGTTTATCTTCTCCTTGACACTTCGAACCAATGGTCGGGGTATTTTTTGTTCCAATACTTTTGCAATATCTGGTCAAAATTCTCCGAAATAATCCTTGCCTTATGTCTCTTTGTCGTTGGTTTTGCTCTGGTTTGAGTAGACTAAAGAGTATCCATTGGCGTATCTCTTCCATATCTTGTTCTCTGATTTCTTTAGAATTTGAATATCTCTAACTCTTGCTCTGTACAGAATGCTCATACTGAATTCCGTTAAAATAATTGTTAGTTAGTTCATTTAGGATAGTTGCTATTCCTATAACTCTTTTGTTGCGTAGAATTCTGGTATCTCATGTTTGTATCCCTTGTTGTAATTCCATATCTTCTGGAATTTATCATATCTTCGGTCAACCAATTTTTATAACTTGTATAATTTGGTTTTATCTCATCAATAATATCTCTGGCTGGTGCCGAATAAACTTTATATAAAACAATGTTCCTTTAGTAATTCCTTTTATAGTTCATGAAGGCTTTGTATAGCTCTGGTATGGTAGATATTTCATCTCCTGTTGGTTTATGAAACTGTATTAAGTAATCCCATAACTATAACAGTTCTTACTAATTTGCATTGGTGCCCGTTGTGCTATTACCTTATTATATCCTGTACTTTTGGGTATAAATCCGTATTGGGTCGTTGGTAGTTGGAGATCTAGGTGTTGATTTTAATAATTTTGGATTTTATAAAGGTTTCAATATATGAGCGGGTTATGTGGTTGTAGGCTTTTTTCTCTTGGTTAACTTTCTGAGTAAGTATGTTTTGTGGTGGTATAATAATGATTTTTTTCTGGTTCTTTGAATAAATGTTTCTCGAAGATTTTGTTCATATTTAAATTTGTATATCTTATCCCACTAGCTTCTTTTGTTGTAGATGCGGCGTGCTGTAGCTACATTCAACAAACATTATCATGGGTTTTATGGAGTTTCCCAAGTCTCCTTCTAGTTCTGGCTTTGTTTACCGTCTGTCCGCGACGTAGCTCCGCATTTTAGAGTCTGCTGCTGACTTGTTAGATTCTTCTTTTCTTCTAGCTTTCGAATTCTCATCCCATACTGTCCACTTTGTAAGAAAAGGAAAAGAAAAAAACCTTGGTCGTTTCGGGTTTTGCGTATGTTTTCCATCACATTATCTTGGTCCTGGTGTCTCACTCTGTCTGATACTCGTCTGGCCATCATCTTTTTGTCATTTTTTTAATCCTCCATTGTAATGTGACACTTTAGTATGTTTTAATACTAGTCTCCTTTATTTCTTTTGTTGTAACTGCATCTCTAATTTTTTTTGTTCTCCACCTTTTACTTTGTTTTTTATCTGTTCTTACAATCAATTTATTGAAACACTATATGGTCTCAACATGCCCAATACACTTATATAATGCGAATAATTCGTTTCTATTTAGGCTTTCCCATGTTTATTTGTGCTTCTTATAGATTCCGAATCATATCTACAATGTGTTCGATGAGTTGCTTTTTCATATTTGTATTTTAAAACTCCTCCATAACTTATTATCACTTGATCGGTTTCGACAATGTAAGTAAATGTTTTATTTTCATCAGGAAAATTAGTTTTGGTAGTTTTTACATAAATTTTTAATATTTTTTTATATGTTTTTTATCTTATTATCAAAATGATATCTACATCTTTTTTAAGTTTTCTATGTAATGGTTTCAGATGTTCTGCTAATTTTGGTAGATATTCTCTTACCTGATTTACTAATCCTAGAAAGGATTGTAATTTCTTTTGTGTATCTATCTGTTCATCAATTGTAATAGATTTTTTTGTGACTATATGCTGTGTTGCATTTTCTATCCTTTTTATCTATTTGTATTCCTAAAATTCTATTCGTGTTTCATTATTTCTGGCTTTACTTTTGCTTTAACTATTACCTGAATTTTTTTATTATATGTATAAATTTTTCTAATAATCTTATGCTCTTCTGTGTTTTGGAATATAATAGTATATCATCTATGTTATCCGATGCAATTTTCTAATTGGTTTAAATAGTTTCCCATAAGTTGCTGATTCTCCCTGGTGATTTTTATATCCGCAAGGTAGTCATTCCATTCATAGAAACCTTGCGTGTACTGGGGGAATGCTGTTAATTGTTTAGATTCTTCTTCTAACTGTAAATGATAAAATCCTGATTTACAGTCCAATTTGCTGAATAGTTTATCCTTGTATCTGCCCTTATTTTTAGTATTTTATTAGGTAGTGGGTAGTTTATCTGTTTTCGTTTTATCGTTTAAATTTCTTTAATCTATGACCATTCTACTTTTACCTCTTTTTTGTTCACTGTGTTTTATAATTCTATAAATGCCGGGCTGTATGCTTGCTATTACTTTCTTGTATGTAATTTCTTCTAATAATTCATTTATGTGTATTTTAAATTCTTCTAGATCATCAAAGTTATAATTTTAATGGTTTTCCTGTGTTCTATACTATTTTCATCTATTAATTCAATTTTTAACTATTTGTCTTATGTTTTTCCCATCCTTGTAAAGGATCTTCACTATATAATTGTTTCTATTTGTTCATTAATTATTTGACTTGTCTATAGCAAAATCTAATAATTTCTATGCGTTTATTTGTTTATTATCTATATTTTTCATTTCTGGTTTATCTTTTCACTTCCTTTTAGGCCATTCCAAGTTTTTCGTTGTTATTATTTACTCTTTTGCTCCTATTTTTATTCGCATGTGTAGTAAAAGCCACCAATGTTGTTTTTGTTATTACGTGTGGATAATATTTATCTAGAATGGCATTCCTACTAGCTGTCTTTGTAGAAATTCCAAATTATCATTTCTTCTCATGTTAATATTGTATCCCATATTTGTATCTTTATATTTTTTGCTTTATATTTTATGCATGACTTTCCTTCGTTATTAAATCCCTGTTACTACCATGGGTGTTTTTAATTTTTTCCATTATCTTCGGTAAACATTATATTTACATATGTTGCTTCTGCCCTGTATCCTATCATAGGGGTATAGTCTCTGTGTGATATCCTCTATTATAATTTTTTGGCAAGTATTATAGTTTTCATTATTCATCTTGTTCTTTTTATAATTATCTTTTTATTTTGAACAATTTCTTGTCATTGTTTTCATTTTCTATATTATATGGTTTAACTTTTTCTAACCATTTTGATTCTAACGAATATATAGTTTCCTTGGTAGATTTTAAATTGTATTTTTTAATGTTTCCACTATTTTTTTTTTCTCTGTTGTTTCTCACTTGTATTCATTACTTTCACTAGTAATCCAGGGTCAGGTATGTCCTGTTCTTATTATTTCTTCTCTAATCTAGCTTCTCTTGTTATATAATTTTCTTCTTGTCCTGTATTTATTAAAATTTTATATCTCTTTGATCCATTATTCGCTGTTCTAAAAATGTGCATTTGGCGTTATTCTTCGTCTATGTATTCTTGTGGTATTTCAATTTCTCTTAGATGTACTTATTCTTGTGAGTAGTTCTTTTATTGTATTTGGTATACTTGACTTGGTATACTAGAGGTTACTTAATCTTTCTTTTACTATTTCATAATCTCTTCATTTGTCAATTTCTTTGTAACTATAATCATTATTATCTTATACTGTTATTATTCTTTCACATGGATTTTCTATTTTTATTTTATCTATTTTGTTTTTGGCCATTATTTTATGTTTTGTTGTTAATAAATATAAATATAATTTTTACATCTTGCTGTGAACATGTTTCACTTCTGGTGCTAGTTTTATTCTGATAATTTTCCAAACAAAGGATTAGGACTGGGGGGGTGTGTATAGGGATGGGGTATAAGATGGGTGCCTGTAGTGGTGTTGGGGGTGGGGGGAGTTTGTTCAAGGGGTGGTGGGTTGGGGGTGGGTGTTGGGGGTTGAGTGTGGGGTGGCATGAGTCGTGGGGTTTTAGATAGGTTGGCAGGGGGTAATATAGTCCTAATGATTTATCTATATTTGTATCTGTTAATGATACCGTTAATTGGCACTTATTATAAATTTAAAATTTTTGATAATTAATTTTCCTTAACTGCAACTAATTAACACTTTTCTCTATAGGGTGTATTATTCTGTCATCGCTAATATAATTTCACTGGGTGATATCTATTCTTCCTGAAACGCTTTTATTATAGTTTCTCGTTGCTCCTAGGTGTCCTATTTTATGGTGGCTTTGCTTGTTTAGTACTTTGTATTTCTTTATTAGTTACTCTTTTTGTTTATTATTGGTATGTCAGGCTCTTCCAGTTGGGCATATTACAATCAATAACAATGTCTCTTGACTAACTACATAATATTCTTCTTTTTGTACGTTAACCAGCTTTTTTAATTTTTGGTAGATCTAATATTTTTTCAACCCTTAAATCTAATTCTTTTCCTTTTTTGTTCAAAATTGTATTATCACATATTTCTTTTGGTGTGACTTTCTTCGTTTTCATATTTTCTTCAGTTATTCTTTTATTTCGTTTTCAGACATTATATTCATTCGTATGTTCATTCATATCGAGTTAATTTCTTCTCATTTTCTATATCTATACTTCATTGCTATCATTTTTCATTTAATTCATATCTATGTTTCTATTGCATATATTTTTTTCATCATCTTGATTATTTCCTGGCAATTTGTTATTTTTTATATTTTTTCGGTAATTTACATTTTTTAGCTATATGGTCATATTTTTCCACAATTGTAACATGTACATTGAGATATCTTTCTTTTTGGTCTATAAGTCTTTTTTGTGTTTGTAATCTTTATATAGTATCTTCTTCTTGGTTGTTTATATTTATATTTAGGTCTTTTTGTTGTATAGATTCTTATACCTTTTTAGGTTTTTTTGTTTTTGCATCGAATTGCGGTGCAATTTTTATTTTACAGCATGATAGATTTTGTATTTAATATTTTCTCATTTTTATTTTAATTCCTTTTTGTGTTTCCGCATAATTGTATAAACCATTGAGATAAAAATTTATTCTCGATCCTAAGTATCTGTAAGTCCTTCATTTTTCCCAATCTTTAACTTCCTTTGTACCTAATGGTTCTGGTAATTTTTAAATATTGTGTTCTTACTTCTTTTGCTTCATTAAGATATATTTTGCTTTGTAATCATATTCTTTAACATGCACCAGTATATTCTTCTATATAACACATTTTGCAGATGTTAATTTTGCATTAGTTGTCTATTTTATTATTCTTTTTTGTTTTTTTCTTTATTCTGTTCTCTAATATCTGTGTCATGCCCTCCAAATTCACTTCCTTATTGTGATTCATATTTATATCTATAACGTCTATATTTTGATGGCTGATGGAGATCCATCCATTTTCTTTCATTTCTAAGTACTTCCTAAACTTTCTGGGGTAGATTTTCTATTCATAGTTTAACTGTTCCTACAAATGTTCTTTCAATAATATCTTGGTGTTCTGTTGTTTTTATTTTACATTGTCTATCAATTGTTTAGATATGTTTCCTGTCCATAATAATATTGCTTGACTTAATCTGTTAACACAATCTAATCTAAGAAAATTATATTGTTCACTCGTTGGTTTTTGGCATCCAATTTTTATTTAGCCTACTATTACCATATTGCATAGCTATCTGATGTTGTACCTTTCCTGTTTAATAGTTGTGGTGTCTGTTCTTGTATTAGCTCTATACTATTTCTAAGGACTATTTTCTGGGACTATTATCTTGTTTAACTCCTGATGTACTGGTTTTTTGTATCTTCCCTGTGTTTATTTCTAATTTTTTTTAGATTGTTTGTTTGTTTATTTATTTCTTGGGTATGTTTTCCCTTATATCACTTATCTCTGATTCTTGTCATTTTCATTTTCATCTTATTTCATTTATTTCCATTTATTTCAGATCTTCGTTTAATTCAGATCTGTCGTTTAATTTTTTGTTCCATTTTATTTATCTTCATTTTTTAATTCATTTTCTATTTTCTAGTTCTTTTTCTAATCGTTTTGGCTGTTTGTTTATTTTCAATATAACGTTTAATCCTATCCAATTCTCTTTCTAGTTCATATATTTTTTGTATTTTTTAGTTCTTCTATTTGTTTTAATTCCTGTCTTGCTTCTTTTTTTTTATTTTTCTATTCTTTTATTTGTCTATTTCTTCATTTTCTTTTGTTATTCTTACCATAGCTGTTAACTATCTTCTGTTTTGCTGTTTTTTTTCCAGCCTAAATAATAAATTATTTCCTATTTTCTGTATCTTCTTCCTAAATTTTGAAAATATTATTTTTATATCATTCCATCTTATTTCCATATATTTTTCGTCTACTGCAAATTCTTCTTTATTCATTATGTATTTATGTACTATCGGTTAATGTTGTAACTCATATTCAAGATAATCTATTTCTAGTTTAACATAGATATAGTTTTTCTTTGTGTTTGTATTGATTTATTACATACTCCTGCTAATATGTTTTCTTCTATATCTTCTTTTTTCTATATTGTAATTCTTGTTCTTTTTCAGTTATGTTTTTTTCGATTATTCGTCTATTGTTGTTGGTGTTATACGATTTCTCCTGTCCATATTGTTTTTTTCAAATAACAAACAACTTAGCTTCGTTTTTTGAAATTTTTGTCTATTACTGACTTTTTCATCATTTTTTGGCTTGGTTAATTGTATCATTTATATTCCATATATAAGGGTTTTTAATTTTTCCTATTTTTCTTACTTTTTATCTATCTTATTCTTTTGATTTTTAATTTCTTTACTTAATTTTATCCTTCATAAATGTCTTCCTATATATTCTCTCTTTTTTAGTTCTAATCGTTGTATTTCACATTAACATTATGTGTATATATTCTAGAGTTTCAACTTTCCTTATTTCTTAATAATCAAATAGATTTTCTATAGTAATTTTTTCAAGTACGATCTATAGGCTTCTATAGTTTTTACCCATAAATTGTAAATAGTCGTAAGTTATCATTAGTCTGTTTCTACATCATCATAAATCATACATATCATAATAAAGTTTCTCCTGTATACTTTTATTGTTAATTGCAGTCCAACCTTGAGTGTTATTTCTATTATTTCGTATGTTCTAGTTATTATAATTTCTCTTTTTATATCAGTATTCAAATTTTTAGTATATAGAATAATAATATCTTATATCAACATCTCGTTTCATAGGTAATTTCCATTTTTATTATTTTCATTTTGTCATAAACTTTTCTTCCTTCCACACCTCTACAAATTAGACTTGCTTATTTATGCAAAAATATGATTTAATCATCATCTAGTCTAGGTCACTACTACAGCTTTCCTTCTTTGATTAGTTACCCCCCCCGAACACGCCTCACTTTTTTACTCCCCCTAAACCGGCCCTTCCTCTGCCTACTGTTTCAACCTTCGGGGGCATAGTCTGGCATCCTTTTCGAAGAATATTTCTGTAGCAACTTCTAAAGATGCTTATTATAACATTATTTAAACCATGATCAACAGTTATAATTAACAAGAGATTTCAGGAATAAACTTATTTCGGCTACTCATAAATATAAAATGGGTATACCCTTCTTGGTAGATCATCTGTCATAGTTGATTTGTTTCCATTTAGTTAATTTAACTATCTCTGATACCATGGTGGGGTGGACAGCGGAAAGAGAGAGAAGATCGTAAGTAGAGATAATATGGATTAAGGTGTGTTTTATTTATGAAGGCAAATGCCTCTTTTCATAGACACAATTCTTACACCATCATACTATTTCTTTACATAATTTGGCCGCCAACTTGTTACATGATTGGCCGACACACTATTTACTTTACGACTTTGTACATTTTGACTTTTTCAGCCGCCACCAAAATGACAAAAATAAAAAGACTCTTACTTTATACATATATGGCTGATATTCAGCCGACACAAAACGACGAAAATAAAGATTTACAGATAATAATTTACATAAAATTTTCCCACATTTTGAACCTATGAATGTAATGAAATGAGACTACGGGGATATGACATCCATTGAGAAACTCAATCACTAGTAACAAGGAGCACCCATCTCAAGAGGTACATTTGATACAACATGTCTACTCACAAAGTGTACCCACCCCTTCTTCAAATCATCTCATTGCTAAGAAAATCTCTAATGACTAAGGGTATCCAACCTCCAATCTATCTTTGGGATGCTCATCGGGAATAGTGAGGTTGCTACTAAACACTTCATCTTAACTCACGAATGGTGTTCACCCCAAAATCCTCCTTTTTCATACTTAGGAATAGTAAGGACGGTCTAGACACTTGATCTCTACTTTCAAAGAGTGTCCACCCTAAGATACCCCATTTTTATCCATTGACTTCATTCATGTATTCAAGTGTGTGTTTGTGAGTACATATGAGCACATCTTTCACGTAATATCCATTATTCATATCATTGACTTTTAGACATACTCAAACCCACATTTATATCAATTCACACAATATCATGCTTTACATATCAAAGACATACTTCATTTAGAAATAAACCCTTCAAGATACTCATTTTAAACTTCTAACACATATCATATTACATATATAAAATCGCCACTTCACTTCACATATCATGCATAAAATGCCCTTCTCAATACACACATATAACTTAATATATTTTAAGTAAACACCTCCATCAAAGGAGGACCATACCACTCAAGTGTTACTTCAATACTACTTAACGAAGATGGAACAACTTACCCTTCATCCAAGGCTTTACCACGTTTCCTCAATATTTAACCAAAAACATCATAAATAATAATAATAAGGAAGTTTATAATCACAACAAAATATAGAGAAAACCATTGCTCTAACATTATGAAACCATGCACCTTAAATCCATCTCATAAGCCAGAAGTTGAGAAATTGCTTTAAGCTTTTGGTCGTTGAGTTTCAGCCTTTCAAATCATTAAATAACATTGAAAAATATCATATTACATTCATTAAGATATTTTCATGAAAGATCCATGCTTAGAGTTAAAAATAGAAGAAATTGGAGTTTGAAAATCCTTTTTGAAAATGTAATTCAAAAATCCATGTTGAGTCTTAAACCCTAACATAGGTGTCGTGGGGTCTAAAAAATTTTTTAAGACGTATTTTAATGCATATAGGTCATTTAAGAAGTTAAGGAAGAAAAACACCCAAGAATGTCCATGACCTTTGGAAACTAGTTCTAGGAGGTACTAGTGTGCCTAATCCTATTTGACGAACTTTTAGAAGTTGGAAATCAATGAAAATTGGTATAAGGGTAGTTAAAAGGTGTTTAACATGATTTTTGGTCGAAATTTCCAGGTAAGAATCCCCAAGGACCAACAAAATACCCTTGAAAAGAACCCTAGTACATAGGAGGCAGGACTACCTGGGCAGTATGCAACCACGAAAGGCCATCAACGGCTCGTGTATGGATCACGAGAAATGATGCAAACTGTCATCCCACACTTAGAAAAATTAATGGAGCCCTCTCCTGCACAACTTTTAGAACAAAACAACGAGTGTGTAGAATGGAGGGGGGACCAATCATCGACTCACATACGGCCCGGCCCGTCAATCGGGGTTCTGCCAATAAGGGTTAAATTCCCTACACATTTAACTTTATTTCATTTAATTAGTTATTGGTTTTGGTTATTAAGTCGGGATTTAAGGTAGTCTGATTAAGTTAATTAATCCCCAATATAACGGCCCCAACCATCATTACATTAAACACAACTCTCAAAACAAATCCTCTTCCTTCTCTCTTCTTTCTCTCTCTATTTGAGAGACACCATTGAAGAATATCTAGGGGACAGATTTTGGGGAAGAAAAATGGATGATTTCACCATCAAATATTCATCAAATGTTGAGGTATAAGATCTAAATCACCATTGAGACCTCTTTCCTCAAAGGGTTCATTCAAAATATTTTCAAAAGTTGGGTTTTCATGTGGGTTCTTCTCGATATCAAAAATTTGGTTTTGCGTTGATTTGTTTATAATTTATATTGAATTATGAATATTTTAACATGTATTCAAACATTATTATAGGATGTCTTAATGATTTGGTATAAGTTGTAGAAGATGATCCCTAAGCGTTAACCCTAGGTTTGATATAACATGAATCAGATTGGAATTGATTCAATTGACTTGGTTATTATTTGAATTTGTTTTAATTGACGTTGTTACATTAATCATGATGAAATTAAAGTGAATTATATTATTTCATGCTAGTTCTTAAGATTATGATCTAGGTTAGAAAGTGAATTAACCTAAGTGTATTATCTAAAGCTATGATCTAGTAATGAATTGTAATATAGTGATTATCCTAGACTTGTTAACATGTTGATAATTGAATTATTATGTGGTACATCTAAATTTGGTTGAATTGAGGGTTTATGGTAAGGTCTTATGATTAACTATGAAGGAGGCTTTGTCAGTATTATGTTCTCTATCCTTCACTTCCAATTATGGTTAATTGTGATTTGGTCATGATTTATATGGGAGTAAGCCTTGTATTAGGATTGATAGGATGGCATGATGTTGAATTTATATGTCTTTACTATGTTCTGAGATTTATTAAGGTACATACATTATAATGATGGTGATGACTATCAATGTGCCTTATTATGATACGAAATGATAATGTGCTAACCTCACTTATATGAATTGTAATGACAGGATTTATACTCATACAATTCATATTGAGATATTGGTGATGATTATTATACAAGGGGTAGACCCTATAACCTAAAGTAAGCTATGATGATAATTAAAGGCTTAAAGACATTTAAATAAGGGACTCTAGCTTAGCACCGAGTGGACTAGATTGAGAAGTGTCTGTTCCCACACAGGGAAGGTAATGTACTCCTTATATTGGAGACTACAGTAGGTGGAGCATAAAGAGGGTCCCAACTATATCTCCTAGTTCTTGAAATATGTTTCACCCATAGAAATACTAGCAAGGGGGCCCACGCACTTGTTACATTTTATGTTTTGGTACTACCTTGGCAAGTAGTCCGCACTCATTTGGTGTAGGGTCTTATGACTCCGAATTCCAGACTAGCTCATGTAGTCTATGTCAGTTAGAGAAAGATGTGCCCATAAGGTATAATGAATTAAATGATTAAACCGTAACTAGGATTATATAAGGGGTGTAGCTTATTCTAGGTAGGGGTATGGTACTCTACCTAAGCATTGCACTAGTTAGCCTTGAGGGGAGTTTTAGGAGGATGTTCTTATGTATGTTTATTATTAAGATGATATATGATATGTATATTAAGAACTTGCATATTGTTGATACTATATGTTTGTTAGATCACTTATGGATAGGTATTTGTCTATATTGTTAAAGTAAGATGAAACGTATATCTAAATGTCATGTTATGTGAAGTAGGGTGTTAGTCATGATTCTTGTTGGGTTACTTGATTGAGTAAGGCAATGGGGCATTCCTTGTTCATTTCACTTCTTGACTTGATAAGGGTTCATGGGTAATTATCTGTCTTTGTTATAATTAAATGTACTCTTATTCATTATTGTTTAGTACGTCTTGGATGCAGAGTGACTTGAATATGTATATACTTGTATAGTAATAATGTCAGATTTGACTATACTTAATGTTGCGGTATTGTGAATAGTATGCCTATGACTTAATAAATGTGAAATATAATTTGGTATGGTATTGTTTAATATGTATAAAGGTTTTAAAAGAAAAGTGCATACTTATGGAAATGTCCTTTTCTTTGCTTATTTTATAAATATATGTGCATATGGTCTCATAATTAGTAAAAGTGGCATACTAACCCATTTCTTCCTTTCCCCCAACATTTTAGGTTCTACTCATTAAAGTCTCATTCAAGACAACTTGAAAAAGACTTTGATATTCTCTACCATCCATGTGGGTAGGTCCTAAGTTTCCGAGGGCTGTGTTAATATCTCACTTATGGACTTACTTTGTTTTTTAAGACTCTTATTTTCATTCTATTTTCATTTTAGTACGATTTGTATTAGCTTATATGTCACTTATCTACATTGATGTAGGGCTATGCCCAAATTTCTATGACCATTTAGATGGTATGAGATGAGAAAATCCTTAAGACTACTTTCTATCTTATGTATGTATATATGTGCTATAAAAGTGGAAGGCTATGTAACCTTCCTATCAAAGGATCTATGTATACTCGATATATATATTATGTATATTTAGAGGTCTATGTAAACATCCAAATAGAAGTAATAAAATTTTTAATTTCTGCTAAATTTCACTTATAAATGTTATGATGTAAACTAAGAGGTTAGTCTAAGTCATCATAGAGGATGACGACGCCGATTATGCCTAGGGGGTAAAACCCAGATGTGACAGAAAATTCTTGAAATGATCACATTGAATAAAACAAGAGTCAATAATGAACTACCATACCTCAATGAGAAGAACCTTAGTAAACTTTGATGAAGAAATTGTCCATAACGAATCCCACTAAAATTTGATGAAGAAATCGTCCATAACCTTCAACCCTAGACCTTCCTTGAGTTTTTTACTTCAATGGGGTTTTGAGAGAGTTTTTCCTGAAAAAGAAGCATTGATTTGGGGTTTCTGAAATAATTAATTGAAGGGGGATTTAAAGCCTTGAAACTATTATATTCAATGATA
Organism: Solanum habrochaites; assembly: GCA_027704765.1. Taxonomy (NCBI): domain Eukaryota; kingdom Viridiplantae; phylum Streptophyta; class Magnoliopsida; order Solanales; family Solanaceae; genus Solanum; species Solanum habrochaites. The sequence continues at coordinate 14,842,175 of JAKWJA010002492.1, read as the reverse complement.
TAAACCTTTTAAAAAAACCAAAATTAATAAAAAGTCGAAAGGAATAATTTGGACATCACATTTTTGGACAGCCCGCCAAGTGACCATGGCCATCTTCATGGCCCTTAACGGTGTTTCACGGCCTCTTTGATGGTCGGTTGTCCTTGGGGAAGTGTTTTCCTCGATTTTCCAAGTTTCTAAGTAAGTTCCACTTCCACCTTCATGGACCTTGTCCCACTCTACTAACAGTGAAGTGGTCTGTGAACCTTGAGGCAGTAAGATCCCAACTTATGACAGCTTTTGCCCACAAGTTGGGTCCTCGTCAAGGACCCTTTGGTTGGTCCTTGTGGCTTTTTTCCTGGACTTTTCCAACACAAATATTCACAAGTTAAAGACCTATCACATCAATTTCATAAAAAATGAACAGGTAAAACATGCCAAAACGCACTAAGACACACAAGCATGACTCAAGGTAAAACTTTGAAATGTCTTGGATGTTCTTGACCTTTGATCTCCAAACATCACCAAACTTTATAAAATAACTATAAACATCATTATATAATTTTTTAACACAATATTAACTCATGAAACACATGCAAAGATATATTTGACATATTTCATTTTTAGGGTGTAACAATACTACCCCACTTGGGAACATTCATCCTTGAATGAAACTCAAATACATTTAAAGACATCAAGGACTCAACTTGCAGAATATAACACATCACATCAATGTCGAGTAATTCATATTCAGTGTAGTAACTCACAAGGAGCACCAACATCACATCATTAATCATTTAAGCAACATAAGCAAGTTGGAGCAAGTTCCACAATTCAAACTACATACACATTTCATCATTTATCGAGGAACAACCTTCTACAACATTATTCATTCTCATACACATCATTTCTATACATATTGAGACCATCGTACATGAAAATTAAACAATAAAGTCAAAATTTTGAAATCCCTTATAGTGAATGCAAAAATCCTAAAAGTGAAGCATGCTAAAAATTAAAAAATTCATCTTTCAAGCAATTCTAACATGAAGGAAAAACATAAGAGACAAGACCATACTAACTCACATTATAACATGATAAAACAACATTGAAGCAATTAAGCACTATCATTAGCTACATCTTAACATGAGAAGTATAGGTTGACTACCAATTTTCCCAATGTAAACATGATATCATTAAGAGCATACAAAACCATATACCATCAAAGAACTAATAACAAAAAGAGAAATGCAACTCATACTAATATGCAAAGCTCTTAATCATTACCAATCTATCTTGAAATTTTGTTTTAGACTTGAATAAGGATACAAGGAAAAATAAGGATACCAACTACCTTTCTACTCAACTCATTCTCCCCACTTAGGGTAAAGCTATATTCAAGGCCTCATACTTCAAAGTACCACTATTCCTCTCACAAGGTAGGAACTCACACTACCCTCATTACATGCACATCAAGACTAAACATCAACCTTACAATTCAAGCATAACACTCTCCTCTTAGGATTAAATCTTAGATAAACTCTCTTAAACATAACCTTATTATACTCTTAGGCACCCTGTAACGACCCGAAAGAACCCCATAGAAGTTTGGGAGAACCCTTGTTTCATGAAAGCGTGTACTTGACTTTTTGCGGTCTTCTAGAATCCCTTTTCTATCGTTCATCACATAAGACATGAACAGTAAGGTGAAAACTTAAAACTTTTTACGAATAATTAAAAAAAGATAATTGTTTATAAATACTCAGAGAATCTCGTCGTCACAAGAAAACTTAAAGACACGACATAATATCTAGGGACATGGCCCTCTACATAAAGTAAAAATATAGTTTTTAAATACAATTATGAAAATTACTATGCCTCTAAAATATACTGAAGTACAACTTTCCTTTAAGAAACTTCCGCAATATATCTTCGCTTCTAGCCTTCAACCTTCAAAGCTTCAACCATACTTATATAATATTGAAAGTAAGGGGTTAGTCAAACATATACGAAGTATGGCCATATTCAAAATATGTAACAAGGGACATTTTAGTCAACTAGAATTTCATGCATTTTTAAGTCAAACATTCATGAATCAAAAGTGCAAACATCATATTTAACTAGATTTACAACTTATATAAGAATCCCCATAATTTTAAGCCAACAAGAAACATTACAGTAAAAACCAACTTGACCTTCACAATGGGAACTCCTTAAGCATGTACAAGTAAATACATTTGAACATTGACAATGATTATGTACAGAATTCACATAACTTCAACTTGAGAAATTACAATGAACGATACTACGCTAAAGTGATTGAACTTCGAAGTTCAAGCCCCCGAAAAAAGAGAAATGACTCATTCCCTTAAGAGTTTTTTCCCTAACCTCTGAATTATCCTAAACTCACTATGGTTATATTGAAAGTATATGCATTGCCTCCTCCATCACACCAAGAAACCCTCAAGACTACCCCTTTTTGAATTCTCCACGTCAGGAGAAACAGCCCCTCATCAATGCCATGAGATTAAGCACCAACAACCACTAAATTCTTCCCTTTCTTCGGATGCCTATGTACGAATCCGAGATGACCTAGTTTAACTAGACCCTAAAATTTTTGTATTTATAATATAAGGTCCTAAATATTTCTAATACTTTGTATATGGTCAGTAACTAAAATATAAGACGTGTTAGAAGTCAAACGTCAAGGGATGACTAAGACGTTTGACGACTAAGTCACCTAAATGTCTAAAATGTGGTTCTATGTGTTTATATGATTTTAATAGTGTTTTAAGGTTCTTAATAGAGTTAATATATCATGTATAGGAAGTGGTTAGTGTTTCGTAAAGTTTGGACGTCAAACGACCAAGAACGTCCAAGGCGTTCGAAAGATTTGCCTTAAGTCAACCTTGTATGTCTAGGCAAGTTTCATCGAGTTTTACGTGTTCATTTTGGATTATATTCATGTGAGAGGTGTTAAACTTATATAAAATTGTATTTAAGTTTGAAACATCCGGGAAATTATCCCCTAGGACCATCTAAGGGTCCTTGAGGAAGGACCCAAAACCGTTGGCATGGCAGTCCCAGGCAGACCGGGAACGACGGAGCAGTCGATGGCTCGTAGGCCAGTTGAGTCCCCGTAAAAGGGTGTTGTCGATGGGTACATAACCATGGGAGGGAAAGGATTCTTTTCCAACCTCCATAGCCAACGACGGAGGGTTGTGACGCCCTGTCAAGGTCAGGCATCGCACGCAATTGCCTTCCTGTGCAGGTTGATTCCACGTTAGGGGTAAATTCACCCCAATTCTAAACTTATTCATGGACAGTTTATTAAGGTTCTTTTGGTTATTTTAATTAAGTATATGAAGTTTAATCAAATGGAAGACTTCATTCATAAAAATCATAAACCCAAAACTCTTACAAAATATCCCAAAACCTCCATTGAAGTCCAACTTAAAGAGAAAGCTTGGTGAGGGTGATTTTTTTTGGTCGCACATTCTTCATCAAATTGAATATTATCTTCCTGGGTTGAGTTTTTATCCTTGAAATTCCTTTCATCAAGGAGCCACAGTCTCAACATGTTTTTCAATGTTTTCTAATGTGAATGGTCGAATTTCATAATTCTACCATGGGTTCTTGCATAAATGATTTCTAAACATGGAATTATGATCTAATTTATTTGTATCGTGATTTTTAATCTAAATTACCTATGAACCCATGAATATTTATGAACTTTAGTTTTTGACTATAATGTGGGTTACTTTATATTAAGCTAATATTGATGAATTATTATGTAGTTTCTTATGGGGTCAGGCATCGCACGCAATTGCCTTCCTGTGCAGGTTGATTCCACGTTAGGGGTAAATTCACCCCAATTCTAAACTTAGTCATGGACAGTTTATTAAGGTTCTTTTGGTTATTTTAATTAAGTATATAAAGTTTAATCAAATGGAAGACTTCATTCATAAAAATCATAAACCCAAAACTCTTACAAAATATCCCAAAACCTCCATTGAAGTCCAACTTAAAGAGAAAGCTTGGTGAGGGGTTTTGTGTCGAAATTCTTCATCAATGTGAAGTATTATCTTCCTTGAGGTATGAGTTTTTATCCTTGAAATTCCTTTCATCAAGGAGCCACAGTCTCAACATGTTTTTCAATGTTTTCTAATGTGAATGGTCGAATTTCATAATTCTACCAAATGGTTCCTTTTCTTGCTGATGATTTTTCTTAAACATGGATTATGATCTAATTTATTTGTAATTGGGTATTTTAATGCTAATTTCCTATGAACCCATGAATCATTTTGAAACACTTATACACCGTACCTTTTGACTATAATGTGGTTTCTTTATTATAAAATATATTAAGCTATCTTGATTGAATTGTTTGTAGTTTCTTGATGGGGTCAGGCATCGCACGCCGCAAATTGCCTTCCGGTGCAGGTTGATTCCACGTTAGGGGTAAATTCAACCCCAATTCTAACTCAATTCTCAGACAGTTTATTAAGGTTCGTTTGGTTATTTTAATTAAATCTATAAAGTTTTCAAATGGAAGGACTTCATTCATAAAAATCATAAACCCAAACTCTTACAAAGGGAAATATCCCAAAACCTCCGATTGAAGTCCACCTTAAAGAGAAATCTTGGTGAGGGGTTTTGTGGTCGATTCTTCATCAATTGTGAAAGTATTATCTTCCGTGAGGTACTGAGTTTTTACCTTTTGAAAATTCCTTTCATCCAGGAGGCCACAGTCCTCACGTGTTTTTTATTTCAATGTTTCTAATGTAAGGTCGATATTTCATAATTCGACATGTGTTCTTTGCATGAAATGATTTCTAAACATGGATAGGGAATCTAATTATTTGTATGGGGGATTTTTTAAATCTAAATTTCCTATGACCCTGCATATTTTGAACTTTTAAGAGTTTTGTTTGACTACATGTGGGTTACGTATATTAATCTATCTTGATGAATTGTTTATGTGTTTCTTCTGGGTTCTATGATATACGAATTGTCATTTAATAGTTTTATCTTGATCTTATATGTTAAACGTTTACTTAATTGATAGATATTTTCGTTGGATTATGATTATTGCTTGGAATTGTTGGTTATGGCCCTTTGGTAAGAGCTTGGTGGATTTGCATTGGCACGATTAACATTGAATTTAAGTGTGAATAAGGGAATAAAGGTATGATGCCTTGATTTCTTTAATCTGATAGTAATTATACTTCGATTCTATTTTGATTGGTATGGTCCACGTATGGTGGAAGTGTTTTGTGTTTTACTTACAATAATGTGGCCTAGTCAGCGTTACTTTATGCAATATTATGAGCATGGCCTTATCTGAAACTACTTGAAGTTATGTGGATATTTGTGTACTTTATTTATGGGAAGCATTATGTAATCTATCTACATGTGAAGGTGTTTAGTCATATATGTATTCTTCTAGTTATGTTGATCATGTTAGACTTTGACTTTAAATTATAAGTTTAGTGTTAGGTTAAGTCTTGGTTATTCCTATTTGACTTTTTGAGTCTATGTCGAGTATATTAATGAATTTAAGATGATATATAAGATGACTTGAATATCATAGATTGTTTATAGGTATTTCTAGAATTACTTGCATTATGTGTTAAAAGTGAAGTATGTGATGTTTTGTATTGATTGACTTGTATCCCTTGATTGATGTATATATAATTATGATTATGTGATGTCTTTATTTAGGGTGTTAGAACTCTTAGTCTTCTTGAATGTGTGAATAACATGTGACTTTAAATCATGTTATGAGAGTCTCTTATATGTAAACCTTGACATAATGGTAAGGTTAAGAGTGATTGAAATGTAAGACGTAATGGTATCCTTCAAAGTAAAGGAATAATTAACTTAAGGTTAGTTGGATGGAACAACATCATATTAATCCTTAGGAAAGTCATCATGAGCTTCTTATCTCCATTGTGAGGTAGCCCTAGTGGACCTTCCTTTGTAGGGTAAATGTGATTGATTTATGAACTTGTTATGGACCCTTTTATGTGAACCTAATGTATGAATTGTTGTATGAGAACGAATGCTAGCACAAAGTGAGTATAGTAAGGTAAATTAGTTCATATTAAGTATGTGACTATAATACAAAGTATGCCCTTCATATTTTTTAACCATGTACCTTCATGGGATGTGTCTAAGTTCTACCATTGGCAAGTAGAACAACCTTATAAGAGTAGGATAGAACTCCGGATTCCATGTCTAGCTATCATGGTCTGTGTCGTTTTTTGCCTATTCTCATCATATGGAATACCTATTAGAATTTAAAGAGTTGATGTAGTTTAGGTAGTCGAATAGGACGTTATCTAGACATTGCACAATAGACTTTGAAGGTGTTATATGGAGTTCATAGGTCTTGTCCAAGACCATTATTTGAATGTCCTTTATGTGATGTATGAGTCTTAATGAACTAATGAACTATGTTAAGGAGTATGTAAATAAATGAGTACATAATCTAAAGTGACTAATGGATTCCTTAGCTAAAGTGTGAAGAGACAAGGGATGACCTTTTCATGTCTTATCTTGGGAAGTCTTGAGGATGACTCTAGTTAGGGAACTTGATTGATTTTGTGGACAAGATCTAAACCATAGGTAGTCTTAAAGACTATTTAGATAATCTTAAAGAGGTCACTATGGACGTTATCTTCTTGATTTACTTAAGAATGTTTTTTGATAGAATTCGGGAAGAAAATGTCATTTAACCTATGTGTTTTTGTATTGTGTGAGCATGATTCTATCTTAGGGAGTCTATAAGATCGCTTAAGTGTGTGTGTAACAGATTGTATGAGCGGTCGCTTCACAACTCACTCAAGTGATACTTAGAGTTCACCTTTGGTAGAAGAATCTTACCTTGATGTTTATGATTGCTTGGTAAGTAAGTATGTGACTCTTTACAGGTAATCTTAAGGATCATTTAGACACATCTAGAGAGGGTGTATGGGCGGTCTCTTTTTGTGTGACTAAAGTGAATCTTAGGATGACTTTAAGTGAGGAAATTACATGTTTGAAGTATTTTATGTGTTTGTAAATTGATTTATGATGTTATTATAATTATAATAAGAATTTTATATAAAAAGATAAATACTTCAAATAAAGTCTGTTTTCATGATTTTTATGCATATAGACATACTTTGGACATGTGGTTGCACTAACTCCATGCTTTTATCTATCAATATAGCTCTTGGTGGGTGAGGATCTTTGAGAAGTGAAGACTTGGACTTAGTCGATCGTGCAAGAAATTTGAAGTATGTCCTCACTTGACTCGAGGACATATATGTCTTTTATGTTTTTATTCATAATATTGTAATAGACTAACTATTTCTATGTTCATATTTTGAAGTATGGGCCATATCCCATGTATTCATCTGTCTTAAGATGTTGAGATTGAGACTTAGTATTTCCTATTACTTTTATAAGAAAGAGCTTTTGAAGACTATATTATTTTTTATGAAAATTATTAATTCCGCACTACTTTTCACTATGTATATGCAATAAATGATATGAAAGAGGCTTGTCTAAGAACTCCGAGAATTCGATGACACCGGTCACAATCCAAGATTGTACCCTAATTTCAGGGTATGGTTTCAGGTTGTGACAAAGCTTTGTATTAGAGCATAGGTTGGTGAAGTTAGTATTAGGAATAAATAAGTATCATCAAGTCACGTATAGTAGAGTCTTGACCATCGGTATGGGTCGCGAGAGTCTATAGGACGATAGAGTTTCCCTTCTTTTCTACTCCTTTGTCGTGCGTGCGGTAGAGTAAATGTTATGATTATCCTTCTTATAAGTTTCCTTGTATTTTCTAGGATATGAATACTAGAAGGATGGCTGCTAGAAGGTTGGAGAGGAGAGAGTGAATAAGGAGGTTCCCCCTCAAGTTGAGCAAGTTCCTCAAGTTGGGCAAGGAATTCAAGGTGCTCAAGATGCCTAAGTGCCTCGCCAAGCTAATCCTATTCCTAATGTGGAAGGAGGTATTGAGGTGCCGGAGATGTCTAATAGGGATATTAGAGAGGATTTGATTACTATAGCCCAACCCGTGACTATGAAAGTTAATTAGAATATGATGCCTAGGGTTGTGGAGAGCACTATGACATCTAGGTTGAGAGATTTTGTGAGGATGAATCCTCCTATATTTTTTGGCTCTAAGATAAATGAGGATTCCCAAGTGTTTCTTGATGGAGTATACAATGTTTTGAGTTCTTGGGGGTTACATCTAGGGAAATGGTGGAGTTGGTTTCGTACCAATTAAGGAATGTTTCTCAAATTTTCTATACTCAATGTAAGGATAATAGGCAAAAATGATCGGTTCCTATTGACTTGGAAGAATTTATGGAAGCTTTTATGGGTATGTACTTTCCTAGAAAGAGTAGACAAACTAAGGTGGAGGAGTTTATCAATCTCAAGCAAGACAATATGAGTGTTGCGGAGTACTTTTTGAAATTCTGAACTTTGTCTAGGTATGCGCCATCTTTTGTGTCCAACCCAAGAGATGAAATGAGTCGTTTTGTGACGGTGATAACTGACTTAGTGGTGGAAGAATTCCATACTGCTATGTTGTATGAAGAATCTATGAGTGCTAAGTTCAAGGTTGAGAAAGGAGGTTGTTCCAAGGATGGCAAGCCTACTTGTGCAAATTTTGGCAAGAAACATTATTGTGAGTGTCTATTGGATACCGGGAGTTGCTTTGGTTGTGGTAAAGATGGGCACAAAGTGATAGATTGTCATATTATTATTTCTAGAGGTAAGGAGGGTAAGCAAGTTCTCCTAGTGTTCCAAAAGATGATGCTTCAACAACGAGGCGTTTCTATGCACTCCGTTCTAGGGTGGAGAAGACGGATGAGAAGAAGAGTGATGATGATGTTGGTATGTTCTCTTGTTAAGATATGAGTTCCTTCTAAGTGGTAGGATAGAAGTTCTTATATTTGTTGCTTGTGCATGATGTTTAGTAGTTTGGTTGAAATTAAATTTCATTAACCTCATTCATTGTGTGTTCTATGAAGAATTGATTATGTTGTAAGATGTGTTTATATGATTTTTAAATAAAAAGATGCATATTTCCAATAAAGTTCGTTTTCATGATTTTATGTATATAGCCATACATAGTACATGTGGTTGTACTAACTCCATGCTTTTATATATATTTATATTTCTTTGAAGGTGAGCAGCTTTTAGAAGTGAAGACTTGGACTTACAAGATCGTTCAAGAGAAGTTGAAGTATGACCTCATTTGACTCGAGAGCATTTATGACTTTTATGTTTTCATTCAATGTATTGTAATAGACTGAGTATTTCTATATTCATATTTTAAAGTATAGGCCGTGTCCAAGTATTCTTGTATGATGATATTGAGACATTGTATTTCCTACTACTTTTATATGAAAGAGATTTTGAAGACTATATGTATTGTGAAAATTTTTAATTCCGCACTACTTTTCACTATGTATATGCAATGAATGATATGAAAAAGGCTTGTCTAAGAACTCTGAGATTTCGATGATGCCGGTCACAATCAAAGATTGTACCCTAACTTCTAGGGTGTGGTTTAAGGTTGTGACAGCCTACTTAGTTCAATGAGTAGATAGCGTCCCACAACACCACCTACCCTAAGCAGTACATTCTTTTAGAAGGTTTGGAACCAAGTGTTCCCTTTTTGAAAGTCCTACCTACTGGAATGAGTAGATAGCGTCCCATACCACCACCCACATAGAACATGAGATCTAGACATGGAATCCCGATATTAACTTTTATCGCATGAGGGATCCTTCCTTGCCTAGTGTAAGGTCATGCTTATTAGAGTCTACATGACTTTTCAAATAGATACACAAATGCGGGCACATAGTTAAGGGATACACATATTGTTACTAAGTAACTCACTCTCTACTAACGAGTACTCATCTCAAGAGATACTTTGGACTACAACATCTCAACTAACGAAGTGTAATCCACCTCTCCTTCATATCCTCTCGGTGCTAGGCATAACTCCCCACGGATTTCTTAACATAATTGTCTATTATATAAAGCTCACTACGAATGCTGAGGTTGCTACTAGACACCACATCTCAACTCACGAAGTGTGTCCACCTCAAGATTACCCTGTTTATTCAAAATTGGCATAATACATTATTTAAAGTGTGTGTGTGTAAATGTGCACACATTTCATATAAGAATGACTTTATTCTCATCAAATTCTACACATACTTTAACCTTGATTCATCAAGTTATACAGTCTACACGCTTCTCATAATCATATACTTCATTTAGACATAATCTAGTTCAAACATGCAATTCAAGGTACACCAAACATAATACAAGACCCATTTCTAAGATCTCTTAATTTAACATGTTAGATATTCAAGATTACATAATAAAAAAATACTTAATAATACCAACATCCTCAATTATCACCGCCATCCATAAGATGGACCATACCACAGAATATCAAATCATGATAAGAACTATATAATGAAAGCAACTCAACATCAAATCAAACCATCATCAATCATAATAAATTTATCAATATTTCACCATATTAACTCCCTTAGGGCAGTACCTACACCAACATGACAAATATAAGAAGACCCAAGTTCATACCCTACTCAAATCATGCTTACATAACCCATTTTCATGCGAAAAGTTGAACTATGCATAAACAATAGTTTTGTTCAAGTTTTAATATAAAAATAAAAAATTCAACCCAAACTAATACATTTAAACCATTAGAAATTAAATACAAGAAGAACCCTACTAGAAATCAATGTTAGAAGAAGTTGAGTTTAGAAACCCTTTCAAAAACATTTTTGGATGTTGGCTTCTTGAATGAAAAGATATTCAAGAATTGATACCATACCTAACTTAAGGAAGAAATATCCAACAGTTTTTGATGAATATACATGTCCAACCAGCTCTCCTATACTTCCTTGACATCTAACTTTCAATGGAGTCTTGAGAGAACTTGTCTTTAGAGAGAGAGAGTTTGAATATTTTGAAGAGAGGGGTGTTGTCTAGCTAAGGTTTAAAATAATTTTAATATAAACTAAAAACACTAAAATTATTCACCTGGGGTCTTAAAAGACTTGTGGTGTATTTACACAAAACACCCCAAGTTGACAACAACTTCAAAGACTTGGCAGGCCTCACAGACATACCTTCACCAACGGACCGTCGGTGAGACAACGGACCATTGGTAGGGTCTGGTTGGTGGATACTTAGATCCAAATGGAGAATGGAAAACTGATCTCATTGGTACAATCGAAGCCCTAGGTATACGGACCGTTGAGGGGACCAACGGACCATCCTTATGGTCTTCAATGGACACTGCTTTTACGCAGATTTTCCCAATTCTTGGGCCTTCATCTAGAGCCCCTTGTGGGTCCAAGGTAGGGTCTTGCTCGATCTTTAAACCCCTAAACTAAGTCTTCTCGGTCTTGTGAACATCCAATGCAAGTTTCAAATAAAACGAACACGTAAAACTCGTCTAAACACAACAAGACACACTAGTATATTCTAAGGCATACTTTCTAAACGTCATGGACGTTCCTGGTCAATTGAACTACAAACTTAACCAAACTTCGCACACTTCCTAAGGATACTAAACTAAGTTAGTTTAACTTAAAATTAACTCAATAAACAACAACTAGGATATAGTTCAACCTTAGTTCTTTTTGCGGCGTTACATTCTCGCCCACTTAGAATAACATTCGTCCTCGAATATCACTTAAACATTAAGAACAACAAGGACTCACTTAGAATCACATAAAAAACTTAAATCGTGATAAAAAAAACTCAAAAATCAAAGCGTCAACAAACAAAGAGCATCATTCTACACTTTCAAACAATTAGCAACACAATCTCTTTTATCAAAACATCAAGAAGTCTAAAATCACTCTTAGTCTTGTTTTATGGATGAACTAACTTAACCAAAATTAAAAATTCTAATACACAATACTTTTACACACATTGAAATTTCAATTCAAGTCAACACAATTTTTCTCAAAAATCAAAATTCTTACAGGGAAGTTCACTATGTTCACTGTCGAGCCTACAAAAATTTTTGAAAATTCATTCCTTAAGAAATTCATCAAGATTACATGATCATATTAACTATAAAACAACATAAACTCACTAAATAACATAAAAGAAGCAATATAAGAGAGTTAAGCCTTACCAAAACAATCAAACTCGGAATAATTATCCTTCTTAGTTCCATAGGAAGGGTTCTTCTTAAGAGCATTAGGATCTAGGGAAGCTTAATTGACATCTTTCCCCCTTGATTTTAGGTTTGGTCAGTCCCTCATCTTGTGGACCTTATTACCACACGCAAATTTCCGGCGAGACACTTACCCCCGTGTTGCTTTCTACAAGTAGGGAACCTAGGCCTTCCATAGGAATGACCACCACCTTGAGAATGTTTATTTGAAACCCTATCCTTGTTTCCCATGGAAGAATTTTGGGTTTAAAACCTCTTCTTAGGCATCTGGTGACTAGAATCATCCGACCTAATCCTTTTACCCTCTTGCCTTATCTCCCTAATTTTGGACACCTCAATTTGTTGTGGATAAACCATGAGCCTAGAGATATCCATATCGTATTACACTCTTTTTACACCAAGCTCGATACTCCCATCAAAAACATGTTCATCCTAGCCCTAGGGTTGGCTACCATGGTTGGGGCATACTTACAGAGTCGGGTGAATTTGCGCGAGTACTCTTGCACTCTCATTCCCCCTTGACGAAGGTTCACAAATACAACCATCTTCTTCTCCCTCCACTCTAAGGGAAATAACGTATCTAGGAAAGCCTCTTTGAATAACCCCCAATCAACCAAACCTCTTTCTAAGGGTCTCCCACCTCTACATTGCTCATACCACATTGGACCAACATCCTTAAATTGGTAAGCGGATAACTCCACTTTCTCCCTAGGGGTAACACCCATAGCATCTACAACTTTGAAAACCTCATCTATGAAAACCTTGTGGATGTTAATCCAACTTAGTGCCATGGAAAGTGGGAGGGTTCATCCTCATGAAATCTCGAATTCTAGAAGCGGGGGTACTAGCATTAGGTTGGAGCCTGTGTCCTTGATTAGTTTTGCCAACAAAGTGATAGTTGACGATATGATATTGAGCCGTCAATAGTTGGGTAACGTTCATTAGGGCAGCCCTGAACTCCGCATTAGACATATCTCCTTCAAAAAAAGGATATTGAGGCATAAGAGACACTAGAGGCTCTTGAGGCTCCGGAGGCACCTGAGGTTCTTTAAATGGAACCTCCTTATTCTCTTCACCTAAGTCAATAATAGGAACATGGTCATCACGGGGAAGGACTCTCTCATTAGCTACACCTCTCTCCTCCCTTCTAGTGGTTGATCTCCTCGTATTCATGTCGTTTAAACAAAAAGATAAGAGGTTAAGAGAAGGATCCTTATATAACTCAACTCTAAGGCACGACATTAGAATAGACAATAAAGTGAAACTTCTATCATCCTATAGCCTCTTGTACATTGATATGTCGCGACTCATACCAATGAACAATGCCTACAAGATGTTCTTGTGGAACTTTTTAGAGCCCTAACACTTTTCCGCATAATCTTATTCTCTGATACCAATTCTTCATTACCCGAAAGCACCCCCTTCCTTAGAAGTTAGAAGAACCCCTCATTTCAATCCCCGGTCGTATTTTACCCTTTGGGTTTCTTGTACAAGTCCGTTACTATTTTTTTTTTAAATCGCACAGACATGAAAGTTTGTAGGAAATTTAAATCTTTTTCAAACGAATATTGATAAAACGAACCTCTTCATAAATACTTAGGAATATCATCGTCAAGCCTAACTGAAACACACGCCATCATAGCTTTGGGGACATGGAACTTCTACACTAACATAAAATAACTAATAAGTCCTTTAAATAAAAATAAAACAGTAGAAAGTACTATGCCCTCCATATATTGAGGACATTACTTTCGCCTTGGTAGAAACATTCCAAGATCCTCCGTCTAGCCTTAAAACCTTAAAAGCTACCAAATCTATAGTTTATGTATAGAAAGTCTGGGGTGAGTACAAAGCATTTACTAACCTACGTATGGCATAATCAAAACATGTAAAAAGGGACATTTTAGTAAAATAACTTTTCATGCAATTTAAGTAAAACATTCACGAATACAATGGCAAAACGTCATACTAACAATAATTTACAACATAGATAAGAATTCCCATAATTTTAAGCCAACATGAAATATCACAGTAAACCATCTTGACCTTCACAGTGAACTTTTGAAGCATATACAATAAATACATTTGAACATTTACAATGAATTATTTAAAGCATTCATAATAAATTCAACTTGAGTAATTATAATTAAGTATCCTACACTAAATGAGTGAACTTCCAAGGCCTAGCAAAATATAAAGTGAACTCATTTTCCACTACCAGAGAGGGGGGGGAAAAGGGGGGGAGACTGAAAGAAAGACTGGACATTTTCTTTCTCCCTCACCCTAATCTCTCCACCGCTTATAAAGTGTTGCCATGAAAATACTTTTGGCACCACTTTTAAGTGTGTAGCCAATATTTTGACTTTTAAGCTACATTAATTTTTAGCATTAGCAACACGTGTACATTGTATCTTTAATGGGATAAACTCCACTTTATACAGTTTTTGTTATAGTTTGGCAACACTATTTACATGAATGGCCCACACTTTTAAAGTGTGTTAATTTTTATAATTTGGAAATACAGAACACATTAAAAATGTGGCTTTAGTGTTTTCACCAAATTTTTAGTTTCCCTCCAACATTTTATAATTAAATTTTCACTTCTTCCCCATTTTATTTGGCCAAAAAAATAACAACATTAAAGAAAAAAATAAAAGAAGACACATAAGACATAAAAAAAGGCAACATTTCCTAAAACTTATGTTGGAAGCTGTGCTTCGTTTTTTCACTTAAGAACCCCATTTGTGCCTGAATTAATAAGGATCGAAGAATGGCATAAATCTAGTTTGTACTATGCTTTTTGGTCACATTGCTATTAAACTTCAACTTGAAGGACACCATTTTTTTCCCGCTAAAAAATTGAGGAGCAGTGCGATTTCTTTACATGAACTCAATAGATACGATTTTCCTCTCAGCGTTGTTGTTTCAAGGATTGGAGAGCTGAATAGAACGCCTTTTCTCCTTCAAAATTTCTGGGTAACAACTGGCGTTCCATCAGATTTCTTTGAAAATTGAAAGAAACTGCTCACGAATCAACTTGTCCTCATGTCTTAAAGCTTTAGGGTGTTTGAATAGAGTTTATAAGGTGTAAGATATTTTACCTTAAAAGTCTAATTATAGCTTTTAAGTTTTGAATATGCATGTGTGTCCGTCAAGAAAATTATTTTAGAGGTTTTTTATGTGTCTTTTGTGTTATTGATAACAAAATTTTGTGATTTAGGAGTTTAGTTTATATTTCTAATTACGTAAAAATGGGCAGATTATCTTTGACTCTAGTTTTTGCTCTTGGATTGTAGAATGTTAGAAAGTGAAGCTAAGTCCTTTTTATGAAGAACTGAGTGTGTTAGCTAAGTCGTCTTTCTTCGAAGAACTAAAGTTGTTTGAAGATTCGATACCTACGATATTTTGTGTCTCTAATATCGATTTTCGTCAAGTTTAAGTAGCTACGCTACAAGAATATTCAAAAGTTTTTAAGTGTCTGTTTATTCCTATTTTTTTAGTCTCCTTAGTTCCATAGTTGTGGCTCACCTGAAAAAAAATCTTGGTTTTTTTTCCTTGTTAGCCCAATTGATTATGTCTTGTAGCTATTTGCTTGTATAAATTTTTTTTTCTCTTTTCCTACTAAATCTTGAAGTGTTTGAAGTCTTTTTTGTTTCTTCTAGTGCATTTTCAAGTGTAAATCAGAAACTTTAGTTAAATATTTCTGAGTTATTTTGGGATCACCTCGTAGTCTAATTTTTGCTAAACTTTCCTTTGTATTTGAGTTGCACTATATATAAAACAACCTATTCCTTAAATAGAGACGATAGAGGATATATTTTTCAAGCTAGAAGGGGTAGAGAGGGAGGGCAACACACCAGAACTTGTGAAGACTGTTTTACAAGAGCTGGACAAATTACGTATGACAAATTTCAAATTTCATCTAAAAGGAATCTATAAGCAAAGCAATAGGTGTATAGCCTTAACTTTTTGTGGCTGGACAAGACATAATTTTTTTCAATAACAATAATGTGTATGATAAGTTTGATTGGGGGGCGCACATTTTTTTATTATTACCTTCTATAACTTGTAAAACTACAATAATGAGCGTAACAGCTTTGAATTGTAATTAACTTAACTTCCTTAAGTAAATAAATTGTTTTCTAACTCTTTTAAATGTTTTGGTTCTTTTGTACTTTCACATGAGGATTTGCTTTCTTACTTTCTGCAACTGTTACACAATAAACAGAATAGAAGTAGAAGATTTGTTTTTGTATTAAGGAAAACCTGTTGATTTTGGATATCGATGAAAGTGGGCTGCTTCATCTAAGTTTTAAAAAAATTATGAGAGTCATGGCAAATAAAATGTAGAAAAAGTTTTTGTTATGATGCAAACATCTTCCCATTTGCATAAAGCTAGATGGAACGATGAGAAATACTTGTACTTTCTTATTTCATTAAATGTTAAGTTCTGTATATAGAAAATAAGTAAATAAGTATTGTAAGATAGTCTATGGTTCCGAATGCTATAGAACTCGATTATGGATGATGCTAAAGTCTGTTCTACTCTGTCCTCTTGATGATTAACAACTCTCATTTATCAATCTTTTCCTTCTGACTTTATGTTTCTCTTATCTATCGCCTTCTATAGTTCTTTCAATGCTCCACAAAGTGGGATATTTTTTGAGCTTCAGGGGGGGGGAGACCTATGGTGTATCCACAACACTTTTTTCCCTTCTTGATTTGAGTTGATCGCGAGGCCTTTGCCTTTTGTCCTATGTCAACTGTAGATATTCCAGTTAGTAATGAACACGTCATAAGCCTATGTGAAGAGCTAAAATCTATTTATTCTTTTGTAATTTTTTGAAGATAAACATGTTGTAATTGTATGCTTCCAATTTTGAAACTTCTGACCATAGCTTTTAGACAGAGTCTATTCTATTAGTGATGAAACTAACTAAACAGAACGTGTTTAAACATATAATAATAAAATTAGGAACCAATTTTTGATCTCTTCTTTACATTCCTAGGCATAGAGAACCTCCTCCTAACTTCTTTTACATGTATGTTTCTTTTTCCATTGGGACTGAAAAAATAATTCATATAAATGAGACAGTATAGATATCAATTTTGTTGTAACCATAAAAATGACCAATAATTTAAAAGAGAGAAAAATGATGCAATTTCCAGTATAATTGGGGTGGAAGGGTGTGTGCAGACGAAAGGTGGGGATGGTGAGAGTGAGGGGTTAATAGTATTGGGTGTTGAGTTGAGAGTTGATACATGTCGCCTTGTTATCAGAAAAGGCAAATCCATGGAAGACTGCTCCCCTTTCACGTGGTTCCTCTTTGAAACAATAATTAGTTATGACACATTCTTTCTTATCCAAGATATGGAAATTACAAAAAAGTTGTAATGTAATACTGAGCACTAGCAGTATACAAAACTTAGGTAATTACTATCTATGGTGACGACTTGGCATTTGCTGTTCTTAGCTCTTATCAATACTAACAAGTCTCTTACTGTAACAACCTTATCATATGGGTCCCTACCCTCTCTTTATTTTTTTGTCGCAAACCGAATAAAAAAAAAACGTTTGACTGCCACTGGACTATCCTGCACCTCTGACTGAATAATTTGATTAATTTATATATAAACTATCTACAGACAATACGAGCTGACTGAATGAATGTTCCTTGTTTATACAGTTTTAGATGACTAAAAAAGTGCAGGTCTAAGCTTTTGTAGTTTTTACAAGGATTCCAAGAAAATATCCAGTTTTTATTTTTATCTAAACTTGTAAAGTTCAACCACTAACTAATTTTTATCTTAAGAATTTTCAAGTTTTGGGTAAAAAATGTTGGTTTTCAAAAATAGAATACGCCATGCAATATTGAATTTATGTCTCTCCTGTTTGATTTTTTCTAGTTACCTTTGTTGACTTCTTGTTCTATATACTTTGTTCAATTGAATGTGGTATTTAGTGGCCTTATCCTTGATAAGTAGGACTGATAAGGAATCATGTTCCTCCAAATCTGTTGGCTTTACCGGTGGTTTAAACATGTTTTTCTAAAACACTAGGTGTACTACCATGTGTAATGAAAAATCAATGTTGAAGAAACACCTGATGAAAACTTGTTGATTGCAGTAAATGCTTTGAATGATTGGTTACTTACAGATCTTGAGTTTCTCATGATATAGTTTTTTGGTATTGACATTTAGATTCAAGTATAATTTTCGTGTTGAATTAGATTCAAAATACTTTTTCTATTTTGGTGTTTGTTGACGTGCTTACACTGTTGCACGGGTTCAAACCATAAGAATATAGTTCCACACATCCTAAAGAAGTTTCAGAAATAATAGTTAATGAATTTGTAAGAGAACATAAGGTGCAACCAAAAAACATCTAGACATACATAAAGATAAACACGCTTTAAAAATCGAAGATAAATCAAAGTTTAAAACTTAAGCAAAGTAGTCATTAGGGAATTCAACCTGATTTAACAAACCGAGTGCGTCTTCTTGTAAAGAATCTATAATAGAGTACCCCCCCCCCCCCATGGATACTTATGGAAAAGAAGTTCTTGAGTAGATTTAGGCGTCTAATGAGTTTCAATAATCGGCATTGCTGATGCTTTCATTCTTATTTCCTTAAAGTGTTTGTCTTTCTCTACTCCTATGCTTGACCTTTTGAATATCCTTGGACTAATGATGCATAGTGTTTTATTTTGATTGGGTTGGCGTATGTAGTTCTTTAGTTTACAGTCATTCCTGCTTACATCGGAATCACTGATACATTTATAAAAATATTACACTCACAGAACATCACTCCAGCCACAAAAATAAGTATAAAAAGATCTTTCATCATGTAAGTCATGTACAAGCCATTTCAGAAATTAAAACTTGTTGTGTCACTAGACATTCATTGTGAAAATGTTTTGTTACTAAGACAACAAATATAAAATTTTTTTTGTTTTTTTATTGTATTACTAATACAAAGCGAAATTCCTAAGTCGGTGTCGAATATCTATTATAGGATCATAAGAATGTTTGCTTGAATGTTTAAACTGTAGTAAATATTGATACTATACTGTTCTCAGATTTGGTGTGCACAAGAATGAATATTTTAAAGCTTAAAAAATTTAAAAGTCTATCAAACTCTAAACGCACTAAGCTCCAATTTCAATTACAAACTTAACTTTAATATTTGAATGCTATTATTAATTTCTTTTCTTTACTATTTATATCCTATTACTTGTACTTATTTTTTCATTTATAGTATCAATCAACATTTAAAAACATTTGTGGAGGATTCAATGTTGATTTGACATAGCGAAAGCTCATTACTAGGTAAGACAGTTTATCATCTCAGAACACATGATTTCTGATAGATTACTCGTGACTTTTAATTAAAACTTATTTGGTTACTAGTTTAATTGGTTTTATTTACTGAACGATTAATATTGATATCTTCTTCTAGGAGTTCAACATATCCCCCATCCAAGTATTGGATTGAATTTAGCAAGGGTATATCAAAGAGTATCTTGATGTCATTGGAATCATTTATATATTTTGCGTACTCTATGGAGATCCTCATTGAAGAAAATTCAGTGTCCATGGTTGCAAAATATTTTAATAGTTTTGGAACCGAAGGAAGGTATTGCCATGATCATCTACATGAGCCATAGATTCGTTCGGCTAATACTAGATGGATCAATGATGGGGAAATGGGATATCAAGTTTAATATTTGATGATGATATTGGATTACCACGTGAAAATTTATGGGTTGTTGAATGATCATTTAGAGATTTTGCACCAGGCTAGAGGAGTTTATGATGGTCCCAAAGAAGTGCATAAAAATTTTATAGCTTACTTGAAGAGGCAAACAAAGAATATATTCTGGTGTATAGGTTTCTCTAAATACAATTCACACTTCGCTTATATTGGTTGAAGTGTGTTAAACATGGATGGAGCAATGAATCATTCACTTGCTCTTCTAGAGTTTTAAAAGATGCGATGCCCGGTGAACATTCCTCAATCTTAAAATAAAACCAATTTCTTGGTTAAAGACCGTTGTTCTGGCTTATGAGAAAATTGATGCATTCCAAATGAATTGCATGTTGTTCAGTAATGATCATAAGGTGACGAATTTTTTCAACTTTGAAGCTTCAGGATATATTCAATCTTCTACAATTTAATAGTGAGCTTGAGCCTTCAAATAAACAACAATCGAGTTTCAGGAAGACTTTGAGACACTTTTGATTAATTTTCCAGACTCAAAAGGCTTTTGTGTGCTCAAAGACGTCATATTCTTTGAGGTTGCAAGAAGAGGACGTGTCTAAATAAAGGAAGTTTAGACATCCCGCTAATGGTCTAGCATGGAAAATCTTGATAAGGGTGCATCCAGAATTCGCACAAGATTGTTTGCAATGTGAGACTTGCTTGTCAAGTGAGAGATTCAATCCATTTCGAACCATGATTAAATCACATCGCATGGCCAGCTTATGTTTATGGTTTATAATCTGCCGCTTGGATGTGCATAAGAATGTTTGAATATTCCATACTTTCCTTTACTATACCTGAGAGCCCGCGATCACCTGGAAATGACATTGATTATTCACTTACAACCATTGATAGACTAGTTAATTAGTATGGGATTCTTGGTTGAAACTATGATGCTTCCAGAAATGGAACTTTTCAATTACGGCATCTCTAGTGGACAATCAGTGGATTTTCCTGCATAGGCTATGTTATTTGGTTGGAGTACAAAAAGGAAAGTTGTGCTTGCCCTTGTTGTACACTCTGGCACTAACTCTCGCTATCTGAAACATAGTCGGAAAAATGTTCTATATGGATCATCGTGTTTTTCTACCGATGGATCATCCATGGAGATCAAACAAAAGAATCCATGTCAATGGAAAAACGGAATTCAGGCCTCCTCGCTGTCTTGAAAAGAACTCATGTCTTAATAGCTTACTTATTTTTGAAAATGTGTTTGGGAAAGAAAAAGAAAGATATCAGAATTAAATGGCCCATGGAAAAAAAAAAAAGTTATTTTTTTTAATTACCTTACTGGATTCAACTTGTTACGTCACAAACCTTGATGTACTGCACATACGAAGAGACATGTTGATAGCATACTTGGAACTCTTTTGGATATTCAATGAAAAACAAAGGATCATGCAAAGGCACGGTATGATTTGAAAGATATGGAAATTAAGAGAACTTCATAACCACCAGATACCAGAAGATAGTAAGAGAACAATGTTTACAAAGGCGTGCTTCTCATGACAAATGGAGAGAAATCCATCTTTGTGCTAGTTTTAAAGAAAGCCCAAGCTACCTGATGGTAGTGCCCTTACAATTATCTCGGGTATGTGCATTTGGATTAAAGAAGGTGTCTAATTATAAAACCATGATGCTCATTTCATGTTACTTACTTGCTTCCATTATCCAATTAAAATCCTTCTTCCCTTATCCTTTTTGCTACCTTTGATTCATCTAAGTTCCACCTCTTCCCATCGGTTGTGTCAAAAACTTCTCACACAATTGGAGTAAAATGGATTGCTTAGAATTAGAGATCATAGCATAGTAACTCATTTAGAGCCGAATTTTTCCTCCTTGCATTTCTTATATCCAATCATGATTCAATTGCCTCTTCATGTTGGCATGATGCGAGATTTAGGCGGCCCCAGTGCAACATCGATGGATGTATGTCCCTTGAAAAGAGAACGGGTACATTCAATCATACATTCCCAATAGGCCTTTTCCAAAAGGGTTGCATAGCAGAGCACGAGTGGGAGTAATTGCATATTTATCTCAAAATATCTGCATCGGGTTGTGCATGCATATTTAATTAGAAAGCTCGAAAAAATATGATGACCCAAGTGACGCGCGAACCTGTGAGTTTATTTTCTAACAAATGAGTTCCTTTAGGAGTAAATAAAAGCGTCCGATCATTTTTAGATGACGAAGAGTCCACTACCATGCATATTCAATACTTTTGGGATATATTACGATTTTGCAAGAATATATGTAGGTACCTAAATTGAAAATAGTATTTTTTTTTATAATTATTTTTACTGATTCAATTTCATTATTTTAACAACATAGTAAATGTTTTGTAGAGAGCATGATGCAAGAGGTTAATATCAGTCATGGAGATCTAAATGGAGCAAACCGAAGAATCAAATTGTTAAAACATCTCTCAATGGTTTCAAACTCGTGCTTTGCAGAGAGGATGTGCCTGCTTTGATAAAACAATTGGTCCTAGAGGACCAAATTCCCCTGTTGCCAAAATGAATATTCTGTATATATCATAAATGGATACAGATTCCATGTTAGGCAGCTTGGATTTGCAGCGTAAACCAAACTAGTGTGTTACTTAATTGCCTCAACTACAAGCTTTGCAAACTCAAAAGGAATAAAAATTCTGATTGTTCAGATTTGACTATTATGGTAAAATCCGTAATATGTTGAATAAACTACTCACAAACCATTTTAGGTTGGTTTTAATTTAAGGGGTTTATTGGTATGGATGAGTTGAAAAGTGTTTATATCCTTCTTATGCATTTTAATAGAGATGCTCTAGGAAGAGCCTTTTGTGCTTGCGGTCTCAAGTACGAACCCAATGCTTCTATGTGCAAGATCCCATATCATCACGATAAACATTATGTTATGAGACTTTCCAAGAAGCTTGTTTATAGTGGGTGAATGAGTTTTAATCTAATCCTCCCCACAAAGTTATAAAATGAGCCATCTGAACATTCGATAGGATCCCATCTATACAAAAGACCATGGGTGAAGGT